>OY728147.1:1844158632-1845399001 GCA_963277665.1 Viscum album
CGTAACATTGGCATGATCACAAAAGATCAAGTCTCGAAAGACCTATTAGTTTAGTAGCCTTGGAAACACTAGATACATTCATAATTCTTTCATTACATCAAAAATTAAACAAACTAGAATAACATGGTCTTCATAGTCCACACTCATATCCTCACTGACTATTCTTGCAAGTCAGTCATAATAAACTTCTTCACATCCTGGAAAACATTAAAACATTGAAAGGGGTGAGCTCAGATGCTCAGTAAGGATAACAATATTGCAGAAGCTTTTATAAGAAAACATAATCATTTAAGGCAATGTATAACTAAAACAAAAGCCTTTTAAACCTGAACATCAACATAATATGGCAAAAGTAAAATGAAATAATGCCATATACTCATTCACATGGATATTCTACTAATCGAATAATCACATGCAAAATCACTAACCACTTTCATAATGTTGGAATGCATAATGCCAGACTATCATAACCACGTAGCCAAGGCCTCGTGCCAAGACCACAAATAAGATTTTGTCAAGGCCTTGTGCCAAGACACTAGTTTGTCTCATGAGACCTACCGATGCATCGAGGAGCTATAGCGGGCTCCACCCGTCACATATTAAGTCCAATGCATTCCCATATGAAAAGGTTTAAACATAACATAAACATTCGTATTAAAACTAGCATACAAAATGTCAATAATTTCACCATAAACTATGAATGGTATAAAATAGCACATCCACAGTCAAACATATGAAAAAACCTTCAATACAATATAGAAGTTTTGTATTATAATAAATCAACTTCAAATAAGCGTAAAATCCATCAAAGGATGTTGACATAGATGAAATCAAAACACTTTTTAGAGAAATATCTCTTTCTATTTTTGAAATCATTTAAGAGCCATATAAAACAAAACATTTTCTTGAAAATATTCTTATAAGCTTGTAAGGAAAGCTTTGAAGATTTTATAACGGCGGAAAGATCCCTCTTATAAAAAGTCAAAAAGGGTATAAATGACTTTAACCCATATTCTTGTAAATAATAAGAATGTTTTGAAAAACATTTTGAAGAAACATGGATGTGGATGATAACGAGGTCCCAGTAGATAATTATGTATAAACAACCCTGGATAATGAAGAGGTTGTGAAGTAAACCCTTACCTTGTACTTTTCCTTGGTTGGGGTAGGTTAACCTCCTGTATAATGGTGAAATAATTGTTATTAAATTATACAAGAATCATATACATTCATATGATATCATATATGATCTTTTAACATTGCTTTGTTAACAATATCTTAGATTTATCATTGTTTCGGGAGTTAACTTACTCGTTTTATTTTATATGTTTTGTTACGTAAGTCGTGTTTTTCATGGATAGGTTGTATCTTATTCATATCCAGAATGATATCATGTCCTTAAACATTATTTTTAAATCATCAAATGATAATTATACTTGAATGGATACGACGGAGAATGAATCTCATCGCGTTCGTGGAGACGGTAGTCCGTACGTACGCACGAGCAACAATATCATTATTTTGATATTAAAATAATATATAATTGGATAGTATATCATATATACAGAATCTTTATCATGTTATATTTATTATTTACATGAATTACATATCATTATTATACCCATCTAAATAATAATATATTGAATAACAATTACACCACGACGTGGAGACGGTAAGCCGTACGTACGCACGTATGGTGACATGTCACTCAAATGATGGGTAGAATACTGAATATGGTTGTTCCATATTTATAATAACATCACATTATATAGAAGATACTGGAGTTATAATTTTATAATTGAAATAATAAACAAAGAGGGAGTGGAAGAAGAAAGAAACTTGAAAGAGGGTGATGAAAATGTTACCTCTTCTTCGGGTTCTTCCTTTTGATTTGATCAAAAGGACTCCCTAGGATGGCTTTCTGAATAAATTAAAGCTTCTAGGATGAAGGGAGAGAAGTTGGGAGAGTATTTGGGCAGGGGTTGGCCGAACCAAAAGGCTTGGAAGTGTGAATAAGGTGGTAGAGGTGGGGGCCTTTTATAAGAGGAGAGGAGGGGCACTTTTGGAAAGATTGAAATGTTACATTATTTCACAATGCTTTTCGGATTCCAAAGGTCCCACACTTATATAATTAGAGGCTAAGGTGATAAGGTTTTTAAATATCCTCATCCAATAGGCTTTGGACAAGTGTAAGCTTTGGATTTTGCATTATCTTCTCATTTTATTTAAATCGTTAAATAATGAGGTCATCGCTGCATCATAATGATGTAATAAATAATTTAATTTATTTAATGTCTAAAAATTATAAAAAAACATACTATGATGTAGGAAATCTTTTTAGATTTCTAATGAATATTTATAGTCAAAATTTGGACTTGTGTAACCCCACTTAAAAACTGTTTTAGTAAAAGAACTCATGTTTGTGTCAATTTAATTTTAACATTAAATAAATATATATTAATGTCATTTTCCAACTAAAGTGGCTCCATGGGGTCCCCAAGTTGACCCATGGGTTGTCTTGGTCGGCCATGACTCATCCAATAGGAGTAGTACAAGTGTCATGCTCATCTCATATTATTAAAACATTATTTGTACCTTAAACTTCACTAATTACCTCTAATCGTGATTAAGAACTTAAAAGTTACTATTCACCAAAAAATTATTTTAATCTCATTGAACCAAATTTTACTTCTTAATGACAACCATGTATGTCGGATTTTTGAAAATCAAAACACAGAAGTGGTAATATTTCATTTTAACGAAAAATCAGTTTTTAACAACCACTTAGTGGTTTCACTATTCATCAAAAATTGAAGTTTTTCAGAATAAGGCCAAAATTTCACCCTAAGATATAATTGATATTCCGAATTCAAAAATGATGTCTATTTTACAAAATTCCAAACATATAAGTTGTATTAATTAATTTTATAATTAATTCCCGCTGTTACAACAAATAGCGTGTTTTTAAGAAACAATTTATATCAAAAGTTTGGCAATTGTTTATGTCCAATTTCAATGTTAAATTAATTCTAATGACCACCATTGGATAAAATGGTAAAAATATATTCTAATTATACTTTAAAACCACTAAATATTATAATTTATCACTATAGATTATTTTGATTAAAAAAGTTGTTTTTAAGTATTTTTCACTATTCATAAAAATTTAGAAGTTCTTAGAAAAATACCAAAAATTCACCATAGGCTAATTTCAATATTCCGAATCCAAAAATGAAGTCCATTTTGATAAATAAAATTTTTAAAATTTAAAAAAGTAGGTATTACTATTCACAACGGCTAGTTTAATTAGTTGTGGTGTGTGTTAGAGCTAGAGGTTGCGTACAACACACGCTATTGCATTATTCGAAGGGTAACGTACAGTGGAAGCTTGGGGTGTTACATTCTCCCCTCCTTCAAATAATTGCGTCCTCGCAATTTCTAGGGTATTACTGCATAAAAAGACCCGGGTGGTTTTTCATCATAAATTCCTCAGGTTCCCACGTTGCCTCTTCCATTTTATGATTTCTCCACAAAACCTTCACTAGACGAGTCGTCCGGTTTCTCAGCACCTGTTCCCTCACATCAAGAATCCGGACAGGCTCTTCACAATAGGAAAGATCGGGTTCCAGTTCCAATTCCTCATAGGTGAGTACATGAGTTGGGTCAGGCATGTATTTCCTCAATAGAGATACGTGGAAAACATCGTGAACTTTGGAGAGATTTGGCGGCATCGCCAAACGATAAGCTACAGCCCCAATACGATCTAGAATTTCGAAGGGTCCGATGTATCTGGGACTCAACTTACCCTTCTTACCAAAACGTATAACTCCCTTCCATGGAGATACCTTTAGGAAAACATGATCTCCCACCTGAAATTCCAAAACCTTTCTTCTGTTATCGGCATAGCTCTTCTGCCTACTTTGAGCTGATTTGATGTGGTTTTGGATTACCTTCACCTTTTCCATTGTTTCTTCCACCAGTTCTGGTCCCACAAGTTTTCTTTCACCAACGTCATCCCAACAGGTTGGTGTACGCATCTCTTTCCGTATAACGCTTCATAAGGTGCCATCTGAATGCTTGAATGGAAGCTATTGTTATAGGAAAATTCTACCAGTGGTAAATATTGATCCCACATACCCTGAAAGTCAAGAGAGCATGATCTCAACATGTCTTCTAAGGTTTGAATAGTCCGTTCTGATTGTCCATCTGTTTGAGGGTGATAGGCAGTGCTCAAACGAAGTTCATTATCCAAGGCCTTTTGAAGACTTTTCCAGAATCTTGAAGTAAAATGAGGATCACGATCAGAAACAATCGATAGGGGTACTCCATGAAGTCTTACAACTTCATTAATATATAGTCTTGCTAGACGTTCAAGTGGTAGATCCTCCTGTATAGCCAGAAAATGTGCTGACTTAGTAAGTCGATCAACAATGACCCATATTGCATCATTCCTTCTAGGAGTCTTTGGTAGTCCCATGACAAAGTCCATCGTAATATTATCCCATTTCCACTCAGGTATGGGAAGAGGTTGCAATACTCCACCAGGATGTTGCCTTCCAGCTTTCACTTGTTGACAAACCATACACCTCGACACAAAATCAGCAATCTCCCTCTTCATATTGTCCCACCAAAAATGTTCCTTCAAATCTCTATACATCTTGGTGCTCCCAGGGTGTATAGAGAAGTTGGAACTATAAGCATCATCCAGCAATTCCCTTTTTAGATCAGGTATATCGGGAACACAAAGTCTCTTCCCGAATTTCAAAATTCCATCCTTATACACAAAGTCCCTCAATCTTCCATCATTCACACCTTTAATCTTCTTATGAAATTCTTCATCATTGGTCTGAGAACTCTTAATCCTTTCTAGTAATTATGGTTTGGAAACCATCTGAAAAAGCATTGATGTTTCACCTTCCCTAGTTATTCCCATGTCCATCTTCACTAGATCCAAGAAAATTGGATCTCTTTCAATTCTCATCACATTCAAAACTCCATGGTATTTTCTACTCAAAGCATCTGCTACCTTGTTTGCCTTCCCCGGGTGGTAATGTATCGTGCAATCATAATCCTTGAGTAGTTCAAGCCATCGCCTTTGCCTCATGTTGAGTTCTTTTTGTGTGAAAATATACTTCAAACTCTTGTGATCAGTATAAATCTCACATTTTTCACCATAGAGGTAATGTCTCCATATCTTTAAAGCAAAGATCACAGCTGCTAACTCAAGATCATGAGTAGGATAGTTTTTCTCATGAATTTTTAGCTGTCGTGATGCATAGGCAATGACCTTATCATTCTTCATAAGGACACAACCGAGTCCTTTCTTCGATGCATCACTATAAATAACAAACCCATCATTCCCCGATGGTAGAGTCAATACAGGGGCATTGAATAATCTTCTCTTTAGTTCTTCAAAACATTCTTCACACTATTTTGTCCAGACAAATTTAATCCCTTTACGTGTGAGCTTTGTCAATGGGTTAGCCAATCTGGCAAAATTCTGGACGAAACGTCGATAATAACCTGCTAAACCAATAAAACTGCGTACCTCAGTTATACTTGTCGGTGCTGGCCATTCTTGGATTGCCTTGGTTTTAGAAGGATCAACGGAAATTCCATCCTTAGAGACAATATGGCCAAGAAAAGAAATCTCATGAAGCCAGAATTCACACTTGCTAAATTTCCCATATAATTCTTGTCTTCTAAGAGTCTTCAGGATAATGCGTAAGTGATTTTCATGATCTTCGTGGCTTTTGGAGTATACCAAGATATCATCAATAAATACCACTACAAAGTCATCAAGATATTCCTTGAAAACTCTAATCATTAGATCCATGAAAATAGAGGGTGAATTAGTCAATCCAAAAGGCATTACTGTAAACTCGTAATGCCCGTACCTTGTTCGAAATGCTGTCTTTGGAACGTCTTCCTTCTTCACACACAACTGATGGTATCCAGACCGAAGGTCAATCTTTGAAAAGTATTGAGCTCCATGCAGTTGGTCAAACAAATCATCAATGTGAGGTAGGGGATACTTATTCTTTATTGTTATAGCATTGATCTCCCTATAATCAATGCAAAACCTCATAGATCCATCTTTCTTCTTAACAAAAAGAACAGGGGCTCCCCAAGGAGAAACACTAGGGAGAATAAATCCCTTATTACTCAATTCCTCTAGTTGTTTCTTTAGTTCAACTAATTCCACAGTGGCCATTCTATAAGGGGTCTTCGATATGGGCCTTGATCCAGGAATTAAATCAATGGAAAACTCAACTTCTCGTTCTGGAGGATGTCCAGGTAAATCTTCCGGAAACACATCAACATATTCTCTCACAATAGGTACATCCTCTATTTGAATATTCCTTTCCTCATCCTCAGTAATTTCCTTCTCTTCCTCCCCAATAATTGAATTTAGTTGAGCTACTGGGGGTGGATCTAGATAAGAACTATGCGGCGATGATTCGGCTCTAAAGATAAGGTGTTCCTTATCATCATCATCACGAATCGTAACCTCTTTCCTCTTACAATAATTTTTTGCATCATGGTCTGAAAGCCAATCCATACCGAGGATTATATCAAATTCAATCATGGGTATGACGATGAGATCAGCAGGTAAAGAACATTTAGGTGCTCTAATGGGAACTAATCGAAAAAACTTTGTTGCAACAATACTTCCCTTAGGGGTTTTGACCGACAACTCCCTTGTTAAATAAAATTGGAAATATCTAATTTTCTTAGTAAACTGGGAAGATATGAAGCAATGCGATGATCCAGAATCAAATAATGCATTTTCTAAACTTGAGGAAACCATTAAATTACCTGCCACCACGTCTTTCGGAGCTTCTACCTCAGCAGTAGTGATAGCATAAGCCTGGCCTTGATCCCTTGGCCTTTTTTGAGGTAAGTTCTCCTGACGCTTAGGACATTCATTTGCATAATGCCCCATCTCCCTGCAATTTTAGCACCGAACGTTGGTAGCTTCCTTCTTCCCCTTGCAATCATGAGCTTGGTGGCCTTTTTCACCACACTTGTAACAGACTCCCATTCCCTTCAAGAAAGTACCAGGATGTTTCTTCCCGCATTTTCCACAAGATGGATATTCAACCATTCCCTTCTTCCCTTTATTTCCATTCCCAGATTGATCAGCAGGTCTCTTCTTCTCTTGGTTTGCTTTAAAGTCATAAGACTTAGAGAATTCCTTTTCCGTCTTAATAGCGCACGAGACAATACCTTCGTATGAAAAGAAGGTTTGTGATACTAAAGCTCGACGGAGAAATGGTTTCAACCCATCAAAGAAACGATCAGTCTTACTTCTTGGGTTACGTATGTAATCTGCAGCATACCTTGCTAACCTTGTAAAGTTAGCCTCATACTTTGCGACATTCTCATCCTCCTTCTGCCTCCGACTCAGAAATTGCCTTTCCATATCCGCTCGATGGTCTCGAGGAAAGTATTTTTCTAAGAACAGCTCTTTGAACTCCTGCCATTCCATGTTTGTTAATTCATCATCTTCCTTTGTGTTTTGAATTAGTGACCACCATTGATCGGCATCTCCAGTGAGGCGGTAAACTGCCATGATAACTTTTTCCCTTTCACTGCTCCCCAAAGCCTGAAATATTTTCTCTAGGGAATTTATCCATTGCTCGGCTACTAAGGGATTTGTACCCCCATTGAACGTTGGTGGTTTTTGCCTCATGAATCGATCTAACATTGATCCTCCACGCTGTGGATCAGGGTTCTCCATACGGGTAAGGTTATTATTCATAACCTGAGTAAGTTGTCCGAGTATGGTGATTAGCTGATCGGCACCAGTTGCATCACCAGCCCCACTATAATTATCTTGAGCAGGATGGCAATCCCTACATGGAGTGCGTGCATTGATACAGTTTCCATTCCTTCCACTAGGTGCCATTTCTAAACAATGGCATAAACTAGATTAGTTTATGAATCAAAATACATAATCCCATACTTATAAAACACTTAACATAAATTGAACTATTTATGGATATAATCCATAATCATAAAAATGTTTTCTTTGAGGAAGTATATACTCGTAAACCCTTCATAATGATTTGTAAAGAAAATGGGAGTTATCCTAAGAATATCCCCCGGGAGTGTCGTAACCAAGAGTGCAGCAAGGCCCGTTGTCGTGCACCAGTTCCCGTTCGAGTCTAGCTCAAAGCGGTGTTTTCGGGTTTTACCCCTAGGAACATCTGTGCCAGAGCTGCCTCTACCTGCTCGTATCCAGACAGGGATGTATTGCTCGGAAAACTCACAAAATCTCTACAATACCAAAATTCTAGGAAGTTCTTCTATACTAATCCTCAAAGTTCATCTTAGGTCTATGTGCTCTAATCAGAGTTTATCTAAATCTAGCTTCCAAGGTTTGTACTAAACTTCCTCTGATACCAACTGTAATGCCCCGACCCCAGCTACCCAGAGTCGGTGCATTACTTCGTAACATTGGCATGATCACAAAAGATCAAGTCTCGAAAGACAGATTAGTTTAGTAGCCTTGGAAACACTAGATACATTCATAATTCTTTCATTACATCAAAAATTAAACAAACTACAATAACATGGTCTTCATAGTCCACACTCATATCCTCACTGACTATTCTTGCAAGTCAGTCATAATACACTTCTTCACATCCTAAAAAACATTAAAACATTGAAAGGGGTGAGCTCAAATGCTCAGTAAGGATAACAATATCGCAGAAGCTTTTATAAGAAAACATAATCATTTAAGGCAATGTATAAATAAAACAAAAGCCTTTTAAACTTGAACATCAACATAATATGGCAAAAGTAAAATGAAATAATGCCATATACTCATTCACATGGATATTCTACTAATCGAATAATCACATGCAAAATCACTAACCACTTTCATAATGTTGGAATGCATAATGCCAGACTATCATAACCACGTAGCCAAGGCCTCGTACCAAGACCACAAATAAGATTTTGTCAAGGCCTTGTGCCAAGACACTAGTTTGTCTCATGAGACCTACCGATGCATCGAGGAGCTATAGCGGGCTCCACCCGTCACATATTAATTCCAATGCATTCCCATATGAAAAGGTTAAAACATAACATAAACATTCGTATTAAAACTATCATACAAAATGTCAATAATTTCACCATTAACTATGAATGGTATAAAATAGCACATCCACAGTCAAACATATCACAAAACCTTCAATACAATATAGAAGTTTTGTATTATAATAAATCAACTTCAAATAAGCGTAAAATCTATCAAAGGATGTTGACATAGATGAAATCAAAACACTTTTTAGAGAAATATCTCTTTCTATTTTTGAAATCATTTAAGAGCCATATAAAACAAAACATTTTCTTGAAAATATTCTTATAAGCTTGTAAGGAAAGCTTTGAAGATTTTATAACGGCGGAAAGATCCCTCTTATAAAAAGTCAAAAAGGGTATAAATGACTTTAACCCATATTCTTGTAAATAATAAAAATGTTTTGAAATACATTTTGAAGAAACATGGATGTGGATGATAACGAGGTCCCAGTAGATAATTATGTATAAACAACCTTGGATAATGAAGAGGTTGTGAAGTAAACCCTTACCTTGTACTTTTCCTTGGTTGGGGTAGGTTAACCTCCTATATAATGGTGAAATAATTGTTATTAAATTATACAATATTCATATACATTCATATGATATCATATATGATCTTTTAACATTTCTTTGTTAACAATATCTTAGATTTATCGTTGTTTCGGGTGTTAACTTACTCATTTTCTTTTATATGTTTTGTTACGTAAGTCGTGTTTTTCATGGATAGGTTGTATCTTATTCATATCCAGAATGATATCATGTCCTTAAACATTATTTTTAAATCATCAAATGATAATTATACTTGAATGGATATGACGGAGAATGAATCTCATCGCGTTCGTGGAGACGGTAGTCCGTACGTACGCACGAGCGACAATATCATTATTTTGATATTAAAATAATATATAATTGGATAGTATATCATATATACAGAATCATTATCATGTTATATTTATTATTTACATGAATTACATATCATTATTATACCCATCTAAATAATAATATATTGAATAACAATTACACCACGACGTGGAGACGGTAAGCCGTACGTACGCACGTATGGTGACATGTCACTCAAATGATGGGTAGAATACTGAATATGGTTGTTCCATATTTATAATAACATCAAAGTATATAGAAGATACTGGAGTTATAATTTTAGAATTGAAATAATAAACAAAGAGGGAGTGGAAGAAGAAAGAAACTTGAAAGAGGGTGATGAAAATGTTACCTCTTCTTCGGGTTCTTCCTTTTGATTTGATCAAAAGGACTCCTTAGGATGGCTTTCTGAATAACGTAAAGCTTCTAGGATGAAGGGAGAGAATTTGGGAGAGTATTTGGGCAGGGGTAGGCTGAACCAAAAGGCTTGGAAGTGTGAATAAGGTGGTAGAGGTGGGGGCCTTTTATAAGAGGAGAGGAGGGTCACTTTTGGAAAGATTGAAATGTTACATTATTTCACAATGATTTTCGGATTCCAAAGGTCCCAAACTTATATAATTCTAGGATAAGGTGATAAGGTTTCTAAATCTCCTCATCCAATAGGCTTTGGACAAGTGTAAGCCTTGGATTTTGCATTATCTTCTCATTTTATTTAAATCGTTAAATAATGAGGTCATCGCTGCATCATAATGATGTCATAAATAATTTAATTTATTTAATGTCTAAAAATTATAAAAAAAAATACTATGATGTAGGAAATCTTTTTAGATTTCTAATGAATATTTATAGTCAAAATTTGGACTTGTTTAACCCCACTTAAAAACTGTTTTAGTAAAAGAACTCATGTTTGTGTCAATTTAATTTTAACATTAAATAAATATATATTAATGTCATTTTACAACTAAAGTGGCTCCATGGGGTCCCCAAGTTGACCCATGGGTTGTCTTGGTCGGCCATGACTCATCCAATAGGAGTAGGACAAGTTTCATGCTCATCTCATATTATTAAAACATTATTTGTACCTTAAACTTCACTAATTACCTCTAATAGCGATTAAGAACTTAAAAGTTACTATTCACCAAAAAATTATTTTAATCTCATTGAACCACATTTTACTTCTTAATGACAACCATGTATGTCGGATTTTTGAAAATCAAAACACAAAAGTGGTAATATTTCATTTTAACGAAAAATCAGTTTTTAACAACCACTTAGTGGTTTCACTATTCATCAAAAATTGAAGTTTTTCAGAATAAGGCCAAAATTTCACCCTAAGCTATAATTGATATTCCGAATTCAAAAATGATGTCTATTTTACAAAATTCCAAACATATAAGTTGTATTAATTAATTTTATAATTAATTCCCGCTGTTACAACAAATAGCGTGTTTTTAAGAAACAATTTATATCAAAAGTTTGGCAATTGTTTATGTCCAATTTCAATGTTAAATTAATTCTAATGACCACCATTGGATAAAATGGTAAAAATATATTCTAATTATACTTTAAAACCACTAAATATTATAATTTATCACTATAAATTATTTTGATTAAAAAAGTTGTTTTTAAGTATTTTTCACTATTCATAAAAATTTAGAAGTTCTCAGAAAAATACCAAAAATTCACCATAGGCTAATTTCAATATTCCGAATCCAAAAATGAAGTCCATTTTGATAAATAAAATTTATAAAATTTCAAAAAGTAGGTATTACTATTCACAATGGCTAGTTTAATTAGTTGTGGTGTGTGTTAGAGCTCGAGGTTGCGTACAACACACGCTATTGCATTATTCGAAGGGTAACGTACAGTGGAAGCTTGGGGTGTTACACCTAGCCAGGGTATAAACACTAGGTAATCATGCACCAAGGAGGTAGAAATACTTTATCTACTCTATAACCAATTAGATTGAAGGTTCTAAGGTGTCTCATGGTCCCATCCTGCCTTACTCATCCAATCATATCCAGTCCATCACTCACCTCTACTCAAGTAAACTAAGGGGCCTATATTAGGCCCACCATATTCATTATCATATCACTAGTGACCTTATAGGTTCTATATATCTCAAGGCACATATTTATAATCAAGACCTTGACTATCAGTGATCGAGGCACCAAGATAGTATTAAAGGGTTCATCATAACCTTTGGAACTTCATTTATCAACATGGATTTTATTTTAATGAAATAATTTATTTAATTTAAACGGGTCAATATCCCATAGTGAGGAGACTGCATATCACATACCACATAAACAACACGCATAAACCAAGAGATATATTCATGGGATCACTTACCTCATATAGAGTTACTATCATTAAAAAATCTTAAATAATCTCACCTATGTTCATCATGCCTCATCCAAGATCATATCAACACCCATTATCTTATCTCAATACATAATATTTAACTATAATAATTTATAGTTAACTTCAAAATTAAACTAAAATAGTAATAATTTCCGAAAAACTCATATAAAGGCATCAAAGTGCTAAAAACATGAGCGTATAGGTTTTGTTCACTCTTGACTTGTACCTAGACCTAAACCACACAAAATACACAAATAAATTACCTGAATCAATGGTCAATTTAATCAAATTTCTCTAAAAACCTATGAAAATTTTATAGGGTGAAATACCTTCAATGAAATAGTGAAAACAATATATGATCATTCTCTCATGATGTCCTCCCTACACACTAATAAAAACCTCCATATTATTTAATGATTTATATCATGATATGATGTAAATAATCATAAAATCACTAAGATAGAGAACCAAAATCAGTAGTTAATAAGGGATAAAAATAATAGAGGAAAAAGAAGGAAGGGTTCACCTAAAACCCATCATAAAATTCCATGAAATCACCCCATATAAAGGGGGAACCAAAGGGAAGAAGAGAGATAGAGGCAACCCATTTTAAAATTCAGGGGATAAAAATGGGTATTTCATCATTTTGAGTAAAATAGGTAGTTTCATGATTTGGTAGAATATTTATCCAAACCATGTGATAATAGTGTGGTACAAACTATCTTGATCCACTCCCCCACACATGGTTTGGCCATGTGGTTTACCAAAATATTCACTATGCATGAAACACTCTCCGAGATACTTCAAAACAACATAAGTCTTTCCTTATACGGTTCTTTTCAACTACGTTTAATTCATAAACTTTATCCGTTCTAGAAAAATCATCTGCATGATTTTCTTTAGAGTCCCAAAAAGTTTTCCTAATCTGTACAGTATCTGTACATAAGAAAAAAACCTTCCAAGGTTCAAACCACATTCCAAAGATTCTAGACTACACTTAATCGCGTGAAACACCTTTTAGGCATTGATATTTATGAAAAAAATACCCCCTTTAGATGATCCAAATCTTAGAATCTTTATCTAAATCCCAATTCTCAAAAAATCCGGTACCCTAGGCCTAAAAATTCAAATACCCCTGGAAATCCACAACCCTTAAAGACATGTGTTTTATAACCTTCCCACCACAATACTTCTCATCCTCAATAAGCACCAATGATCTTAAAACCATCTATCCTAACAAACATTGGTTATCAATTCATGATTAACTCACAATGTTATATATTGAAATTATAATTGAAATGAATTCCTAGAGGTCTAAAGACACTCTTAATTATGTTTACATCTCACCATACTAAATTTCATGTAAAATCACACATTGTACCTCCTCTAGATGACCTTTCTTAGAAACAATCAATCTAAGTCACTGAAACACTATACAATTACCCAATCTCGATGCCTAAATCCCTATAGGTATAACAAGATTTTATATTAAACCAGATTGAGATTTTAACCCAATAATATATGTAATTCCATTATTGGATCACTAAACACCCATACTAGTTGTCATACTCTCACCCCGAGCACCAACGCACGATCAATTCAATACAACCTCATATCACTTTTAAAACTACCCTAATACTGATTCAAACAAATAGGCTTTATCCAACACCACATCAACAGACCTACCAACATGAGGGTTATACCTCTACAATTGAGAAGATAATCCCTACCATTGGAGTATCCTTATCATAACTATTCCAAAAAAAAATATGTAATTTACATATCCCCCAATTTATTTATTACTGTATGTAATTACTAAATGTGATTGTACCTCTCAAACCTGAGTGAAAACATGAAGCATCAACCCCTGCCCATTCCTAGCTAACTAGGAATGTCATCCTAAACATCCAACAAAATTCATCCATAACAAGGGTCACACCCTCCATGACCAATGGTGCACTCCCCACCATATTAATTTTCATATAATGTTCTTCAAGTGTAATTCTTGATAGAATCCAATATCAAATGATTGTCTCTCCTACTGAGTCATACTAACCCATCCCATCAACCCTTAACACTATATATCCCCAATTCCATCCTCACCATAGAGGCATTACCACATATTCTCTTACAAATCCTTTGGTCAAATATTCCTACAAGCATTTCAAAAACACTATATCCATGAGCCATTTTTAGTGAAAAAAATTATATGAGCATTCATGCACAAGTCATACAACCATAAAATTATTTCATTATAATAATGTTAAAAAAACCCCCCATTATGAAAATAATTCATACCAAAATATGTGTACACCCTGTGATACCCTGCCATATCCTCTGACTCGTACCACCTTGAGTCCTCTAATCAATCTTAGAATCACTTGACTAAATCACTGAACATGCTCACTGCATTCCAATATCATCAACTTGGAGGTGACTCAGTAATTTCTTTTTAACAATCCTAACATCTTACTCATTACAAGGTATACCACATGACCACCCTCTACCTGGGAATTGTAAAAACCCTCAAGAATCTACCCATGCTTTACCCATTATAGATATAACTATCTTGGACCGCTATCCAGAATACTTGGAATCTCCATACCTACACCACATATAATTTCACACCTTTTGTGCATAAATCTAAAATGAAAGCATCTACCCATGCTCCCCATATCTAAGGTCACCCACATTATTTGGATAACCCTATCATGAGTTACCCCCATATATAATAGTTAATCTAAAAAAAAATATGAAAACATCATTCTTATTTATTATAACACTCATATAATCAATATCCTAGGCAGTATTCTAACAGTATTAGGCTCTCCAACATATCCCATAAATCATGTCTCATAAAGGTCACAACTCATAAGGAAACATCCCTACTGCCATCTCAAATATCACATGGAAAATTATGTTCCAAAAAAGTTACTCTAGGGTTCCAATATTCACCCACACACCCACCCACCCCCCCCCACACACATTAAGATCATGTTCTAAATCAACTTCCCATTAAGAAATTTAATCCCCACTGGGAATCTATATACCACACCTCCCCCTAAAGAATCATGATCTCATATATATATAATGATAGTTTCCCATGATGATTCGTGTAGAGTATTCCATAGTTACATGGTTTGGTTAACTAGAGTTCAAACCAGAAGCTATATGAGAGAACACTATATAGGATATTTTCGAAACATTAATTGAACCATTTTTTAGAAACAATATCAATGAATCAAAAGGCTATATCAACCCACTAAGGGTTATAATACACACCTTAAATAGAGGGACTATATATTCATCATCAAGTGGAATCCCACCATAAGATTCAACTGACCTATCATTAGAAGGAAATATTATTTTTTAATTGAGTAGAATTCCACCAAAAATTTATATTGGAAAACACCATATAAGTTATTGTAGATGCTTTAAACAATTGAATGCTTTTTAATCAGTGATATAAATCACACATAAGAACATGAATGTCACATGAATCCTATGTGCCAAGAATGATACATGTACACATGCCTATTCATAATGATCCAAGAACCAAAAACATAAAAATAAATCTCAAATACACATATCATATTTGAATAAATATCACAACTATAACAACAAAAACCAAGAATAAAAATCCTTTATTCCCAATAAAATGGAATTCCCATAAAAAAATGTTTTAATGAAGCACTAGTCTGAGGACCATAACATGCTTTTAAATATACATTGTCCCTTTATACCTTATCTTAAATAGTAAGAAAAATAAAAATATACTCTGATACCACTTTGTAATGCCCCAAACTAGTTCACTCTATAGTAACCATATCAGAGTTCTACAGGACCTCAGGTGCACCTTCCTATATTTCAGAGGCTATTAAATAGTAGTGAGGGTCTAAGGTGTTACCATGGGGAGATGATACCCTCATATCAGGGTATAATAAATAACAGAAAATAACTAAAAATTATCCATCACAAATAATTAGGTCATGTATAATAAATAAATAGCAACTATGCTATAAAGAAATGTAGTAAGGAAGTATACAAGAACACATCCCAACCGATCAACCACTATACTAATATATATATGTATATATATATATATATATTAAATAAATACAATAATAAAATACAAGGATGATCTATTACCATCTATGTGCCTCATCAAAACCTGATCTCCAATCCCCGTTGAGATGCTTTATCTCAATCATACAATACTAGCCCCCTTCCCAACCTAAACATGAGAACATGAGGTCTTATCAGGTAACAAAGTTCCATGATCTATCGATCTGGGTGTGAGTAAAACATATTAAGACAACAGAAGTTATTTCCCAAATGAAACAAATAAACATAGTGTATACACATTCGATATGCTCAGAATAAAACATACAGTGAAAAAAATTAAATAAAATAATCATTTTTAATCCTTGGTTTCTAAGGTGACACCTGAGATTGACTATACTTCATCTAGTGACATATATATCCTAGATTGTTACATAATATCAAGGGTATTCATTTATTACCCCATAAGATCATGAATATGTATATATATGTATACATGATCACTCAGGGGGAAGCTAATCTCACCCAAGTCATCTCATATATACATCTCATCAGGGGAGATGCATACCACCCACCCATATCAATATATAATTAGGGAGCAGTGCATCACACAGAAAAATCTCATTTAATTAAATTTAGTATCAGGTGTAATCACCATATACTAGGAATCATCCTAGTCATCTCATAGTATTAGGTGTAATAACCTGATCATAGGAATCATCCTATGTATATCATAGTAATATGTTTAATAAATAGATCCTAAGAATAATCCTCATATATAAAATTCATGGGGGTTATATCAAACAATTAATATCTCATATGGTAATTGGGATCAAATATCCTCCTAGAAACCTATCATATAATCATGTACCTCACATGGATCAACCACCGGCTAGAACCCATCACATATCTCTTAAGTTGGATGCTCATGTACAAAAGGCATCCTAATCACTACAACCATTCTAGGCTCACACTAGCGACTCTATATCTCTAAGGTGACACCCAAAATCAAGAATTCCTACCTTCCCATACTAATCCTCATTAAGGTCAATGAAATATTAGGGCACCCACCAAGGTCTTATAGGTCACATCATAGACTCGACACCCATCATGATCTCCTATATTTCATTACCATCTCTCGGGATAATTCTTGACACTCGGAGGGTATGGAAACCCTCAGCACTTATATAATCACATGGTTTAATCAAACTTATAGTCAAAACTATACTGTTGTTTCACTAGAGGGATGACCAAAATACAATCTCACATCCTAAGTTGTTATAGTTTGGTCTTCACACACTCAACCTATCAATATTCTTAGGGTATACCCACCCATGTACTCATGCATATATGGGGGTGGAACACTTACACCACTCTAACCAACTATCCCAAAGGTTATAGGGTGTATTAGGGTCTTATCATGACCTACTTGGCCAATCAACCCCAATACATCACTTATATCTACCCAAGGGAACCAAGAGACCTATCTCAGGCCCACTATATTTATTCTCATCTCACTCATACCCCTCTAGGGTCCATGTATCTTGGGACCCATATTTATAATCAATACCATATCAATTAGTGATCGAGGCACCAATATAGTGTTCAAGGGTTCATTATAGTCATTGTAACTTCATTTATCCATAGTAATATTACTTTAATGAAATAATTTATTTAATTAAAAAGGGCCAATTGTCCATAATGGTGATCCCCATATCACATTATACATAAACAACATGTATAAACACAGGGAGATGTTAAAGGGACCACCAACATCATATGGAGTTACTTATATTAATAAAATTATAGACACTCTAACCCAAGATTATCTAAGCCTCATCCAAGATCGTATCAACACCTATGATTATATGTCAATCCATAAAATCCAATTCATTTAATTACAAAAATTTATAATTAACATTATAGCTCAATTTAAATAGGCATAATTTTCTAAAAACTTACTGAGTGAAATAATACTATTGTAACCATGAGCTATGGGGAGTGGTCAACTCCAGAAACATACCCAAACCTAATCCACACAAAATCCATAATTAAATTACCTAAATTAATGGTCAATTTATCACATTTTTTATAAAAAAACTTATAAAAATACATAAGGGGATATACCTACAATGAAATGGTGAGTAACGATGTGTGATCATCCTTTTAGAACATCCTTTATCCACGTTAATTAAAAAACCCATTATATTAGATTATTTTTCTATGTTCCTATGAAAAACATCATAAAATCCCCAATATAGATAACTAAAATCAGAAAAAAAATGGAGGATAAGAATAATAGAGGAAGAAGGAAAGAGGAATCTCCTAAAATACATCACATAAATGCCAATAAATCACTTCATATCAATGGGGAACCAAAGGGAAGAAGGGAGAGGGGAATAATTGGTTCGAACGCATGAGAGAGGAGAAAAGAGAGTCCAAACCATTTAAAATTTGTGGGGAAAATGGATATTTTACCTTTTTTAAAAAAATTAGGCAGTCACACTATTTGACCTTATGGTTGGAAAAACTACGTGAAAATTGTGTGACTCAAACTATCTTGAGCCACTCTCCATTGTATGATTTAAAAAATAATTCTCTAATAATGAGAAACACACCTAGATACTTAAATATTGTGCCTAATTTTCCTTGCATGGTTATATATAATTATTAGCAAGCCATGCACCTTATTTATTCTTAAAAATTTATTTTCACGGTTTCTTATAGTGGTATACATAGTTTTCTTGAACCAAGAGGTGACCATGCATAGGAAAAACTCCCCATCCAAGGTATAAACCACCTCCCAAAGCAATCAAACTTCACATAAGCACTTGAAACACCTCTTAATCCTTGATCCATGTGAAAACACCTCCTTAAGATGGTCCAAATCTAAGAATCTTGATCTAAAACAAAATTCAGAAAAAAACCCCTACTCAATAACAAAAAATTCAAATCCCCATGATATCCATAACCTATAAGAATATGGGGTTTTATATCTATCTTCATAAGGAACATTTCATAAGATTTAACATATGGTGAACACCTTCATGAATGTATTTAATAAATGAATCTGATACATTGAATCATGTTTTATAACACATGTGTTAATGTGAAAACCCTAGGAGTGACTTTGAGGCCTTATAAAACCTAGTTCCATGAAATGGAATTGGATTTATGTGCTTACATGATGTTTAGATGAGTATCCTTAAACCCTTTTCCATCTTATCCTAACATCTTCACACCCAAGGTGCTATCACACCATAAAGGATGGTGGATCCTATATATACGACGTGTGATTTAGATATACCCATAGAAATCAAATGGATATGGGATGTCATTTTTATTCCATTTCTGATCTTTTTCAAACCCATATTATGGGGATTAAAAAGGTTCAGTGTATCTTTAATGAAAATTGACATGCATTTTATAGTTCTTCATTTTCAAAAAATTTATGCATTTAATATTTCTTAGCATGGGTAATATTGGGTTTGGGATTTAATCACTTTCATTGCTTCTATTAAGAGTTAATAAACTCCCATAAATCCCAATAGTAGTACACTACCGGAAATCCAGCATTTCCCAACTGTTTAGAACCGTTGGGAAAGGCTGCAGAACCGTTGGTATATGTTATACCAACGGTTCTGCAAACCGTGGGGAAGTAAGCCGTTGGGAAAGGCTTTTCCCAACGGTTTACAGAGAACCTTTGGGGTAGGTTAGAAAAAAACAACCTATCCCAACGGTTTGGCCCGTTGGGAAATCAACAGAGAATTTTCTTTCCCAACAGTTCTATGAACTGTTGGTAAAAACAACCATTCAACAGGATATCCCAACGGTTCCTTGAACCATTGGTAAAAACAGCTACATAGAGCCTATGCCAACGGTTTTCAAACCGTTGGCATAGGCTTTGCTGTGCAAATTGCACATCAGCCTGCAATTTGCACAGTATGTCTGGTTTTTGGGCATTCACCCTCGGTTTCAATTCAATTTTCAATCCAATTATGACCTCGTTTTCAATTCATTTTTCAATCCAATTATTGTACCTGTAACACATATAATGCATACATATAGAGAACAAACCAACACATACAAATAATGCAAACCAACCAACCAACACATATAATGCATCCTGAAAATATACACATCCATAATTAAAGTAGAATTCATAACATAATTATAAACATACATAATTCATTTAGAATTCATTTTAAAATTTAGATGACAATCATATGTGGAATCCGGAATTCAATTCATAATTTGATTGGTTTTTCATATACCATATATTTTTAATAGAAATGATATCCATTTTAAACAAAATACATACATCTGGAATGATACCGGTCACACCGTGCCTCGGATTGAGGCGAGGTTAACTCGTACACGTCACAAATGACTCATTGATCGTTTTCCTAAAGTATCAACATATTCCTAAATCGTTTGGTCGGTTTTCCGTATGTCAGTTGTTGTTTTCACTTAAAATGAAGTGTTTTTTAAATAAAAGAGAGACACTTTGAATGGTGTCGGCCACACCGCGCCTCGTATTGAGGCGAGGTTAACTCGTACACATCACAAATGACCCATGGATTGTTGTGCTAAAATATAAACACAATCAGAATGCGTTTGGTTGGTTTTCCGTATGAATTTAAAATGTAGTCCATTTTAAAGAAAAGAGATACACAAAGAGTGGTCTTGGCCAAACCGCGACTCGGATTGAGGCGTGTTTGACTCGTACACGTAACATATGACCCATGAATCGTTGTCCTAAATTTTCAACAGATTCTGAATGCGTTTGGTCAGTTTTTCATATGTCAGTTGTTTATTTCACTTATAATCTTGTCCATTTTAAACAAAAGAGACACAGTCAGAGTGGTACCGGCCACACCGCGTCTCGGATTTAGACGAGGTTGACTCTTACACGTCTCAAATGACCCATGGATCATTTTCCTAAAGAATCAACACAATCCGAATGTGTTTGGCCAGTTTTCCGTATGTCAGTTGATGTTTTTCACTTAAAATGACGTCCTTTTGAAACAAAAGACATACACTTTGAGTTGTTCCAGCCACACCACGCCTTGGATTGAGGTGGCGTTGACTCGTACACATCACATATAACCCATGGATCGTTCTCCTAAAGTTTCAATGGAAACCGAATGCGTTTGGTCAGTTTTCCATATGTACTTAAAATGTTGTCCATTTTAAACAACAGAAAGTCACTTAGAGTGGTCCCAACCACACTTAGATGACAATTAAATTAGAATTCATAACGTAATTATAAACGTACATAATTCATATAGAATTAAATTTAAAATTTATATGACAATTATACGTGGAATCCGAAATTCAATTCATAATTTGATTGGTTTTTTATATACCATATATTTTTACCTCAAATGATGTCCATTTTAAACAAAATACATACACCTGAAGTGATACCAGCCACACCGCACCTCAGATTGAGGCGGGGTTGACTCGTACACGTCACATTTGACCCATTGATCGTTGTGCTAAAGTATCGACACAATCCGAATGCGTTTGGTCGGTTTTCCGTATGCCAGTTGATGTTTTTCACTTAAAATGACGTCCTTTTGAAACAAATGACAGACACTATGAGTGGTGCCGACCACACCGCATCTCCAATTGAGGCTAGGTTGATTCGTACACGTCACATATGACCCATGGATCGTTCTTCTAAAGTTTAAATGGAAACCGAATGCGTTTGGTCAGTTTTCCGTATGTACTTAAAATGTTGTCCATTTTAAACAAAAGAGTGACACTTAGACTAATCCTGACCACACCGTGACTCAGATTCATCCCGGGTTGGCTCGTACATGTCAGATATGACCCATGGATCGTTGTGATAAATTATCAAAAGATTACGAATGCATTTGGTCGGTTTTGCGTATGCCAGTTGTTCTTTTCATTTATAATCATGTCCATTTTAAACAAAAGAGACAGAGTTAGAGAGGTGTCGGCTACACCGCATCTCGGATTAAGACAGGGTTGACTTTTACACGTCACATATGACTCATGGATCGTTTTTCTAAAGTATCGATAGAATCCGAATGCGTTTGGTCGTTCTTCCGTATGTCAGTTGATGCCTTTCACTTAAAATGACGTCCTTTTGAAACAAAAGACGGAAACTTTGAGTGGTGTCAGCCGCACCGCATGTCGGATTGAGGCGGGGATGATTCGTACACGTCACATATGACCCATGGATCGTTCTCCTAAAGTTTCAACGGAAACCGAATCCGTTTGGTCGTTTTTCCGTATGTACTTAAAATGGTGTCCATTTTAAACAAAAGAGAGTCACTTAGACTTATCCTGGCCACACCGCGACTCAGATTCATCTCGGGTTGGCTCTTACACGTCACATATGACCCATGGATTGTTGGGATAAATTATCAACAGATTCGGAATGCGTTTGGTCGGTTTTCTGTATGTCAGTTGATGCTTTTCACTTAAAATGACGTCCTTTTGAAACAAAAGACAGACACTTTGAGTGGTTCCGGCCACACCACGTCTCCGGATTGAGATGAAACCACTGTGAAACATTCTAATTATTATTCGTGACGTGTACGTGCAGACGGAACGTCAATCGGACGTGCGGTTTGCGCGGTACGACTCAATATTCGTGTTTTAAGTGATGCGCGCGCTTCATAAACGCGCGTGAGGGGGGTCCAAATGGGCCGAACGAAGTCAGAATGGCCTGAAATCAGACGAAAAATACGAGAGAGTGATTTATGAAGTGATCGAGCAGACGACACGTCAATCGGACGTGCCGTGTGCCCGCGGTGACCGACAACGCAGTTATGGTGTCATAAACGGCCAAAACGGGCGTCCAACGGTCAAATTCATAGCGGACAACCTCAGATTGAGCTGAAACCACCGTTCAACATTCTAATTATTATTCTTGACGTCTACGCATAGACGTCACGTCAATCGGACGTGCAGTTTGCGTGGTACGGCTCAATATTCATATTTTAAGTGATGCGCGCGCTTCGTAAACGCGCGTGAGGGGGGTCCAAACGGGCCGAATGAAGTCGGAATGGCCTGAAAGAAGACGACAAATACGGGTGAGTGATTTCTGAAGTGGTCGAGCAGACAGAACGTCAATTGGACTTGCCATGTGCCCGCGGTGACCGAAAACGCAGTTCTGGTGTCATAAACGGCCAAAACGGGCGTCAAACGGTCAAATTCATAGCGGACAACCTTGGATTGAGTTGAAACCACAGTGAAACATTCTAATTATTATTCGTGATGTGTACACGTAGACGGCACATCAATCGGATGTTCGGTTTGCGCGGTACGGCTCAATATTCGTGTTTTAAGTGATGCGCGCGCTTCGTAAACGCGTGTGAGGGTGGTCCAAACAGGCCGAATGATTTCGAAATGGCCTGAAATCAGACGAAAAATACGGGTTAGTGATTTATGAAGTGGTCGAGCAGAAGGCACGTCAATCGGACGTGCCGTGTGCCCGCAGTGACCGACAACGCAGTTCTGGTGTCATAAACGGCCAAAACGGGCGTCCAACGGTCAAATTCATAGTGGACGACCTCGGATTGTCCTGAAACCGCCATGAAACATTCTAATTATTATTCGTGACGTGTACGCGCAGACATAACGCCAATCGGACGTGCGGTTTTCGCGGTACGGCTCAATATTCGTGTTTTAAGTGATGCGCGCGCTTCGTAAACGCGCGTGAGGGGGGTCCAAACGGGCCGAATGAAGTCGGAATGGCCTTAAATCAGACTACAAATACGGGAGAGTGATTTATGAAGTGGTCGAGCAGACGGCACGTCAATCGGACGTGCCGTGTGCCCGCGGTGACCGACAACGCAGTTCTGGTGTCATAAACGGCCAAAACGGGCGTCCAACAGTCAAATTCATAGCGGACGACCTCAGATTGACCTGAAACCACCGTGCAACATTCTAATTATTATTCGTGACATGTACGCATAGACGACACGTCAATCGGACATGCGGTTTGCACGGTACGGCTCAATATTCGTGTTTTAAGTGATGCGCGCGCTTAGTAAACGCGCGTGAGGGGGGTCCAAACCGGCCGAACGAAGTCGGAATGGCATGAAATCAGGAGAAAAATACGGGAGAGTGATTTATGAAGTGGTCGAGCAGACGGAACGTCAATCGGACATGCCGTGTGCCCGCGGTGACCGACAACGCAGTTCTGGTGTCATAAACGGCCAAAACGGGCGTCCAACCGTCAAATTCATAGCGGACGACCTCGGATTTACCTGAAACCACCGGGCAACATTCTAATTATTATTCGTGACGTGTACGCGTAGACGGCATGTCAATCAGACGTGCGGTTTGTGCGGTACAGCTCAATATTCGTGTTTTAAGTGATACGCGCGCTTCGTAAATGCGCGTGAGGGTGGTCCAAATGGGCCGAATGATTTCGGAATGGCCTGAAATCAGAGGACAAATACGGGTGAGTGATTTATGAAGTGGTCGAGCAGACGGCACGTCAATCGGACGTGCTGTGTGCCCGCGGTGACCGACAACGCAGTTCTGGTGTCATAAACGGCCAAAACGGGCGTCAAACGGTCAAATTCATAGCGGACGACCTCAGATTGACCTGAAACCACCGTGAAACATTCTAATTATTATTCTTGACGTGTACGCGTAGACGGAACGCCAATCGTACGTGCGGTTTGCGCGGTACGACTCAATATTTGTGTTTTAAGTGATGCGCGCGCTTCGTAAACGCGTGAGAGGGGGGTCCAAATGGGCCGAACGAAATCGGAATGGCCTGAAATCAGACGACAAATACAGTACAGGGATTTCTGAAGTGGTCGAGTAGACGGCACGTCAATCGGACGTGCCGTGTGCCCGCGGTGACCGACAATGCAGTTCTGGTGTCATAAACGGCCAAAACGGGCGTCCAACGGTCAAATTCATAGCGGACGACCTCAGATTAAGATGAAACCCCCGTGAAACATTCTAATTATTATTCGTGACGTGTACGCATAGACGACACGTCAATCGGACGTGCGGTTTGCGCGGTACGGCTCAATATTCGTGTTTTAAGTGATGCGCGCGCTTCGTAAACGCGCGTGAGGGGGGTCCAAACGGGCCGAACGAAGTCGGAATGGCTTGAAATCATACGACAAATACGGGTGATTGATTTATGAAGTGGTCGAGCAGTCGGGACGTCAATCGGACGTGCCGTGTGCCAACGGTGACCGACAACGCAGTTCTGGTGTCATAAACGGCCAAAACGGGCGTCCAACGGTCAAATTCATAGCGGACGACCTCAGATTGACCTGAAACCACCGTTCAACATTCTAATTATTATTCGTGACATGTACGCGCAGACGAAACGTCAATCGGACGTGCAGTTTGCACGGTACAGCTCAATATTCGTGTTTTAAGTGATGCGCGCGCTTCGTAAACGCGTGTGAGGGGGGTCCAAATGGGCTGAACGAAGTCGGAATGGCCTAAAATCAGACGACAAATACGGGAGAGTGATTTATAAAGTGGTCGACCAGACGGCACGTCAATCGGACGTGCCGTGTGCCCACGGTGACCAACAACACAGTTCTGGTGTCATAAACGGCCAAAACGGGCGTCCAACGGTCAAATTCATAGCGGACGACCTCAGATTGACCTGAAACCACCGTGAAACATTCTAATTATTATTCGTGACATGTACGCGCAGACGGCACGTCAATTGGACGTGCCATGTGCCCGCGGTGACTGACAACGCAGTTCTGGTGTCATAAACGGCCAAAATACTGTCCATTTTAAACAAAATAGAGACACTTTGAGTGGTTTTGGCCACACCGCGCCTCGGATTGAGGTGGCGTTGACTCGTACACGTCACATATGACCCATGGATCGTTCTCCTAAAGTTTCAACAGAAACCGAATGTGTTTGGTCGGTTTTCCGTATGTCATTTTTTGTTTTCACTAAAAATGAAGTCCATTTTAAACAAAATAGAGACACTTTGAGTGGTGTCGGCCACACCGCGCCTCGGATTGAGGTGGAGTTGACTCGTACACATCACATATGACCCATGGATCATTCTCCTAAAGTTTCAACAGAAACCAAATGCGTTTGGTCGGTTTTCCGTATGTACTTAAAATACTGTTCATTTTAAACAAAAGAAAGTCACTTAGAGTGGTCCCGACCACACCGCATCTCGGATTTAGAAGGGGTTGACTCGTACACGTCTCAAATGACCCATGGATCGTTGTCTTAAAGTATCAACACAATCTGAATGCGTTTGGCCGGTTTTCCGTATGCCAGTTGATGTTTCTCACTTAAAATGATGTCCTTTTGAAACAAAAGACATACATTTTGAGTTGTTCCGACCACACCGCGTCTCGGATTGAGGCGGGGTTGATTCGTACACGTCACATATGACCCATGGATCATTGTCCTAAAGCATCAACACATTTCGAATGTGTTTGGTCAGTTTTTCGTATGTCACTTTTTGTTTTCACATAAAATCTTATGGAAATTCATATAGAATATTTTTATATCATATTTAGTATGGATTAGATTTTAGTTGATCGTGATATGAAACATTTTAGAGCTAATGAAATTAAGGAAGGTGGAGGGGCGGTCCGGGGGGCTGTTCGGGGGGGCTGTCCGGTGGGTGTCCGGGGGGCTGTCCAGGGACCAAGGAGGAGGGTGGGGGGGCTGTTCGGGGTCTGTCCGGGGGGTGTTTGGGGGTTGTTCAGGGGGTTGTCCGGGGTTGTTCAGGGGACTGTCCGGGTGTTGTTCAGGGGTTGTTTAGGGGTTGTTCAGGGGTTGTTCAGGGGGTTGTCCGGGGTTGTTCAGGGGGCTGTCCGGGGGGTGTTTGGGGGGGTTGTCCGGGGTCCAAGGGGGAGGGTGGGGGGGTTGTCCGGGGGGCTGTCCGGGGGGATATCCGGGGTCCAGGGTGGAGGGTTGGGGGCTGTACGGGGGGCTGTCCAGGGGGCTGTCCACGGGGGCTGTCCGGTGGGTGTCTGGGGGGCTGTCCGGGGACCAAGGAGGAGGGTGGGGGGGCTGTGTGGGGTCTGTCCGGGGGGTGTTTGAGGGTTGTTCAAGGGGTTGTCCGGGGTTGTTCAGGGGGCTGTCTGGGGGTTGTTCAGGGGGTTGTTCAGGGGTTGTTCATGGGTTGTTCAGGGGGTTGTCCGGGGTTGTTCAGGGGGCTGTCCGGGGGGTGTTTGGGGGGTTGTCCGGGGTCCGGGGGGGGGGGGGGGGGGGGGGTTGTCCGGGGGGCTGTCCGGGGTCCAGGTTGGAGGGTTGGGGGCTGTACGGGGGGCTGTCCGCGGGGCTATCCGGGGGGTGTTTGGGGGGTTTTCGGGGTCCAAGGGGGAGGGGGGGTTGTCCAGGGTCCAAGAATGAGGGGGGTTGTCCAAGGATTTCTCAAAAAAACAACCACTAAAAGACAACAACATCCATAAAAACAGACAATATATAAAAATAACTCAACTCCAATACTATACTACGAGTCTAGATAAAACCAAAAACTAGAATAGATTAAACATCAAATCTCATTAATATAAGTCAAAAATGTAACGGATCAATATGTCCCACATCAGCATCACCATCCCCATCATCATCATCATCATCACCCTCGTCATCGTCCTCATCATCATCCTCACCCTCCACAGTGCCTTCCTCCTCGCCTTCACCCTCCTCCTCGCCCTCCTCATCTCCCTCCTCTTCCACATCAGACTCCTCGCCATCATCATCTTCAAGCTGGACATCGGCCTGACCACCACTGTAACTGCCACCTGGTGCACCATATATAGAATGTATCGACGACATGTATTCATCAATCGCTGGGCTGGCCTCTGCTGGAAGTGTTGGACGTAGAACTTCAATAAATTTCATAAATGCACTATTTGCCCTAGCAGACTATTCTGCCGTCTCTATGGCCCTTTTCTCAGCCTGTTCTGCCTGTGCCCTAACTTGCTGCAGCTCAGTGGCACTACAACTCGTACCTGAGGCAGGCCAATACCTCGTCGGGGCTATCCTAGGTCGGCAGTGTACTCTGCCAGAATGATCCTCTCCCAACACCTGATGTAAGTGATCAGATGGCCCAAAATTGTCTGCTTCTTGGGCATCGAGGGCCTCTAAAGCATCCTGTTACAAATATAAATATATTATTAAGTTACGAAATAGATATTAAAATATAAAATCAACAGATTAAAACTTACAATCTTCTGCTGAGTCACTTCGTTGACAACACTTCCATCCTTTTTTCGTCTACTCGAGCAAAACAGTTTTGCTCGAGGCACACGTCCTTCAATATTTTGTACTTTCCTCTACAATGACATTGAAAACAAAAGTTATATAAAAACTTTAGAAAATGATTAAATAATTGAGGAAACAAAAGAAAATGTAAGTCGTAAAGAAAACTTATAAACAATTGTCATACCTGCTGCCTCTCATGATCCGGCATCGTCGTGCGTCCTAGTGTATAGAGGTATTTTTTTGCATCAATGTTGTTTTTATTTTTTCTAGATGATTCCTAAATAAAATTCGATAATGCAAAGGATAATATTAATGAAAAACTTGAAAGTTATTATTTAAATACCTCAAATGTAATTCATACCTTAAACTGGGTACTCGTCCAATGAGTAATCATCTGACGATACTGCTCTATAGGACAATCATCCACGACTGGTACTGCCTCTAACTCAGTTCCAACTCTAGCACGCCAGCCAATATACAGCTCATGCTTGTAGGCTCTCCAAAGCTCGCCTAAATCCTTTAGACGTTCCAATCGTGCACCCTCACCATCAGGAAAATTAAATCGAAGCTGAAATCAAAATATTAATTCATATAAATACAAAAATAATTCATGGAATTAAATACAACAGATTTTTTTACCCATATCTCTTCCCAAGCTCTATCTTTGACCTCATGTGGCAAATGTCTCCACGACAGCGGGCTGACGGGAATGATGTCGGAGTATTTGGCAAGCATCGCCAGAAAACTCCGACATTGCTGCCCTGTTTTCTCAACCATCTGATTGTCTTCATTATATTCCACCATAACCTGTGTGCGACGGTTCCACACTGAACGCATGCGTGTACGGCCCCGCCCCCGCCTCCTGCCAGTATATGTATCTGTCATGAAATAAAAACAAATATTTTATCAAAACATGTTATAATGAAAATAAATATTGCTATAAAAATTTGTTAGAGTTTTATAAATATACCTGCGCTAGTCTGATCAATGAGTGGCGCCGGATCCACAAGACCTGATGGAACACCCTCTGGTGGAACAGGAGTCGAAGACGATGGAATATAAAAGCTCGGAGAGACAGAAGTAGAAGGAAAAGAAGATGGAACAGCTGTATGACCTGATGCTGACAGGGGAGTGGGAATCATCATGGGATGTGAAAATGATGGGGGTAGAAGATGCAGAAGGTAGTGAAAACATGGGAGGCCTAAATACCCCGTGTGTCCCTAACGACACACCGGGATCAGAATGTGGGAAGGCTGAAATGTCAGTGGGAGGGGCAGGGTCTAGTCGGGCACGCACAGCTCTACGTCCACCTCTGGTACGAACCCTCCTCGTACCACCGGACTGAGTACTAGGACCAGTACTAGGCTCCTCGTCGAATAACTGTCGACGTAATGGTGGATCCTACAAAAAGATTACAAAAAAAATTAATCACATGACATTATATATTCTGTAAATATATATATATATATATATATATATATTTGAAATAAAGTACTTACTGTAGGCACTAATGGTGGAATGCCCATCTCCTCCATCCGATGATTGTTCTCCGCCATTTTTTTTCTTCGTCTCTCTTCAATTGGCTGCATTTCCTGCATTTGAAAACAAATATGTAATTAATTAGAAAAAGAAAATTAATGTGTAAACCAAAAAACTAAATATATGAGGGAATGAGGGGATTCATTGGTAATTTAGCTATCAATTGTTTTAGAAGAGCTTGAATGAATTTAATAAAACATACAAGTTGTAATGTTCACCAAGTTAGAAATATTGTTTGATTTGGTTTGAATACAGTTCAATTCCAAATTAGAAAATTCAATTCAAATAAAACAGCAACCAATAAACATTGAAAATTCACATAACGGTCAAGTCAGCTAAAACATATTTGTGATCAATACTAAATAAATATGAATATTACCAACCTTAACAACCCAACTCGAGGTAAACCAAAAGAATTGAGAACATGGATGAATGATTCTTTATATTTCCAACCACAACTTCAGGTTCACAATCAACTCTGACAATTGAGCTATTGGAGTCATCAAAATAAATAAATGGATTGGTTCCAATGGCAATAGGGACAGTGTCAATTCCATCATCAACATCATCAAAAATATGTCTTGGAATTACTTCAACTATGACACCAAATTCAGGTTGAAGTTGATCTTTGACATAAAAAACTTGTTTAGCCATTGATTCTAACACATATGGTTCTTCGGTAGCAAGAGTGCGGGTCATATTAATTACTCGAAATCCACAATCATCAATAAATGTGCCAGGTCTCGTCATCGAATCAAACCAATGACATTTCATCATTGTGACTCGTCCATGAGAGTAATAATCCAATATTATTATTTTCTCAACGACTCCATAATAACCCACATTTTCAAGTCGCGGTCTACTATCTGATGCACTGGCATAACAATCTTTTGTGGCAGTAACCATAATACCATCATGTTTTGTTCTCATGTTTTTGGCTCGTTCAGTGACAATAAATCTGTACCCATTGATAACAATTGATTTACAGTCACGAACCACGGTATTAGGACCAAAAGACAAAGCTCTTATTTCCTCAGAGACAGAGTCAGCAGACAAACTCAATACCTGCAATATAAATGACAGTTAAACTTAAGTAAATATTGAAATAATTAATTTAAACAGTAATATTTTTACCTTCAATTTTAACCAAGCAGAAAACTCTTTGATATGCAAAGTCTCTCTCCTTCTCAAAGATAAAGAACGATGCTTCCTATTTATCATTGTTTTATGTTCCCTGTAGATAAAAAAATATGAATAGTTTAACAGATATATATGTAAGATATACATATTCAATTTTGTTACCTGATATAGTCATCGAACAAATCACAGTTGAACAAAAATTTGCGATGTGCCATCTCCCGCTCTTCATGGATTAATGTCTTCAATGTATATGATCCAGGAATTCCTCCTGTTTGAGGAAGTGATGGAAAACTGGGTTCAATTTTCTCATATTGTTCTTCTTCATTTCTCCTTGGCCTGTTCATTCTTGTAGTAAGATCAGACAAATACATTGAACAGAAATCCATACATTCTTGAGCTAAGTAACCATTCACGATAGAACCTTCGGGATGATTCTTATTTCGAACATAAGACTTTAATGTGAACATATTTCTTTCAGTTGGATACATCCAACGAAAAGAAACAGGTCCTCCAAGAAGTATTTCAGTTGGAATATGGACAGTCAGATGCATCATGCATGTGAAAAATGATGGGGGAAATATTTTCTCCAACTCACACAAAATTAATGGGGCATATTTCAACATTTTTTGCAAGAAAGACTTGGACAAATTCTTAGCACAAAGATCTCTAAACAAATGGCACAACCGAATAACACCCACCCTTACATTATTGGAAAAAAGATGACAGATTGCTATTGGAAGAAACTCATGCAGTAGAACGTGATAATCATGAGTCTTCAAAGATTTTAGCTTCAACTCTCTTCTGTTGACCCGTTTAGTTATGTTGCTTGAATAGCCATTAGTAACTCTAATAGTCTCTAATACTTCCAAAAATTGTTTTTTTTTTCAGTAGGTGTCATCACATAAGAAGCACATGGAAGTTGCCATTTATTTTCACTAATACGCACAGGATGCAATTCTGGTCTGATGCCCCAATCCACCAAGTCATGTCGAGATCGTAAATCATCTTTTGTCTTCCCCTTGACATTTAGAAGAACTGAAAGCAACATTTCACATATATTCTTTTCAATATGCATTACGTCTAAGCAATGACGTAGCAAATTGGTTGACCAATAAGGCAAATCAAAAAAGATACTCCTCTTCCTCCAATTGTAACAGGTTTCCGTGGAAACATTATTTCTCTTTCCAAATTTCATTTGACCCTTCCCGAACGAAAAACTGAAATCTTTCAATTCATTAAGCACATCAGTTCCAAACATACGCTGAGGTGGATCATCGGGCTCTATAGTATTATCAAATCTTCGACGATTCATTCTATATGGATGATCCTTTGGCAAAAATCGTCGATGTCCCATAAAACTAAAACTACAACGATGTTTCAGTCTTCTAGATCTTGTATTCTTCATACAAACTGGACATTACAGTTTTCCCTTCGTGCTCCATCCAGACATCATTGCATAAGCCGGAAAATCATTGATCGTCCACATAAGTGCAGCACACATCTGAAATATGTCTTTCGAACATGCATCGTATGTGCGCACACCCACATCCCAAAGAAGTTTCAACTCTTTTATTAAAGGTTGAATGTATACATCAATATCAATGACGGGATCAGAAGGACCAGATATGAGTATACTCATGAAAGTGAAAGATTTTTTCATACACAACCATGGGGAAAATTATAAATGTGTATAAAAACTGGCCATGTGCTGTGCGAAGTAAGCATCTGCCCAAACAGATTAAAACCGTCGCATGAAAGACCCAGCCTCACATTACACACGTCAGCTGCAAAATCAGGATGTCGAGCATCAAATCTCTGCCATGAAAATCTATCTGCAGGATGAACCAACTCATCATTAGTCTTCTTTCTCTCGGTATGATGCCATCTCATTTTTATTGATATTTCATCAGACATAAAAAGATTCTGGAGTCTGGGGATCAATGGAAAGTGACACATTACATTCTGTGGAACGCGGGATGGTGTTCCATCAGATTTTGACTTCCAGCGGGATGTGCCACATTTTATACATTCATTTCATTCAGCGATTTCTTCCCAGAATAAACTGCAATCTTTCGGGCAAGCATGAATTTTGTTTCTGGAAAATCCAAGTTCTTCAACTAACTTCCATGCCATACAGTGATTTGAGGGAATATCTGCATCATCTGGAAGTAAATCCTTCAAGAGGGTAAGAATGTAATTGATTGCTGTATTAGAAATCCCATACATAGTTTTTCCATGAAACAATCGGATTAAAAATTCCAGCTTTTTCATTTTATCGCATTGTCGATATACTGGAGTCGTGGAAGCATCATTCAATTTTTTCACCCTATCAATATCATCATTTTCACTAGATGCATCAGTTGTCCTCATATCGACGTCTTCTTGAGTCGAAATCCTTTCCTTTTCATGATGACGAATAAACGGAAACCGATCATCTAACAAATTCTCCATTCCAGTCCTTTCATTTCGATCATCACCAATTTGAGATTTCATTTTCTCCCCATTGTGATACCACACAAAGTAGTTTGCTTGAAAACCATTTTTGGTTATGTGGTAGCTGACTTCTTCACGACTCAACCAAGGTCTACCAACACAATTAGAACATGGTCAGTGTATGCGACCACTATCTGAAGCATTGTGAAATGCAAAATCTATAAATCTCTCCAAATTGTTTTGAAAATCGCTTGAGATACGATCAGTTTCATACATCCAACTTCTGTCCATTCTGTAAAAATAATTCATATAAGTCATTTTGTCATAAAGAATTCAGTAGGATTGAACTTTAATAGAAAATACATTTAAGTAAACGATAAAGGAAGAAAATAATCATGGTATCAACTACACATGTGAAAAAAACATACTAACGTGTTATTGAAAAAATGTAAAACCAACAAGAACTTAATGTGTTATCACATCAGAGCATGCCTCATCCCATAACCATATTAGTAGGGTATCCTCATATGCGATTTACCTTTTTGAATTAATATGCACTTCCTCACCAGGTACCTGAGTAGATTTCATAGATATAATCATCTCACATCCTGTAAGGCTTCCATTATGTATGATCTGCAGAATAATTTGAGTGATCATGAATCATGCATGGGATCTTCCCATGATCACTATAGATTATGAGAAGGAATTATTATAGGTCACGTGAAGAACATCAAACACATATTTTAGATAATTTGAGACATAATATAATAAAATAATGTATAAATCTATGGAATTTGGGATAAAAGGATTGATGAAATACTAAAATATGGGAGACTAAGGTGAAGGAAATATATGTTGACCCTAATGTTCATAACATGCATCACCTATGAAATTTTATTGCACTAGGAAATTTCATCATGTTCACAATACATTCCATTGGAAACCTATTTTGATCATTTGATGTCCCCTTGACATGTCAAATAAAATCAGATGGCACCCATGAATATGCCACCCTTGTAATGAAAAGCCTTTAATTCTCACCATATAGACTACATGTTTTCCAATAGATATGTATCTCCTTCTATATAAGGGAATCAATACATATTATCTCAGTCTCATATTAAATGTCAGGAATGTTAGATGGCTCCCTTAACACCCTCCAGGCACCCCAACTAGGTCATGTGATGTCCTCAAATGTTGTCACTATGGACATAAATCACCCTTCAAGACATGTCACACTGACTCTAGAGTTTCCCTCCCAGTGTGTCAAACATGTCTTTTGATGAAAATGGAGAAGATCACCAAAATCAAGAGATTCCCTATAGGCATTACATCCATGATCATGAAATTGCTTCTAGAATCAACCAGTCAGGACTTGTGATGTCCTCCAAACATTCCGTCCTTGATCATTAGAGAAACATCAGACAATCCACCGTACCCCCTAGACACCCCGTACCCCCCCCCCCGGGATAGCCCCGCCCACCCTCCTAAACAGCCTACACCCCCTCCCCTGCAACCCCACCACCAACACCTAGACATACCACCCCCCTGGACACCCCACACACCCCTCCCCCACCAGGACACCCCACCCAGACCCCCAGGACAACCCACACCCCCTGGACAGCCCTGCCCACCCCCGTGGACAGCCTTTCCCACCCCCGTGGACAGCCCCACCCACCCCCGTGGACAACCCACCCACCCCCGTGGACACCCCCTACCCCCTAGACAGCCCAACCACCCCCGTGGATAGCCCACCCACCCCCCTCGACACCCCTTCTCCCTATGGACAGCCCCCACCCCCTTGGATAGCCCACCCACCCCCCTGGACACCCCTACCCCCCGTGGCCAGCCCACCCACCCCCCTGGACAGCCCGCCCACCCCTCCTTGACAGCCCGACCACCCCCGTGGACAGCCCGTCCACCCTTGTGGACAACCCTCCCACCCCCGTACCCCCCTGGACACCCCGTACCCCCTGGATAGCCCCGCCCACCCTCCCAAACAGCCCACACCCCCTCCCCTGCAACCCCACCACCACCACCTAGACATACCACCCCCTGGAATGTGTAGAAATAACATAAAAATACCTGATATATAGATAGCACAAAATACTCAACCTATGGGTTCACATTAACTACATAATCACACACTTCACTACTACCATAAAACACATAAACCACACCACCACCACAAAAGATGCATAGCATTTCTCACATTCATTTATAAGAAACTTCATTCACACTTACATTGTCCATTCATTTAATGTTAAATTAATTAAATCCATTTACCACACATCCATTTCTATTCCATCTCATTTATTTAATATCTTATTTTTTTTAACAACATAATTTATTCCATAGATAACCAGGAAACTAAAAACCACCACACAACAACTCACCATCTCACAATAACCATCGACACCATGTTACATCGACCAACCATCTCACCAAAACAACCACATATCACAATAAAAATATTGCACATCACAAACCACCGCACAACCAAAACCACCTCACCACATTATACACCACAACATCATCACACAACACCTCCACATGAAACAACACCACCACACATCATCACTATCATACAACTTCACATGACACATCCATGCCCACTAACCATCACATTACAACACCACATATCACAAAGCCCAACTGGTCACCTCAATCCCCATAAAACAGCCTACAACATACAATGAAACACAAAAAAAACCCTCTCATAGAGGTAACATACCCCAACTTCCACAATTTATTTATTCAAGGTATTTTATTACATTACCCCTTTATTTACCATGGACATTATAACACAATCGATATTCCAGGGGAAACTAATTAATTAACAAAATATTTATTCATTTCCCTATTTTACACGGTGAAATCACATCAAAATCCAAACTTAAAACTAAAATATTAGATCAATAACAATAAAAACAAGGTACCATATGTGTATAAAGAAAAAATTACCTGATTTGAGACGATTTAGATGGGTTTTCACCTATTTCTATGGGGGAGTTCGAGAGTAGCAGAGAGCTACAGCTGGATTGATAACTTAAAACTAAAATACTAGAGCAATAACAATAAAAATAATAAAGACAAGGGACCATATGTGTATAAACAAAAAATTACTTGATTTGAGATTATTCAAATGGGTTTTCACCTATTCGGATGGGGGATTTGGAGAGTAGCAGAGAGCTGGAGGTGGATTGATAACTTAAAACTAAAATAATAAAGCAATAACAATAAAAATAAGAAAGTATATGTGTATAAATGAAAAGATACCTGATTTCAGATGGTTTTCACCTCTTCGGATAGGGTATTTCGCGAGAGGAGAGAGGTGGAGCAGATGAAATTAGGTTTCTGTGAGAATGGGGGAGAGCAGCCCCGCGACTGGATTTGGGGGAAATAATTCCCAACGGTTTTTAAGAAACATTGGGAAAGAGATGCTAAGGACCCCTTTACCAACGGTTTGAGGAAACCATTGGCAAAGGGGTGACCCTTTCCCAACGGTTCAATAGAACCGTTGGAAAAAGGGTGATTAACACACCCCTTTACCAACGGTTTGAAGAAACCGTTGGCAAAGGGGTGGCTTTTCCCAACAGTTTCAGTGAACCGTTGGGAAAGGCTTTCTTAATCCTTCAAGCCCAACGGTTTTAGCAAACCGTTGGTAAACACCCGTTGGGAAAACAACATTTCCAGTAGTGGTATCAGAGCATCCCATGGATTTAGATTTATGAAATCATATAGAAAAAAATAAGAATATCCATTTCATATTCCTTGTCATATAGGTAGCTATAAAATATGGATGGTTACATTTTTCTACTATTTCTTTTCAGGACATATTATATAAGATACTATAATCCTTGAAATAAGTTTAAATTTCTTATTTCTTTAGTTTATATCAGACAATATTTTTATATAATAAAATAAAATTTTAATTTTGTGTTTTTACAAAAAATAGAGTGTTATAACAGTATTTCAATATCCCGACCTATTGTAAAATATGATATGAGATATTATACAAGATGATTATATAATCAATCATAAAAAAACTAAAGGTGTTTCATGGTCTGTCATATTCGATGAAATGGTTATGAGTCATAACACATGACTAATAATAGAGTTAAGTTTTAAATTTTCAATTGTTGGGTACGACTCACCAAAATCTTAAAATACAATTGAGAAAGAAAAAAATTATTTTTCTTTATATTCAACTATTAATTGAATTAATTAATTATATATTTTTTATAAATAATGATTAAAAGGTATTTATAGGAAATATTATAATTTATAAAGAGTTTATACATTAATTATTTAAAAATAGTAATTAATGAATAAATTTTTATGAAACATTATTTAATAAGTATTCTTTAATATTAAAAGTTAATATTAAAAACACATTTTAAAAATTATATGGAACATCTAGTTTATTAGTAATAAAAATTTCATTTATAAATCTCCATGAAAATTTATAAATAATTTATAAATAAAAAAATTAGGTTAAATATAAGGTGTTTATATTTAAATTATGAATTGTTCATAATTAATTAGTTTGAAATTTTCAAGTTAATAATTTATTTTATGAAATTATTTAAACCTCATAAAAATTATTTTTGAAGATTTATGTCATTAATGTTTTAAATAATGTTAAGTGTATGATATATATATCACGTAAAATTTTTACATAATAAAAAATTTCATGAATCAGGCTGGGATTCCATCCAACCTAACACCTGACCCGACCAATGGAATGTCCTGAAGGGCATTCCATATCCCCATATACTAGTAAATAGTTCTTGGGAATCAAGTAACACCTTTTATAATAGTTTATTTCATGAGAATCAACTAAAAACAATTCAAAAGGATAACACATCACATCATATCCAATAACCATAACATGAAGGATCAAAGGAAACATGACCAACATGAGTTAAACATTTTACATTTACAACCAAAAAACAAAATTACTAAAAATGGGATGGGGTAATGGCTATAAAAAAAAAAGACTCTATGGAACATGTGGGTCAACGCCCTCATGACACCACCACCACCACCTGTCCCCAAAAGAACCACTATCACATAGAACCACCATCACAACCATGAGATGCCTAGGCTTTACCTAGATCAAAGAAAAAAAGGATCTATATACACCAAAGGGTTTATATAGGATGTGAACTAATTTCCCATTATGATACCACCAGAGGGATTCCATTTGATTATATTAAATGATAAATTAACTTTATGGGTTTTTAAAAGAAAGAAACAATTTAATCAAAAATATTCTTTGTTATAAAAGAAAACAAGTAATTGAAACAAGAAACAACAATATAAAAACCATGTTCAATATCTAAGTAACTATGATTGGTGGGGTCCTTGTATCCTCGTACTCTTGGTGATAAAATCCTAGAAATGAAGGTATTTCTCCTTCTTGAGCCAACCAATCCCCATCATGAATGTTTAGTTGGTGTTGTGAGGTAGTCCTATTGAGTTGACCATGCCTCAGCCCTGTCAAATTGCTTAGCGTACTAGACCCAGTATTCCCAACTAGATACCAAGGATTCCCATGTGATATATTCTAATCCCCATATCAGGTTTAATAACCTATTATAAAATCACAATTCAAATAATTTAAACCACAATTTATAAATAATATTTTACTGAGTGAAAATCACAATCAAACCATGAACCCACACTAAAACCCATATAAAAAACCCTTTTCACCCCCACAAAATTTTCAAAACTCATTTTAAAACCAAATAAATCATAATAAAATAATAAAACAATGTAAAGGTATGAAACCACCTACCATTTCACTTGGAACCACCCAAAACTAATTGGAAACCAAAAGACACACCAAGAGAAGATGTTATAAAGGCAAGAGAAAACCAAAATCAACAAGATTTAACCCAAACTAATGAGATTGAACCAAAAATAGGTTGAAAATATTTATAGAGAAAGAAGAACACAATGAGTAAGTGAGAAGGTACCAAGGATAGGGAAGTAGAGAATAGTGGAGAAGCTTAATTGATGGTTTCTTGAAGATCCCTAGCTAAAAAACCCAAAAATTGGTGCCTAAGGGAGTGGATGAAAAAAGGGAGGCATGACTAGGGCTAGAGGGGTGGATTGGGGTGAGAATGGGGTTTATGGTATTAAAATCAGGGAGGGGTAGAATTTGAATTCCCAAAATTTTAAAGATCTGGTAGGCTGCATGGTTTGACCGCACATTTTTCCAAATTGTGAGCCAACCATGTGGAACCTCTATCCAGAAGGAAAAGAATCCACATGGTTTACCTAGAGGGGGAAAAACCTATAATCCTAGTCATGGATCCTAGATAGTGCCACTATCTTGGTCATATGGTTATCCTTGAGAGACTACACACCCATGTTCCTAGCCATGAGACCTGGACAATGCCACTGTTTAGGGTGCACAATTTTCACTGGGTTGGAGCACGGTTTCAACTAACCAAGCACCGACCATTCACCTCATACTATCCAACCCAAAACCTCTATTTTTATCAAAAACCCTTGGTAAATCCTTTTATAAGGATAATACCAAAAATAAAAGAGAAAATACCTCAAAATAACATCACGAATGTGACAATTCTCCCCACCATAAAAAATTTCCACCCTTAGAAAGTCAAAGAAAAGTTTGATAAGAGAATAAGTGAGGGGACTACCACTCCACCCATTAAATCTATTCCCATATCTCATGATCATAATTTTCATGCTACCAAAGGACCCTAATCAAAGGTATAGATTTCCACAAAATCACTTTCTCTTGGGATTCCACAATCTTTACTAGTCATTCAAACATTGAAAAATTAGATTCTAGCTATAGTTCTTCCCATTTCATCACATGATATGGGTATGTATTAAAATTCTTCAATCATGAGACATATAAAACATCATGAATTGATGTTAAATGTTATGGTAAATCCAATCAGTATTCCACCTTACCAATTATTTAAATAATCTCAAAATGTTTGACATACCTCAAAATAAGCTTCCCCTACTTACCAAGATGATGGTGGACCAAGTGATGTGTCATCTTAAGAAACTCCTAGTAAACCATTAAGAATTCCAAGACATAGTGATTCCAATTGAAATAGGACTTATGAAGACTCTTACCTTTCAATATCCATTACTTGATCATAACATTATCAAACATCTCTTGCATCAAGATTGGTCCAAATAAATAGTTCTCATCCACTTCTATCCAATACAGAGGTGACTGATATGACTGATTGTAAGGCAGTTCAAAGGTATCCATTTTAATCTAGGATTGGTAACTATTATTATATGAAAATTCCACTAAAATAAAATGGTTGTTCTATGATCATCCGAAATCATATATGGAAACCCAGAGCATATCTTCAAAAACCTGATTTTCCCACTCTGCCTAACCATCTGTTTGAGAATGGTATGCCATATTGAGTTGGAACTGAGATCCCATCACCTTCTAAAGGCCTTACCAAAATTGAGAGGTAAAAAATGGGTCCTTGTCTGAAACTATAGTTGTTGGAACACCATGACGCCTCAAAATTTTTCTAATACAATTGGCCCAAATCATCCACCTTAGTCAAATCCTTCACCAGGATGAAATGGGTGTACTTGGTTAGATGATCAATAACCACCCAAATTGTATTACTTCCTCAGGGTGTATGAGGAAATATAATGATAAATTCCATGGTGAAATCATCCCAATTCTAGGTAGGAATGGGGAGTGGCTAAAGCAAACCTGAGGGCCTCTGGTGCTTAGCTTCAATTGAGCGAAAAGTATAACATCAGGAAGAAATTCAGCAATATCTCGTCTCATACCTAGCCACTAGAATATGAATCACACATAATAAAACATCATGGTGGTCCCATGATGAATGAACCCCTAAGACTAGTGGCTATCCTACATCACCACCATCCAAAATATAAGGGAACTGCAAAACAACCCTTCAAACAAAGGTTTCCATTAAAAGATAATGACCATTCATTAGGCACCTCCCCAACATTTAAAATATGCATATAACATTATCACAATTAATTACTATGATTTTATTACTTTATTAGATCCAAAATAGAGGATTTAAATAAAATTATATCTAAGAACATTCCTCCACTATGATCCTTGGTTTCTAAGTTTATTTGGGATAAAATCCCCATTAAAGTCCATTCATCAGTGGAATCATTCAAGGATTACACTAGATTCTTCTTTCTTAGGGCGTTGGCTACCATGTTCTCCATTCATGGGGTGTATAAAATATTAAAGTAAATCCCCTGAAAGTATTCAATGCATCAATGATTTCTCATATTTAAGTCCATCTAGGTGAAATTTTAGGATAAACTTTTATGATCTGAGTAAACTAAAAATTTCTTCCCAAATATATAATGGCATAATGTTTTCAAATCATTCATCAATTCCACTAGTTCTAGATCATGGGTTGGATAATTCATTTCAAATGGTCAAAGTTAAAAAAATCCCTATGCCACCACATGGTCATACTACATTAACACACACCCATGAACCATACCTAAATCATCACAGTAGATCATGTACCACTTTCCTGGTTATAGTATGATAAAAATAGGTGGATGTTTAGTCTCTTCTTGAGATACTCAAAAGATACATGATATTCTAGGATCTAGTTTAACCTTATTCCTTTTCATGTAAGTGTGGTCATAGGTGAATTGATATAAAAAAAATACATGAAAAACATTTTGTAGTATCTTTTCAGGCCTAAGAAACTTCTAATATCAATGATTTTTCTTTGATTATCCCATGATATCATTGCTTAAATTTTATTAGGGTCCACTGAATCCCTATGTTATGAGATAATCTGGCCAATAAACTTGACTTCGCAGATCCATAATATACACTTTTAGTGTATATAATAAAGGTAGTGGTCCCAGAGAGTTTATAAAATTATCCTCAGATGTTATCCATGATATCCCTCTATCCTAGAGTAGACCAGGATTTCATCTAAATACACCACAACAAAAGATTAAAGGTACTGATAGAATACTTGATTCCTAAGGGCCATGAGAACCACTGGATCATTTTTTAACCCAAATGGAATAAACAAATACTCAAAATGACCATATCTACTTCAGAATGATGCCTTGGGAATGTCTACCTCTCTAACCCTGACCTAATGGTACCCGAGTCACAAGTAAATATTTGAAAACAACCTTTCCCCCTTAATCTGATCAGAGGTTATAAATGTAGAAGGATCCTTTATCCCTTTTATAAAATAAAACTAGGGTTGACCAAGGTGAGAAACTCAGGTGAATGAATCCTTTAGATTCCAAATCATCTAGTTGTATCTTTAATTCCATTAACTCTACAGGGGACATATGATATGTGGGAAAAGATATTAGCTATGTTTCTAATACCAAATCAATGATGAAATCTATATCCCTCTCTACAAATAAATCTAAAAATTCATCTAGAAACACCTATGTAAAATCATATAATTTAGAAATAAATACATTATTGGAGCCTCTAATATTATCCTCCAATATAAGAGAAGAGACCTAGAAAATGAGGTTTCCCCACTCTGAAAGTGGAGGTCCAGCTCGCCCTGACCAGGGATCCCATTCACCTTGGAAGTCTCGAGTACTCCCATCAGGTTCCATCAAAGTTACTCACCATTTATTATAATTGATATTTACCTTAAATTTCACATTCCAATCTATAATGAGGATTACATAAAAAGATCCATTTCTATAAATAAGAAGTCCAAATCCAATTCAACCCCTAATAGGGTTAGAGCATAGAATAAACATATGAAACCCTATTCCCTATTCTTTCCAAGTGGCGTAACCTAGTCCGTGTCATAATTCATAAGATAGGTTGGTAATGTCTGAAGTTTCACAAAATTTTTGGAAATAAAAGAATTAGAAGCACTTATATCAAATAAGGTGATGGCTATGGATGATGAAAAAAATAGTGCCTAACTTTTTTGGGTCCTGCATCTGATTCTACTAATGCTTGGTCCATAGTTTGAAGGTGCGTCATCTCTTCCAATCCCAATAGTCGATTACTAATTTTTGGCTCCACCCTAAGCTGACTCTGGCCATAGGAAGATATTTATTTTCCAAAAAACCTAGAAGACTGAGAACCTATATCTCTTGATGCACTAGATTGAGCTGGTATTTCATGGTGTTCCATGGATCCTACACCACTATGAGTCAAAAAACACTCTTACAAAACATCTGCAATTGACCTAAGCACCCACACTAATGGAAGGGTCTAAGTGAAACTAGACACACAAGATAAAAATGCCCTAACCTTCCACATTGGTTTCATACAATAGGCCCACCAATAGTGGTTGTTGAAAAAGGTGTCCAAGTTGGGTGGTATGAGCCACCACATCCCTTCTTTTCATGCTCATCATGATTCCTTTTCTTCTAAAATGTTCCACTACCACATTTTCCCACTACTTAAACTTCCCCACAAAAACCAGATCTACCACCACAATCAATATCCACTATTAGATCTTGGTTAACCACCCCAACATAAGTATTTAACATGAACAAGAAGACCTGAGATCATATATATGGCCACAACCCCATTCCAAAATTTTGAGCCTTCATCTACTCATTATAAATCACCTTAAGTGTGAAACTAATTAGTTTTAAAAAATGGTTAGCATATTCCAACATGGACAGATCTCTCAGATGGAGATCCAAAAATTCTTGGGTCTTGGTGAGGGATAAAGATTCAAGGAAATAATTATCATTTAAAATACAAATAAAACCCTTTCAATCCATATTATCATGTTTTATAGTCTAGAACACTGAGTTCCACCACCTCCAACTGGGGTTTTAGAACATGAATGAAGCACATTTCACCTTGAATACATCATGAGTCTCAAGAAACTCAAAGATCATCTCAATATTTTCTACCCAATCCTCCTCTTTCTGGGGGTTCGTGCTACCCTAAAAGAAACGATGTTTTTTTCCTAAGGAACTCTTGGGTTCTATCCTTTTTTAGAGCTGGTTCAATTTCTTTATCACGAGCAGGGCCATATACCACCCCCTGATCTAATGTCCAGATAGACCGAAACACTACCTCAAATAATCTCTGATCAAATGGGGATATATAATTCTATTTACATTCTTCCCATGGTTTCATGGGAGGACTCTAGGGAGGAATTATACTACACAAATTAACAAGACAAAACAAATCATCAATACACCATCTATAATGTTTTTAAACAATAAAATGATATAATCATCCACATAAATTGAAATTAAAGCATAAAAAACACAACCAAAAAAATTAAACCACTCCACCAGCTTGGTGTCCTTGCACAATAATTAGCCTATTCATCACACTTGAAGGAGGATTCAAAACAAATCCCAAACATCACATGGTGACCCAGGGCCTATCATGAGGTGAGTTGTCCAAACACCCCACTCATAACAAGAACCTAAATCCCCAATAGTACTAGATCCTATATATCCAAACTCTTCAAAATAACATGATCCAAAGAAAGGGAAATGTTTTATTTGATAGAATTTTCTCACGAACTAGCCGAGGATTCCATCCAACCTGACACTTGAACCATCCCATGGAATGACCCAAAGGGCATTCATAATCCCCAGAACCTGAAAAATAGTGTTTGGGAATCGAGTAACACCTTTGGGAATGGTTTATATCATGATAATCAATAACAAAAAACTAACAAGGATAGAAAATTACATCATATCCAATAACCATAACATGAAGTATCGAAGGAATCATAAAAAAAAATAGTTAAATATTTAATATTTAAAAAAAAAATCAAAATTACTAAAAAATAAGAGGGGTAAATGACTAGAAAAACAATATTCCATGAAATATGTGGGTCAATTCCCTCATGTCACCCCCACCAACACCTATCCCCAAAATAACCTTTAGCACATTGAACCACCATCACCACTATAGGATGACTTACTTTAACAGAGTCAAACAAAGTAAGATCTAGACACACCCAAGTGTGCATGTAGGGTGTGAGATAATTTCCCAGTAGTATACCACTATAAGGATTCTATATGATGACATAAAATGATAAATTAACATACTAGTTTTTTTAAAAGAAATAATTTAATTGAAAATATGATTTTTTATAAAAGAAAACAAGTAATGAAAATAAGAAACAATAATATATTCAACGTGTGAAATTTCTATATAACTAAGATTAGTGGAGTCCTAGGATCCTTATACTTTTGGTGATCAAATTTGGGGAATGAAGGTCCATATCTTTCTAGAGAAAAAATCCCCATCATGAATTATTAATTAGTGTTATGAAATAGTCCCACCAGGGAGACCAACCCTTAGCCCTATCGAATCACATAACATACTAGACCTAATATTACCATTGAGATACCCATGAATCCCATGTTCTATATTCCAATATCTACATCAAGTGAAATCCATTGTTATATAATCATGATTCAAATAATTGAGACCACACTTTACAAACAACCATTTACAAAGGTAAAATCACTATAAAACCTTTAACCCACACCAAAACTCAAGTAAAACACCTTCAAAATCACCTAAAAATTTTGAAAAATAAATTTTAAATTCAAAACAAGCATAATAAAATCATTAAACAATGTCAATTAATGGAAGAACCAACCTTTTCACTTGGAACCACCTAAAAATGGTTAGAAACCACAAGACACCCCAAGAGGATACCCGAAAAAGGAAATAGAACACCAAAACCAACAATATTTAGCCTAAACAAATGACATTGAACCCAATATCATCCAATATCCTTGCTGGGGAACGGATAAACAAAATAGGATGGGAGAAGAGACCAAGAAGAGGGAAGAAGAGAAGAGAGGAGAATATTACTTGATTGTTTCTTAAATATTACAAGCCAAAAGACCCAAAAATTAGAGAATAAGGGAGTAGAGGAGGAAAAGGAGGTGCACATAGTTTTGGAGGGGTTGATTAGTGTGATACATGGGTGTTAGGGTATTAAAATTAGAGAGTATTAGAATTGAAATTCTGAAAATTTTAAAAATATGAAAGTACCCATGGTTTAGCTGCATGGGATGCCAGACCGTGTGCCAACCATTTAGAAACTCTATCCAAGAAGAAAAGAGGCTGCATGATTTACTTGAAGGGGTAACACACTTGTGTGCCTATCCATACATCCTCAATACTTCCACTATCATGGTTTCATGATTATCTTGGGAGGTTCGCAGACCCGTGCACTTGGTCATGCGGCCTAGACAATTCCACTATCTAGGGACCACAATTTTCACTGTTTTATCGCATGGTTTCTACTAACCATGTTCCAACCATGATCTTTTTACTATCTATAACGAAACCACCATTTTCTCAATAACCCCTAGTAAATACATGTAATATGAATAAGGACAAAAATAAAAGATAAAATTCCTCAAAATAACACCATATATGTGACAAAAATTGTATTAGAAAATGTATATAATTCTCAAAATGGCATATACTTAAGTTAAAAATAGTGAATGAGAAAAAATATATATTGTTTTTAATTATAAATTTTATGAATTGTTCACATTTTATTTATGTCATATTTAAACTTATTAAGTTTTCATTTATTTAGATGTTATTTTCTACTTTAATCATAGTTAAAAATCATTTAAATCATGAATATGTGTATTCTTTAGTTTATGTGATAATGTAATAGAACAAAACTTTTTGGCTGATTACATTGCATTTACGGGTATTTGGAGGCTTCATGATGAAGTTTAGAGGTGTTCTAGAAGTGATAATTAGTTTTTTGTCCATTTAGATATTCACCACGCCATGGAGGTAGTTGTGGAAGAGGTTATTTTGTGTTGTGTGGGAATTATGATCCATGCATTTTGTAGTAGGTAATTTTGTGGTGGAAATTTTAAGGCCATGAGCATGTTGAGTCATCCATTTTGGTATTTAGTGTATCATGAGTGGTTAAATTCTTAGGTTTTCTATTTTAGAGGGTTTTTTGTTTACAAATTTTCGTTATATGAAATGGGGAAGAGATCTATGTCATAGTGGAGAGTGTGGTCTTGTATGGAGCTTGGGGAATATTACTATAGGAAATAGGGAGCACTAAAATTAAATAGTTCTAGTAATGGTGATTGCATGTCTCCCTATGTGAAATGAGGAGACCACTATTCCATGTTGGTAGGCGTGGATTTTCTTGGTTGAGGTTCACTTTAATTTTTCATGTAGAGGAATGGAAATGATAAGTTGGGGCTCACCGTTCCAAAACCTTGGGCATGGTTAGTTAAAATGGTGAGGGGATTTCCACTACACCATAGTCAGGGACATAATGTTCATCTGGTGGATGAAATGACATCCTCTACACTGTGTATCATGGAATGGTTCCCATCAAATGTGTTTAGTGTGGTTTTCAAAAAGCACAAGGTTTGAGGGTCAAGACTTTTCAAATGGTTGTAAAATCGAATCTCTTTTGACTGAGTGGCACCACGATGTGGTGGGAAGTCACCACACTATAGAGAAGTATATTTTGTATTCCTCTATAACTATGGTATGGTTCTATTTGGTTTGAATTTATATATCTTAGTTCAAACCCTAAACATACCTTGGATCTCTTAGGGCTCCCCAACTACTTCTTTTAAGGAATTAAACCTCTTAGATTATTGGGATTAAATTCTATTGGATCAAGGTACCCTATTTTCCCCTTATTATCTTCCAGCTTATCCATGTATCCCTATAGGTTTATTGTGTTGAATTTTCTCTATTTTAGAGACAATTTTTGAGAATTACTTGATAGTGGATCATTGTGGTTATGTTTCGAAGAGATTTTCTTCAAGTCCAATGTTGGTTGATCTTTGATTCATTCATTCATGCATGATGGTTCATAGAATCTTTATATCAATGCAGTAGATTCATAAATTTTTCTTTATTTTAATGAATTAATTTAGAATAATAATGATTTATCTTATTTGGGTAACTAGTGTTAATTTACTTGAAGAAAGATAATAAACTTAAATTTAAGAATTATAAAGGGAGTTGTGAATCACATGTGAGTTTTTCTGTTTATTTGATTCCCTATGATTTGATATCTGATTAGTTTTTTTCTATAAATATTATTATTTTCTATACTATAGTCGTAATTAAATTTTAATTAACAACATATAGTCATTAATGATAAGTTTATAATGATAATAGGCATCTACTTGAGATATTAATTTCTTTAAACAAAGGTAATTTGAAGTATATTTGCAGCATGTCTTTCGGTTTATTTATATGTTATTTAGTCTCTAAAATTATGAGGTTATCATTACTTAAATTGGTTCATAATTAGTTGGATAATTTAATTTGGTAATGGGTAATAATATTTTATGCTAAAATTTATGGTTTGGGGATATTTCATAGCCTATCCTGTGTGCTAGTCCTGTGTGCTTGCAGTTTCAACCATTTGCACCACCTTGAGATTATCTTATTTCGGCCATGGTATGTTGACTTACTGGCCATGTTTTTCTATAAGAAATAACACAATTAGGGTCTTTGGTGAGGATTGAGTATGGTTTTCCTTATTGTGGTAACAAATTGATGTGCATAGCTGGGGAGAAAGACACTAGGGTAGTTAGATTAGGTTAAAAGTAGGTATTTTTTTAATGGATTCTTGATTGGTGGATGATTTTTTAATAGATTAGTTATTGTGATCCTTCTTCTGGTCATTACATTATTTCATGAACTATAGTTCTTTATTCTTGAATTGGTTCAAGATGAGTCTTAGAATACATAATTTAAAAAAGACGAATGAATTATAAAGGACTGATGAGATGGGTGATAATATTGATTAGGTTTTAAATTCTAGGAAATGAGATTTTTGAATTGGAATGATAAGTAAATAAGCACCTTGGTTTGATGAATTAATTGAATGGTTAAACCAAAATTGATAATTGATTTTGTAAATAATTTTTTATTAAATAATCTCTACATTACTAGTAAGGGTGAATTTTGATTTTTTGTGTGATTAGAAGAGTCTTATCTTATATTCCTAGTAATGCCAACAAAATTTTCATAAGGTATGTTATCCAAATTGAGTATATGGTAGGTAGTTTACCATAGTGTGGTTGTGATATAAATATATCCATTTTTTTTATGGTTTATTATTCTCACCACCCATTTTTTTTGGACAACCAATACCAAAATGTTGGTGTGTGTATGTGTGTATATTTGGGGGGGGGGGGTTCTTCCCCCACTGTCCAGGTTAGTGAGGGAACAAATGTATAAATACCCTTCTATCCTACTCCCCCTTTATTTTTAGTAAAAAGAATTAGAAAATACAATAAGTGATGTATTAAAGTACAGATTTTGATGAATATCAGTTTTTATAAAAATATACATGTGGGCTATAAATGCTTAAGGTTATAGGCTATATATATATTCTGAATATAATGACTATAAAAATTATAGGTGTATCATGTGTGGGATATAAAAGTTTGAGGTATAGAGCATGATACCTGGGTTGTGATTGATTTAATATACTCTACCTAATTATGATGATACATACGTGGATGTGATCTTCTATATGGGGTATAGGGTGATATGATGATGTGCTGCATGGGATGTAGGGTATGATATGGATGTATGAGAAGAAAAATGATTATTTGTAGGGATGATCACATATCATGAGCCGTTGGAGCATGAGATTGAAAAACCTATGGGGAATATATTGTAGGGTGCTCTTTATAAATATATTATATTGATATTACATTACATAATTTGATGAATTATTTGGTGAGATATAATTGATGTGGTGGGAATATATTTCACCTTCTTAGGTAATGAGTTTGTTTCCTCTATTTATTCACTGAGATTTAGTATGATTCTTTCACATTACATAATATGTTCTAGGGAGGATAGTACTGATTATACATGTTATACTCACCCCTGTATATATAAAAACTATTTTTCTAGTCCATAGGAGTCAGTTGCTGAACGAGATAGCTATTACTAGCTCATGGCTATTATGCATGAGCAATTCATGTTTGGGTTCACTTCCATATGAGTGGTTCATGATTTTTTTTCAATTTTATTTTATTTATTTTACATTGTATGATTTTAAACTCATGCATGGGATTGGATTTTATCTATGTGATGTAGTTTTTTATTGGGTTTTTATCATTTTATAGGATTTATTATTGGAAATTTCTTCCATATGTATGATTTATATCCTTGATGCTAGTCACCAACCTGTGGCCTATTGGATATGGTATTTGGGGGACATCCATATCTTTACTTCCATCCCATAAAGAGTACCAAGTGGGTTTGTGATATAGTGGTATCAAAGATTTTTGTTATGATATAGGATGAATATTGGAGATAAGCACTTGTGAGGATTACATGGGCTAGTAGGTCAATGTTATTATCCAAACTTAGTATATGTTTTACATAAGGGATATCAACTAGGAAACCTGATTTTAGGATGAATCTAAATATTAAATAATTAATTATTCAAGTTTAGTATTCCCTAATTTTTTTATCTTTTGTAGGTATAGCTCCAAGTCGACATCCTCACCAGGTCCACACCTAAGATGTTCAAAAATATTTGCCAGTCGATCTCTATATAGTTGAGGCTGATGATCAAAATTCTTGGAGGAGGAGACTCTAATTTTTTTATCCAAAATCTTGTAGAAGTATGAGATATCCATTTTATACCCAAATACCAATGCATGGTAGGATGAGATAAAGATTTCATTTAGTATAATTTGTTCTTATTGGGAGTGATGGGTTCCATTGGTAGTTAGTATGTTGCATGCAGAAAATAGATAGTGATTTCTATTGTTTATTGTGGATTGTGTGGAGTAATATATTCCATGGGAGAAGTTTTGTGAGCATTTTTGGGTTGATTTCCTTTAAACGACCACTAGGAAAACTTGTTGGAAAATGATTATAACCCATAACTGAGTTATTTATAGTGTTTAGGATTTTGGTATTAATTTCCAAAACATATTATGTTATTCTTCAGAACTTACACAAGATAAATATGCTATGAAGAGGAATTTTGAGGAGGATTTTCATCCTAATATATAGCTCCACGTCACCACTTTTTCATTACTAGTATACCTCAAGGTACTAGTGAACGTAAATTCCATCAAGAGAATATTGAATTAAACCAAATAATCATGGGATTTTTCAAGACTCTCCAGATATTCTATATATGGATGGAAGATCTCAATTTCCCAGTTATAATAAATCGTAGACATCAAGGAGTCAGTTTTAGACCTCTTTATCCTATTTGATCAGGGATTGTAGCTCTTAGGTCCCTTATAGGGGAATGAGTGTGGGTTTCTTTTCATTTTTAGTGCATGAACCCCATAATAATAAGTGATATAATTTACTCTATAGTAATAGTTGAGCTAGATATCCTATTATAGCTCAACCATTACAACAATATTATCCAAGATAACTATAGTGATAAGGATATCTTGGTTGTTGACCCGTATCTATTAAATTATTTATTTAAAAACCCAATAATAATAATATCTATGGTAAGTACAATCAAACCATAGATAATTCTAAGTTCGTGTGGAAAAAACAAAACAAAGACAAAAATAGTAAAAGAAAAAGTATAAAAAGTGATGGATTGATGATGAAATTGTGAAGTTATAGTAATGGTGGAGTTATTCAAGTATGAGAAATAGTTTTAAAAGAAAGTATGGGTAAATAGTTAATGGATTTATAGAAATTAAAATATATATAATTGATAATACTAAATAGTACTATTGAATGGAATTGATCATAAAAGTAATAAAGGTGTGTTAAAAGAGGATCAAAACACCTATTTTTCATTAGATGAAAAACTTCTCTATAGAACTCTCTTAAGAACTGTTATGCCTAACAGAACTCAAGATGAGGAAGCTACTTCACAGATAAGAGCATAACCAAAAACTTTTTAATCTAATTATATTTTAATCAGAAAAAAGGTGATGAGAAACTATTCTATCAACCCATTAATTAATGGAGTAAAGGAAAAGAAATGATAATGATGAATTGAAAGTGAGAACTTTGAAAAAAAGAAAAAAACTTAATGATTAAATAAAGAAATAATCGATAACAAAATTTTAACTCATCCAACTCAATACCAAAAAAATTCAATTAAAAATATTATAAAGAACAAAAATATTCAATTTAAACATCATTATACAACCGAAATGCAATAAGATAAGAGAAATAGAAGCTTCTATGATAGGATTATATCCTACATCTAACTCAAAATCCATTAAACTATTACTTTGAGACAACTCCTAGCCTTTTGTCTAGATCCACTCTTATTTACATACCTAATTTATTGAGTTATATGAGGGATGTGTCAAATAATTTATCCCTTAATGGTTAGGGAAATATCCCCCCATTATGTGTTGGTCCTTTTATTTATTCACGGATCAACCCCAACATCACAAAAAACATCACTGATATCAATACCAGTCTTTTCCTTAATCATGTCCACATAGAAGAATTCACTATTCATCATCCCCTTTACATGATAAAAGGTAAAATCCCAAACTAAAAGTGTCCCCCCACATGAATTTTTATTCAAATAAAGTGTGATAAACCTAGAGGATTTCCCATCTTGGTTCAATCTTTACAAGTTTCCATCAATGTTCGGAATCTTCTCAGTATGATCTCATCAACCCTTTGATTTCCATTGAGTTAATTTTAAGAAATTAGGGGATTTAAATAAGAATAATAATTAATAAATTCCCAAAATGAAAAATGAGAATGGAAATATGATCCAATAAATAATATTCATAATAAAATCATGGAACTTGAAAAAAATTAAATCCGAACGCATATTTTGTCAAGATAATAAAAGAATAACCTTTTCATTAAAGTTTGAAAAATATTCAATAATTATCAATTTAAAACAAAATTATAGTATTAAAAAATAACTTATTTTCCAACATATATTTGAAAATATGTATTCAATACAAGACATATACAATTTCACCAAATTTAAGTTATTTATTGTCCTCAAGCGATCAATTATAAAAATTAAGTGGAAGAAAAATAGTTTTAAGAATAAAAAACTGACGTTCCATAAGAATTTATTTTCTATAATATTCCCCCATGGAATATCTCAAGAAGTTAATATGATTTAAATCTTAAAATTAAATGGTTTTAGTGAAAATATGGTTTCTTATTTTTCAAAAAATATTGAATTTAATTTTTTTGATAAGAATTAATCACACACCAATTTTCATCCAAATAAATATTGTAAAATTCTATTTTCCTTTAGGTGAATAGACACACATAATTTGGTGATTGGGATAATTTAGAAATATCATTGTATGGTAAGGATTGAACAATTATTAGAATAAACAACACATCGAATAGTAAACGAATAAATAATAAAGGATTCAAACTGGATTAGGATTTTCATTTCACAGACCATTTGGATGCATATATTTTGAGTTTAATTAAAATGGAAAAGTTCAAATTCAATAATATTTTTAAGATATTATCCCAATATTTTTACCAATGGAAAATTATTTTAAGAGAGAAATAAAATGAGGTTCTTAATTAAATACCTATATTAATAGAGACAAACCTTATCCAAGTGGAAAAATAACCATCAAATTTCATAAATATTTTTCTCTACTAAAAGTACTAAAGTGATTCATAAAAATAGGAAAATTTCAAAAAAATTAGGGTTTTTGATGTGTAAAACATTGAAGTATAGTTTCAAACATTTTAGACCCATACCCCATTCTTAAAATCCAACATTTTCCCCAATGTATAATCCAAAGGTGGAGGAAAATAATTAAAATAGTTCATTTAAAAAAATAATTGGAAATATAGCACTAAAAATTCCTGTATAGGGTCACAAGTATGCTAAAAGTTGATTTTTCCACACAAATCAGAATAATCATAAAATTATAGATCATGTATAAGGTTCCATTGTACACAAATTAAAAATTTAAGGGTGAAAATATTTTTTTAAAAAAATATGAATGCTTAAACATTGAATTCAATAATTCTGTTCAAAAGGGTAAAAAATAAGCATGTAAAAAATGAATTTAGAAATCAAATAAAAAAATAGTAGTAGTGATTTTTAGTAAGATTAAAATATGAAAAAAACACTTCCAAAAATAATTTAATTAGTTAAATACACAAAAATAGATGAAACATTTTAAAACTTATATGAGAAGCATATATATTGAGGAATATTTAATAAATACTCCCATGATGTATAAACTATTATCCATTTGAGTAAAATCAAATGAACCCTCTATTTTTTCCATGAGAAGGACCTTTGGTTTATTAGTTATAAACTAAAAACATTTAAATTAAATTAACATTATAATTTCAATAGGTAAATTTAAAAGAAAATAAAGACCAATGTTTGAATGTGGGAGGTTATCCTGAGTTTCTCAAGATTGTATCTCCTATTGGACTTGAATTTTTATTGGAAAATATTGTGGAAGATTGGATAAATGATAGGTTGACCATATTTAAGGATGGTTGAGTGAATTCTAGTTGAATAGACATATTACACTTGATACTATTCTTGTGGTCACTTTATCCCCTTTCTGCTTCATCCCTTCATACAGTCAGTTAAGAAAAAAGCATGGTCACTTCAACCCTTCATACAATCACTTATTCAATGTAATAGTTATCTCATCTCAACATGTGGTTAGTTAAATTTCTTTATAACAAATTTATCTTGTAGAAAGTTGAGAACCAGTATGGTTACTTGTTCCTTTATGTTGTCACATGACTTAAAACATGACCACTTATCCTTAAGGTCAATATTTTCCCTTTCAATCGATCGACATTCCATACAATTAGTTATTCATGTATCTGGTCCTTCCTTTAATATTGATGGCTAATACATATATTTTTTCTTGAGGAAAACATAACTCATGGTCTATCCAGACATTGCGGTGGGTCCATTGATTCATTTAGTCTATAGACTGCCTCACTATAGGTTGAGTAACCACACATTCCATTCTTCCTTTTACTCTTGTGGTTAGTTGAATGATGGCATGACCACTTTACTATACGGTTGGTTTTCTTTTATCATGTAGTTAGTTGAGGATAAAAATATAAGGTTCATCTAGACTTGTGGTTATTTGACAGATAATACATAATATATTGAGATACATTAATTTTTAAATAAATTAAAAATTAAAAAATAACTTGAAAAAACCATGTGTTTCCACCCATACAGTGATAAGTTTACAGTCTTTAGTTTGTCTTACTCCAAAAAAATAACAATGATCATTCAATGGGTATGATTTATTTTTGTTTATTATTTTACTATTTAGTGTGTAATTTTTTTCATGATTTCTCAAGATTTATAGAACACCAAAATCTTGTAGAATTCTCCATAATACTTTCAAGGCTCTAGGACCAAGGTTGTCATTCAGTACTATTTTATGCACATGTGATCAAAAATATTCCCAAATATTGAAGAAATTGGAAAAAAACCAATATGACTAGAAAGAAACTCAAGGTACTCCCCCACTTGTGAGGTAATAAAAAATTCATAAATAGGTGTAGCTGATATTGCAACTTGGTCACTATTTTTAAAAATAGATTATTACTCAAACATATCAAAATACTCCCACCTGAAGAAATAAAATTATTCTATCATGATACACCTTTAAAAATACTCACTAGACACAAATTAGGTGAATGTTTCAAAAATAAGGTGAATATTTGGGAAAAATTTATTCATCATAGTAGGTGAGTGAATTTCAAGAAAATAAATCTATTTAAATAGACAATTATGAAGTTTTTTAGTAGGTTTTAACCCAAAAAACTCTCTATCCTTGGAGACTTATAAACACTCAATCTTATATTTGAAACTCTTAATAATAGGTTTAATACATCAAAGAAGAAGTATTTGTGACCCTGACTCAAGGTTGGTATCTTAGGAAGTAATTTCATCACAAACTGGTGTTTGTTAGGGCAGACTGACCAGGTGAGTGATAATATCCGAGTAGAAGCTTTGTTCAAGTTTATCCCATTAATGGTTCTTTGTGATAGTTTTCCTAATACTTTTCTTATTCCTACCTAATCTTTCCTGATCTTTTATGGATTCAGATTCCATATAATAGGATCTAGTGTGTTTATTGAATAAATTTTTAATTATATCATTATATGAGTGATGGAAATCCCTCATTGACTTGGATCTAAACACCTCTTCCATAGAATTTATTGGTTTGAAGCTAACATAAAGTTTTGAATTATATAAAACATAAAACTCTTATATATTATCAATATATTAAGGGGTTAGTTTACCCTTAGAAACATATATTAAAACAAATATAGTATCTAAGAATGGTATCCCCAAGATAATTGGAACCTTTTCATTACACTCATTCCAAGAATTATAAAATAAATGGGAAAAATAATCTTCCATACATTGACCAAAAGGTTATCCTCCCTTCCATAAGGACAAGTAGTTGACATATTTTCCAATTGGAGAGAAATAGAGGTCGGTTTTAGTTCTCTTATATCCATCTATTTGAATAAGGGGTGAGGAACCATGTTAACAATATCTCCTAGGGCACATAAACAACTTATCTCCTTACTTTCTCTTATGTTTCATTGAATAAAAAATCTATTAGTGTATCTTTGGACCATATAAATATATTTTGTAATCCAGAAATATTTTAATAAATTTAACATGTTATGGAATATGTTTTAAGGTTTTAATAAATCTAATGGTAAATTTGAAGGTTTTAAATAGTTTAAGTAACTTTAATTATCAAGTTTCATCATTTTTTATTTCAATCTTTGGGGATAGTGAATAAAAGGGGAATAATATTATAAAATAGGTTTAATTATCACCTTCTCCTAAAACCCTACTTTATTATAACCCTATTTTATTATCTACCATTTAATTATCCATTTTTCTATATCATTTTCAACTGTAGATTCAAAATTATTTTCATTTAGTACATTTTTGTCTTGGTTTCTAGATTTTCCATTTTTGAGATATTGGTTGTCAGGTTCAATTAAATCCCATTTCTCATCCTCACAAGGATATTCCACAACACTTTCTTGGATTTTTAGGCAACTTCTAGTGGGATATCCATTACCTTATCTCTTAGATTAGGTTTAATTATGTTAAACAAATTTACCTTCTCTCTTACTCCTAAATATATTTTCATTTGACTCATTTGGGTTTGAAGGTTATTAATCCAAGATTATTGAGAATCAAACTTAGTGATAAAATTTCTAACCAATCATTATAAATTGAAAATAGAATTTAAAGGTTCTTACATGTTTTGAAATTAATTCATAGGCTGATTAGAGTAACCAACAACAACAGATTTTTTAATCACCCCTTAGTCACTCTCAGGTAGGTTGGGGAGTTTTTTTTTGTTTCCAAAATTAAATTGGTTTAAAAAAGGATCATTATTCCCTTTTTACATTGACTTAAATCCCAAAAAGTAACTAATATAATTAGGTACAGAAGGTTTATAAAATTTGAAGAAATAATTCATAGTATGCCTATACATCCCATAGAAATTACATTGATCCTTAAGTGAGTGATCATTAACTACAAAAACATTAGGATCTGTTTCACTCCTATGAATTGTTCTCTTACTAGATCACTTGTGTTGGGTGTTTTGAGAATTTTTATCAAAGAATTTTTTGATCTCCTAAATTTTATATCTTTTAAATTCCACCAATAGAATGATCCAAAAGATTTTGATGGTATGGGGTGATTTTGTTAGAGAAATTGTCTATAAGAAGATGGGGAGAAAGTTGGTTATCAAGAAATTTCCTAATTAATGCACTAAATATATCCATCGATTCATTAAAGTGTTCTCCCTCATCTTAAAAAAACCCTATGATTTTTTCCTCACTTCAATATTGGCATTCAAAGGATAAAACATTAATAAACAATTTAAAAACCTATCCCCAGGTGTAAAAATTTCCTCATCCAGATTTTGGAACCAACTTCTATCCCTTCTCTTAAAGAAAATGGGAACACCCTCAACCTAAGTTCCTTTTCACTCAACCAATTTAGTGGTAAATAATACAAATAAATATAGAAATATCTAATGAAATCAAGAAAATCTTAATTGGGTTGACTAATAAAAAATGGTAATAAAAATAGATGAGACTATTTTACTAGTTCATAGATCTTAGAGAAAGCCTTATTCAAGATGGATTACTAGAAACTAAATAAAAATGAAACTCCCTAAGTCTAGGAATCCTAGGTACTTGATTTTTGGGTTGTGATGGATTCAAATTTTGATTTATGTTTTCAAATATTTTAATTTCTACATTTTCAATTTAATCCTTATTTTTAATGGTAGAAAAATGTTTTTTTATTTAAAATATGATAGGTTCCAATCCCGTTGTAAAATAACCAGTGTGTATAAAGGTTTTACTTTAATCAATTTAGTTTAATCACACATATTTTCATATTTTCATTCAATTTTTTATATATTTTTGTAGAAACAACTTTATAATTTTTTTATTTTTTTGAATTATTTTTATATTGGTCGCACAAGACTTTCTTGGAAATGATGCTAAAATTTGATAATGATATATATTAAATTAATTATTTATAAACCCAATAATTATAATTACTATGGTATGTATGGTAAAACCTTAGATAATTTTAAGGTTGTGTGAGTAAAAAAAACAACAAAAGAAACAAAAAATAATCCAAAGTGATGCTGAAATTGAGAAGTGAAAGTAATGGTTAAGTTATGAAATTTATAGAAAAAATGACATTGAGGAATTATAAATAGTTAATGTACCTATGTAAACTAAACTAGATATAATTGATTGTAATAGACCCTTATCTCAAATGAAAATGATCATAAAAGTGGTGAAGGTATGTAGAAATAGGATTTAAACACATAATTGTCATTAGATGAACAACATCACTAAAGAAATCCCCCAAAAACTAATATTCAAAATATATATCAAGATGAGGATTATTATTCATAGAGAATATCAGAACCAAAAACTTTTCCATTTATGTAATTTTGTTGTAGAAACAAAGGTAAAGTGAACCTCTATTCTTCACCCATCGGTTCATGGAGTAGAGGGAAAAATGATCATAATGAATATAAAACAAGAACTCTGAAAAAAAGGAAAATATATCTCAATGATTAAATAATGAAAGAAAAATTAAATAAATTTCTAATCATCAAGTCTAATCCCATAAAAAATTAAATTAGAAATAACAGTAGAAAAAAACATTCCACATAAACATTAAGATACAAAAGATATGCAATAAGGGAAGAGAATATGAATCTTATTTGATGAGATTGTCTCCTTACTCTATCTCAAAAATTGAACTCCTACTTTAAAACAACTTCTACCCTCTAGTTTGGATCAAATATAATTTGTGTTCCTCCTTTATTGACTGATCTATGGGATTTTTTAATTCATTCACCCCTAAAGGGTAGGGGAATATCCCCCTATTATATATAAGTCCTCTTATTTAGTTTTATTACAATTCAATAATTAATGACATAAACATTAGTATTTTCCTTAATCGTTGCCACATGGAAGCCTTTAATATTCATCACCCCCTTCATATGACACAAGATGAACCCCCTAATTGAAAGCATCCCCTAGGTGCAACTTACTTCAACTAGATCATGATGAACCCAAACAAGTGCATAACTCAGTTCAATATTCATAAGTTTCCATAAATCTTCACAATCTTCCAAGCTTGATATTTTCTCCTCCTTTGATTTACATTGAGTTAATTTTGAGAAATTAGGAATCCAAATAAAATTAATAATTAAAAAATTTACAAAATGTAAAATGAGAATAAAAATATATTCCACCAATAATATTTAGATTAAAATCATTAAACATGAAATAATTAAATACTAGAAATATATTTTTAAAAATATAATAAAATAATTTAATTTTAATCATATTTTGAAAAATATTAAACAATTATCCATTTAGAATACAATTAAAACATTAAAAACACATTTATTCCCCAATATAGATTTGAAAAAATGTATCCAAAATAGGATACATCAATAAATAGTAAGATAATCCTACTTTTTATTAGTAAATAGAAGATTAGGTGAGCCAAGGATAGCTCCATGTTTCCTCTATTACTTATGGAGAAGAGTTTGGACATGGAGGTGGATGAAACTAGGTTCATAGAGTCTATGATGGAGGATATGGTGAGATGCATGCCTTGTAGTTTCCAGTGTTAGGCAAGTTAGATGTCATGTGAGGTACTATTTTTTTATTTTCAATAGATGTGTACATTTTTTTTGATATGATAGATTGACACTCCATTATTTCACCCACCACAGTACACGATTTGGTACTTGAGATGGTGATAATTATAGTGACTGGTGAGAATTCTAGTGACCTCAGCACTGGCTATGCCCTATGGGGACAATGCTAGCATGTTTGATGTGTGTAGAGATTGTGTGCTAGCATTTTCGATGTTGGGTATATTTTCTATGTTTATGGATACATCTATAATACATCATCCTTCTCATGAATTAAATTTTTTATGTTTAGGCTATTATGGATTGTTTCCAGATGTGTATATTATTCTATGAAGATGATGGAGATTCTGATGTGTTTATTAGCGAGTGATACCATCAGATGAGATTGAGGCATATTGATTCCCTATCCTCTATGATGTTCAAGCAGATGTTCAGTTTAGTGGAGGTTCAACTAGTTATTTTTACCATGGTTGTGGAAGAGTTCCCTAATGTATTTCCATAAATGGTTGGGAAACTACCCCCTCAATGGGAAACTAAGTTTAGGATTGAGTTACAACCGAGTGTATCTCTAATATTGATGTCCCCATAAAAGATAAAACTTTATAAATTATTGGAGTTTTAAATTCAAATTGATGATATAATATAATGAGGTTTTATTCATCCAAGTATATACCTTGATGTGCTTCAGTCTTGTTTACAAAGAAAGAATATGGTAGTTTGTGACTATGTATCATTTATCATCACTTGAATCATGTAACATTTAATAACCACTACACACTTCCATTGATGGAGTAATTATTTATTTATTTTAAGGGATATAACTTGTTCTTAAAGATCTATTTGTTGATAACATATCATTAGATGTGATTAAAGTCCAAAGATGCTTCAAATATAGCCTTTAAATGTCATTTTGGGAACTATGGGTTTGTGTTAATGACTTTATGTGTCACAAACATACTAATCAATCTTACGAGGCTTAAGAAATATATCTTTTTCTAGTTAATAAACCAGTTTATAGTAGCATTAATTGATGATATCCTAGTGTATTATGATTCATTGGAGGAGTATATAGAGCATCTATGAGCTATTTTGGATGTTCTATGGATTCATAAACTATTTGGTAAGCTATAAAAGTGATATTTTTATACCTTTTAGGTACATTTATTTTGGAATTTTATTTCTTAGTATGGAGTAGTCATGGATCCTTCAAATATTTTTGTATTTTTTTCTTGGGTAGACCCCTAGAATGTAGTAAATGTGTAGAATTTCCTTGGTCTCACATGCTATTACAGGAGGTTCATACCCGATTTACCTCTGACCGTGACACTTATAATATCCTTGACTAGGAGGATCATGATTTTATGTAGACTAACCCATGCTATGAATCTTTTTATTATTTCAACGGGAAGATAGTCAGTGATCCTGTTCTTCACCCGCTTGGGGAAGGATTTATGTTTCAGGTTTACTATGATGCTTTGTGTCTTAGTTTAGGATGTGACTTAACATAAGAAATAGAAGTCATATCCTATAAGTCTTGGAAATTATTACCACATCATCATAAATATGCTACTCATGATCTCGATCCTTCTAGGATATTATTTTCTATGAAGTTATGGTGACACTACCTCATTAGTGATGAATTTATGGTCTTCACAGATAAAAAAAACAGAGTATATTTTTCCTTAGTGGAATTTGAATCTATGATGGTGAAAATGGATATGAGAAAAGTTGTTGGTAGAGGATGTATTTATCAAATTACAATGAAATAATAATTAGTGAAATTGGTAGAGGAGTCATAACTAGGGGATTCTATGGTTGAGGTTTAGAGGGATTGTGTTGTCAGTGGTAATACCCCTAAGTCAAGGTTTTTAGATGACCGATATAAGGTGTTATTTCAAGGGAGGATTTTCATCCATTGAACAATGTGTAAAGTGATTCTTTTCATGTCACATAGTCTGAATTTTATGGTATATACTACTTTAGTGAAGATATATCATGCTTTGAAGAGTTATATTTAGTGGCATGGTATGAAGAGTTTGGTTGTAGTGTTCATTTCTCGATGCTTAGTATGCCCGAAGGAGAAGACTGAGCATCGTGTTCCTGATGGGTTTCTTCAACCCCTTTATGTTATTTAGTGGAATTGGGAGGACATATTGGTAGACCTTTTCACTAGTATGACTCAATTTAGGGGTGTATTTGATGTTATATAAGTGATATTTTATTTCTCAATAAAGATGAATAACTTTTTGATGATAAAGGAGCCAAGATAAGTTGATTTTTTATTGAGGTAGTATCTATAGGAGGTGGTGAGGTTTTGTGGGGTTCCAAAGATAACTGTAAGATCCCGTATTTTTCAAGTATGTTCCTCTTTAAGTTTTTGGTCAAACCAATTCACGTCGACTTAATATTGTCAGGATCTTGGTAATCAAGCCCCTGTACTTGGTTTGGTTTTCACCTTAGCTGATTTTTGGATTTTAAAAGAGAGTGGAGATGAAGTATACCTATAGGAACAATTCATGAAATGAATTATCATTTCATTTCTTGAAATCTTCTAGATAGACCCTATAATATCCATTCAAGGGGTGAATGGATTTTGATAGACCTTTTCAAATTCATTCAATACATGATATGGATTCATGATGTGAATTTTTTTACTAGGATTTAAGTCGAGGAGATAGGTTTTTTTGATGTACATGGAATAAAAGAGGACTCACAATATGAACTTTAGATTAATTATATTAATGGGATTTGTACAACTTGTTATTTCAATCCTTGAAACCTACATCTCTCATATCTCTCACTATCTCTTTTCTATCATTTTACACCCCTCCCATAAGTGGTTTTTGATAGTCCTATTCTAACTGAAGTAGTTTATGCTGGGTCTTGGTGTTATAGATCTAGAGTCTGGAGGTAAGTATCTCAATTCTTCTTCTCCAACTTGATCTGTAAGTTTTCCCATAAAGAAAACCCTATCCAAGTATAAAAAACTTGGATCTAGATATGATGTCTTGTGATTATATATATTCATGGTTTTCCGTGAATGGAAGGAAGGAAGAACCCGGTTACACATTATACATTGTGGAATTTATCTATCTTCTATACTTTTCAGGTAGGTGGTCTATGTAATATCCCAAAGGCTTGTCTGATTTTTTTTTTGTATGTGCAACACATGAAACCATGTTGGTACACCATGTGTATGAACTAAAACAAATGTAAACAGAAAAATATTTTTGATAAATTCATATTCTTATATCTTTCATGGATCATTTTGGGTCTATTAGCATTGAGACCATACTTATGGCCAATAGAGGGGTGTTCCTACCCGTAAACTTGTGATAAATTGGTATTATTAATGTGGGAAATTAGATTACCTTAGAATTTTAATAACATGTTAATTTGGTAATTGGATTGAATGAGAATAACAGTATGGTAAAACCATGATCATGGAAATAATGGCTTTAAAATGATTAATTAATTATGAAAATTCTTGATAAGTAATTGAAACAATTATAATGATAATTGGTAACTTGGATCAACATAATAATTGTTTTCTAATTATTAATGGGATGTTAAATGAATGTACCATTTGATGACATGTTTAATATACTTGGTTATTGGCCATGTGATCTGTTTCCTTATAATTATTTTATATTGTTGTAACTATAGGTTAATCTTAAATGATTTTATGTCATGTTCCTAGTTATGAAATAATTCTTATATGGAATATTCCTAGTTATGATGAAATAATTAAAGGGTTTGTGCCTAGTTATGATAAAATTATTATAGGTATTATGCCTCATTATGATAGAATTATTATAGGGATTGTTCTCAATTATTCTAAAATTATTATAGGCTTGGTTCCCAGTTACACTGAAATACTTATATAGATTATTCATTGATGTGAAAATACCTATTTAGTGGTTTGTGATACTTTGGGGATACATGGAGGTGGAGTCTAGATATGGGTATGTTTATGATTGGCATGTTTCTATGATATTCTCAGAGACACTCTAAAATTAAGTTGAAGAAGGTTTGGATAACTCAAGTATCACCCTGGAGCTTGAGGTTTAGAAAATTTATTTATTAAAAAATATTAATTAATATATTATTGTTCTATTTGTTTTACTATTTCATAAATATATTATGGAGGTTGGATATGGTTATACTTCATGTATTTTAGTCTACTGAGTTGTACTTACAAACTTTTCGAGCACCATTTAGTACCTGGGAAGATTTTATGGAGGTAGGTCTGGACAACGTAAAGGGGTCTTACATTGATTGATTACTTACTAGATGGGTTGGAGATTGGATATATGAATGAAATTGGGTTTATGATTGGCGATTTAAGAGTCTTATTTATTTATTCTATTTAGCCTTTCAATTGTAGTAATTTCAGCGTGTCATTTAGTTACATTCATCTATCATTACATGGTTTCTATTATGATTTGAATTGTTCAGTTTTACATATTTTATACTTGGTTATAATGTTTTTTATTAGTATTATTTCGTATATATATTTCCTACTCTATTATTTATGGTTTATTCTCCCCACTATATTCCCCACACTCTCTCTTCTAGTCATTATCCTCTGGCATACGGGGAGTCATGACTAAGGCCAAGTAACAACCTGATTCGGTCACAGGAGGGAGTGTTGTGATGAGGATGTTATAAAGTGGCATTAAAGGTGTATTTTTATATTAATTTAAAATTTAGGAATGATAGATAATATACTAGGATGTGTAGGGGAATTTTAATGAGCTCCAGCATGGGTGTAGCTTACCCACATGTAAGGGAAAATTTGAGTGCCTAGTGATGATATTTTGGTTCACGTTGTTCAATCATTACTGTTTTGATGATACTTCACCTTGGTTGTTTCAATTATTGTTTGGTGCTACTATTTATTGAGTTTTTAATAATGGTCTAGTATGGCATGATATGAGTATTCATGCATTATGTTAGGCACATTGGTATATATGTTGACTTCTATAATTCAGTCTAGGGATATATTTATGGTGTGTGATATATATGCCTACTTGTTTTTGTGAATTGAGATTCCTTGTATTTTATCAGATAAATAGAGATTAAATGTAACTAATTTGACATACCAATTCAGTTGTTAAGATAACTATCAAGAAATCTTGATCCATTAGTTCTATATTTTCATTTCCACCACTTAGGGTTAATCTTGCTGTGTATCCTATGATATAAGGAGTGTGATGACTATTGTAGAAAAAATTACACTATTTCATATTCACATTAAGCATCGAGAAAGTTGAAATCAAAATTCTCATAACACAAGTGAGCCGAAAATTTCTATAGATCTGGGGAATCATATAGATGATTAGTTTCATGAAATCTTCCTAAGGATCATGCCATCCATGGATAGGGAGACTACTCACATCACACCTTCAATGTTTGGAATAAAAAGAGAGTTACAGCTGTAGTATCCACCTATGTTCAATGGGGAGGGAGGCCCCTAGGAATTCAAGTTCTAGATCAAGTCAGTCCAAATATTATTTAAGCACCTAGATACATGTACATATAACAAGGTGGAGCTTACTATCTATATTCTTTGAGGAATACCATAGAACTTGTGAGACATCCTAGATAAACATGGGTAGTAAGATGGATTAACATGAAAGGGATTTGAGGCGAAGTTATTGATCCATTTCTATCTAGATATGTTGCGGGGAAAGAATTATTAAGAGTTCATTAACAAGACACAAGGGTGAATGTTAGTGATAGACTATGATGGATGCTTCACCAACCTATAGTGTTTTACTCAATTCATGCAAGATGATGAGACCCCTAAGGCAAAGAATTTTAAAGATTGAATTTAAAATGAGATAAACTCATTGGTTAACATCTTTCTCCTAATAAACTTAACAAATGTGATGAATAAAGATCACATCATGGAAGGGAACTTGATAAAGGTAATCTTTGGTAGTCATATAGTTTTATCAGCGCGATAAGTGAACTCTTATTTTAGTATCAAGAAGTGACACTTTTATAGTTATCATTAGGTCAATAGAATCCAGAGTAGTTAGGGAAGTGGGTAACCATCATAAGACCTTGAATTGATGTAATTATTTTAGTACAGAAAATAAAGTCACAATTTATTACATTTTTCTTACCCTAACATCGAGTGTTGTTATTATAGTAGGATGGTCCATCTATAGAGGTTTTATATGGGAATACAGCAGAAAAGTAGTGGTAGGGATCAAGATAGGAAGTAGAGTCTAGGAAGGACTGAGGTACTCCTCAGAAGATTAGTAGATTGAGTTCCACTAAATGATCATGAAAAGGTAGTGGAAATGGTACTCTAACATAGGAAACACAGGACTAACCAGAGTAGAAACATAGAGGAGTCATACTAAAGTCTAGGGTGGGGGGTGAGTGAGCTTCATGATATACAGTCTACTCTAACTGGTCTAGATGAAAGACCTTTTACCATTTGGTCCTTACACAATTCTAAACTATAATTTATGATGTGTTTATTATGAAATATAATAAAATATATAATTATAACCTTCTCATGTGATATATATTGATGACGTTGAATTATATGCTGATGTATCCTTTGAGGAGGATTCGATTAATATCTTAGACTGTAGTGAGAAGAATCTTTGAGGGAAGACTATGCCTCTAGTGCGAGTATAACAACAACATCAGTATGGTTTTGTGAAACAAGATACCTAGGAGAGGGATTATGATATTTGAATATAATTTCCTTACTTTTTCACTAATACCCCATAATGAATCTTTTATGCATGGATCGAGGATGAGTTATTTTATGAAGGGAAGGTTGTAAGATCCTATCTTCTTCCTTGCATGTTCCTCTTTAAGTTTTTGGTGAAACTAATTTGAGTCTAGTTAATCATAAAAATACCTTTGTAATTAATCCCTTATACCTTATTAGGTTAGCACTTATAAGGCATTTCATAGGGGAAAATAAAGGGGAGATGAAGTTTGGATATAGGAATAATTCACACTGTGAAATTTCATTTCACAATGTGAAACGTTATGGGTAGAACCCATGAGATCCATCCAAGGAATAAATGGAATTTGGAATACCTTATGAAATTTATTCACGGCTTGAGGTAGATTCAAAATGTGAACTTGATTCTTGGTATTTAAGATGAGTCAATGGGTTTTCAACATACATGGAAAACTAACGATTCACAACATTCCTCCTAAATTAATTACATGAATTTGATGCATCTAGAAAGTTATTTTAATCCCCACACCCCGTGTTTCTTAGATAAATTAATCTACCTTTTATCTCATTTTATATCCATCACATAGGTTCTGTTTGGGAGTTATCTTCAATCCAATGTAGTTTCTATTGTGTATTTTGTTCCGAATCTAGAGTTTTAAGGTAAGCATCTAGGTTAATCTTCTCCAACTTGATACATTAGTTTCCCTTAGTGAGAACCCTAGTTCTTGTTTTCCTAACCCAGATCTAGATCTGATATATTTTTAAGATATATAATCTTGGTTTTACTTGAAGGTAAGAAAGAGTTACCCAATTCTACCTTAATCATTGATGAATTTAATCTTCTTATCTGATTTTGATACAGGTGGTCTAATTCATCACCCTAAGGCTTGTTTGTTTTTTCTAGTATTTTAAACACATGAAATCATATTAATACATAGTTTTAATGGACTAAAATTAATTGTATCCATCTATCTTTTTTTTTTATAAATTCATATTATTAAAGCTTTCATGGATCCTATTGGGTCTATTGGCATTGATACTGCACTAGTAGACACTCGAGGGGTGTGCATACCACTGAAAATGTGATGAATTGGTATTGTTAATATGGGAAATTAGTTTACCTTAGAATTAGAATAACATGGAATTTTTTTGATTGGATTTAATGAGAAGAAACTAACTTGAAATAATGAATCAACATTCATCTGGATTAGGCATGAAAAACCTATGCATCATGGAAAAATTGTATTGAGAATGATTAATGAATTAAACTGATTCATGTTAAGGAATTAGAATAATTATGATGATAATTGGTAATTTGAATTAATTGAATGAATGATTTATAATTGGAAATGGTATTTTAAATCAATATATAATGTGACGGCATGTTTGATATTCTTGGTGCTTGGACATGTGATCTATTTTATTAGAATCCTATTATCTTGTTGTAACTCTTGGATATTCTGAAATTCTTATAGGGATTGTGCTCAATGAAACTATAATGATTATAGGACTTATGCCTGATTAAATTGAAATAATTATTGTAATTTTGATCAGTTATTCTGATATTCTTATAGGTGCTGTGCTCGGTTATACTGTAATGCTTAAATGTATTATGCCGGGTTATGCTTAAATTCTTATAGGTATAGTGCTCGATTATGCTAAAATGATTTTAGGGACTGTTCCTAGATGTGACAATCCATATTGGGAGGTCTGTGATACTTTGGGGATTCCTTCAGGTAGATCATAGGTTATGGGTATGGTTATAATTGGAATGTTTCTACGACATGCTTTGAGACACTCCAACATCGATATGAAGTTGGTTTGGCTAACCTAAGAATCACCTTGGAGATTAAGGGTTTGTAGTTTTATTTTGTACCTATAAAAACACCAAAATTATCATACATTGACATTAAGTATTAGTAAATGAATATTAATTACATAATATGAATATCCAAGCTAGAATCATTTAGATCAAGTTTCTTTGGAAACGTTGATACATAAACATATGCATCATAAGTGATTTACATCATCTCCCACTATGTTCTTCATAACTAGCACCCTTCTTAGACATAACATAAATAATACCTGTATTAATATACTAGGGGAATGAAACATAAGAAAGGGTGATCTTAGATGATCAGTTACGGTAAAAAAGGGAGATATAAACAAAACATGTACATATGAGTATGAGAACATGAGAATAACAAATGAAAGCCATAACCTACATATCATAGATCATAAACATGATTCATGGAATAAATACTGAAAGTTCATAAGACATGAATCATAATGGAATCAAAGAACATGATCCATGAGATAATAACGTTGAAATAAGACATATATTCATGGAATATACATAATAATCAAAAATATTATGTTAAGGCTACCCACAAAGACATTTATAACATTCTAATCTTAGGCTGACCACCCATTTACCTGCTTCAGGCTTGGGATAACCTCCCAATTACTATATTTTGGGCTTGGGATAACCTCTCTTCTATGATATTTTAGGTTTGGGATAACCTCCCATGTACCCTTTGAGGCCATATAACATTAATCAATACCTAATTAATTGGATGGAAATATAGGTCCCACCCATAACATAATCTATACATTCATGTGCCACAAGATCATAAAACATTTATCCTAACATAACCCATATAAAAAATGGGTTTCATAACCATATCTTCATCATAATCCATAGAAATAATAATGAAGGTACAAATAGATCATATCCATAGTAAAGCTTAAGTAACATCAAAGGATATCATCTTAGATGGAAAATGATTTTGAAAGATCATTTGGAAAGTTTGTTGAGGAAAATAAAATTTACATGATAAAAATAATTTTTTTTCAAAAATAAAAGTTCACAAAACATTTTGAAATTTATTTTATTTTAAAATTACCTTTGAAACTTATAAATTAATCTTTAAAGAAAATAATGGTCATGATTCTGGAAATTATGTTCATGTCATACATGTAAAGACACAAATTCCATTTACATTTTCCTTAAAATTCAAATGGGCCTTTTTTGGAAAATAACATGAAGAATCATTTTAAATAATTTTTTTAAAAAGTAAAACATGGTTAAAATTTTATTTTAATAATAATATGAGAATGTTTTTTTGAATTTTTTTTAGAAAACCTGAACATAAAATAGAAAGAGTTTTTGATTGAAGAGAGAGATCAAGTATATTTTCCTTAAAAACATTTTGTTAATAATTTTATGTACCAAATAGAATAAAAATGGTACTATTACATGAAAAATTCATTAATAAACATAGGAGAAGAAAATAAATGAGTTTTTTGAGAGATATATCATAATATTTCATCACTATAATCATAATCATAAACAAACTTGATAAATGATGAGATTGTGACATAAAATCTTTACCACTTTTGGTAAAGTTTTTATTGTAAGACCCATGAAAGAATATAATAAAATTAACCCTTTAAATATCATGAAAATTAGTATATTTATGATATAACATGTAAAATTGGATTTATATACACCTCATAAAGGAAGGTAGGTTCATAACATAACTAATATCCCAAAGAAGATAAATTAAGACAAAAAATCCCTTACCATAAGTCTCAATTTTTTTCATACATATTCAAAGAACTTTTATAATAACTGTAGGTTTGTTATACATATATTATAGAACCATAATTACATATATTATACAATATAATATTTATTTTGACATTTTATTACCCATTTATTAATAATTATATGTTAAAGTCACATTTCAGGAAATAATTACTCTGTTTTTTGTATGTTTTTATTTGTTATTTTTTATCCTTATTATTTGATAATGGTTAAATCATATCCATAATATTAAACATTATATAAATATCATATATATTTATTATATATGTATTTATAATAATCCATAAAAGTTAGAGATAGAAAATAAAATACATTGTTTATGGATATGGTTGGCCATAATAAATATAAATATCTAATAGATCATTATGTCTATTCATGAGAGGTGGTTATGGAAAAAACATAACATCTGTTCATGAGGAAGTAGCCCGTTGTACTCATGAATGATGATTTCATATCACATCTGATGGAGGTGGTAATGATTATAGGTAATGACCTTAAAATAAAAAATTATATGTATATGTAAGATACCGAGGTTGTTATATTATCATGTTTTAATAATAATTGAATAATGTTTATGAAGAAATAAAATAAAACACTCAGTTAGGGATATTAAATATTCTGCAGACAACTTATTTTGGTTTGAAACAAAATAATTCCAAGGATAGATTAATGACAAAAATAAGGATTTTAGGATGAGAGGAGGAAATTAATTAAGTGATTTGGCTAGTATTTTTTGAACTAAGGTGTTTTTAATGTGTAAAGAGGAGAGGATAGGGGGTGTACTTTTATAAGTGAGGTGAGTGGCACACTTGTCATTTTTGAAAAGAAAAAGGTGTACCTACGTTTTCATAGGTCAAAAGGTTCTCAATTGGTAAATTATCAAAACATATAGGTTATAAGGTGTAAATATGTCCATCCAATGTGTATTGGACAAGTTTTTAGGTCATTTTACCACTTCTCTTTTTAGTTTAATCCTCGATAAACCTATTTTAACCTTAACTGTAGTAATTATTTTTTAATGTTTTTACTATTCATTATAGTAAAAAATTAAGTTAAAATTATTAGATAATTTAAACTATTCTTATTAAAAATATTGAATCCATTTTTTCAAATTACATTCATAAAAGTGTAAAATTTAATATAAAATTAATCCCACATATGTGATGAAAAAGTAGTTTTCCAAAGAAAAAAGTTTCAAAAGTTTAAAATGTTTTCATATAAAAATTAACTATTAAATTGATTCCAACATCTTAAATTTGATTAATAGATATATAATTGAACTAATTTTACTTGTAAAAATATATTTAATCAAAATTAACATTATAAATACTTTAAACTTAAAGGAATTTTTAAATAAAAACCAGTATTTCTAACCACTTATCAAAAAATAATTTATTCATAAAAATACTAAAAATTCATCCTAATATGATTTTGAAATAATGATTTTAAAAATGAATTTTATTTTATAAAATTAATTTTCTAAAATTATAAAATATTAATTTTAATATTTTTTCATAAAAAGAAATAAATATTATTATTTGGATAAAAAATTATTTTCAAAGCATATAAAGGCTTTACCAAAAGTTAAGTTCTTATTTATAAATAAATTTTATTTTTCAAAAACATTTACTGTTAATTTTAAAAATGTTGTTATTACCATACATACCTAAATGTTTAACAACTATTTTATAATGACGTAATTTAAATACTAATATTAATAGTATATCGCGGTTCATTAAAACACGATATTGCGTGTAACACAAGATATTGAAGAAGTTAAATTTATAAAAAAAAATATTTCATAAAATATATGGTTTTTATATTTTACCAAAATTAAAATGAATTTTTCCCTCTAAATTTTTTACTTTGTTACAAAAAATTGAGGATACTTTTACCTCATTACATCTTTAGATTCCTATGTAGCTTCCTCAAGCTGGTGGTTTCTCCATGAAACTTTAACCATGTGAATGGTCTTGTTTCATAGAAGTTTTTCAATTCGTTTCAGAATATCCACCATTTGTTTCTCTTAATGAAAATATTTATCTAGTGGTATGACATATTAGTTGAGTAAATGTTAAGTATCAGGTATGTAATTCCTTAGGAGAGATACATGGAACACATCATGAACTTAAAAGAGGTTCGGTGGAGGTGAAAAATAATAGACTATCATCATGATATGATCAATAATTGAAAAGGGAACAATATCCTTTGGGATTATTTTTCCCTTATTTAAAAATATAATTACCTTATTCCTTGGATAATTTCTTAGAAACACCTTGTCACCAACTCTAAATTCCAAATCATATAGGATATTTTCAGCATAACTTTTCTACTGACATTGTTCCACCCTTATGTGTTACTAAATGGTAATAACCTTCTCTTCCATTTCTTCAGATATCACAGGTCACAAAAGATTTATTTTTATAAATACATTTTATTATGTTGGAGTTATAATTTTATTTCGAATAGATGGCTTCATAAGGATCCATCTGAGTGCTTGATTGAAAGCTATTTTTGTATGAAAACTCAACTCTAGGAAGGTTTTGATCCCAAATACCATTAAAATCTGGATAAAAAGATCTCAAAATATCCTATAGGGTTCTAATTTTTCTCTCAGACTGACCATTTCTGTAAGTATCATATACAATGCTGAAACTGAACTCCATATCAAGAGATTGTTGAAGACTTCACCAGAACATCAAGGTAAACCTTAGATCAAGATCATATACAATTGAATATGGTACTCAATGAAACCTTACCACTTAAGGTATATACTATAAATATGATCCAAAGAGAAGTATTCTATAATCATGATGAATTTTACTAACTTTATAAGGTGATAGTATACAACCCATATATCATTAATCCCTTTAGATATTTTGGGGAGTCCAATTATAAAATCCATGGTGATGTTTTTTCATTTCAATTCCAGTATGGGTAATGGTTGTAACAACCCCTTAGAATTTTTTCCTCCTATCATTAACTTTATAACAAACTAATCATTAAGATACAAACATTGTAGTATCTATATTCACATTTTCCCACCAGAAATACTCCTTTAAATATCTATACATCTTCATACTTTCAAGATTAATAGATAATGAAGAAATATGAGACTCCTATAATAGCTCATTCTTAAAATATAATATGTATAGGAAAAATAAACAGTTCCTAAACCTTATCATTTGATCATTATAAAGTTTAAACTTAAGAACATTTCTCACCTTATTCTGCATCTCCATATCTTCCTTCGGTGCCTATATAATCTTCACTTGGATAGATGGTTGAACATTCAATTGATTAAGATAATATTTCTCCATTCCCTTCAGAATTTCTAGATCCATCCTTTTCAAATATAGAAATAATGGATCTTTTTTATCCTCATCATTTATAAATAAGTATTATCCATTTGATTCAAGGCAGCTCTCAACTTGTTCTCTTTCCTAGGGTGCTACTGGATTGAGCAGTCATAATATATAATCAAATCTAACCATATTCTCTAGAGCATATTCATCTCGTTCTATGTGAATATATAATTTAAAATTTTATGATCAATATAGATATATATATATATATATATATATATATCAAAATTTTCTCTAAAAATATATTCCGATATATATTTAATGAAAAAATTACCACAACTAACTCTAAATCATGATTTGGAAAAAAATCTCATGAACCTTCAATTACCATGATACATAAGATATAACCATTTAATTCTACATAATAAGGAATCCTAATACCTTATTTGATGAATCAATATAGATTAAAAACCCTTCTCCACTACAAGATAATGTAAGAATAGGTGAATTGACTAATCATATCTTCAGTTCCTTTAAATTTTCCTCATATTCGTCCATCCAAAGGAACCTAGATCAATTCTATGTTAAATTGGTGATTGGATTAGATAGCCATGATTAAATGTTTACAAAGTGTCAATAATATCCAGAAAAACCAAAAAAAAATTTGGATCATAGTCATTATAGTTGGTCTGAGCCAATATTCAATAGCCTTTATATTTGATATATCTAATAATTTACCCTCTCTAGAGATTATGTGACCTAAAAATGAAACCCTTTTCATAAAAAATTCATGCTTTTAAATTTATCATATATTTTATCCTTCCTTAGGGTATTTACTACAATTATCCATTGATCTTCATGATCTTCCTTTCTCTTTTGTTAGATTAGAATATCGACTATAATTACTACCACAAACTGATCATAGTAATCTCTAAAGACACTATTCATTAAATCCATGAAGATCATAGGGGAATTAGTAAGATAGAATGACTTAACCATATATTCATACTATCCATACCATGTACAGAATACTATATTAGGTATATCCTCCTTCATGGACCTCAATTTATGATATTTATAATGAAGGTTGGTCTTGTAAAAGTATTTATCATGATGTAGTTGATCAAATAGGTCATCAATATGGGTAGACGATACTTTTTGTTGATCATTATATTTTTCATTTTCAGATAATAAATGTAGAGTTTCATTGACCCATATTTATTTTTAACAAAAAGAACAGGTGCTTCCTATGGTTACACACTTGGATAAATGAATCCCTTGTCAAGGTTATCCTAGATTTACCTTTTCAACTACTACAACTCAATTGGGGTCATTATATAGGGAGTATTGGAAATACATATAGCACTGGGTATGAGTTATTTAGAGAAATAAACTTTATTATTTAATGTAAGACTAGGAAAAATATTATGGAAAGAAATCAACAAATTCTCTAACAATAGGCATGTAACGGCCCAAACATTTATGAATAAAATTCCCTTTATTTTGATTTAATTAAATTTATTATGGTTATAGAAACCAAATGTACTTATTTTATTATATCCAATTGGATTATAAATTACTGTTAAGTATATTTACCATAGTTAATATAACCGTTGAATAATGATCACATGACAAGTATACATATAGGGTTTTAACAAATACTTTAGGAATAGAAAAAGGAAGTAATGGCCTCACTCAGTAGGATAGAACCCTATGAGTCCCATTTATCAGAGCTTCTGAGGGAGATAGAATTTATGTTCATTTCCCTATACCAATCCCAATATGAGTGTAATGACGCGATCTTGTATGAATTAAATTCCCTTTCATTTAATATGTCATTGATATAGAAAGCACATGCACTCTTTCTTAATTAATTTTTATATCCAATTGGATTTAAATGGCCACTAAGTGTCATTACCATTGATAATATAGCCATTAAATAGTGATCACATGACTAATATAAATATAAGGTATTTAGTTACTTATTGTGTAATCAATTTTTATAAATAAAATTCATATTCTATCAATTATTTTATGAGAATAATAATTCCAAAAAAAATTATGAATTTGATAAATTGACTCTTCAGGTAAAAAAAGTACTTTTGAAAAATATATACATTATTATATTAAACTAATGTTTTTATTGATAATATTATAAAAATATTCTTATAAATGCAGATTATATCATTTCCTTATCTGTAAATGGTCAGGTAATCAGTTCGATAAGAGTTATATTTTTATACGATTAAACAGAAAGTGTATTTTTAATGAATTTATTTTAAGGAATTAACAAAATTTTGAAATAATTAATATTTTAATAAAATATTATTATCAAATTACTTTTATGAATAATAAATGATTATATAATTTTTTATGCTGTCAAATGTAATTTTTATTAAGGTTTGAAAACTGTTTTGGTTAAAACCCATGAATTTTTAATAAATGTCGGTTTTCATTTTAAAAGTGAAAATTCATATATTTATAAAATTATTTAGATAAAATGAATATTATTTTTGTAATCATGAAATTTAAATTATCCAACCGTGAGTTTTTTCATAATTTTCTGAGATAGTCAATTTTTTGGGTAAAAATTAAATACCATATAAATAAAATATGCGATTTATGACATCATAATGACCCAAACATGATGTAATAAAAAATATAATGGGTATTATATGCACAATATAAGTTTTACCATTATGATAATGTTATTTTATATTTTTTTTTTCATATTTTATAAAGCCTTAGTGAATCCTCTAAAATGTATAATATATTTTATGATTTTAAATTCATTTCTATAATAATTTGACTCACCTCCACAGAAGAGAGACTAATATTTTAATAGTTTCGGCTATTGGTCTTATAAAATAATGTTTTATAATCTTTTTTGAATAAACCATGTGAAAAAAACTGGAAAGTTTTGTGGTTTTGGACATTTAATTATATAGATTCTAAAACCGAAGTTTGTGAAAAACTAAAGAATTCCCTTGTCATTTACTACATAAAACCACAAAATATCGCACTTATCTTAACTAAAAATAATTTTATAACATACCTACTATTTAATACTCTCTCTATAATCCTCCCATGGTGCCCCCAATATCTCAATAATACCCTATTCAAGCTTTTGAAGTCACACACTCAAGTAAGGGATCCCCACTTTCCTTCCTTTCTCATTTTTGTCCAAGTTTCCTTATATTTTTATACCCTTTTATTTTTCAATTAAAAATTACAAGTTATGTTTTATAACCCCACCAAAACATACCTTATTATTTTTAAATGATGATATACCCCATTCACCCTCACTAATCCCTCCCATGTACACCTGTTACCATGCCAAAATTCTGTAAGGGATTTCTGTTTTTTTATTTCCATTCAAGTATTTCTTCTGTATTGTGTACCTAAATTACCTTTAATATGTTGGGATATTATATTTACTGATCCCATTAATGTATATTTAATGAATAAATTATGAGATACCCCTTTATCTCTCATCAACCCAATTTATCAATTTTTATATGACGCTGTTACGCTGCCAAAATTGCACCACGATTTTCCAAGCCAAAATCATCATGTAGTGAATACCATACCCATTTCTGTATCATGGGTATTAAAATTTATGAAAATAAACTTATTTAATGGTACTTACATGTATTTATTCCACATTATTTGATTAGGGAATAAATAAATATGTTGAATGGATCCATGTTATATGATCTATGTGGCACAATTAAGCATGAGATTGAAATGATTTTGAAGGATACACCCTGATAGCGCTCCAATGCATTGGGTAATGTTTAGTGTCATGAAAAATCATGAAAAATTAGGGTTTAATCATGATAATTCATGTGAAATTATGGTTAAATCATGCTAATCCATGTGCAATGAGCCTTGGATCATTCTAATATCGTGTTTTATGTTGTTGCTGCATTTCTATGTTATGATAATAATGCTATATCATGCCTTTATTTTCATGTTTCTCTTATGCTCCATTGATTTTGATATTTCCTAAAATGTATTGTATTCTTCCTATTCTTCCTTGTTTAATCCCTAACTGGGATTTATATCTCACTCTTTTTTTATGTATGTCCTTAGGTTATCCTATGCAATTCCAAGTATGAAGGATTGTTGTGGTCATGTAAAAGAAGTTTTCAATAAAGATGTTGTATTTTATGTCTTAAGTTTTCCTGTAATGTTTATAATCCCCAAAGAAACTAGGCCTCTTGATCTTCTCAGTTTTATTAAGTGCAATTTCATGTAATAAATCATGTTTAAGAGTGTAATAAAAAGAGAAGTTGTTATAGTTAGTATCCAATGATAGGTTTAGTTATTTTTGGGATGAGGGTTATAAAACTACAGTGAAATCCTTAGGGATAAAAAAGAGTATAAGAAAATAATACCTAAATTTTTTTGAGTATAGAGTAAGTGGTTTATCATGAAAATACATCTCTGTCTAGATACAAACAAGTAGATGTGGCTCTGACATAGATGTATCTAGGGGTAAAACTCGAAAACACTGCTTGGATCTAGACTCGAACGGGAACTCGTGTATGAAAATAGGTCTTGCTGCATTCTTGGTTCAACTCTCATGGGGGATATACTTTAGTAAATTCATAATATTAGTAAAAACCATTATTAAGGGAATAAAAAAAGATCCCATAAAAATATTTTTTAGTAAATAGATCATGGAGAACATATATTGAAGCCTAGAAATTCATAAGTTAAAGAAAATAAATTTAATTTATAAGTTATCCATTTTTGTCATTGGATTACACTTATGTGTTTAATAGTTTAAAATAATTAACCCTTATTTTCATTTTATTCTAGACAATGGCCTATAATAGGATGAATCAGGATAAAAAATGATGCTAAGATCAATGTGATTACTATTCTAATGAGATTCCCAATCTGATAGGAGCGAGAATCACAAACTTTGTCACAATAATCTCCCAGTTAACTGAAGTTTTGAATAGTAACATGGGTCAAGAGGAACATCCAACCCCCTAAAAATGAACAAGAAGAAATTGATATCTTCATGAGACAAAGGCCTCCTACTTTCAATGGATCATTTTATCCCTCAATCGTTGAACAATGGATCAAATCCATTGAGAATATCTTCTCCATCCTTTATTGTTTCGAACAAGAAAAGGTTATTCTAGATGATTATTGTATATAGGGTGAAGCTAATCAATGGTAAAAATTAATAAAAAAATACATAGACTAAGGAAGAGATCAAGGTAGTGGAATGGAATGATTTCCATAAAATGTTTTTCGATAAATATTTTCCCCATACCCTCTTACTTAAGATGGAAAGGGACTTCCTTTCCCTCAAGAAAAAAAGACAAAAAATCCATCAGAGCGTACGAGGAAAACATTAAAAGGATTGCATGATACGCCTACAGATTTTTCATTACCCAAGAATACAAGATTGAATACTTCTTTTGTGGGATACCTAGCCTACATAAATCCATAGCGATCTGTGAATTCGATAGCTATGAAGAAATTATATGATGTTCCCTAAAAGTCGAAATAGAGATCAGAGAATCTCATGGGTATCATGGGGATAAGAAGCAGAAAGTGGATTTTAATTCTAGAAGTCAGATGGATAAATCCAATGGTGATAAGAAATTCCAGCACTGCACTTTCCAAAGGTGCATAATGAAGTACCACAAAAATTTCTTGAAGGGGGCAAGGAAATTATTTATGTGTAGAAGATAAGGGCACCTGTCTAATAACCATCAACAAGAAAAACCCACTATTGCGAAAGAGGAAAGAAACACTCCATTTTATCCTCAATGCATTTTTCATTTCTACAAGTGAAAATTACTAGGGTACTTTTCAAACTAGTGCCCTAATCCAAGGGTTTTTAGAGGAAACCAACAAACTTCAAGGCAGGAAGGTTGAGCTTTTTCCATAACTACCACCGAAGTGAATCCTGAGAATGAAGTGGTGATAGGTATACTAGTTATTCACTCAATAATAGTGAACATACTTTTTTATTTTGGTTCTATGCATTTTTTATATCTCAAAAGTTTAGTAGAACAATCCAAACATCACCACAAATCTTGGAAGTAGAGATGTCAGTGAGAACGAAAAATTGGGCTATTATTGCATCCCATGAATATTAATCCTCCCCTATCACAATGTTTTTATTGATCTTCCTAGAGAACCACTTCATAATACCTCTAGTTCAATTTGATGAAATTCTTGTTATGTATTGTATTTCCCTATATTGATCCATCATAAATTTTTGTGAGAGGGGAATCACTCTCCACATGGAGAATATACCCCCGATTCTGTACAAGTGAAAGGAGGAGGGTGAATCTTATTTGGCACCATCATATCAACAGTGGATATTACTACCCTATGAGAATGAATATCTTTCTCATATGATTGATTCAAAGGAAGGAATCATCCTTCAAGACATGCCTATTGTGATTCAATTCACTGATGTGTTTCTTGAGGAATCGCCTGGTCTTCCTCTTAGAAGAGATGTTGAATTCTCGATTGATCTTATACCTATGGAATTAACAATATTCAATAATCCACATATAATGGTTGTTTTAGAGCTTGAGGATCTAAAGAAACATCTACATGAGAATTTGGATAAAGGTTTTATATACCCAAGTGCTTCACCATGGGGTGCACTAGTCCTCTTCGTCAAGAAAAAGGATGGGTAAATGCACCTTTGAAATGATTTTTGTGATCTCAAAAAAAATCAAGATAAATAACAAGTATCCTTTTCCATGAATTTATGACTTGTTAGATCAGATACGTGGAGAACAATACTTCTCCAAGGTGGATCTACAATTGGGATATTACCAAATAAGGGTGAAAAAGGAGGATATCTCCAAGAATTCTTTCCATACAAGGTGTGACAAATATTAATTCATAGTAATACCATTCATTCTCACAAATGATCAAGAAATATTCATGGACTTGATGAATAGAGTCTTTAGAGATTACATAGAAAAATTTGTGCTATTCTTTATAGATGAAATTCTAATATACTTCCAAACCAAGGAGGAGCACGAGGAGAATCTAAGCACTATACTAGAGACCTTGTGAAAGGATAAGCTCTATGAAAAGTACACAAAGTGTAAGTTATGATTGAAGTACGTATCATTCTTGGGGCATATCAGCACAAGTAATGGGATATCTATTTATCCCTCCAACAAATGCAATTGAGGGATGGCCGAGGCCAACATCTTTGATAAAGATCCATAGCTTCCATGTGTTATCTGGATATTATCTCCGATTTGTGAGAAATTTATCACATTTTTCAAACCTTATTAACAAAATAACTTGGAAGGGAGTCAAGTTTTCTTGAAATGATTAATGATAAGAGAGTTTCAAGGAGTTGAAAAAGAGTCTTATTACTGCGCTCAGGCTCACACCGCACAAAATCAGAGAACTTTTTGTGGTATTTAGTGATGCTTCAAAGAAGGGCCTGGGCTGTGTGTTGATGTAAAATGTAAAATTCATTGCCTATGCATCATGGAAATTAAAAGTTCATGAGAAGAAAAATACAACACATGATATAGAGTTGGTTTCATTAATCTTCACTTTAAAAATTTGGCAACATTTCCTCTTTTGGGAAAAGTGTGAAATATATACAGATCATAAAATTCTTAAGTATATATTTACACAAAATGAGTTGAATATGCACCAAAAAAGATGGTTAGAGATGATCAAAGATTATGACTGCTCAATTCACTACCATCCAGGGAAATAAAATAAAGTGGAAGATTCTCTAATTAGAAACGATCCATCAATTCTTTAATTGATGTGAATTGAAAAGGATCAAATCTTATTAGATTTGATAAAGATAGACATGAGTATCATAATGAAGGGAACATCATCAATCCTTTCACAAATTATTGATAAGACATATCTTTTGGGAACGTTAAAGGATGATCAAAAGGATGATTTGGGAATTAAAAAGAAATTAGAAACTATCAAAAAAGGGAAATACTCAGAGTTCAATGTCAATAAAGAAGGAATTGTGATATTTGGTTCAAGACTATGTGTTCCATAAAATTTGGAGTTAAAGAAATAAATTGTGGATGATGCACATACTTCAAATTTATCTATTCACCTGTGAAATATAAAGATGTATCGGGATCTTTGAGAGAAACATTGGTGGTATGACATGAATAAAGAGATATCTAAGTATACATCAAAGTTTTGGTATGTCAGCAAGTGAAGGCTGAGATGTAGAAGTCCAAAGAGATGATGTAGCCATTTCACATACCAACATGGAAATTAGAAAACATCACCATGGACTTTGTCACTAGAATTTCCAAGATATCCAAAGGAAACAATTATATCTTGATTATTGTGGATAATATTATAAAGAATACACACTTAATTGTAATTAGAGAGTATTTCTCATTGAATCAACTTGAACGGATATACACCAGAGAACTAGTAAGGCTGCATGGAGTACCACTATCAATTGTATCCGATTGATATCCAATATTCACCTCTATGTTCTGTAAGTGTCTCCAAGAAGCTCTGAATATTGATCTGAACTTTAATATGACTTATCATACTCAAACTAATGGCCAATATGAGTGGACTATCCAAACACTTTATGAAATGTTGAGAGAATTATCTATGGAATTCAATGAAGGATGAGATCAACATCTTCCTCTGGTTGAGTTCTCTTACAACAACAGTTTCCACTCAAGCATCAAAATAGCTCCTTATTAACCCCTTTATGGGAATAGGTACAGAACATAGGAATTGTGGGATTATGTTAGTAAATAAAAGCTTCTAGGTTCAGAAATGGTCAAAGATATGGTGGAGAAGTTTAAAACCATCCAACAATACATTAAAGCTCCTCAGAGTTGAAAAAAGAGCTATACTGACAATCATCGATAAGACCTAGATTTTGATGTTGGAGACATGGTATTCCTCTGTATATCACCATGGAAGAGTGTTATGAGATTTTGGAATAAGTTAAAACTTAGTCCAAGGTACATCGACCCTTTTTAGATCCTTGATTGCATTGGAGTAGTGGCCTATCGACTAACACTCCCACCAAACCTATCTCAAGTACACGATGTATTCCATGTATCACTCTTGAGTAAGTACATATCTGACCCATTTAATGTACTCAATCTAGATGTGGTACCATTGTAGAATTATCTTTCCTATGAGGAGAAGCAAGTGAATATCTCAGATCGTAGATAAAAAATTCTATGAAATAAGATGATGCCCCTAATCAAGGTGTTGTGGAGAAACTAAAAGTTTTAATAAGCAATGTGTGAACCTAAAGAATTGATGAGGACGAGTTACCCTCATATGTTTTAGTGTAGGAAAAATAAATTTTGAGGGTTAAATTTCTTAAGGGGGGAATGTTATAATGACCTGATATTTTATGAATAAAATTCCCTTTATTTTAAGGTCTCAGAGATATAAAAAAATACAAGAACTCTTTTTTAATTAATTTTTATATCCAATTGTTTTTTAAATGACCATTAAGTATAATTATCATTGATAATATTTTTTTTGAACAATGATCACATGAATGATATAAATATAAGATTAAAAAAAATACTTTCAACATAAAAAAAGGAGAGGATGACCTCATCCAGTAGACTTGGGTCGTACGAAGCTCATTTTTCAGAGCACAAAAAGGAGGTAGCTTCACTGGGATTAACTATTGAAAAATCCCAAACTAATCTTCAACATGTTAATCTTGAATAGAATCACCTACAGGAGAAGTTCAAGTTAATAGAGATTACCACCTGGGTGATGTTATCTGAGCAGCCCCTAGAGTCTGTCACCATCATACACCACACCCTTAGGTCATATTTGTGTGGTGTAAGGATTTATGTAACAAGGTATTAGATACTTATTGTGTAATCCCTTTTTATAAATAAGATTCATATTCTATCAATTCCTTTATGAGAATAGTCTTTCTTAACAAAATGATGAATTTGATAAATTGACTCTTATAGTAAAAATGGTAATTTTGAGAAATATATACATTATTATATTAAAATAATGTTTTTTTATAAATAATATTATAAAAACAATTCTTAAAAATGATGATTATATCATTTATTTATTTTTAAATGATTAGGTTATCTGTTTTATAAGATTTATATTTTTTACACGATTAAACAAAAAGTGTATTTTTTGAGAATTTATTTTATGTAATTAATGAATTTTTGAAATAATTAATATTTTAATAAAATATTATTATCAAATTACTTTTATTAATAATAAATGAGTATAATTTTTATGAAGTCAAATGAAATTTTTATTAAGGTTTGAAAACAATTTTTTTCAAAACCCAGGAATTTTCAATAAATGTCAATTTTCATTTTAAAAGTAAAAATTCACATATTTTAAAAATTATTTAGATTAAATGAATATTATTTTTGGAATCAGGATGTAAAAATTATCCAATGGTGAATGTTTTATAATTTTATGAGAGTCAAATTTTTGGGTAAAAATTAAATACCTTATAAATAATATATGTGTTTTATGACATCATAATAACCCCAAAATGATGTAATAAATACTATAATTGGTATTATCGTCACAATATATGTTTTACAATTAAAATAATTTGATTTTAGATTTTTTAGTTATTTTATAAAGCTTGAGTGAATCCTCCAAAATGTATAATATATTTTATAATTTTAAATTCCTTTCTTTTATAATGTAACTCACTTCCACATAAGCAAGGCTAATATTTTAATATGTTAGGACATTGTAATTATAAAATAATTTTTTACACTATTATTTGGAAAAAAAATCATGATCAAAAACCATGGGAAGGTTTGTGGTTTTTTATATTTAATTATATAGATTCTAAAACCAAAGTTTGTGAAATATTAAAGAATTCCTCTCTCATTTCCTATATAAACCCACCTAAGATCCCACTTCTCTTCATAAAAAATACTTGGAGAAAGTCCATACTTTGTCCTCCGCTCTCTATAATCCTCCCAAGGTACCCCAGGCTCTCAGGAATACCTTCTTCATGATTTTGAACTCACACACTCAAGTAAGGGATCCTCACTTTCCTTCCTTTCTCATTTTGACCAAGTTTCCTTATATTTTTAAACCATTTTATTTTTGAATTAAAAATGATGGGGTATGTTTTTTCACCTCCCCCATACCTCAATTATTATGTTTTAATGATGATAGACCCATTTCACTCTCATTAATCACTCCCATGTACATCCGTTTCCATACCGAAATTTCGTAAGGGGTTTCCCTCTTCTTATTTACATTCAATCATTTATTCTATATTGTGTATCTAAATTCCACTTAATATATTAGGATATTATGTTTAATGATACCATTAATTTATATTTCATGTATGAATTATAAGATACCACTTTATCTCTCATCAACCCAATTTATGATTTTCCATATGACACAATTATACTGCCAAAATTGCTCCGCGATTTTTCAAGCCAAAATCATAGTGTAGTGAATACCATACCCATTTCTCTATCAAGGGTATTAAACTTATGAACATATACTTATATAATGGTTACTTACATTTATTTATTCCAAATTATTTTTATTATGGAATAAATTATTATGTTTAATGAATCCGTGTTATATGATCTATATGGCACACTTAAGCATCAAATTGAAATGATTATGAAGGGTGCGCCCTGATAGCACTCAAATAAAGTGGGAAATGTTTAGTATCATGATAAAACATGTTCAATAAGGGTTTAATCATGACAATTATTGTGAAATGAGGATTTACTCATGCTAATATATGTTCAATGATCCTTGGATCATTATAACATCATGTTGTATGTTGTTGCCACATTTCCATGTTATGATAATCATGCTATATCATGATTTTTTGTTCATGATTCTCTTATGATCAATTGATATTACTATTGCCTAACATGTATTTTATTCTTCGTTTTTTCCCTTGTTTACTCCCTTAATGGGCTTTATATATCACCATTTTTTATGTATGTCTTCCGGTTATCCCATGCAATGCCAAGTACGAAGGAATTTTGTGGTTATGTAAAATAAGTTTTCAATAAAGATATTGTTTTTTATGTCTTAATTTGTAATTTAATGTTCCTAATTTCCAAATACACTAGACATATCTATCTTATGGGTTTTATTAAGTGAAAGTTTATGCAATAAATCATGTTTAAGTGTGTAATAAACATAAGGTTTATTATACCGATATACAACAACTTAATGATGAGTGAAACCATTTATGGGAGAAGTTCAAGCTCATTGAGATCACAGACCAAACCATGTTCATCGAACGACCCCGTAAAAACCCCACCATCATGCACCTTACTCTTAGGTAATATGTTTCTGTAATAAAGGGATATCTATCAAGATCCTAAAAATAAGATTATGTATATAATTCTTTTATAGAATAATGAAAATATTTTCTTCCTATTATTGTTACTTTGTAAATGATTTTAAAAGCACTAATAGTATTTTTGGAAATATATTTGGATGAATTAATGTATTTTTGAAAAACAAAATTTAATAAAAATATTATTATTAAATATTTTTTTAATATAAACGATCATATAATTTTTATGAAGTCAAATTTAAATTTTTTAGGATTCAAAAACTATTATTGTAAAAACTACATCATTTTCAATAAATGTTAGTTTTTATTTTAAAAGTAAAAATACACATATTTATATAATTATTTAGATAAAATGAATATTATTTTTTGAATCAGGATTTTGAAATTATCCAACGATGATTTTTTCATAATTTTCTAAGACATTAAAATTTTTGGGTAAAAATTAAATACCGTATAAATATACATTATGTTTTATGACATCGTAATAGACCGGTAGTGATCTAATAAATACTATAAATGGTACCCTAGAAAAAATATATGTTTTTTATTTAAAATTATTTAATTTTAATCTTACTTTATTTATTTTAAAATCCTGTAATGAATCCTCTATGAATTAGTATTTTAAGATTTTAAAATAATTTCTTTGAAAGTGTGACTCATCTCTACATAATCAAAGACAATATTTTATTATATTTGGACCTTGGCCTCATAAAATAATTTATAACACTACTATTTATTATAAAACATTATCAAAAACCATGAGACAATTTGTTTAATATTTTATTATGTAGTGTCCAAAACCAAAATAATAAAAAATCCCCCTTCTTTCCTATATAAACCCACTCAAGATCCCTCTTCTATTCTATAAAACTCCTTAAATCTCATACAAAAATTTCCATATTCTTCGTATATTCCTCCAAAGGACCCCCCAATCTCTAAAGAAGCCTCTCCCAAGACTTTGGAATCACACATCCAAGTAAGGTATTTCTCTCCTAAGCTTTGAATTTAAGCACCTTCTTTGAGATTAGTTCTTTCAATTTCAACTGTGTGTATTTACATTCAATTTTAATCATTAAATTAATTTCAAATTTATGTTATTTATATTATGGATCATTTATTACTCCTCATTTAGACCCTTACTTAATCGATTACTATGCCGAGATTCTGTAAAGGATTCTCTCTCTCCTCTTTTTATTAATCACTTCATTTATGATATTCCCTTTTGAATTCCATTTTCTTAAATTGGGATAAATTATTACATGTAACCCTTACATTAAATTTTATGATAAAATTATGTGAGCCCTTTAAATCTCATTTATCCCTCTTATGAACCCTTATGAACACCCGTTACTATGCCAAAATTTGGTAAGGAATCTTCCACTGTCCTCTTTTATCAAGAATTCCTTTTATATTATCTCTTATAAATTAATTTTTATTTTTTTGGTATATGTTCTTAAATTTACCTATTACTTTAAATTTCATGTATAAATGATGATAAACCCCTTTATCTCTCATCAACCCATTTTTTAATTTCTATATGATGTTGTTGTGCTGTCGAAATTGCACCACGATTTTCCATGCCAAAATCATCGTGTAGTGAATACCACAACCATTTATCTATCAAGGGTATTCAAATTTATAAAAATATACTTATTTATTGGGGAATTAAATTTATTTATTCATATTTTCTTATCATGTAATAAATTATTATGTTGAATGGAACCATTTTATATGATCTAGGTGGCACACTTAAACATGAGAATGAAATGAATATGAAGGGTGTTCTATGATAGCACTCTACTTCATTGGTAGTGTTTAGTATCATGATACATAATGTTGGAATAGGTGTTTACCTGATTCATTTATGGGAATTTTTTCAACCATGAATTCTTGGTGGTTTAGCTTTGGCTTATGGTTAGGATGTAATGTTTTAAGTTGTTTCCACATTTCGCATGTTTTGATTATCATGCTATATCATGCCTTATTATTCATGTTCCTTTATACCTTTTTGATATGACTTGTCTAACATGTATTATTATCCACATGTCATTCCATGTTAATTCCTTTATTGGGATTTATTACACACCCCTTTCTTATATATGTCCTCAAGTTGTCCCATGCATTATAAAGTACAAAAGAATGTTTTGGTCATTTCAAAGAATTTTTCAATAAAGATGTTATTGTATTTAATGTTTTAAGTTGTTTTTTAATGTTCCTAAACTAAAAATACACTAGAAATCTTGATATTTTGAGTTGTATTAAGTGAAATTTTATGTAGTAAAACATGTTAAAAAATTAAATAAAGAGAATGGTTGTTATAGTTGGTATCAGAAGATAGGTTTAGTTATTTTTGTGATTAGAATTAGAAAATCCTAGTGAAAAAAACCTTAGGATAAGACTAAGTGTAAGAAAAAATCCATAAATTTCTATGATTATAGATAAATTGGTTTATCAATAAAATAAATCCCTTTCTGGATAATACAAGTGGATGTGGTTCTGGAAAAGATATACTTAGGAGTAAAAACTCCGACAAGGTGTTTTGAGCTTGACATGGGGTAACCTGGTACATGAAAACGGGCCTTACAATGCACCTGGTTTGATACTCTTGGGAGATATGATTTGGTAAATTCATAATCTCATTACAAACCATTATTAATGTAACAAAAAGTTTTCCATAACAATATGTTTTAGGAAGTAGATCATGGATAACATAGACTAAAAATTAGAAACTCTTATGTCAAGGAGAAAAATTTAAGAAATCCACTTAATGTCATTGGATTCCCCCTTAACGTGTATAATTGTTTAAGATACTCATCCATAATTTTCATTTTATTTTATCCAATGACCAGAAATTGGGAGAATCATGATAAAAAATGATGTGAAGGGTAGTGTGAGGATTTCCCCAATTAGATTCCCAACCCAATGGGGTGGGAATCACAAACTTTTTTCATGATACTCTCTTAGTAAAATCAATTTTCAAATAGAAACCTGGACCAGGAGGATCACCCAAATTCCCCTAAGAGAGATGAACCCATAGTAGAGAGATTCATGTGACAAGGACCTCCTACTTTCAAAGGATCATTTGATCCCTTAATCGTGGAGTAATGGATATATTTCATTGAAATGATATTATCCATAACTCAATGTTCCGAACAAGTGAAGGTTATTTTGGATGTTTATTGTATAGAGGGTAAAAATGATCAGTAGTGTACATTGATAAATAATACAAAGACTAAGGAATATATATAAGTAATGGAGTGGAAGGAATTATGGAATTTTTTTTGATAAATATTTTCCCTACACCTTCCATCTTAAGATGGATAGATATTTCCTTTTACTCAAGAAAAATGATAAATAATAAGTTGGGGCATACAAGGTAAATTTCAAAATACTTTCATGATACACCTTTAATTTTTTCATTACCCCTGAATGCAAGGTTTACCGCTTCTTTGGTAGGATAAATACTAGTCTATGAAAAGACTTGGTAATCTGTGACTTTGATAACAATGAGGAAATTGTCTAATATTCCCTCAAAGTCGAGATACAGATTGGTGAATCTCAGTGGTATCATGGGGATAAGAAATGAAAAGTGGATTTTATTTTAGGTGGTATGATGGATAAATCCAATGGTGTTAATAAATTACAGTACCCCACTTTTCAAAGGTGAGGAAAAAATCACCCCAAAAATTTCATAAGGGGAACATGGAAATGATATAGGTGTGGAAGAAAAGGGCACCTAGACAATGATTGCTGAAAAGAGAAACCCACCTACATGATAGAGGAAATTAATGCTCCGGTCAACCCACATTACATTGTTCAGTGCTTCAATTGTAATGATCTAGGACAATTTTTGAACCAGTGCACTAATCCAACGGTTTTTGAAGGAAACCAACGATCTCCAAGGAAACTGGGGAAAGCTTTTTTCCATCACTACCACTGATGTGAATCCTGAAAATTAAGTGGTGAAAGGTATTCTAGTTATTAATTCAAGAATAGAGAAAATGTTTTTTTATTCTGGTTCTATGCATTCCTTTATATCATGAAATTTTTGTATAACTATTAAAATAACACCACAAATAATTAAAGTAGATATGTTAGTGAAAATGGAAAATGGGGTAATTATTGAATCCCATGCATATAAATCCAACCCTATCAAAATTTGTGGATTGAACTTCCTGGAAAAACCTTTCATACTCCCCTTGGTGGAATTTTATGCCAATCTAGGTATGAATTGGCTTTACATATACAGATCCAACATAAATTGCTGAGAGAGGGAAATCACACTTCATATGGTGAATTAATCCCTGATTCTATTAAAGTTAAAGGAGGTGGATGAATATTTGTTAGAACCATAATCTTGAATACCTAGCTCAAATGATTGAGTCTAAGGAATGGACCATACTCAAATACATGCCTATTGTGAGAGAATCCACTAATGTGTTTCCTAGTTTTCCTCCTATCAAAGATGTTGAATTTTCAATCAAGATTACACCTGGGGAATTTCAAATATCCAAGACTCTAAATAGGATGTTTGTTGTAGAACTTGATGAGCTAAAGAATCAACTACAAGAGAATCTAGATAAAGGGTTTATACGCCCAAGTGATTCACCATGGGGTATACTAGTCCTCTTTTACCAAAATAAGGATGGTTCAATGTGCCTTCTCATTGATTATCATGAGCTCAACAAAATAATGATAAATAATAAATATCCCTTTCCATGAATTTATTACTTTGATCAACTACATGGAAAACAATACATCCCCAAGGTGGATATGTGGTTGGGATATTACCATGTAAGGGTGAAAAAGGTGGATATCCCCAAGATGTCTTTTTATATAAGGCATGAGCATTATGAGTTCATAGTGATGCCATTTAGAGTCTCTAATTCCCTAATATTCTTGACAGACTTTATGAATAGAGTCTTTAGAGAATACATTAACAAATATTTTTTAGTCTTTATAGATGATATTATAATATAATCCAAAACCAAGGAGGATCATGAGGAGCATCTGAGCACTGTGCTAAAGACCTTGAGAAAGGAGAAGCTCTAGGAAAAGTACAATAAGTGTGAGTTATGGCTTGAATATGTCTCATTATTAGAGTATATCATCACAACCAATGGGATATCTATAGATCATTTAATGAAAATAAGTAATTAAGGGATGTCCAAGGCCAATATCTAGGAAATATATCCATAGATTCCTTGGTTTGGTTGGATATTATCACCGATTTTGTGAGAAGGTTCTCCTAATTTTAAATCCCTATTACCAAGATAACTCATAAGGGAGTAAAATTTTATTAGAATGATGAATGTGAATAATGATTCATGGAGTGGAAAAGGAGGTTTATCACTACCCCTGTGATCACATTACCCACAAGTGGGGAGATTTTTATAATTTTCAGTTATTATTCAAAGAAGGGATTGGGATGCGTGTTGATGAAAAATGACAAAGTCATTACCTACAACTCAAGGAAGTTGAAAATATATAATAAAAACTATCCCAGAAATGATCTGTAGTTGGAAACAATTATCTTTTCATTGAAAATATGGTGGCATTATCTATTTGGGGAGAAGTGTAAAATATATACAGATAAAAAAAGTGTAAAATATATATAGATAAAAAAGTATCAAATATATATTCACACAGAAAGAGATAAATATGGACCAATGAAGATGGTTAGATCTCATCAAAGATTATGACTACTCAAACCACTACCATTCTGGGAAAGCAAATAAGAAGGAATATGATCTAAGTAAAAAGGACCCAACCATTCTATCATTAATAAGAATTGAGAAGGATCTGATATTCTTAGACTTGAATAATATTGGCATGAGAATCATAAAGAAAGGAACATCACTAATCCTTTCATAAATTATTTCTCAATTGTCTCTTTTGTAAAGGTTAAAGGATTCTAAAAAAGATGACATGGGAATTCAGAATAAAGTGGAAACTACCATAAAATGTAAATCCTCAGAGTTCAATGTTAATAAAGAAGGAATTGTGAGATTTGGGTCAAGACTATAAATTCTATCAAATCTAAATATAAAGAAATAACTTTTTGATGATTCACATAGTTTGAATTTACCCATTCACCCAGAAAACAAAAAGATGTATCGAGATCTATGAGAACACTATCAGTGGGATAAAATGAAGAATGAGATTGTAGAATACACATCAAAGTTCCTAGTATGTCAGAAAGTGAAAGATGAAAGGAAAAAATATAAGGGGATGATGCAACCATTTTCCATACAAACATAAAATGGGAAAACATCACCATGGAATTTTTCACCGGACACCCAAAGACATCCAAGGGAAACAATGCTATATGGGTTGTTTTGGATCGTCTTACAAAGACTAGACACTTCATAATTATTTGAGAGGATTACTCATTGGATCAACTGGTATAGATATACATCAGAGAGGTGGTAAGGATGCATGGATTACCACTATCAATTGGGTCCGATCGAGATCCAAGATTCACCTATATGTTTTTGAAATATCTTCAACATTATCTAAACACTACTATGAAATTTAGTACAGATTATCTCCCTCAAAATGATAAATAATCTGATCAGAATATCTAAACACTTGTGGATATGATGAGATATTTCTCAATGGACTTCAATGGTGAATGGGATCAACATCTTACTTTGCTGGAGTTCTCTTACAACAATAGTTTCCACTCAAGCATCCAATTTCCCCCTATGAATCCCTTTATGGGAAGAGGTTAAGAACACCATTATGTTGGGTTGATGTTGGGGAATAAAAACTTCTAGGTCTGGAAATGGTTTTTGAAATGGTGAAGAAGGATAAGACCATCTAGAAACACATCAAAGATGGTCAGAGTAGAAAAAATAGCTATGATGACAATTGTTGAAAATATCTGGAGTTTGATGTTGGAGACATGTTATTACTCCACGTATCTCCATAGAAAAGAGTGATAAGATTTTGGAGGAAGGGAAAGTGTAGCCCAAGGTACATCATCCCTTTTGAGATCCTTGATCGCATCAGAGCAGTGATCTATCGACTAGAAATCCCACCAAACCTATCTCAGGTACATGATGTATTCCATGTATCCCTCTTAAGAAAGTATATACCCAATACATCACATGTACTATATAAAAAGGTGGTACAATTATAGAATTAAATTTCTTATGAGGAGCAGCAGGTGAAGATCTTAGATCATAGAGAAAAATTTCTATAGAATAAGACAATGCCCCTCATAAAAGTGTTGTGGAGAAACCAAATGTCTTATGAAGCAATGTGGGAACTGGAGGATGTGATTAAGTAGAGTCACCCTTATCTATTTTAGAATTGTAAAGTAAATTTTGAGGATGAAATATATTAAGGGGGAATGTTGTAAAAACTAGAACATTTATGAATAAAATTCCATTTATTTTGATTTAATTAAATGTCTTATGGATATAGAAAACAGATGAAATTATTTTATTATATTCAATTGGATTTTAAATGACCATTATTTATATTTACAAAGGATACTATATTCATTGAACAATGGCCACATGACTAGTATAAATATAAGGTTTTAACAAATACATTTGGAATAGACAAAGGAAGTGATGGCCTCACCCAGTAGGATCGTACCCTATGAATCCCAATTTTTAAAGCTTGTAAGGAAGATAACATTTTTTGGCTTCTACCTAGACCAATACCAAGTCGAGATCCAACAACTTAAGCATGAGCGAAACCATTTAAGGGAGAAGTTAAAGTTCATTGAGATCATAGCCCAACCCATGTTCACTGAACGACCTTATGAAATCCCCACCATCACACACCTTATTATTAAGGAATATTCTATTGTAATAAAGGGATATATATCAATACCCTAGTAATAATATTATGTACATTATTTTGTATAAAACAATGAATATATTTTCTTTCTATTATTGTGACATTGTAAATGATTTTTAAATCACAAATAGTATTTTTGGAAATATATTTTGTTGAATTAATGGTTTTTTTGAAATAAATAATATTTTAATAAAATATTGTTATCAAATAACTTTTTTAAATATAAATTATTTTATAATCTTTATGAAGTCAATTTTAATTTTTATTAGGGTTCGAAAACTATTGTTGTAAAAAACCCATCATTTTCAATAAATGTTGGTTTTTATTTTAAAAGTGAAAATTAAAATATTTAGAAAATTATTTAGATAAAATGAATATTATTTTTGGAATTAAGACATCTAAATTATCCAATGGTGATTTTTTCATACGTTTTTGGGAAAATTAAAATTTTTGGGTAAAACTTAAATACCATATAAATATATGGTGTGTTTTATGACATCATAATAGCCCAATAGTGATGTAATAAATACTATAAAATATATAATAAACCAAATATATGTTTTTTCTTTAAAATAATGTAATTTTAAGTTTATTTTATTTTTTTTAAATCCTTAATGAATCCTCCAAGAAATATAATATATTTTAAGACTTTAAAATCATTTAATTGGAAGTGTGACTCACCTACATATAAGAAAGGGAAATATTTTATTATCTTAGGCCTTTTTCATCATAAAATAATGTATACCACTCCCCTTTTATGGAAACCATGGGAAAAACCATGGAATGGTTTGTGGTTTTGAATATTTTATTATGTATTGTCCAGAACCAAAATATTAAATAAATCCTCCTCCTTTCCTATATAAACCCACCCATGATCCCACTTATATTAACCCAAACTTCTCGAAGCTCATAAAAACTGTTCCCTATAATCCCTAGAGTCCTACCAAGGTTCCCTTAATCTCCCAAGAATCCTATTCCAATCCTTTAGAGTCACACATCCAAGTAAGGTTTTTCTCTCGTCACCTTTGAATTCAAGCACCTTCTTTGAGATTAGTTATTTTAATTTCAATCGCTTAAATTTAAATTAATTTGTGATCATTAACTTACTTTAAAATTGATTTTATTTGTATGAGGGATCATTTATTACCCCTCATTTTTACCCTTAGCTAAGTTGTTACTATGCCTAAATTCCTTATAGTATTCTCTCTCTCTTATTTTTATCAAGAACTTCATTTATCATATGCGGTTTTGATTTCCATTTGATTAATTTGGGATACATTATTACCTATCCCCCTTATAATAAATTTTATTTTTAAATTATTGGATATCTTTCACTCTCATTTAACCCTCTTAGGAACCCTTATGTACACCTGCTATTATGCTGAAATTTTTAAGGAATCTTCCACCCCCTATTTTATCAAGGATTCCTTTTATGTGATATCTTATAAATTCATTTTCCTTATGTTGGGACATATTATTAAATATTCCTCTTACTATACATTTCATGTCTAAATTATGAGAGACCCATTTCTCTCTCCTCAACCCATTTTATGAATTTCTATATGATGCTGTTATGCTGCCAAAATTGCTCCACAATTTTCTATGTGAAAATAATCATGTAGTAAATACCATAACCATTTATCTTTCAAGGGTATTCATCTTCATGCACATAAACTTATTTATTTGGGACTTACATGTATATATTTTACATTATAATATCGTGGAATAAATTATGTTGTTTAATTAAACCATATTATATGATCTATGTGGCACACTTAAGCATTAGAATGAAATGATTATGAAGGGTGAACCCTGATATCACTCCAATGTATTGGGTAATATTTAGTATCTTGATATTTCATTTTGGGAAATTGGTTTACCTGATTACTTTATGGTACTTTTTCCACCATTATGTCTTGGTGGTTTAGATTTGAATTATGTTTGTGATGCAATGTTTTAAGATGTTGCTACATTTCCCATGTTATGATTATGATGATATATCATGCCTTATTATTCATACTGCTTTATGACTTACTGATATGCCTTGTTTGACATGTATTATTATTCTCATGTTATTCCGTGTTTATTTCCTTATTGGGATTTATATATCACCCCTTTCTTATGAATGTCCATATTTTTATCATTACATTGTTAAGTATGAAATAATTTTTTGGTTATGTCAAATAAGTTTTCAATAAATATGTTGTTTTATTTCATGATTTAAGTTGTTATGTAATGTTCTTAAACCCCAAAGTCACTAGACCTATTAATCTTTTAAGTTGTATTAAGTTAAATTTAATGAAATAAATCATGATTAAAAATGAAATAATGGGAAGGATTGTTATAATGGAAATCATATATTTTTAGTTTCTCCCAAACATCTAAGATAACCCCCCCTTGAGTACGAATCAAAACCCATACAACGGATTTTATTTCCATCAGAATATTATATTTATAAACTCACTGATTCATGATCATAGGTTGGTTTTGAATAAAAAATATGACTTCCCTTCCTTGGAAATTGATTTCATATTTATGTATATAAATCCAATCCATTGAAAAGATAACATCAAATTATACAAGAGGAAGAATGATACGATTTATAGGAAGAAAATTCCCACAAACTTCAACAGGAGTGAAATCTTATAATTTTTATGCGATCTTCATACCTATATAGATCCTATCATTTTACACACAATATTATATGATTTTAAAGATTATTATACATAAAATAAATATGAAGGATAAACAATCCTTTTTTATTTGGAAGAATGGGTATGTAATTAGAAAAAATGAAACTAGAATAAAACAACTTTTTATTAATCACTATAATGAGCTCCAGACTGCATTTGTATTAGGACCAAGATAACGAGGAAGGTTATTATATTTAAGTATTTTTTTTGTAAAATATGTTTAACAAGAAAGTTAAAATAAATTCACTTTGTACTTAGTGAAATTCAGACTGACCATTAGATTCATAGAATCAAACTCAGAATTCCTAAGAAGGTCTATCATATTCGAGAGAAGATGGCTGGAGAAACTTATTGGATTCACATTAATTTCGGTATAAAAGGATTTATATTATTTAGGAAGAATGTTTCTGAAAGTAAAAGGTCATTATATTCACTATGAATCCTTTTGATTAAGATTCAAAGTTTTCATGACCATGATAAATTAAATGCGACGGTGCTTTCCTGATATTTGAGTTCTCATATATCACATGTAAATTATGAAACTTGTGGTAAAAGATTGATGAAAGAAATGGGAGTGAAATAGATGCGACCAATTTTATTATTACTAATCAGATATGGATGAAATAAAATAAATATTTACAATCTTTTCTCGATTAAATGGAGTTTTATGAAAAGAGAAAATGGTATTGGAAATCATATTCGGCCTGAACATAATTGGGGAAATTGTATTATGATAAATCAGATTCAGACTGATTTGGAAATAAAAATGTTGGAGGGAAATATATCATATGATCAACTCCATATTGAAAAGGTAAAAGTCCTAGAATTATCATATTCATGGAGGTCTATGTGGTTTGTGAAAAATTTGAGAAACCAAAGGTACTAGTTTTCAATCAGAAAAAAACCAGAAGAAAAAAATATTCAGGGAATGATGTTAATGGAAAAGGAAAATAAGTTTCAAAATTGGAATCATATTTAGAAGAGAAATAATCTAATAATAGGATTTAGGATTCCATCATATCCAACGAAATAATTACATGAGACTAACAGAGGAAAATAAAAGAAAATAAGGTTATCAACAATGTAGTCAACCATTTAGGGGTTGAATTACATTGTTTAATTTTCATGAAGGTTTCAACTAGATCAATAGAATAGTGGAATAATATTTCTTAATGTGTTATCTAGGGGGAGAATGATACATAAATAATACTTGTAATTGTTATAGAGCATTAGATTCAATAATCATAATGGAGAAACAAAATCAGATTGACAAAATCAGATTCAGAAATCAGATCCTGACTAGAATTTGGAAAGAAAGTCAAAGGAAGAGATGAAGTTGATATAATATTCAGGAAGGATAGAGAATATTTGAGAATATTTTACAAGGTCAAGATTCACCCTAAATTTTAAGAAACACGAATATTCAAAAAATTTGGGTGAGCATAATTTTTTTGGGGATTCCCACAAAAACCTCTCATGGGTCACCTATAAAAGGCCAATAGTGATTTGTAATTTATCTAATGAATGTACTATTCAATGAAGATAGAGAATCTATAAGTTTATAGGTAGAGAAATAATTTTTTATATTGATTATTTTTTGAAGAATTTTCGACAAAAGAAGTGAAAGGCAAAGAGATAAGATCACAACGCTGTATTCAGCTGATCAACGTATTCAGTTATTATCATATTCAGTTGATTACCATATTCAGTTTATCAATCATATTATATTGGTCATTTCATCAGGATAGATAATCAAATCAGGGATTTCTATATTTGGATTTATGGACTAAGTTAGGAAGTTTTTTGAATTTGTCTTGATCATATTTTGATAGAGATACATCTATTGTATTGGGTAATCAGATGTGAGGATTAGAGTTAGCAGATCAGAGTGAGAAATCAGATTTATAGAACCACAATATGAATATCTAACTGGGAATTCTAACTTGAATTCTATATTAAAAGTACTAGAAGTTCTTATCATATTCTGAGTAAGAAATTAAATAATTTTTCCAAAATGAATACAATTTTTTAATTGAAAATAACCACATTGAACATACATTGTTACATAAATATTGTCTTACCCTATTTGTACTAAGAGGGTGCACACACACTATTGGATTATTTACATAGTGCTAAGTGAGTTAAAATGTATATCCTACTCATTTTAATCTAAGTATTATTTTCTAGTAGATTGTGTGGTATTGGATTATTTCCAAACCATACCGAGGACCTAACTATTCTTATTGAATAGTGAAACTTTTAAATTATTGTGTTATTGTGGGTGTGTGTTTGAATTATTTTCTGTAGGGAATTGAATATTTAATTGGGGGAAAATTTTGTTTTGAGTAAACATAAAAGAAAAGAGTATCACTGATTCACCCCTTCCCCTCTCAGTGATACATATACATTGATTAGGAACTTTCAACTAATATCATAGTGTAGGTTCCCTTCAATTATTCTATACTGATGAATATTTTGAATTGTGTGAACAGTAAGGGTGTTCTAGTTTTTGATAGAAATAATTATCATATCTTGAAAATAGAATGCTTACTTATCTTATATCTATTGGATATTATGTTCTTGAAACTGCAATAGATGGGTTTCCACTTATTGATTAAAAAACTCCTCTTACATCTGTTGAGAAGAAGAATATTGAGAATTATAGAAGGGACAAGAATACTATATTATCATCACTTTCTAAAATTTAATTCTTAAGAGTAAAAGGTTTTTCCACATACAAAGGTATATGGGATAAATTTAAAAACATATATGAATAAAATAAAAAAGTGAATAAGGAAAAGTTAAAAATATGGATATTGAAATATGAAGACTTGAAGATGTGTGAGTATGAATATATTAAGGAATTATTTAATAGAGTAAATGACATTGTCAGAACTATCTGATGTATTGGTGAAAAGTTAGATTATTCTATAGTTTTTCAAAAGATATTGAGAAACCTTCCTCATAAGTTTGATGTAAAAGTTTTTTCATTCGAAGTTAGAGAGCCCGAAACATTATATCTTGATGATTTGCATAACACTTTAATCACTTATGAAATGAGAAGAGATAAAGATATGAAAATAAAAAAAAATTATAGAGAAATATATTTCAGGGATATTAAGAAAGAAAAGTCAAATAAGATTCTTATTGAAGATGAAGCTGATGGTTATGACTCTGAAATGAGGTATATAAAAATATTTATGATATTTTATCTTTTTTTCTCTAAAAATGTTAAAAGAGGTTTAGGGAAATGTAAAGGGAAAATTACCTTGAAATATTTTGAATTTTGAGGCATTGGTCACTTTGTGGTTAATTATCCTCTAAGAAAGAAAGAAGAGTATATCGATGAAGAATAAAGAAATCCGAGAAGATTGTGGAAGAAGTAGGGATACAATGGAAAATTAAATTCCAAAGGTAAGGAATGAAAATTATTCAAATCTAAAATAAGAAGTTTCTCATCTAAATATTAAGAGAAGGAATGCAATGATAATAAATCCAAAGAATTAGTTGAGTATGGTATTGAAAATACATTTATTTCAATAGTTAATGATGAAGAATTTTAAAGAGTACTTCTGAAGAAGAATAAACTCAACTTGAACATCATTTTAATGAAGAGTTGAAATAATGTATAAAAAAGATCAGATGTATTAAAAAGCAAAAAAAAAATGGAAGTTCAATGTTCCTCCAAAAGAAACCAATAATGTTTTGCTAATGAGAAATTAAGGAAGTTAAAATAGATTGATGAATTGAATAAATATCTTGAAAAATAAAAGAGTCATAATGAGAATCTAGAGGTGGAGCTGAAGGAAAAAAAGAAGATTATTTGGAACTTTTCCAATAAAAACTTTCTAAAGATGAATTGAGAAATACAAGTTTCCATAACTCTGTCACTGAAATTGGTGAAAGCTCTCAAAATGAGAAACCAGAGAAGGTTCATCAAAAGTTATATTCAATGGGTGAGAATAAATATGGAATAATTTCTAAAAGAAAGAATGTTGGGAAAGTTATGTATGTGGACAGGACCAACAATGTTGGGAATTGAAAAGTCTCAAGGAACCCTGAGTCTAAAATATTTTGAAAAAATATGAATCCAAAAAAGTTTCAAATACTTCTGGTTTTGATAAAGAAAAAAATAAAAGGAAGACACTGATTGATAATAGAATGGTTTGTGGGTTAGATATGAAAGATAAGAAGGTGGATGAGAAACATAATTGCAATTATATATAGTATGGATGTTTCAAAGGAAAATAATCATTTTATGGGTATTTCTAGAATTGTGGTGGATTCATACATACATAAAATATGTGTTAATTTAACCAACAACAATACTATTATTGCACATGTTATGAAAGGAAAAGTTTGAGGTGAAGTCAATTCCCTTAGAAGAATAAGTCCAAGAAGGTTGTTCTAAAGAAACCTAATAAAGGTAGATTAAAATTTTAAATAAGTTCCAAACTCTAGAAACTATTTGTGAAATATGTAAAAAACATGGACACCTTGAAAAAGGATGTCATGTTTTGTTACCGGTACAACAAAATTTCTTTAACAGTTCTTAAAAAGTTGGAGGTGAAGAAAGAAAAGAAAGAAGACAAATCTCTTTTTGTTGAAACTTAATTGAAAGCAAAAAAGGGGAATGAACTTGGATTATTGATAGTGGTTGTTCTTCTCATAAGATAAGAGATTTGAAATTGTTGAATAATTTGAAATATTTCAAAGAAGGAACAGTGGCATTTGGTAATAATGAATCCTTGAAAATCAAAGGTGTTGGTACATCCATCATTTGGAAAGAAAAGATGAAATCTATGAAAACTTTGTATATTGATGGGATGAAACACAATTTAATAAGTATTTAATAATTGTGTGATGAGGGCAACAAATTTATATTCAGAAATGATGGGTTTATTGTGAAAAGTGAAGCTGATGAAAAGATTGTCACAAGAGGGAAACATACAGAAGGAAACATGTTTCAAGTTGGTGAAATACAAAACTCTTGTTACATGACTATGGTGGAAGAAAATCAATTATGGAATAAAATTTTGGGACACATGTGTCAAAGAAACATGAGAAAGTTATCTAAAATATATAGTGTTTGAGATATTCTTAATTTTCCAAGAAGAAGATATTAGTGTTTCACTATTTTTTAGAAAAGAAAGATGACAAATTATGTGCATAAGAAGGCTGAGATTTTTTCAAAACAACCCATGGAACATATTCAATCTGATATATATAGGCCAATAAAAACAATCAACAAACAAAGATAAATACTTCATCACTTTCATTGATTATTTTACTCGCATTACTTATGTTATGTATATGAAACATAAATCAGATTATTTCAAAATGTTTAAAAGTTTTAGAAGGAAAGATGAAAAGGAATATGATTATCCTATGAAGAAGTTGAGAACTGAAAATTGTGGTGAATACATAAGTAAAGAATAGAAATTTGGTGGAAATTGGAAGAACCATGTTCCTCGAGCATGGTCTGTCTCATTACTTTGGGTGGCAAGCCAGGAATACTATTGCTTATATCTAGAACCATTATTTCTATAGGCCTCAATCAGATATGACTCTTTATGAATCATTTTATGAAAAAAGAAATCCAATTTTGAAATGCTTATGAGTTTTTGGGAGTCCATTTATTATAAATAATTAATGTGTAATCTATGGAAAGATTGAGCAGAAAGGTAAAGATGAAATTTTTCTTGGCTATTCTCCTAAAGGAAGTGGATATAAACATTTCAAAAAAAAAAAACAAAAAATATTTTTTTTGATTCAATTGATGTAAATATAATTGAAAGAGTTGAGAGGGAAAAACATAATAAAGTAGAAAAGGATGTTGAGCAAGATAAGGAAACAATTATAATAAGCATACAGACAATTGTAATCCTACTCAAGAAGAAGAATTAGAATTAGTTATTTCTATTGATGAGGAAGATATTAGAAAATCTAATCATAGGCTAACAAAGAATGTGGAAGGTCAAAATATGTAACGCCCCGACCCTAATTACCTAGAGTCGGTGCATTATTACATAACATTGGCATGATCATGAGAAAGATCAAGTCTCGAAAGACCGATTAGTTTAGTAGCCTTGGAATAACTAGATACATCCATAAATTTTTACATTACATCATAAAAAAAACATCTTGTCTTCATATCCCCTCATACTATCCCTGCAGGTCATTCATAAATTACTTCTTCATAATCCTGGGAAAAATAAAACATTGAAAGGGGTGAGCTCGGATGCTCAGTAAGGATAACATTATAGCAGAAGCTTTCATAAATAAGCATAAACACTTAAGGCAATTTATAACTAAAACAAAATCCTTTTAAAATTGAACTTCAACATAGTATGGAAAAAGTAAAATTAAATAATGCCATTTACTTACTCACATGGATATTCTACTAGTCGAATGATCACATGCAATATCAATAACCACTTTCATAATGATGGAATGCATAATGCCAGACTATCATAACCACATAGCCAAGGCCTCGTGCCAAGACTACAAATAAGATTTTGCCAAGGCCTTGTGCCAAGACACTAGTTTGTCTCATGAGACCTACCGATGCATCGAGGAGCTATAGCGGGCTCCACCCGTCACTTATTAAGTCTAATGCATTCCTCATATGAACAAGTTTAAACATAACATAAACATTCGTATTGAAACTAGCATACGAAATGTCAATACTTTTACCACAAACCTTGAATGGTATAAAAATAGCACATCCACAGTCAAACATAACTCATTCGATACAATATGGAAGATTGTATTGTATCACATTAACCTCAATGAAGAATAATGAAGGATGTTGACATAGATGAAAATAATCATCAAAACTATTTGAGAGAAATATCCCCCTTTTCTTGAAATCATTTAAAAGTCACACTATTTGTCAAAAAGCCATTTAAAAATAGATTTTTGAATCAAAGTGTCCCATACCACTTTGAAACTTTTTAAAAGGATTTTTAATTTTAAGACTTTAATGTCCATATAAATAAATCCTTAAAACCATTTTTAAAATATGGACATTAATGAGCATGATTTAGAAGAATAATTCTTTAAAACATTTTAAAATGGTATTTTGGTTAGAGTTTCTAACCAAAAGAGAGACACTTGAATACAAATAATTGAGGTAATCAAAACATTGTAATATCATGAGAATAAAGGAATTCATGACATACTATGTCAAAGTACATTATATACACCACATAAAAGTGATTTGGTGTATATCATCAAAGAAGTCTCAATGGAATGTAAATTGAGATGAAATCTCTCATAAAGTTTGTATCCTTAGGTTAAGGATAAATCAACGACATAATTATGTGTGACAAATATAAATACACTAAATATGATTGGATATTCAGTGTAAATCAATCAAAGTATATTCACACATATTCTTGTAAAAACAATACCAACGAATTGGATGTTTAACTCAATAAATGGAGAATGAGTTAAAATTACTCTTATCAAATTCATATCAATGACTTGAGAATTATCAATGGAGTGATTATGTGTATCAAACTTATATCCACAGGAATGGGAGTGGAAATTATGACATAATCAAATGAATAGTGATTCCACACATAATCTTGGGGTAATATAATCAATGAAATATGCGTAAAGCCAAATGAGTGGAAGTTGAAATCTCAAATTCCCTTATTGATTAGGTAACTTAAGAAACATACACCCATGAAAGAATTATCATACCATGATGATGTAAATACCCATAAATAAAAGTATATAACACAATGAATACAATCATGGGCAGTACACATACACCACATGCAATAATTAAGTGGTGATCAATGGAATTCTCACGGAATTAAAAGTGAGATAAGAAAATCCCTTACTTTGTACTTTTTCCTTGGTCGATGGTAGGTTTACCTCCTGTATAATGGTGAAATAATTGTTATTGAATAATACAAGAATCATTTACTTTAATATGATATCATATATGATCTTTTAACATTGATTTGTTAATAATATCTTAGTATTAACGCCGTTTCGGGTGTTAACTTACTCATTTTCTTTTATATGTTTTGTTACATAAGTCATGTTTGTTGTATCTTATCCATATCCAGAATGATATCAAGTCCTTAAAAATCATTTTTAAATCATTAAATGATAATTATACTTGAATGGATACGATGGATAATGAATCTCATCGCGTTCGTGGAGACGGTAGTCCGTACGTACGCACGAACGCTACTTCCATTTAATTTTTTATTTTAAAAGAATCGAATCCAAATGATACATAGGTATATTACTATTCCAGTATAATATAATATTTTATATATGTTACTTAAGTTCATTAACACCATCCTTTATACGTTCCATGTGTGGTATGAACGAGTCATATCATTTTAAGGGGGCGGTAGTCCGCACTTCCTCAAATGAAATTATCGTATGTATATACGACATGAAACGAATAATGGTATGAAATAAAATGGAATTAAAGAAGCTTATATATAAAATATATATCATTAATATCATATTTAATTACAGTTCCATCATAATGGCCACCATGAGAGGCGGTAAGATGTTTTTGAACAATCATCGTTTCGTGAGGCGTTAGTTTGCCATCCACAGAAACATTATGTTCATCATCCATTAGATGGAGTTGTGTGTATGTGTAGTTTGAATACTTCTTATAACAACATCCTAGTATATTGAGGATACTGGTGCTGTTACAAAAGAAGGGAAATAAAAAGAGTTTGGGGGTTGAAGAAGCAAAATAAATGAAAATAATTTAAGAGAAATCGTTACCTTTAATTTAGGTAACTCACTTTGGTTGGAACCAAAGGACTTGTTGAAATGCTTTCTGCCTAAGGGGAAGCTTCAAGGAGGAGGAGAGGGATGTGGGGAGCTTAGTTGGGCAGAGTTTTGACGAGACAAGTGGCTTGAGAGGTGTGAGGAAATGAGAAGGAGGAGTGCCCTTTTATAAGAGGGGTGAGGGGCACCTTTGGAAAAGCTAGAAATATTAATTTATAATAAATTCATATTCGGTTTCCAATGGCTCCAAAGTTGACTATTCAAAGGTTGAGGTGGGGATAGGTCGAAAACAACTCATCCAATAGAATTTAGACAGGTTTGGGTACTTATATTAACCTTATCTTTAAGTATTAACTCTAAGTTAATTAGTTTCACTTTTACAATGTCTCTTTGTATTTTTATATAATATGGTTAATAAACTTACTATATACATCCAAAAGACCCCCCAAGTGGTCCATTAATGATTAACCTATCATAATATAAGTCTTTTGGCCGAACATTAGATTTTTAGGAATTTAATATCAATTAATAATATAATATTTGTTTTAAGAACTCTTTTATGTCAATTTTGACACTATTCACTAGTTGATTTTTGTGAAACTCATAACAGATTGATTAGTTCGAACAAAGTCAAATAAATCAATCCTAATATATCATATTATCCTAGAAAATTTGTTTAATTCATTAAAAGTTTAATATTATAATTATTTGGGTATTTATAATATCAATTATGTTAATTTTTTACTATTTTAGTAATTACTGCATCATCATTGTGTCATAAATAAAATAAATTATTTAATGTCAAAAAATTATAAATAAAATATAATTATGTAGGAAATATTTTTAGCTTTCTAATGAATATTTATAATCTAAAATTCAGCATATATAACCCTATGTAACAATTGTTTTGCTAAAAGATATATGCTTGTGTCATTTTTGTATTCATTTTAACTTAATTAATATAAAGTGTCATTATCACTTACAAGTGGATCCATGGGGTCCCAAAATTGACCCAAAGATGCCCATGGTCGACCATGTATCAACCAATAGGGTTAAGACACATTTTAGGGTAATTTAGTATTATTATAATATTATTTTATTAACCCTTATTTACCGGATTTACCCTTAACCATGGTAAATAAAATATTTACCGCAGTAATTATTCAAAATGTCTAAAAATAAAAGTTACCTATTTACACAATTTGGACATCCTGATTCCAAATATGGAATCCATTTTTCTAAATTCAAAACACAGAAGTGGCAGAAATTAATTTAAAATTAATTCCCGCTGTCAAAACAAAAAGCGTGTTTTTAAGAGATAATAACTATCAAAAGATTGACACTTGTTTATGTTCGGTTTAATTGTAAAATTATGTCCAATGACCAAAATTATATTAAATGGTAAAAATATATTCTAAATATACTTTAAAAACACTCAAATTCACAATTTATCACTATTAATTATTTTGATTAAAAAAGTTGTTTTTAATTAAAATTTAGTAATTTTCACTATTCATCAAAATACAAAAGTTATCCGAAAAGTACCAAAATTTAACCCTAGGCTAAATTCGATATTCCGAATCCAAAAATGAAGTCCATTTTGAAATATAAAATATATATAATTTCAAAAAGTAGGTATTACTATTCATAACGGCTAGTTTGATTGGTTGTGGTGTGTTAAAATCTCGAAGTTGCGTACAATGCACGTCATTGCATTATTCGAAAGGAAACATACCGAAGAAGCTTGGGGTGTTACATTCTCCCCTCCTTCAATAAATTGCGTCCTCGCAATTTTTAAAATTTTACTTGGGAATATAATGGAAAGTCCCACATCGGAAAAAGAGTCAATAAAACTATCACTTTAAAAGAAAGAAAGAGAGGTATAAGGGTCATCCAAGATAACCCATACTAGGATTCCATGTAAGAAAACATGGATATGGATGATAAACTAAGTGTCAAGTTCTGATGGAGAGGGATAGAAATCATGATCAGGAGAAAGTTAACAATGAGAAAACCACAAACTTGTGTTGGGACAAACGACCATTAGTCTCCTAGTAGGAAAGTAAACGGACAACATTTTTTTTAAGTTACATTACATAAGGAAGAGTAATTCATTTATGATATTGACTAAGAACATTATGAGATATACTTACATTTTAAGTAGATTTTCATTCTTTAATAAATTTCCACCACTAACTCATTTTTTTTAAACGATGAGTATTCAAGAAGACTTGGTCACACTGGAAGAGATAGAATAAACTTCTATAGAATCACATGATCCATGAAGGATAAACCATATATTTACATTGTCTTTGAAGATTAATCAAAACCAAAATGGTCAGTGAATGATCTAATGATCCCCCAAAAGGATATTCATTGAGATAAATATGCACTAATCTTAATTTCTAAAATTAAACCAACAATACCCCAAAGTTAAATAGATACCATTCAATAACCAATTGTCCTTAAAATCCTTTAATATAATCCAAACTAATATTGAAACCCAAAACATAGAAGAATTTGATTATGTAGTCTCCCATGTTAAATTGTATCTCCAAATGACATCAGATACTCTTAAAGTCACATACTCAAAAGTAATTAACCTAATCACATATTCTCTATTATAGGTTAATCATTTCCATAAATAACCCAAATCACTATAAATCCACAATAAAAACGTAGATAAAAATCTATCATTACTCCACAAATGAAACCCCATAGTATTCTATTTTCCTTGGGCATATAGTGTTCCCAACAAAGCGAACATCTTCCAAAATAACATTTATCACTTAATCACCAAATCATTTTCCCAAATCAACTTATTATTGATCAATAAAATCATTTAACTAAAAAAAAAGTCACACCAACCAGGGACTTCACGGAGTCCAGTGGTAGGCGATAAATCCCAATCGCACTTTGGTTGTGGGTTCGATTCCCATAGCTTTGTCCGACGCGACGGGTTGTCACACGGTCTACGTGTTGTCCTTTTTCAAAAACTATATTTTATAATATTGCCAAAATGAGATAAATTCCTCAAAATACTATATCATAAATTTAACCACAAATGTTATATCATACCTTGAATCTTCATCCCAAATTAGAATAACTTATAATTCTCTCAAACCCCAATGATCATATAAATCCAAATGGTTATTTATACCCAAATCCACAAGAGAAGAGACAATTCTTCCTCAAATATCATTCTCACATGGCAAACTGCGGGGTTACAAATACAAGAGAAAATTATTCCATAGTAAACCCATCAACAAGGAGTGCTAATACTTTTTAAACATTTCTCCAACCATTTATTCCCACATAGCTTCTTCTTTGACCAAGAAAATATCCTATAGAATAGGACATTCACTCGGGTAATGGCCAGGTCCCCTACATTTACGGCAAATGACTGTAAATGGACTCTTGGGACCATTTTTATCTTCTTCCATAGTACTCTTCATTTTTCTTCGGCAATTCTTTACTTTATGTCCTTCCTTCCCGCACGTAAAACATTTCGTTGTCCCATTGAGACACTTTCCTGGGTGTCTCTTTCCACATTTCCTGCATGATGAAAATTGAGGGTTCTTTTCTCCATGGTCTCCATTGCTGGAGCTCTTATCATTTATCACCTTTCTCTTCCTTGTTGAGTCTGGGAGTTGGTTAATATATATGTTGTTGATCATATTTTTGGAAAACTGATTTGGCATAAAGACGATATCTTTTACGCCTATCAACATTCCATTTTGTTGCTCATTGCCACCACCGTTCCCATCTTGTACATCATTCTCAAAGTCACTATGACTTCCTTGGAATCCAGCCATTGACTAAAACCATAAAGCATTGTGTGAGTAATAGTAGTCGTAAAATCATTTAGAGATTAAAATGTCACCATATTCTCAATTTGGAACATATTAGGATTAACCAAGGTCATTTACTCTCATCTTATATATATATTACTTAAATTGATTTGTAAAGAAAATGTAAATTATCCTAAGCATATCCCCCGGGAGTGTCGTAACCAAGAGTGCAGCAAGGCCCGTTGTCGTGCACCAGTTCCCGTTCGAGTCTAGCTCAAAGCGGTGTTTTCGGGTTTTACCCCTAGGTACATCTGTGCCAGAGCCGCCTCTACCTGCTCGTATCCAGACAGGGATGTATTGCTCGGAAAACTCACAAAATCTCTACAATACCAAAATTCTAGGAAGTTCTTTTATACTAATCCTCAAAGTTCATCTTAGGTCTACGTGCTCTAATCAGAGTTTATCTAAATCTAGCTACCAAGGTTTGTACTAAACTTCCTCTGATACCAACTGTAATGCCCCGACCCTAATTACCTAGAGTCGGTGCATTATTACATAACATTGGCATGATCATGAGAAAGATCAAGTCTCGAAAGACCGATTAGTTTAGTAGCCTTGGAATAACTAGATACATCCATAAATTTTTACATTACATCATAAAAAAAACATCTTGTCTTCATATCCCCTCATACTATCCCTGCAGGTCATTCATAAATTACTTCTTCATAATCCTGGGAAAAATAAAACATTGAAAGGGGTGAGCTCGGATGCTCAGTAAGGATAACATTATAGCAGAAGCTTTCATAAATAAGCATAAACACTTAAGGCAATTTATAACTAAAACAAAAGCCTTTTAAAATTGAACTTCAACATAGTATGGCAAAAGTAAAATGAAATAATGCCATTTACTTACTCACATGGATATTCTACTAGTCGAATGATCACATGCAATATCAATAACCACTTTCATAATGATGGAATGCATAATGCCAGACTATCATAACCACATAGCCAAGGCCTCGTGCCAAGACTACAAATAAGATTTTGCCAAGGCCTTGTGCCAAGACACTAGTTTGTCTCATGAGACCTACCGATGCATCGAGGAGCTATAGCGGGCTCCACCCGTCACTTATTAAGTCCAATGCATTCCTCATATGAACAAGTTTAAACATAACATAAACATTCGTATTGAAACTAGCATACGAAATGTCAATACTTTTACCACAAACCTTGAATGGTATAAAAATAGCACATCCACAGTCAAACATAACTCATTCGATACAATATGGAAGATTGTATTGTATCACATTAACCTCAATCAAGAATAATGAAGGATGTTGACATAGATGAAAATAATCATCAAAACTATTTGAGAGAAATATCCCCCTTTTCTTGAAATCATTTAAAAGTCACACTATTTGTCAAAAAGCCATTTAAAAATAGATTTTTGAATCAAAGTGTCCCATACCACTTTGAAACTTTTTAAAAGGATTTTTAATTTTAAGACTTTAATGTCCATATAAATAAATCCTTAAAACCATTTTTAAAATATGGACATTAATGAGCATGATTTAGAAGAATAATTCTTTAAAACATTTTAAAATGGTATTTTGGTTAGAGTTTCTAACCAAAAGAGAGACACTTGAATACAAATAATTGAGGTAATCAAAACATTGTAATATCATGAGAATAAAGGAATTCATGATATACTATGTCAAAGTACATTATATACACCACATAAAAGTGATTTGGTGTATATCATCAAAGAAGTCTCAATGGAATGTAAATTGAGATGAAATCTCTCATAAAGTTTGTATCCTTAGGTTAAGGATAAATCAACGACATAATTATGTGTGACAAATATAAATACACTAAATATGATTGGATATTCAGTGTAAATCAATCAAAGTATATTCACACATATTCTTGTAAAAACAATACCAACGAATTGGATGTTTAACTCAATAAATGGAGAATGAGTTAAAATTACTCTTATCAAATTCATATCAATGACTTGAGAATTATCAATGGAGTGATTATGTGTATCAAACTTATATCCACAGGAATGGGAGTGGAAATTATGACATAATCAAATGAATAGTGATTCCACACATAATCTTGGGGTAATATAATCAATGAAATATGCGTAAAGCCAAATGAGTGGAAGTTGAAATCTCAAATTCCCTTATTGATTAGGTAACTTAAGAAACATACACCCATGAAATAATTATCATACCATGATGATGTAAATACCCATAAATAAAAGTATATAACACAATGAATACAATCATGGGCAGTACACATACACCACATGCAATAATTAAGTGGTGATCAATGGAATTCTCACGGAATTAAAAGTGAGATAAGAAAATCCCTTACTTTGTACTTTTTCCTTGGTCGATGGTAGGTTTACCTCCTGTATAATGGTGAAATAATTGTTATTGAATAATACAAGAATCATTTACTTTAATATGATATCATATATGATCTTTTAACATTGATTTGTTAATAATATCTTAGTATTAACGCCGTTTCGGGTGTTAACTTACTCATTTTCTTTTATATGTTTTGTTACATAAGTCATGTTTGTTGTATCTTATTCATATCCAGAATGATATCAAGTCCTTAAAAATCATTTTTAAATCATTAAATGATAATTATACTTGAATGGATACGATGGATAATGAATCTCATCGCGTTCGTGGAGACGGTAGTCCGTACGCACGCACGAACGCTACTTCCATTTAATTTTTTATTTTAAAAGAATCGAATCCAAATGATACATAGGTATATTACTATTCCAGTATAATATAATATTTTATATATGTTACTTAAGTTCATTAACACCATCCTTTATACGTTCCATGTGTGGTATGAACGAGTCATATCATTTTAAGGGGGCGGTAGTCCGCACTTCCTCAAATGAAATTATCGTATGTATATACGACATGAAACGAATAATGGTATGAAATAAAATGGAATTAAAGAAGCTTATATATAAAATATATATCATTAATATCATATTTAATTACAGTTCCATCATAATGGCCACCATGAGAGGCGGTAAGATGTTTTTGAACAATCATCGTTTCGTGAGGCGTTAGTTTGCCATCCACAGAAACATTATGTTCATCATCCATTAGATGGAGTTGTGTGTATGTGTAGTTTGAATACTTCTTATAACAACATCCTAGTATATTGAGGATACTGGTGCTGTTACAAAATAAGGGAAATAAAAAGAGTTTGGGGGTTGAAGAAGCAAAATAAATGAAAATAATTTAAGAGAAATCGTTACCTTTAATTTAGGTAACTCACTTTGGTTGGAACCAAAGGACTTGTTGAAATGCTTTCTGCCTAAGGGGAATCTTCAAGGAGGAGGAGAGGGATGTGGGGAGCTTAGTTGGGCAGAGTTTGGACGAGACAAGTGGCTTGAGAGGTGTGAGGAAATGAGAAGGAGGAGTGCCCTTTTATAAGAGGGGTGAGGGGCACCTTTGGAAAAGCTAGAAATATTAATTTATAATAAATTCATATTCGGTTTCCAATGGCTCCAAAGTTGACTATTCAAAGGTTGAGGTGGGGATAGGTCGAAAACAACTCATCCAATAGAATTTAGACAGGTTTGGGTACTTATATTAACCTTATCTTTAAGTATTAACTCTAAGTTAATTAGTTTCACTTTTACAATGTCTCTTTGTATTTTTATATAATATGGTTAATAAACTTACTATATACATCCAAAAGACCCCCCAAGTGGTCCATTAATGATTAACCTATCATAATATAAGTCTCTTGGCCGAACCTTAGATTTTTAGGAATTTAATATCAATTAATAATATAATATTTGTTTTAAGAACTCTTTTATGTCAATTTTGACACTATTCACTAGTTGATTTTTGTGAAACTCATAACAGATTGATTAGTTCGAACAAAGTCAAATAAATCAATCCTAATATATCATATTATCCTAGAAAATTTGTTTAATTCATTAAAAGTTTAATATTATAATTATTTGGGTATTTATAATATCAATTATGTTAATTTTTTACTATTTTAGTAATTACTGCATCATCATTGTGTCATAAATAAAATAAATTATTTAATGTCAAAAAATTATAAATAAAATATAATTATGTGGGAAATATTTTTAGCTTTCTAATGAATATTTATAATCTAAAATCCAGCATATATAACCCTATGTAACAATTGTTTTTCTAAAAGATATATGCTTGTGTCATTTTTGTATTCATTTTAACTTAATTAATATAAAGTGTCATTATCACTTACAAGTGGATCCATGGGGTCCCAAAATTGACCCAAAGATGCCCATGGTCGACCATGTATCAACCAATAGGGTTAAGACACATTTTAGGGTAATTTAGTATTATTATAATATTATTTTATTAACCCTTATTTACCGGATTTACCCTTAACCATGGTAAATAAAATATTTACCGCAGTAATTATTCAAAATGTCTAAAAATAAAAGTTACCTATTTACACAATTTGGACATCCTGATTCCAAATATGGAATCCATTTTTCTAAATTCAAAACACAGAAGTGGCAGAAATTAATTTAAAATTAATTCCCGCTGTCAAAACAAAAAGCGTGTTTTTAAGAGATAATAACTATCAAAAGATTGACACTTGTTTATGTTCGGTTTAATTGTAAAATTATGTCCAATGACCAACATTATATTAAATGGTAAAAATATATTCTAAATATACTTTAAAACCACTCAAATTCACAATTTATCACTATTAATTATTTTGATTAAAAAAGTTGTTTTTAATTAAAATTTAGTAATTTTCACTATTCATCAAAATACAAAAGTTATCCGAAAAGTACCAAAATTTAACCCTAGGCTAAATTCGATATTCCGAATCCAAAAATGAAGTCCATTTTGAAATATAAAATATATATAATTTCAAAAAGTAGGTATTACTATTCATAACGGCTAGTTTGATTGGTTGTGGTGTGTTAAAATCTCGAAGTTGCGTACAATGCACGTCATTGCATTATTCGAAAGGAAACATACCGAAGAAGCTTGGGGTGTTACAAAATATCATTAGGGATCAACATTATAAGGTTATTATAAGAAGTATAATAAATTATATTACACTTACTTCTTTGTATTCAAAAGTGGAGATGAATGATGTGAATAAATATTTTGAGTATCCAAAATGGGTTCAGGACATGAATGATGAATTAAATCATATTTAAAATAATGATACATGGGAACCCATACCCAATCTAGAAAAAAACATCATAGGTACAAAATGGGTCTTCCAGAACAAGCTTAATGAAGAAGGTGAATTGATAAAAAATAAGGAAATATTGGTTTGAAAAGGTTATTCATAAATTGAAGGCATTGATTTCGATGAAACTTTTTCTACAGTGACAGGATTAGAAATAATTAGAATCTTTCTTACTATAGTTTCACAATGAGGTTATAATATCTTTTAAATTGATGTTAAATCCACATTCTTGAATGGTGATCTTAAAGAGGAAGTTTATATTGAACAACCTTATGGATTTATTATTGGGAAAGAAGAAATATATATATATATATATATATATATATGTATATTGAAAAAGGCCTTGTATGGGATAAAAAAAGATCCAAGGGTATGATATTCTAAATTGGATACATTCTTAAGGAAAATGAATTTCAAGAAATGAAGAATTGATGAAAATATCTACATCAGAGAAAATCAAGAGTATTCCCCCATTATAATTGTTTATATTGATGAAATTATCTTTACTTGGAACGATGAATGAAGTTTTTAAAGATTTTATGAAGAAATAAAAAATGTATTTGAAATGTCTAAGATAGAGGAAGTAAAATAATTTCTTGGGTTTCAAATTTTGTGGAAGGAGAAATACATTTTTTTTCTCAAGAAGAGTATTCAAAGGAACTTCTCAAGAGGTTCAGAATGGAAAACTCAAAACCATTTTCCACACTAATTGCAATAAGAACAAATCTAATTAAATGTGGAGAAGAAAAAAAAGTGTATCGTAGATAATTTCGAAAGATAATTGGAAGTTTTTTGTATTTGACTTCATCAAGACCCAACATGTTGTTACCTCGTGTGAAATATTTTAGAATGATTCAAAATAATTACATATACATTCTAGAAAAGTAATTATTTATACAAAAAAGCACAATAGAATTCAGAATCAGGTATGGAGGCTTAGATAGTATTCATTTCTTTGGGTATTTAGACATTTATTGGGAAGGAAATGTTGATGATAAAAGATCCAAATCTAATATTATCTCTAGAAAATAATTGTGTTAGTTAGTATTCAATGAAATAGAATTTAGTAAATCTCAGTATATTTTAATGTTGAGTATGTTTCTTCCACTCAATCTACTACTCAACTTATGTGGTTGAAAACTAAATTAGAAGAATTACTTTGTGAAGTGAAGTTACCATTGCTCTTGGGTTGTGATAATAAAAGTATAATAAATCTCACTAGGAATCTAGTTTAACATTATCATTCAAAGTATATTGACATCAAATATCATTTCATCAAAGATAATGTGGAGAATAATGAATTGAAGTTTGAGTATGTTCCAACATCAAAAGAAGTTGATGACATATTCACAAAATCATTAACAAAGGAATAATTTTCTAAATTAAGGTTGAACATGGGTGTCCAACCACTTTCTCATCAAGGTTGAGGTATGTGTTTCTATCCCCTCTCTAACTTTACCCTTAGATTGAATTGTCAAGGGGGATAATTGTTTCATAAATCAATGTATTTCATATAAAAATATGGAGTTGTGGGTAAGCTATGAATTCAACATTGTATTGTGTGTGAACTATTCTAACTATTTGTTGGTGTGGTTGTAGGAAAGAAATTAGTTTTTATTGTAGGAAGGTTGAATAAGATATTTGGAAGAAAGAATAAAAAGTTTGTCATAATCACTAATTTTGGATAACATGGTTTTACTATCAATGATTCTTGTTTCCTACAATGAGTTATCTCACATAGGCTTGGAATTATTGATAATTGATCCATTTCTTGAGGATAAAAAGTTTAGTGATTTAAAAAACTTGGTTGACAAAAAAATTAAAAGGGGGATATTTTAAAAAAAAGATGATGAAAAAGGTGATTGTATTCAAGTATTGTATTTTTGTCAAAAAAGTTTACAAATAAAGGGAAAATTACCCCACTTTGTACTTAGTGAAATTTATACTGACCATGAAATTTAGAGAATAAGACTCACAATTCCTAATAAGTTCCATCATATTCAAGAGAAGATGGATGGAAGAACTCATAAGATCCACACTAAATCGGGTATGATATGGTCGTATTGAAAAAGAATCTTACTAGAAGTAAAAGGTTTCAGATTCACTATGAATCTTGTTGATGAAGAATCAGAGTCTACATGGTCAAAGTCTACATGAATATGATAAATTAAATGTGATAATGCATTTTTGATCTTGGAGTTCTCATATAAAAAGTAAATTTTGAAACATGTGGTGCAAGATTGATGAATGAAAGGGGAGTGAAAGAGATGTTTCCAATTGAATTCTGACTGATCAAATCTAGATGAAAGAAACAAATACTACCAATCATATCTAGATTAATAAAATCTAGATGGAAAGAGAAAAGGGTGCTGGAAATTTTATTTAGTTTGATCGGATTCAAGGCAATTATATTCTAAGGAATCAGATTTCGGATGAGCTCAAAAAAATGTATATAATATAAAGGCAGGAACTGGAGCATTCAATCATCATCATATTCAAAAGCAGAAAGTCATGGTATCATCAGATTCGTGAAGTCCAAGGAGGTTTGTGAAAAATGTGAGTAACCAATGGTATTGGGTTTCAATCAGACCAAAAACCAAAAGAAACAAATATTCAGGGAATGAAGTTAATGGAAAATGGAAATAAGTTTCTCATGTGGTATCATATTCAGATGAGAAAGAATCAAACGTTAAAATTCAGTATACAATTGTATTCAGAGAAAGAATATATTGAGTACAATAAATGAAAAGAAAAGAAAATTTGGTGATCAACAACATAGTCAACCATTTAGGGGTTAAATTACTTTATTTAATTTTCAAGAAGGTTTCAACAGGTTTAAGATAATTGTTGAAGAATATTTTTGAATGTGTTATAAAGGGGGATATTGAAACTTAAAGAATACTTATAAATGGTATAGATCATCAGATTTAGCAATCCGAATAGAGAAACAAAATTAGATTGAGCAATAAAATCCAGGATGGCATTTGGAAAGAAATTCAATGTAAGACACTAAGTTTATAGAAGATTCAAGAAGGATCAATAATATATGAGAAGAGTTTATAAGGTCAAGATTCATATTAAATTTCAAGAAACATACAAATTCAAGAAATTTTGATGAGCATGAATGTTTTGGGGATTCCAACCAAAACCTCTCATGGGTCACATATAATAGAGAAAAAAGTACTATGTAATTTATCTGATGGATGTATTATTCACTAAAGAGATAAAAGCTATGAATTTCATGGGATAGAAATAAGTTTTCTTATTAATCATTTTTTGAAGATATTTCAAATTCAATAATTTAAGGGAGAAGAGATGAGATTGCAACATTGAATTAAACTGATCATCATATTCAATGATTATCATATTCATTTGATTACTATATTCATTTGATTACCATATTTAGTTTTTAAATCATATTAGGCTGATCATTGCATCAAGATGGATAATCAAATTGGGGATTTATGTATTGGGATTTATAGACTGAGGAAGGAAGTGTTATGAATTTTGATGATCATATTCATATAGAGATACATCTATAATATTGGGAAATTGGATTTGAAGATCAATGTGGGAAGATCAGAGTGATAAAACAAATCTATAAAATTAGAGTATGCACACTGGACTGGGAAATCAGACTTGAATTATATATTAAAATTCCAAGAAGTTCCTATCATATTCTAGGTAAGAAATTCAATAATTGTTTAAGAAGAAATAAATTTGTGGACTTGATAAGTAGAACTGATAACATGAATTGTTACACAAATATTTTCTTACCCTATTTGTGCTAAGAGGGTGCACATACACTTTAAGATTGTTTACAATGTGGTTTATGAGTGAAAGGGTATATCCTACTCATTGTAATCCAAGGAATATTTTCTAGTGGATTGTGTAGTATTAGATTATTTTCAAACCATACATAGGATGTAACCATTCTTATTGAATAGTTAACCTTGTAAATTATTATGTTCATTTTGGTATGTGTTTGAATTATTTTCATCATAGAATTGAATATTTAATAGGATGCAAAGGTTGTTTCTAGGAAACATAAAAAAAATAGTATCACTGATTCACCCCCCTCTCAATTATACATATACACTTACTATCCACTTTCAATTTGATCTCATATAACTACATGGGATAAATTAAATAAATACATAGAAAAAATGGATAATCTAAAAATCAAAATAAGGGTATAATAATGGAAAAGAAACATAAAACATGAGTTAGAAGGCATAAAATGATAACATATAAGGAATGGATCATGAATAAACATATATATTCATAACATATAGAGCATAGAATAATTTTATCATAGAAATATAGGGATATAGAAACATTATACAACATGACATAAACATGAGTCAATTCTAATTGCCAAGATGGTGTCACATGGTGGACAAAGTCCCATAATGGATTTGGTTTACTCCCTAATCCTATACATAAAATCTCATGAGACTAAAAAATTACCCAATTCATTGGAGAAATATGTAGGAACACCCATCATAACGTGTACATACATATGTGTTCCACATAAATAAATATAACATAAGGAATAAACATAATGGTTACCCAAGGGAAGAAATGGGTTTTATAATCATACCACAAGGAATAACCAAAGGGCATATCATAAGGGAATCCATGAAAGAAGGGATTTAGATCATTATTGGTCATTCATAAAGTAATAAATAATCATTTATCTTGAATAATTATGTACAACTAAATTGAAGACAATAAAAAGAGTGGTTAGGTAATATTAGAAATGTGCCACTTAAGTGCTGTTTTAGGCACAAAGAATATAGAGTTTTTAAAGAGGACAAAGTAATAAATATTTGTATAAAACTAGGAATTAACTAAAATTGTTTTTCATGATATAATCAGATATTTCATTAAAATATTGGGGGATTAAAACATTTTAGGGAGGGTACTTGAAAATGGTTAAGAAACAAAGAAGTTCCCTTTAATTGGGCTTGCTTATCGAGGGGAAATGATAAGGGATCCTTTAAGAGAATGTATTTCCCCATAAAATAAAGATTAATTGAGATATATACACATGTGTGGAATACATAGGTATAATTTAAGAGAATTATATAAGAATAATGAATAAATACATTCAAGGTAAATAGATATAAACCATAACCCAAACGAAAAATAGAGGTTTAGAGAGATCTCTTACCTTATGTCCTAATGTGTTATGCACTTGCACTTAATGTCCTGGATAATAAAATTAAATCCATTAATAACTTAATTGAGAACCTATTACACACATGTTTTATTTATTATAATTTTATTAAGTTCATTTATGGGTATTTGGATGAGTTATAAAGTTTGATTTTTTCATTCCAGGAGTGTTCATTTCATGGTTTCATGATCAGTTCACTTGTGTATAATTATGGAAGTTATTATCAAATTGTAATAATTATTTTGGAGAGAAATAATATGGTATTCATGAACTTACATAAGATTAAATGGTCCCATATATTATTATTTTTCTTCTAAAATTAGGATAATTCATTTGATAAAATTTTAATGAAAAATGTTCAGTTTATTTTGGTGGTTTTTATGACCATCAAGAACTAGAATAATTTTATTTAATATTTTGTCTATATATTAGTTCCAAAACATTAAATAATTTTTAATATACTTATTTAAATATTATTTTATGATAATAATGGTTTTATGACCATACATAAAGTCAATAATGGAAAAGTAAAACTCTTTTTCCATGAAGGTGGTGAACCAACATATTAAGGGTGATGTTTTCATTTTGACAATAAAAGGATGAGAGAAGGGATTTTATGAAGGATATTACATTAAAAATAAAATAAAACGACAGTATATATATGATAATTCAGTTGTCAGGTCTGGAATGAGGATAAGGTAGAAGAAATAATGAATTTTAAAGCGAAAGATGGAGGATTTTACCTATTGAATGTTGTCTCCTTGAGAACCTCCTTATGGAACTCGAAATTGTTCTTTCTAAATAATAGAAACACTAGTAAATGGGTAAGAGTTTTGGGAATGGAATTGCACAGAATATTGGAAAATCCCAAAGCTTATAAGGTATGAGGAAGAGGGGTGGTATTTAAAAGGGAAGAAGAGGTGATGTTTTTGATTATTATATTCAATAGTTTTTTATTTTCACTCAAGTATATCAATAGTATTGATTCTTGTGAATTTATAAAGTAACTAGTACATTTTATTTATAACTATTTGATTCTTACATCATCTATGATTAAAAAATTAATGTTTTTTGGTTTATAATGTTAAATTGTGCAAATTACTAGATTTCACTATTCACAAAAATTCAATTATTTTAGAAATATTCAATGAAACACCTAATCCAATTTTAAAAATATAGATTTAGGAAATGGAATCCATTTTATGAAAATAATTTTATAAATATGAGAATTTTAATTTTTAAATAAAATCATCATATATTAAAAAAAATATCAATATTAATATTATAACTGATTTTATGACCCTTTAAAAAATTACTTATGGTATTATAAATATATATTATAATTATAATAAAACATAATATTAATTTATGAATCCATTTTATAAAAATTAATTTTCTTTTAAATAATTATATTCATTATAAAATTGTAAATAACACATTTACAATTTACAAAAATACTAACACTTAATTTATTATTTTTAAAACATTTATTTTCTTGTACCATGGTTTAAATATATTAAATTTTAATTTTAAATGATACCTAAATATTATTTTACATTTCCATAGGTGAGGTCATTATTCTAACATTTATATTACTATTTCAAATTGTCAGATTATGATTCCAACAATCATGTTACTATTCCAACGGTGAGATTACTATTCAAATGGTTAGATTACTATTCCAAAAGTGAGATTTATAATGGTCATATGGGTTTACTAATTCCAATAAATACATGTTAATCCATTCATTCTTAATCCACTTATATATTCTTGCATGGTTATTTATACATTCATCTTCAAAATTAATTTTATATTATTAACATTATGTTTTATTTCTACAACTTTGTTTGTGAGTGTAGTCATTTCAGTGGATCGAGCATATCGAAATTATCCTATTATTATTATCTTATTTATTTATTTATTTCCCCAGTGTAATATTTTGAATTATTATTGGTTTATTTGATGATTAATGTATCATTTTCTATTTATGATTATAATGTTTTGTTGGTTTATCTATGTGATGTTTGTTATTTATATTACATGACATAATTATAGGAAGGAAAATTACAATGATAAAATTATTGGTCATTATATTCTTCCCCCTTATGAAATTTCTCCCTTGAATTTTTTTTACATACTAAGGTAAAAATAGGTGAGGGTATTTCTCCTTTATTTCATCCTCTAGTTCCCATCTCACCTCTTTGTACTTATGGTTTCTCCATAAAACTTTGACTAGGTTAGTTTTCTTTTTGTATTGAACTTTATCTCTATAGTCAAAGATCTTTACCAATTTCTCCTCTTAAGAGATATCATTTTCTAGCTATACCACCTATGAATTCAGCACATTTGAGGGATCTGGTATGTACTTTCTCTATATGTATATATAGAATACATCATGTACTTGAGACATGGTTGGTGGAATATTTAGTTGATTAGCAATGGCTCCATTGAGATCAAGGATCTCAAAGGGGTCGATGTACCTAAGACATAGCTTTCCCTACTTCCCGAATCTCATGTCTCTCTTCCATTGATATATGTGAAGTAATAAATTGTTTCCAGTTTCAAACTATATAACTCGTTGATGATTATCTACAAAGATCTTTTGTCTACTTTGGGATTCTCAGATGTGCTGCTAAATGGTTTTCACATTTTCTACCATTTCCTTAACCATTTTAGGTCCCAACAGCTTATATTCACCAACTTCATCCAAGTATGCAGGTGTTCTACATCTCTTTCCATAAAGGTATTTATATGAATCCATTTAGATGCTGATTTGAAACTATTTTTGTAAGAATAATCAACCAGAGGAAGATGTTGGTCCCATATTCCTTGGAATTCCATCGAGCATGCTCTTAGTATATCTTCTACTATTTGAATTATCATCTCAGATGTGTTATCTGTATGTTGGTGATAAGATATAATGAGTTTTAAATTAATGTTTAAGTCATATTTGATACATTTACAGAACTTGGATGTAAATCTTATATCTTGTTCAAATATAATAGATAATGGTACACCATGTTGCCTCATCACTTATCTAGTGTATATCCATATAATTTTTCAATTAAGAATTTATTTTTAATTGAAATTAAGTGATAAGTATTTATAAGATGATCCACAACAATCCATATAGAATTATTTACTTTGGATGTCTTTGGAAGTCCAATAAAAAAGTCCATGGTGTTGTTTTCCTATTTTCATATAGGTAAGGGTAATAGTTGAATCATTACATTATATTTTTTTTTTCAGCCATCACTTGTTGAAAAAGTAGGCACTTTGATGCAAATTCCGTGATCTCTTTTTTCATATTGCCCCACCAATATTTCTGTAACGACCCGAAATTTTAAATAAATCTTGTTTCCTAATTTTATGTGTTATTTTATTTTATTTTTATACTCAATAAAAATGTTTCATTTGATAACATGAGTATAATTAAAATGAGACTGTTGGGTTTTGATTGTTATTTGACCATTGGTCAATATGACCACTGGAAACTAAACGTTTTGACTATTGTCTCTAAATACAAGCAATCTTGGTTAATTAATATAGAAAGAAGATTCGATGGCCTCACCTAGTAGTCTTGGACCGATCGACGCCCATCTAACAAAACTTGGGAAGGAGGTAGCACCACTGGGCTTTGCTCTGGACCAAACCCAATCTGAAATTCATCGTGTGAAGCTAGAACGGGATTGCCTTCGCGAGAAGTTCAAACTGATATAAATTACTACTCGTGTGATGTTGGCCGAGCCTCCCTCAGATTCTCTCACCTTAGCACACCTTAAACATAGGTCCTATGCTGGTGTGATAAGGGGCTTTGTAAGGAGACCGTAACTGCCTTGTGTAATCCTTTGTTTTAAATAAAAATTGGGATTTCTTCTTATGATGAAGTTTATGAATTTTCAAATGACTGGATAAATATAATATGCATATTTTTGATGAATTTTAGAAAAATGATATTTTAAAAATGGTTGTGTAAACCTTAAATAATTAAAAATGTGTAATGATTTTCGAAAAATGGTCTTCTACAATTATGTTCAGTATGAAATTTAGAGACTAATAAGATCAACTTAATTTTTGATGAATAGTAAATTATGAATAGTGATTTTATGATTAGGATTAGTAATGTGTCCAAATGGATTAGGAATATCACTTAAAGAAAGTATTAATATAATCTAGGCACCTTGATTAAGTAATGTGATTCAATAAAATGGTTAAATAACAGTTTCATAAATTATTATTCTAGTATTAGTTTTTTCGGGTGAATAGTGTTTTTTAATTAAAAATTAAATTAAAAATATTTAGAATTTTTTTTTGTAAAATGGATTTCATTTTTGAACTCAGAGCACCGATATTATGTTATGGTAATTTTTGGGGTTTTTTCTGAAAAAATGAATTTCGGTGAATAGTGTATTTATTTAAAAATAAATTTAAAAATATTTAGAAAATTATTTTTATAAAATGGAGTTCATTTTTGAAATCAGAGCATTGATATTTGGTTAGTGTGAAATTTTGGGATTTTTCTGAGAAAGTTGAATTTTCAGTGAATAGTAAAAATGCAGTTTTAGGGTTTCGGTATGTTTAATGACATCATAGCTGTGTCATGATGATTTCATGAGATATTTTAAGGGTTGGCCAGCCAAGGGTGATGAATTATTGTTTTTGGGGGCCCATGTGGCCTAACTCCATGGTAAATGCCAAGGGAGAGCACATGGGTTTGAGAAAAGCACATGTGAGGTGTCCCTTGGCCATTAATGCCTTGTCCCCTCACATTCCCTATAAATACCAAGCCCTCATCTCATCCATTCGACTCCCCACTCTTCCCCAATGAATTTCTGGTCTCATTACCTCCCAAGGAGTCCTCCCAAGGTGCCCCCAATCCCTCAAGGTCCAAACCTTTGAGTTTCAAGAGTCACGTTTTAAGGTAAGGGATCCAATCTCTCTCTTTCTTTTCAAGAAATCTCTTTTATGTCATTTCTTTTATGCTCCGTGTTCTTATGTTAGAGGATGTTCTTTTATACTCCTCTTACTGCCCTTTTCATGTTCATATAATTAGAGATCCCCTTTTACTCTCATTATTTCGTTTTATGATGTTTTAAGTGGCGCTGTTAGGCTGCCGAATTTTTTTTAACGGATTCTTTCTCCCTTCTCAATTTTCAAGATCTATTTTCATGTAAAGTATTTCCAGTTCCTTTTTATTATGTTGGGGTATGATCTCTAAATTTATCATACTGATCTTTTATGATCACATGATGAGAGATCCCATTTTATCTCTTCAATTCAGTATTTTGATGGTTTAAGTGGCGTTGTTAGGCTGCCGAATTTTTAAGTGGTTCTTCACCCTTCTCATTTTGAAGTTCTACTTTCATGTCAATTCTTTCAAGTTCCTTTTTTTATGTTGGGGTATGATATCTATATCTATCATACTGGACTCTAATTTTCATATGATGAGAGACCCTATTTGATCTCATCAATTCATTTTTGTTGAAGTTTAAGTGACGCCGTTAGGCTGCCGAATTTTTAAGGGATTCTTTCACCCTTCTCCTTTTCAAAGTTCTAATTCCATGTCAAGTCTTCCAAGTTCTTTTTAATTATGTTCCGGCATTATCTCTATATATATCATACTTAACTCTTATGTTCACATGATGAGAGACCCTATTTGATCTTTTCAAATCATTTTTGTTGAAGTTTAAGTAACGCCGTTAGGCTGCCGAACTTTCATAAGAGAAATCTAATTTTTGTCTTCCTTCCATGTTTTTCATTTCAAATGGTATGTCCTTGAAATTTCATTACCATGATCATGTATCCTTCTTCTTCTGACCATATACTGTTTTATGGGTCATTTATGAATGTTTGACCCATTTTCTCTCTCTTTTTAATGTCTTCTAATACCTCATAACATAGCCGTTATGCTGCAGAATTTCCATCTCAAAATGTATCTCTCTTTTTCTAAAGGTTTTTATATTATTAAGTGAATACTCAAAGTTATTTCTTCTAAAGGGGTATTCAAATATATACCAAAGTGTTCTATTTTAAATTCTGGGATTTACATACATGAGACCCACCTTCCTTTTCTATGGGTTTTAAAGTGACATAAAGATCATGTCTTTAAAGCAGTTTTCAAAACGTTATGATTATGAAATGAAACCAATTTATTTTATGCTATATGGGTTATTTATGAAATTATTGATGATGATATATGTGGCTCACATGATAATAATGTCAAATTTAAGGGTGCGCCCTGATAGCGCTCCAATGCATTGGGTAATGATGTAACCACTAGAGATTACAATTTTCACAATACCTTGGTGAATAACCATGGTAATTTTCAAATGACACCTTGGGGATGGACCTTGGTGATATGTTCATGATTGTCTATGTTAAATGATGTAGCCACATCTTGAAGTTATGAAAATGTTATTTTTATTATGATATGCAACATGATTTTTTTATCATGCCTTAAAGTTCTTGTTCATGACATAGTTGATGTATCTCAAGTTCACATGTTAAATGTTTCCCTTGTTTCCCTTACTGGGCCTTATGCTCACCCTTTCTTTTGATGTATGCTCCCAGGTTATGTAATGCAGTAATGAACCTAGGATGAACATGAGTAGAAGACTTTCAAGTGTTTTAGAAAAATGTTTTATGTTTTCATGTTTTAAGTTCCTGGTTTCCAAGACACTAAACCTTAAAGATCCTCAGTTTTGTATAATGTAATGAAAGTTTATGTGATAAAAAGGCGGGATGCTATAGTTGGTATCAAAGGATGGTTTAGTTATTTGTGGAAATTAGGATATGAAAAATCTAGGAAGAACCCTATAGAAAAGTTTAAATATAGGAAATCTTCCTGGTATTTTGGTGAGTATTGGGTAAGGGGTTTTCAAGCAAATACATCCCTGTCTGGATACGAGCAGGTAGAGGTGGCTCTGGCACAGATGTACATTGGGGTAAAACCCTAAAACACCGTTTTGAGCTAGACTCGAACGGGAACTGGTACACGACAACGGGCCTTGCTTCAGTCTTGGTTACGACACTCCCGGGGGATATGCTTTGGTAAATTCATAAGCTTAGTATGAACCATTATTAAAGGAACAAGGATAAAACAAAATAAGGATTCACATAAGAATATATGATCATGGATAACCTAGATTAGAACCTAGGGGATCACAAGTTAGGATATACTTTTATTCTACATGTTTATCCTTTTATGCTTAAAGTTTCCTTTTCATGATTATTAGATAAGTAAATAATCCCCTAATTATAGTTTCTTTTCTTAGTTAATGGCGGGAAATGGAAGAACATGTCCCAAAAACCAATGTGATAGGAAATGCGACGATTGTCGTATTAATTTGACAGATGTGATTAGGGGATTAAAAGATGATGATTATTTTGGAATACGTTCACTATTTTAGGGACCCTATATGATCGAGGAATTTTCATTGAGGAGTAAGGTTGACTTATATTTTGAAGAATCGATAAATTTATGGTGGACTTATTGTAATTGAGGCTACTTATGGGAATGATTAACCTATCTTGGGTAAAATATTTTTAGTTTAGATGTTAGGAGTGGTTGATGTTGTTTTGAGATGAACAATGAAGTTTATTTTGGAAGACTATTTTATCAAATCCTTCTTGTATTTGGGTTTCAATCTTAGTTTGTTTTATTTTGAGGAATTTTAAGGACCGTTATTTATGGGATGGTCTATGATGAACTTTGGGTAGTACCATGGAACTTTGAAGATTTAAAAGTAGTTTCCATTCCTATGGGATTCTTCCTTTTTGAAGAGTTGTTTAACCTTACCCTTTCTGTTTTTGATAATGTTTAAAGATAGAAGAAATAGATAGTTAATCTTTTGGGGATTATGTGATTCTCTAGAAGATGATTCTTGTGTTTTGATGAGACCAAGTAGTTTTGAGTGCTCATCGTTTGGGAGAAAAGATTAGTTTTGGTAGAAACTTATTAAAAGGTGAAACTCTGCATGAAGGTAGATATATATCCTTATGTTCTTGTTCTATGTTGTAAATGAATTCCTCAAAAATATGAAAAGGAACATAAAACAAAAACGTTGTTGGTTTACGTTTCCTACTAGGTAATCAAAGATCGTTTACACACATCATAAGTTTGGGATTTTCTTATGGATAACTTTCTCCTAATCATGTTCTCTGTCACTCTCCCTCAGAACATGACCCTTTGTTTTCTCCTCCATGTCCATATTTTCCTACATGGAATCCTAGTGTGGGCTAACTCGGGTGACCTTCGTACTTCCCTTTCTTTCTTTTAAAGTAATAGTTTTACTGACTCCTTTTCTGATGTGGGACTTTCAATGAAATTTCAAAACCTAATTTTTTTAAAAAAATTGCGAGGACACAATTTCTTAAGGGGGGAAGATTGTAACGACCCGAAATTTTAAATAAATCTTGTTTCCTAATTTTATGTGTTATTTTATTTTATTTTTATACTCAACACAAATTTTTCATTTGATAACATGAGTATAATTAAAATGAGACTGTTGGGTTTTGATTGTTATTTGACCATTGGTCAATATGACCACTGGAAACTAAACGTTTTGACTATTGTCTCTAAATACAAGAAATCTTGGTTAATTAATATAGAAAGAAGATTCTATGGCCTCACCCAGTAGTCTTGGACCGATCGAAGCCCATCTAACAAAACTTGGGAAGGAGGTAGCACCACTGGGCTTTTCTCTGGACCAAACCCAAGCTGAACTTCATCGTGTGAAGCTAGAATGGGATCGCCTTCGCGAGAAGTTAAAACTGATAGAAATTACTACTCGTGCGATGTTGGCTGAGCCTCCCTCAGATTCTCTCACTTTAGCACACCTTACACTTAAGTCCTATGCTGGTGTGATAAGGGGCTATGTAAGGAGACCGTAACTTCCTTGTGTAATCCTTTGTTTTAAATAAAAATTGGTATTTCTTCTTATGATGAAGTTTATGAATTTTCAAATGACCGGATAAATATAATATGCATATTTTTGATGAATTTTAGAAAAATGATATTTTAAAAATGGTTGTGTAAACCTTAAATAATTAAAAATGTGTAATGATTTTCGAAAAATGGTCTTCTACAATTATGTTCAGTACAAAATTTAGAGACTAATAAGATCAACTTAATTTTTGATGAATAGTAAATTATGAATAGTGATTTTATGATTAGGATTAGTAATGTGTCCAAATGGGTTAGTAGTCTCACTTAAAGAAAGTATTAATATAATCTAGGCACCTTGATCAAGTAATGTGATTCAATAAAATGGTTAAATAACGGTTTCATAAATTATTATTCAAGTATTAGTTTTTTCGGGTGAATGGTGTTTTTTAATTAAAAATTAAATTAAAAATATTTAGAAAAATATTTTTTTAAAATGGATTTCATTTTTGAACTCAGAGCACCGATATTATGTTATGGTAATTTTTGGGGTTTTTTCTGAAAAAAGGAATTTTTGGTGAATAGTGTATTTATTTAAAAATAAATTTAAAAATATTTAGAAAATTATTTTTATAAAATGGAGTTCATTTTTGAAATCAGAGCATTGATATTTGGTTAGTGTGAAATTTTGGGATTTTTCTGAGAAAGTTGAATTCTCAGTGAATATTAAAAATGCAGTTTTAGGGTTTCGGTATGTTTAATGACATCATAGCTGTGTCATGATGATGTCATGAGATATTTTAAGGGTTGGCCGGCCAAGGGTGATGAATTATTGTTTTTGGGGGCCCATGTGGCCTAACTCCATGGTAAATGCCAAGGGAGAGCACATGGGTTTGAGAAAAGCACATGTGAGGTGTCCCTTGGCCATTAATGCGTTGTCCCCTCACTTTCCCTATAAATACCAAGCCCTCATCTCATCCATTAGACTCCCCACTCTTCCCCAACGAATTTCTGGTCTCATTACCTCCCAAGGAGTCCTCCCAAGGTTCCCCCAAGACCTCAAGGTCCAAACCTTTGAGTTTTAAGAGTCACGTTTTAAGGTAAGGGATCCGATCTCTCTCTTTCTTTTCAAGAAATATCTTTTATGTCATTTCTTTTATGCTCCATGTTCTTATGTTAGAGGATGTTATTTTATACTCCTATTACTTCCCTTTTCATGTTCATATAATGAGAGATCCCCTTTTACTCTCATTATTTCGTTTTATGATGTTTTAAGTGGCGCCGTTAGGCTGCCGAAATTTTTGTAACGGATTCTTTCTCCCTTCTCAATTTTCAAGATCTATTTTCATGTAAAGTATTTCAAGTTCCTTTTTATTATGTTATGGTATGATCTCTAAATTTATCATACTGATCTTTTATGATCACATGATGAGAGATCCCATTTGATCTCTTCAATTCTGTATTTTGAAGTTTTAAGTGGCGTCGTTAGGCTGCCGAATTTTTAAGTGGTTCTTCACCCTTCTCGTTTTGAAGTTCTACTTTCATGTCAATTCTTTCAAGTTCCTTTTTGTTATGTTGGGGTATTATCTCTATATCTATCATACTGGACTCTTATGTTCATATGATGAGATACCCTATTTGATCTCATCAATTCATTTTTGTTGAAGTTTAAGTGACGCCGTTAGGCTGTCGAATTTCTAAGGGATTCTTTCACCCTTCTCCTTTTCAAAGTTCTAATTCCATGTCAAGTCTTCCAAGTTCTTTTTAATTATGTTCAGGAATTATGTCTATATATATCATACTGAACTCTTATGTTCACATGATGAGAGACCCTATTTGATCTTTTCAAATAATTTTTGTTGAAGTTTAAGTAACGCTGTTAGGCTGCCGAACTTTCATAAGAGAAATCTAATTTTTGTCTTCCTTCCATGTTTTTCATTTCAAATGGTATGTCCTTGAAATTTCATTACCATGATCATGTATCCTTCTTCTTCTGACCATATACTGTTTTATGGGTCATTTATGAATGTTTGACCCATTTTCCCTCTCTTTTTAATGTCTTCTAATACCTCATAACATAGCCGTTATGCTGCAGAATTTCCGTCTCAAAATGTCTCTCTCTTTTTCTAAAGTTTTTTATATTATTAAGTGAATACTAAAAGTTCTTTCTTCTAAAGGGGTATTCAAATATATACCAAAGTGTTCTATTTTAAATTCTGGGATTTACATACATGAGACCCACCTTCCTTTTCTATGGGTTTTAAAGTGACATAAAGATCATGTCTTTAAAGCAGTTTTCAAAACGTTATGATTATGAAATGAAACCCATTTATTTTATGCTATATGGGTTATTTATGAAATGATTTATGATGATATATGTGGCTCACATGATAATAAAGGAAAATTTAAGGGTGCGCCCTGATAGCGCTCCAATGCATTGGGTAATGATGTAACCACTAGAGATTACAATTTTCACGATACCTTGGTGAATAACCTTGGTAATTTTCAAATGACACCTTGGGGATGGACCTTGGTGATATGTTCATGATTGTCTATGTTAAATGATGTAGCCACATCTTAAAGTTATGAAAATTTTATTTTTATTATGATATGCCACATGATTTTTTTTATCATTCCTTAAAGTTCTTGTTCATGACATAGTTGATGTATCTCAAGTTCACATGTTAAATGTTTCCCTTGTTTCCCTTACTGGGCCTTCTGCTCACCCTTTCTTTTGATGTATGCTCCCAGGTTATGTGATGCAGTAATGAACCTAGGATGAACATGAGGAGAAGCCTTTCAAGTGTTTTAGAAGAATGTTTTATGTTTTCATGTTTTAAGTTCCTGGTTTCCAAGACACTAAACCTTAAAGATCCTCAGTTTTGTATAATGTAATGAAAGTTTATGTGATAAAAAGGCGGGATGCTATAATTTCTCTCATAGATCTTTATGTATCTTATTTCTCCCTAGGTGTATGGATAAGGTCAAGCTATGTGCATCATTTAAAAGATATTTCTTTATCTTAGGATTTTATTGTAAAAATAGTCATGAAACAAATCTTATGACCCATTTCCCATCAATTTCAGACTCTGAGGATTTCCCATTTTTGATATATTCCACCTTTTTATAAATTTACAAATCATTTCTTTGATAATCCTTTATCTTCCCCATAAGGCATGGTTGAGTATTCATTTGAGAAAGTAATGATGATATTACTTACTTTATGATTATCATGTCTATCCATTGTATGTCTAAAAATATTTGATCCTTCTCAATTCTCATTATTGTTAAATTTATAGGATTCTTTCTACTTATAACATATTTCACATTATTCTCTTTACTAGTATGGTAGTGGATTAAGAACTCATAATACTTGATGATTTATAACCATATTTTCTAGAAAATATTAAGATAATTATATGTGAATATATATTATAGGATATTGTAATCAGTACATATCTCAAAATTCTCCCCGTAGAGATAATTCCACCAAAGTTTCAATATAAAGATCATGACCACCAACTTTAGATCATATGTGGGATAGTTTTTCTCCTTAAATTTTATATTCCATGAGAAATAGACTATAACTTTATCATTTTTCATTAGTACATAGCCTAATCCCTTCTTTAATGAATATGGGTATACCAAAAAGATTTCCCCACTTTTGGGTTGTGTTAGTACTGGTGCAGAGATTATCCTTTTTTCAATTCTTTTAATAAGACTTCACATTCAATTGCCCATAAAAACTTTACTCCATTCTAATTAACCTTGGTTAGTGGGATGTAAAATCATGAGAAGTTCCTCAAAAATCATCGGTAATACCTCTATAGACCAAGTAAACTATGGATCTTATAGGGAATAAGTCTTAACATACATGGATATTACATCATTTTAGATGAATATTCCATACATTCAAAAAATTAATGCCTGAGGGCCATAATAGTTTAGTGTATTTGGAAACATGGAAACAAAATCATCTATCATGGTGAAAGATATTCAACATCTCCCATAAAGATATCCACCTTTATTACTTCTACATAAAACCATTCTTCATAACATGGAGAAGGAAACAGAAAAAGGCGTGAGCTAAAAATCTCATTAAGGGTAAATAAGGGAGATATGTTAGCATAATTATCAGAATTGGGGTATGAGAACTTGATTATGAAAATAGAAGATCATACCACACATATAAAAGATCATAAACTCGAATCTTGGAATAAAACATGACAGTTCATAAGACATGAATCATAAGGAAATAAATTACACAATCCATAAAGTATAACATAGGAATAAGAAATGAAATTATGATAGACAAATAAGCATATAATATTATTTTCATAGAATCCAAGGCATTTCCTCTAAACCCATTTTAGTGGACAAAGTTCTTTACTGAACAAGGTTCACACCCCTTTCCAGCCATGTATTACCGAACTAATTTCACTCCTTATTCCATCCCTATATTATTGAATGGAGTTCCTCTCCCATTCTATCCCTATAATTCTAAATCGAGTTCATTTTTCATTCCATTCATGTCTATATCATGATATATAAATCATTACCCAATGAATTGGAGGGAGATATTGGTCCCACCCATCTTATTATGAAATCATACATACATGTTATAGAATATCATAAATAACCATATCATAACCCATGAAATGAAATGGGTATTATGAACATATAATTATATCATAACCTCTGGAAAGTGATAGATTTTATAATAATTTCATCATAAACATAACCTGTGAAAAGAACCGGGTTTCTAAACCATAAAACCCATAAAAGAAAAATGAGTTTTATAAAAATTATTCCATCAAAACATAGTCCATTCAGAGAAAGAATATGAATGTAAACATTGAAAAATTTCACTATAAAGGAATGGGTAACAACAAAATATTCTATATTAGAATAGAAATAAATTTTAAAGATCTTTTGAAACATTTCATGAAGAAAATATCCTTTCTTATATTAATTTTTTTTTCTAAAACATAAAACCTTTTAAAAACATTTTTTTTGAAAAGAGATTTCAAAAATTATAAAGGATTCTTTGAAAACCATATTTTTTTTAAAAAAAATCCATTTCATTGAAAATTATATTCATATATTTTTTGAAAACGTTTTTATAACACTTTTGAAAATATGGTTTTTGAATACAATAGATTTCTAACCGAAGAGAGAGACATCTAAATTTTACTTAAAAACATTATATTAAGCACCAACGAGTGGGAAAATGGTACTAATACATGGATAAATTTTGAATAAATATATTATAAGGAAAATTATTAGTTTTGTTGAGATATGGATCATATTATTTCATTAAAGTAAGAATGAACATAAACAATCTCGAAAGGTGAGGAAATTGTCTCAATAAAGTGTTATAACTTGGTAACTTGGGATCATACTCTCCATATAAGATAAAGAAATTAAATAAAGCTTAAAATATCATTAAAGAAATTAAATTCATGATATAACATATAAAATATATGTATATACACCTCAAAAGGAAATTTAAGTGCATAACAAAACATGACTCTCAACGAAGGCAAATTGTGACAAAACTATTTTACCGATTTGGTAAATTTTGAAACTTAAAACCCATAAAATAAAGATCATAAAATGGACATGTGAATAACATAAATTCAATTATAAGATACATAGATTACAATAATTGGAATTAAATACACGACACAAAATTAAAGAGTGGCAAACATAGTATGTATCTCACAAAAATAAAAAGTGAGATAACATCCCCTTACATTATGTCTTGACTCTCATTGTACTGGATCAAAAACCATATATAATAAATATAAAATTATTATGAATATTTTATATAACCATATTATTATATATAATACTATATATGGTTTGATTATGACCTTATATTACCCTCTTGTAAACAATCCCATGTTAAGGTTTCACTTCAGGTAATATCTGCTTTGTTCTTCTCATGTGTCTTAATTTGTTATATATTTATTTATTATACTTATGTCATGATTAAATAATGTAAAACATGATATAAGTATCATGTATATTCTTTATAGTTTTATTATAATAATTTATAAAATATAGAAATATGAAATGGAATACACCGTTCATGGAGACGTTAAGCCGTACGTACACATGAATGTTGTTTCCATTTTTATTGTCTCATTGAAAGAAAGAAAATTAAATATATGTATATATGTATATAGTATAATTAAAATATAATTATAATTTTATATATATTATATAATTTCACAAAACCCATCGTTAATACATTCCATGTATTGTGTGAACGAATCTTATCGCATTTAGGGGGTGGTAGTCCACACTGCCTCAAAAGAAATTATCATATTTACACCAAATGTAAAGTAAAAAATATATCTATTTTAAAAGGAATAAAAAAGAATAAAATAAATATAAATATAATATATGACATATATAAATATAGTTTCCATCATAATTTACACCATTAGATGCGGTAAAATAAAAGTGAACAATCATCATTTAGTGAGGTGGTAGTTCAACATACACATAAATAGTATGTTTTTCACCCATTATATGGAGGTGTGTGTAAGTGCAGGTCAAAATATTAGCATAAAAATATCCTATAATATTTATTATAGTCTTTTGTTTATGAAATATGGAATAAAGAGAGTGGATGGGGTGTATAATGAAAAAAAGGAGTTTTAGAGAAGGCATTACCTCTTAATCAGGTAACTCCTTTTGGTTTACCCCAAAGGGATTCCTTGGAAAGATTTATGACCAAGGTAGGAATAAAGGTGAAAGTGAGGTATTTTGAGGAGATATTTTGGTAGAGTTTTTTTGATCCAATGTGTCTGTAGAGGTTTGAGTAAGTGGTAGGAGAGGAGGCCTTTTACAATGGAGGATGAGTTGCACTCTTGTAATATTTAAAAAAAGGACCCCCACCCATGTTTTTTTATTTTAAGAGGATAAATAATGGTAAAAGGTATATAAACTGGAGTATGGGATCCATATATGTCCATATAATGGATTTTGGACAAGTTTATAGGTTGTTTTGGGCCTTAATGTGATGGTTTAGTCCCTTATTAAGCTTAATTTAACCATAATCGTTGTAATTAATTTTAATTACTTCACTAATATTTTTGGTCTAAAACTAAGTTAAATTTATTATAAATTAAAATTTTTTTTATTCCAAATATATAATTCATTTTAACAAATTACAAACACATATGTTCCATAAATTAATTTAAATGTAATATCATAGTGAGGTTGACAATGTGAGTTTTTAAATTAAAAATGTTCGAAAGTTTTCTATGTTTTCATAGTTAATTTCATAATGAAATTTATTCCAATGACCTAAATTGAATAAATTTATAAAAATATTTTCTAATTAATCTTTCAAACCAATTAAAAATTTAATTCAACCATTAAAATAAATTTGATGAAAATGTAGTTTGAACTAAAATACAGTACCTTTCACTATTCATTAAAAAAATAAAACTTCACAGATTAATACAAAAAATTAAAAATAACCTAATTTTTATTATTTTATTTAAAATATTTATTTTATTTTGACATATAAAATTTATAAAATTACCAAAATTTATATTTAAAATAGGTTCTCCATCAAAAGGCGGTAAAAGTGCCTTAATAAAAATATTGGTTTTTATGTGTAAAATTTGGTTTGTTCTTGTATTATGCTTATAAAATATATTGGTTGAATATAAAAAAATATTTAATTGGATATATAAAATATATATTACATTAAATTTAATTACTAATTTTAATTAATATAATTATTTTAGGATTAAAATAACTTTGTGAGAATAATAATAGTTTTTTAATAAAAATAATCCCTTTAAATTCAATTGGTTCTTATATTCATTTCTAAATAATTTGTAGCTAATTAATTCATTTTATATTTTATAAAAACTATATATTTACAGAATTTATTTAATAATATCCATAAAATTTAATTTAACATCTAGTTTATATATTATTATATATTATTCTTCGATAACACTTGGTCTTGTATGTTATGCAAGCCACTGAGGAAATTCAGTCTTGCATGAAACGTAACCTTACCTCAAGGTTATGAATAGATAAAGATAACCATTATTTTGTATGTAGTTCATGATTAACTTTTCATTTTTCATAACACAAGCCAACTTGGTGCTTTAATATATATATATAATAACTATTTTCAGTGCTGGTTGAAATGAAAATATCAAAAATATTAAATTATTTTGAAAAAATATATTTCACAAAATCTTAGGGTGTTAATTTTACCCCCTTAAAATGAATTTGACCTTCGAAATTCATCACTGTTATCAAAGGTTTAATACTTGAGATATCATTTCACTGAAACCCATATTGTAAAAATGTACACCAAAAATCCATTTAAAAAAGAATGTTGGAACCATAAAGGTTACCAAAAGTTACTCATAACTAGCTTCCCACATATGAGAACATAGTTGTAAAGTGAAAACATGGACATGGAAGAAAAATATAACCATCCATTTCTGATGGAGGGTGATAGAGAATAAGATCAAGATAAAGTTAACAATCACAAATCCATAAATCTGCGTTGAACTAAAGGACCATATGATCCATTAGAAACAAAGGTACTAGGATACCATTTTTGGTTTGAGGTTACTTTTACCTAAAGTTGAAGAATATTCATAAAAAGATATACTTGAAAGAATATAGTAAAATATTACCCTTTATTATTTTTTAATTAAATTCACCTCTTCCTTTAAAAATGAATTTGGCATTTTCATTCTTTAATTACTAATAGATCATGAGATCCATGATATGCCATCCCATTTTTCATCAGTTATCATAAAAAAAAGTTTTAACATGCTATCCAATATGCATAAATCCTCATATGAATAGATAACACTTTAATCTTAATGACTTCATCTAAAGTTTAACATACACATTCTATAAATTTTTAACCATATAATTCATCTGAAAGATGAAAATTAGAAGCTTTGGAAAGAATTTCATGAAATTAGTATAACATTGATCACCCATATATAACAAAGTACCACTTGGTTGTCATATTCTAAACATGTGAATACCCTCATCGTATATTCTGTCACACTATAACTTTTTCAATTTAGTTTATTTTATTATTTTATGTCTTGGTAATTTTTCATTGGGGTTCAGGTTGAAGTATGATTTAAATTTTTGAGTTTTGTTGAGAAAAACATGTGTTTTGGGTTTAGCGTCACCAGGTGCCTGGGCAGATCGTGGTTCAGAGACTGTTCAACATGCCCATTTTTTAAAATAAATTAAAATTAAAAAAAAGTAAATTATGAATATTATTTTATTATTAAAAGATATTTTGATATTATTATAATTATGAAAAAAATTAAATAATAATTTTATTATTATTAAGAGTGAAATATTTTTTTAATATTTACTATTATAATTTCTATGGGCCACGTAGGGTAACCACGCGGTTTCCTGACACTTCCATTAAAATAACTAGAACGGAACAAAATGTGGCCAGTGCTTTGAATTAATATAAATAAAACATTTTAACTGTAATAATAATAATATTATCATTGCGACTAATAGTATTTTATTAATCTTGTTCTTGTTTTTAGTATTAAAAATTATTTTATTATTATTTTTTGAATTTTTTAATAACATTGATATTATAATTAATATTAGTAACTTTATAATAATAATTATTAATAAAAAAATTATTATTATTATTATTTTAAATGTTATTATTTTAAATAATTTTTTTGGATGGGTTTACCCCATCTTGCCACAACCCTTTCTCCCCCCATTCCCCTTATATTTCACCTTCCCAACCTCTCCCAGCCTTCTGTATCGCACCCTCTTCACTACTCCCCTTGGATAGCCTTCGTCTAGTGAACCCTCCTCTGCGTCCAAATCCTTCCCCCCATCTAGAACATGACCTAGTCCACCAGTGAACCCCCCTCTCTACCAACTTTCACTACGCCTCCCTCATGGCCAGCTTGCTCGTGCCTGCCATCCTCCTCCCTGCACGCTATTGGCCACCGACTGATGCCCCTCTTCCCATCCTGGTGTGTTTCACAACACCACTCGCTGCCCTTCACTCATTACCCCCTTGTGCATGCCATCCTCTTTGGAAGCTCCAATGGGTAAAACCCTCTTTCAGTTTGGGGTTTTAGGTTTTCAAAATTTTTAGGGTGTAAATTTGTATTTTAGTAATAGGTGTTTTAGTTTGATCTTGTCAATTAGGGTTCTTTTTTTGTTCTCTTATGGCACTCATTAGGAAAGATTGGATATTCGTGCAAGATTTGGGAATTTCTTCACCTGAGGTAGGTGTTTCCATGCTTGGACATTCATTTTGATGAATTTAACATGCTATCTTTAGTGTTTACAGGGTCGTTATAGTATATTTGTTTGCATCAAAAAATGTTTTTGAAAGGTTTTGATATGCGCATAGCTTGAAAGTGGTTTTTAAAGGAAAATTAGTTTATTTCAAGTCTGTACCCTTATTGTGCATCTTGGATTTTATTATAAATATTAAAATGATTTACTTGATTGTGAAAGTGGTACAAAACCAGCTTTGGAAAGGAATTAGTGTATTTTTGACTCGAAAATTGGTTCTAAATATGAATTTGGGTGTGTTGTTGCTTTAATTCTTGTGATAGCTTTTTAGGATGTTTTATAAATTATGTAAATGGTTTATTTATGTTGTATAAATGATGTGAATCATTTTTTTTCCAAGGTTATGACATGCTGATGGTTTTAAAGTGGTGATTTGATATGAAATTGGGTGAGTTTTTAGTGTAATTTTTTTTTCTAATTTTTATGTGTTTTATAAATTATTTTATTGATTTATTCAATTTTATGTGTGGTGCGAAAGTGGTCTTCAAAAAGATTAAGTGTGATTTTGATTTTCAAAGTGTCTCTCTTACATGAAATTGGGTGTTTTCTCATGTAGAACTATATTGTGTCAATTGGAACTGATGTGTAGATTATGAAACTAGTTTATTAAAATGCATGTGACCTGAAAATTGTGTTTTAGGTGGTGTTCATGTGCATTTTTTGATAAAAGAGGGTATTTGGTGTAATTTTTTTGTAGTGATAATTTTTAAGTGTTCCAAAATTTTTTTTATTGACTTATTAAATTATATAAGTAGTGTGTGGTCCCTGATTTATAGTTTTGAGTCACTAGGTCTATGGAGAATCGCCTACGTGTGAATTGGTAAGTATATATATATATATGTGTGTGTGTGTGGGTGGGTGGGTTCCCCAGTTATATGCATAGTCATCCATGGAAGTGAGTATACATGTACGAGTCTAGGTGTTCCCATGTATATATATGAAAATGCATACACATGTGACTGGTGAATAGTATATGCATATAACCATATATGTAAGGATCCCCTTGCACATGTTCAAGAATATGGAGGTGTGTACATAAGGGATATGTGTTCTTATATGTATGTAAAAGTGCATATTTTTGGGGGGGGGGAGCTGCAACTTTTAGTTAGAAATCTCCAAGAGTTGAAGTGGACGGTTTGGTTCCACCATGAGGTAGGTTCCCTATGCCTCGATCTTTAATTAGAATGTCCATTTTGTTGGTGTTATTTTAAAATTATGTCCCTTTCTTTTATATGAAATGCATATTAAATGTATATATATACATATATGGTTTTTGATTTGGAAAAGTGGATACCTAGATGTTTTGAATGTGAAATTAGTATTTCCAAACACATGTGTCCTTTTGGTTAATTTTATTATTAAAGTGTAATGAAATGATTGATTTTCAAAATGAATTCCAAAATGATTTCCAAAATGGGTTTCGGAATGAACATGATATTAAATGGGAGGGCGGGGAGATCGGTAGTGAGAGAGTGAGTGTGTTTTCTAATAAAGAGAATGATATGTTCATGCATATTGGCAAGATAAAACTCACCACCACATGAAATAGAGCACATCGGAAAACCTGGGTATCTAGGTGGGTGAACTAGGACTAGTACGCTAGATGATACAGAAGTGGTTCTTCCTAGTTTCATCTAGCAGGTTTGATGCTACAACACTAACTAAACAAAATGATGATTGGAGACCACTAGGTTATGGGTGTTTCCCTACTAGTGTCTCATACATGAGAACATAGATCGTTGTGGTTCATATACACATTTAAATTGAGGTATGAGGTTTCTAGGTCCCTAACTAACACTGGCTACTTAGGGATTTCAAATGGTGCATGTGACATGATTTTCAATTCAGTTGTTTCATGCTTGTTCCCTCTTTTGTGAAAACTATATTTTAAATTTAAATTGATTCTATTTCATTTTGAAAATTTAATGCATGTTTGGTTTCTATTTTGAAAATGTAGTGATAGAGAAATTCATTCCTTAAAAATGTAAACCTGTTACTTGATTTTGAAAACAATTAAAAACAATATTTTAATGGGTCTTATTTTCAAACATTCATGTTTTGGGTTTATTTTTTAAAGGTAATGGAATCGGGCATTGTTATACTATGGAATTACTACTAAGAATATCAGTTCCCAAACCTACTTTACTTTTCTGTTTTAGGTTCTGGACTTGGATGGATCTTGGTGAGTGTGGTTCTATGTTTGGTGGTGACCCATGTGGTCACATAGAGGTATGTCTAGATGGTTATCTTTATTTCATATTTTGTCTCTAGTTTTTCTTTTGTTTTGTATAGTTTGTATACATATATATTTTTTATGGGCCAAATTGTTCCCAATTGTCTCACCTTGATGCTCGACACTAGTTTCCAACCTGTGGGGATCGGGAACACCCTTCATGCCATGTCGCGGACCGAGTCGGATGGAGACCCAACTTGGATCATGAAAAAATGGTACCAGAGGCAGGTTAAATCTTTTGGGTCATATTTTTTTGAGAAATATTTTAGATAGACCAGATCTAGGATTGTCGGGAATCCACATCCTAGTAATGAGTATGGTTCCTGTCCAACACACCTCGTGGCGGAACTCGAGTTACCGTGGAAAGTTAATGTTTTTCCATGTTTTTGGTCCTTATGGTTAATCTTGTTTGGGGTAAAATGAAAAGGAAGTATGGTAAGTGGTATTATCAAGATTGTAGGGCCTGGGAATCCATGTGGATATAGGGATATTTCCCCAGTATACTCTCCATGATGGTGGAGTGATTGGCGTATGGCCTCTAACCATATGTCCAAGTCACCCACTAGCAGTAATTTCCCCTTGTGTTGTCTTGTGCCCCTTTGGGTTTTGGAAATAATTTTGAAAACTTCTATTGGAAAATTTATGAAAAACCAGATTTTTAGTGGAAATGAATTGGTTTTCAAAGAAATGGAACATGGGCTTCCAGAACTGTTTTGAGTGAGTTCCTAGAAATGTGGATTTTCAGGGAACAATTTTTGTGTGAGTTGAGATTTGATTTTTATGATTGAAATTTTTTATTTATAAACTTGATGTTTTGGAAAAAATGGATGATTCTGAGGTGAGTTTGATAATATTTTAATGGGGTGTTTTGAGTCTTGAAAAATCTATCTTGTTTTGATGTTATTCATGTTTTGTGTTTCATCGATGAGTCAGTTCTAAGTGGTGGTCTGTGGTTTCTTTTAGAAGTGTTTTGGGGAAATTTTTGGTGGTTTCCCTTGCATGTTTGGTGTTCATCTGTGATGTGTGTTGTCTAAGGGAACAGTTTGATTGATTCCTTGGACTTCATTCTCGGCTATTGTACTCCCTTATAATGAGTTAATGTCTAATTGAAGTGTGGTTGTGGATAGTCCACAATTAGCTGGCCCTCCAGTTGATCGAAGTAAGGACTCTCTTATTGAATTATTGAATCGAATCAACCTCTCCTTTTTCCAATAAAGAAGATCCTCTCACATAGAGATGATGTATGTGAGAGGGGTTGAATGAAACATTGGTTTCCTTGAGCCATTTTATAGTCAAGGGTGAAGTTTGACCTTATCAAGTTGAAGGTCCTATTTGGAAGTAGTGAAGAAGATTATAGTGGGGAAAGGTGGAAGAAGCCTGGATTTGTCAGTGCGAGCTGCTATTCTAAATGAACATCTGTCCTTTATTGGATTCATTTAAGAAAGGGTTCGTGTTTGGCCACTAGTGTGGCAGACCCAGTCACATGAAGCTATTATGGTTATTGACAGGAATCATGTGTTGTTTAAGACTCAGTTTAAAGTCTCCCTCCAGGTAATGTTTCTCTCAATAATAATGGTCATGTTTGGTGATGATTTTTGGCGTTTTTCTCTCATTTAGTGTAACAAGAAGTGATTCACATGCACCATTTTAGCTCTTGTGTTGGGGAATGTTCCGTGTATAAGTAAGTGGATGTTAGGGTGTGTTGTTTCTCATGGTGTTGTCTTAGTTGCAGTATGGTTGCTTGCGACACCAGGAAAGAAGGAGCTCTATTTGGAAGTCTTCAATGCCTGACTATTAGGTAAGAGATACTTTGAACATCATGGATTCATCCATAGGCCTCAGAGTGAAGTTGGCACGTGTTCCGGAACGCCGAGAGTGTATAAGACCCTGACCTTATTTCTGTCGTTAGTATTGAAGGTGAAGGTGGTTTAATTATTTTTCCTATAGATATTCCATTCCGAATTACCTATTTGGGTGTGTGAGGTTTCTTGTGGCTATGAAGAGGTGTGTTATTCTTTTTATACTAAAGTCTTAGTGGTTGTGTCCCACTGGATGTAATCTCTTTTAGTGGTCCTTATGGGGTCTGTTTGGGTAAATTAGTCTTAATTTTGTTTATTGATCATCCAAGGATGTGAAGATGTTGGTTTGTCTTTAGTTTTGTTTTTGATGCCCTATGTAGTTAGGGACTTCTCCCCCCACCCATTGTGGTGGAGTGTTTGGTAACTGTCGGAAAATTTTGAAGTTTGTGTATCTTCCATCATTTCTAATGGCGGGGAGACCCATAATGGGTCTCACTGTAATGTCTCTGGAATGAATTAGTGTTATCCTTTTACATATTTTAGGGAGTCTTTTTGGGCCTCCCCATATTAGTCAGTTGGTTTTTGTCTTAGGGGTTGGATGGTTTGTAATGTTGGGGAGTCCGTTCGGGCCTCCCCATGTCCATCCTTTGGTTTTGTTCCTAAAAATTGTTTGGTTTTACTTGTTTACCTTGGTCAAGTGGTGCAGTTTGTTTATAGAAGTTTTTGACGTGTTTTGGTTTTAGAGATTGGATTATGTGGGTGTAAAAATTTCCATCCCCTATCGACCAACCATAGGTTTTCTAGCTCTTTGGGGTGGGTGACACTTAGCGAAGAGTATTTTTATGGATTTCTTGTGGTTATCATTTAAGTCACTTTCTCTGAGCACGATTCATTTTCCTCTTCACTTGTTTTTTATAGGGAGAATTTTTGAACCTTAATGGGGTATCAATTTTTGATTTGGGGGTTCATCCTTAGTTGTGGCTTTCTGGGGACAGAAAGATTTATGGTGGCGAGAATTGTTACATCTTAAAATTTTCAATTTATTTTATTTTATTATTTTATAGCTGGGTAATTTTAGGTTGTGGTTTGGGTTGAATCCCGATATAAATTTTTGATTTTTGTTGAGAAAAATGCACATTTTGGGTTTAACATCCCTGGGTGCATGGGCAGAGCATGGTTTAGAGACCGTGAAACCATCCTGTTTTTTTTAATAAATTAAAAATTTAAAATGAATAATGAAATGATGAATATTTTTGTTATTATTAAATGTGATTTTAATATTATTATAATTATGAAAAAATTAATAATATTATTTTTATTATTAAGAGTGAAATAATTTTTATCATCTTTACTATTAAAATTTCCATAGGTCGTGTGGGGTAAATGCGTGGTTGCCCGACACTTCAATAATAATAACTAGAACGAAACAAAATATGGCTTGTGCTTTGAATTAATATGATAAATTGTTTTAACTACAATAATAATAATATTATCATTGTGACTAATATTATTTTATTAACCTTGTTATTGTTTTTAGTATTACCAAAAATTATTTTTATTATTATTATTATTGTTGAAGTTATTAATAACTTTGATATTATAATTAATATTAGTGACTTTATCATTATTATTATTATTATTATTAAAAGCATTATTATTATTAATATTGTAAATGTTATTTTTTATCATTTTTTTTGTGTTTTTGGAAGGTTTTACCCCACATGGTCACAACCCTTTCTCCCCCCTTTCCCTCACGTCATGCTTGCCCAGCCTCCCCTGCCTTCTACGTTGCACCCACCTCCCTTATCCCCTTGGACGACCTCCATCCGAAAAATCCCCCTCCGCGTCCAGCACCTTCCCCCCCTTTTGTGCAAAACCTTGTCCACTGAAGACCCCCCCTCTCTACCTTCTTACGCTGTGCCTCCCTCCCAAAAAGCATTCTCATGCTTGCCAGCCTCATCCCTGTGCATTGTTGGCCACCGACCGAAGCCCCGCTTCTTATCCCGGTGAGCTGGACAGCACCACCCGATGCCCTCCGCTCATGAAACTCCTTGTGTGCGCACTTCTCTCTAGAATCCCCTCTAGGTAAAATCCTCTTTCAGTTTAGTGTTTTTGGTTTTCAGATTTTTAGGGTGTCAATATGTGATTTAATTATAGATGTTTGTGTTCGATCTTGTGGATTAGGGTTCTTTTCGGTTTTCTTGTGGTGTGCATTAGGTGCGATTGGAGATTCACTCAAGATTTTTGAATTTATTCACTTGAGGTAGGTGGTTCCATACATGGACATTCATTTTGAGGAAATTAACATGCTTACTTGAGTGTTTATATGTGCTCTATGGTTTATGTGTGTGAAACAAAAAATGTTATTGAAAGGTTTTGATATGTGCATAGATTAAAAGTGGTTTTTAAAGGAAAATTAGTTTATTTCTAGTTTATACCCTTATTTTTCATCTTGAAACATTTTATAAATTATTTAAATGACTTACTTGATTGTGAAGTGGTGAGAAACCATTTTAGTAAAGGAATTGGTGTATGTTTGGATTGAAAATTGGTTCTAAATATGAATTTGGGTGTGTTGTTGCTTTCAGTCTTGTTATTTCTTTTTATGATGTTTTATAAAATTTTTAAATGGTTTATTTAAGTTTTATAAATGATGCGAATCATGTTTTTCCATGGTTATGAAACACTAATGGTTTTAAAGTGGTGATTTGATATGAAATTGGGTGAGTTTTTTTGTGTAAATTTTGTGTTGCTAATTTAAAAGTGTTTCATAAATTGATTTATTGATTTATTCAATTTCATGTGCGGTGAGAATGTGGTCTTCAAAAAGATTAAGTGTGCATTTTATTTTCAAGGTGTCTCTCTTACACGAAATTGGGTGTTTTTATCATGTAAATCCATATTGTGTCAATCGGTAGTGATGTGTAGATTATGAAACTAGTATATTAAAATGTGTGTGACCTAAAAATAGTGTTTTGAGGTAGTTTTGTTGTGAGTTTGTTTATAAAAGAGTGTTTTTGGTGTAATATTTTGTGGTTCTAATTTTGGAGTGTTCCATAAATTGTTTTATTGACTTATTAAATTATATAGGTAGTGTGTGGTCCCTACTTTATGGTTTTGAGTCACCGTGTCTAAGGCGACTTGCCTGCGTGTGCAAAGGTAAGTATATATATATATATATATATATATGGGTTCCCTTGTTACATGTATAGTCATCGATGGGTGTGAGTATACATTTATCGGGCTAGGTGTACCAATGTATATATATGAAAATGAATACGTAGGTGAGTGAAGACTAGTATATTCAAATAAGCATATATGTTTGGATCCCCTTACACATGTTCATGTCTATGGAGGTGTGTTAATAGGATCTAGGTGTCCTTATATGTATGTGAAATTAAATATTCTCATTGGGGAATATGAAGATTTTAGTTAGAAAGCGCCAAGAGACGAAGTGGATGGTTTGGTTCCATCCTGAGGTAGGTTCCTTATGCCTAGATCTTTAATTAGAATTTCCATTTTTTGGTGTTATTTTAAAATCATTTCCCTTTATTTTATATAAAATGCATAAATAAATGTATATAAATATGTATATATATATAAAAGGTTTTTGATTTTGAAAAGTTGCTTCCTAGATGTTTTGAATGGGAAACATGTATTTCCAAAGACATGCGGCCTTCCAATTGATTTTATTATAAATGAGTAATGACATGTTTGATTTTACAAATTAATTCCAAAGTGATTTCTAAAATAGGTTTTGTAATGAACATGATATTAATGGGAGGGAGATTAGTGGTGAGAGATTGATTGCATTTTTAAATAAATAGACTGATATTTTCATATATGCTGGCTTGATAAAAATCACCACCACTTGAAATAGTGCACATGGGAAAACCTGGGTATCTAGGTGGGAGAACTAGGACTAGTATGATAGATGATAAAGAAGTGTTTCATCCCAGTTTCGTCTAGCAGGATTGACGCTACAACACTAACTAAATAAAATGATGACTGAAGACCACTAGTTTATGGGTGTGTTCAATACTAGTGGCTCGTGCACGAGAAAATTGATCATTGTTGTTCATATGCCACATTTACACAAAGGTATGAGGTTCTTAAGTCCCCAACTAACACTAGATACTTAAGGATTTTCGATGGTTCTTGTGATATGATTTTTAATTTAGTTGTTTCATGCTTGTTTCCTCTTTCTTTAAAATCATATTTTAAATCTAAATTGATTCCCTTTCATTTTGAAAATTTAATGCATGTTTTGATTCTATTTTGAATTTTTTGTGGTAGAGAAATGTTTTCCTTAAAAATATAACCATGTTACTTTATTTTTAATATAATGAAAACAATATTTTAATAGGTATTTTTTTCAAACTATCTTATTTTTGGTTTCTTTTTAAATTAAAGGGCATATGGAGTTATTGTAATCTAGAATTTCTACTGAGAATCTCGGTGCTCACGACTACTTTACATTTCAGTTTCAGGTTCTGGTCTTCGGTCACTTTTGGAGAGCATGGTTCTATGTTTTGTGGTGACCCATGTGGTTGGTTGGAGGTATTTATAGCTGGTTATCTTTATTTTATCTTCCGTTTCTAGTGTTGTTTTTGTTTTCCTTAGTTTATATTTAGGTATTGTCATTTATTTATGGTCCAAATCATTCCCAACTATCTCACCTTGATGCTCGACACTAGTTGTCGGCTCATGGGGATCAGGAATGCCCTTCGGGCTATGTCTCGGACTGGGTCGGGTGCTAGATCGGATGGCGACCTGACTTGGTTTGTGACATATTTCCTTGAAACATAGTAACAACTTTAATTACCATAAATAATTTTAGAAAACATGAATTCTTCCTTATTCGAATGATTATTGGAAATATTATTTAAATCCAAGAAGTTATAAACTTCATTATTATTGAAATAAAACACTTTTTCAATAATTAGTTCTAGGGTAATCTGTACCATCCAATTTACTTATTCATATTAAACATATCTTTATCCCAACATCATTATCTCAACATCAGGCCTTGATTAATGGATACCTTCCCTTAATCAAAATACCACCTTTTTATAAAATATTTTTTCAATTTATTCATCAAGATTCAACATTTCCTTTTAAATCCTTAATGAAAATTTATACAGAAAATAATTATATATTTCATGATTCATATAACATAATATCTAAATTTAAAAACATAAATACTTAATTCATTCAACATTATTCATAAACCATTACTTGGGATTCATCAACTTATTCCTTAATACATATTTCATATAATATGAAATATGAATCATATATTAATGTTCCTCAACCTCAATCTAATCATTCTTCTTATATTTAATGTAAACAATACTAATAGAACATCACATACCATTCACATATTGTTTACAGTCTCATTATCTTCATAAGTATAACCAATACTCGTACAACCTTACAAGTTCTCTTTATGAGATTTCCACTTGGGGAATCAATTTACATAATTAAAATTATTTACACATCTAAAACAATAAATGTTAAAAATGTTACTTCTAGTTATCTATATTGACTAAAACCAGAAACTATAGTGCGATCATCACTTATTATAGTAGAAAACCACATAGTAATGAAAGTAATTACTTATAGGATGTGTAAATAATGACACCTTCCTTAATCTATGACACCCTAGCATCATCCTGAGTTATTAATAGCTAACTTATATTTAAATCCTTCATGATGGTTCATGAAGAGTTTTGTGAATTCTTCAAGCATATACCCCATGAGTGTCATTTTTGGTGTGCAGAATTACCTGTTGTCATGTACCAGATTTCCCCATGTCAGGCTCGGAAAATCTTATCAGAGTCTTTACCCCTAGGTAGATCTGTTCTAGAGATACATCCAAATTTTAGTATTCAGAAAGGGATTTATTTATAGGAAACCACTCAATCTACCCTTTACCAAAATTATAGGAAATTTTCCTAAATGATAACTCATCCTTATACTTATCCTTAAATAAATACCTAAATATATCCTTATAAATATACCTAGGGATTTCACTAAATATTTTTCATAATATTTTCATAATTTTGACTAAAACATTCCTCTGAAACCAACTATAGGAACCAAAGTACAACATACATGGATATTACATCATTTTAAATAAATATTCAGTACAATAAAAAAACACATGCCCAGGGACCATAATTGTTTATTGTATTTGGAAACCTGGAAAAAAAATATTCTATCCTAGTAAAATATCTTAAACATCTCCCATAAAGATATCCACCTTTATTACTTCTACCTAAAATATTTCTTCATAACCCGGGGAAGGAAGCATAAAAATGGGTGATCTTAAATGCTCAATAAGGGTAAATAAGGAAGATATGTAATCTTAATTATTAGCACAAGGGTATGAGAACCAGATCATGAAAATAGAAGATCATACCCCACATATGAAATATCATATACATGAATCATGACATAAATCATTGCAGTTTATAAGACCTAAATCATAAGGAAATAAATAAAAATAAGCCATGAAAGCATGAAATAGGAATAAAAAATGGAATTGTGGTAGACACATAAGTATATAATATTATTTCTATAGTATCCAATGAATTTATGCCAAGACCAGGCCTGTATTATTAAACTGAGTTTACCCCTAAATTCATCCTTTTATTACTAAACCGAGTTCATTCTCCATTCCATCCTTATAATATTTAACCGGGTTCATTTCTTATTCAATCCATGTCTATCTCATGAGATATAAATATTTACCTAATTAATTGGATGGAGATATACATCCCATTTATCTCATCGTGAAATCATACATACATGTTCCACAAGATCACAAATAACCATATCATAACCCATGAAATGAAATGGGTATTATAAATATGTAATAATATCATAACCAGTGGAAAGTGATAGGTTTCATAATCATTTCATCATAAACATAACCCATGAAATGAAATGGATTTAAAAACCATATAACCCATGAAAGAGAAACAAGTTTCATAAAAATAATTCCATAAAAACATAATCCATTACAATAATGAATATGAATGGAAACATTGTATAATTTCACCATAAAGGCATGGGTAACACCAACAGATGTTATCTTAGATAGGAAATAATTTTGAATAATCTTTTAAAGTAATTCTTCAGAAAATATCCTTTCTTCTTTGAAAAATAATTTTTTAATCATAAAATTTTTTTTAAAAAAATTTCTCTGAAAAGGGATTTGAAAAATTATATTGGAATCTTTGAAAACCACAATTTTTTTAAAAATAATTTTCTCTAGAAAATGGGATTCAAATATCTTTTGAAAAGATTTTTTATTTCTTTTAAATATTATTTTTGAATACAATAGATTTCTGACTAGAGAGAGAGACGATCAGATTTTACTTCAAAATGTCATCTTAAGTACCAAAGAGTTGGAAAATGGAACTAATACATGGATATATATTGAATAAATAGATGATAAGTAATATCATGAGTGTTCTTAAGATATGGATCCTAATATTTAATCAAATGAATCCTAAACATAAACAATCATGAAAAGCAATGAGATTATCGCAATAAACTCTTATTATTTGGTAACTTTGAATCATACTCTCCATGTAAAAAAAGTATTAAATGAAGCTTAAAATATCATGAAAAAAAGTTAATTAATGATATAAAATGTAAAATGGAAGTATATACACCTCAAAATAAAATTTAGGTGCATAAAAACATGATTCTTAATGAGGGAAAATTGAGACAAAACTATTTTACCTATTTGGTAACTTTTGAAACTTAAACCCCATGAAAGAAAGATAATAAAATGGATATGTGAATACCCATAAATTTAAGTATAATATAAATATAATTAAATTATAGTTATTATATACACTACATAAAAGGAATTTGTGGTGAACATAGCATATATCTCACGGAAATAAAAAGTGAGATGAAATCCCATTAACTTGTGACTTGACTCTCACTGTGCTCACACAAACCACATGTATAATAAATATAAATTTATTAAAAATATTTTATAGAACCATATTATTATATCTGAAACCATATATAGTTTTATTATGACCTTATATTACCCTCCTGTAAACAATTCTAGGTTATGGTATAACTTCAGGTAATATCATCTCTGTTCTTTGTATGTGTCTTAATTTTTTATATCTTCAGTCTTTATACTTATATCATTATTAAAGAATAGAAAAAATGATATAAATTTAATTTATATTAATTATATATGTATTATCATATTATATAGAATATATAATTATGAAATGGAACACATTATTCATGGAGATGGTAAACTGTACATACACATGAACACTGTTTCCATTTTTATTATGGTATTAAAAGAATGAAATAAAATTATATATATGTATATTTGTATATATATAATTAAAATATAATTATAATTTTATATATATCATATAATCTCACTAAACCCATCCTTCATACATTCCATGTGTTGTGTGAATGAATCACATCGTTTTGAGGGGGCAATAGTCCACACTTCCTCAAACAAAATTACCATATTTACGCCAAATGGAAAGTAAAACGATATGTGTTTTAAAGGAATAAAGAATAATAAAAAATAATAAAAATAATATATTACATATATAAATATAGTTTTCATCATAATGTCTACCATGAGGGGTGTTAATGGAAAAATTAACAATCATCGTTTAGTGAGACGATAGTTCACTGTACACATAAATAGTATATTCATTTCCCATTAGATAGAGGTGTGTGTAAGTTTAGGTTGGAACCCTAGAATAAAAAATACTAGTATATTGAGTTTACTAGTTTTTTTATACAATCATGAAATAAATATAGTGTAGGGGTGGAGAAGGAAAATAAAAGAAAGGAGGTTGAGAGAAGGTGTTACCACTTAATCCAGTAACACTCTTTGGTTTTCACCAAAGGGATTCCATGGAAATATTTATGTCCAAGGAAGTATTAAAGAAAGAAATGAGAAATATTGTGGAGATATTTTTTCATATTTTGGTCAAGAAAAAGTGTCTTGATAGGTGTGAGGATGTGGGAGGATAGGAGACCTTTTATAAAGGAGGATGAATGAAAATCTTGTAATATTTTAAAAGAAAGGAACCCCACCAAAATTTATTTATTTCTAGTGGATCAATAATTGTAAAATATCAATAAAAGGGAGTAAGGGGTCTAAATATTTCCATAAAATGGATTTTGGATAAGTGTATAGGTCGTTTGGGTCTTTAAGGTTATGGTTTAGTCCCTTATTAAGCTTAATTTAACCTTAATCATTGTAATTAATTTTAATTACTTCAATACTATAATTGGTAAAAAACTAAGTTGAAATTATTATAAAATATAAATTATTTTGATTACAAATATGGAATACATTTTTTTAAATTTCAAACACATAATTTTTAGGAATAATTTAAATTTATTTCTGCATTCGGGTTGACAATGCTGGTTTTTAAAGTAAAAATGTTCCAAAGTTTGCAATGTTTTTATAGTCAATTTAAAAATTAAATTCTTTTCCAATGAAATACATTGAATAAATTGATAAAAAAATTATCTAATTAAACTTTGAAAACATCTTAAAATCTAATTTATCCATATAAATAAGTTATTTGAAAAAGCAGTTTTGAGCTAAAATATTGTTTTATTCACTATTCATTAAAAAAATAAAACTTCACATATTAATACAAAAAATTCATGCTAAAATAATTTTTTTTTATTTTATTTAAAAATTTAATTTAATTTTGACATATAAAGTTTATAAAAGTTCCAAAATATATATTTAAAATAGTTTTTCCATCAAAAGGTGGTAAAAGTGTCTTAATAAAAATATAGGTTTTTATATGTAAAATTTGGTTTTTTCTTATCTTATTCTTCTAAAACCTATTGGATGAATATAAAAAATATTTAATTGGATATATAACATAAATAATAAATTAATTTTAATTACTAATTTTAATTAATTTAATTTATTATGATTAAAAAAACTCTGTGAGCATAATAATAGTTTCTATAAAAATACTCCCTTTATATTCAGTTGGTTCTTATATTAATTTCTAAATAACATTTAACTGATTAATTCATTTTATATTTTTTTAAACCCCACATTTACATAATTTATTTAATAATATTCATATAATATAATTTAATGAATTTTTTATATATTATTATATATTATTGTTCGATAACAATCAATCTTGCGTGTTATACAAGCCATCGAGGAAAGTTACTCTTGAATGAAATGTAAGCTTACCTAAATGTTCCATATATAGAAAGATAACCATTATATTAAATGTAGTGCATGATTAACTTGGAATTGTGTATAACACAAGACAACTTGGGGCTTAATATATAGAAAATAACTATTTTTAGTGTTACGTGAAATGAAAAATATCAAAAAGTTTAAATTAATTTAAAAACAAATATTTCAAAAAACCTCATGGTGTTACAGATCTATATTACAGATGTTGGTCTGGGAAACTCTTTAATTGCCTTTGTTTTAGAAAGGTCTACAGATATCCCTTTACCAGTGATAACATTCCACATGAATGGTAATTCCTCTATCAAAAACTCACATTTACTTTACTTTTCCTATAGTTTCTCCCTTCTTAAAGAATTCAGAATAGTAGTGAAATTATCCACATATCTTCCTTGATATAATAATATATCATAATATTATCTATAAATACTACCAAATTTTTTTGAGGTAAACTCTAAGACTCTATTCATTAATTACTTGAGAATTTATTGAGCATTACTGAGTTCGAAGGGCATCACTATGAACTCATAGTGTCCATACCTCATTCGAAAGGTAGTCTTATGAATATGTTCCTTCTTTACCTTTAAATAGTGATATCCCAACTGAAGGACTACATTGGAGAAAAGTTTCCCCCATGTATTTGATTGAATAAGTCATCTATCAATGGTAGGGGATTGTTGTTATTTTCATTATTTTTTTTGAGATCATGATAATAAATGAATAGGTGCACTAATCCATAATTCTTTTTACAGAATAGGATCAATGAACCCCATAGTGAAGCACTTAGGCATATAAGACCATTTTTAAAATTCTCTTGTAACCGCTTATTCATTTATTATAACTCAATGGTGGATATCCTATAAGGATTCTTTGATATTAGTAGAGATATGTGTATAATTTAAATTGATAACTCAACCTATTAGCCAAGAGGAAGATTGGGAAATTTTTTGGGGAACACATCAGTGTATTCCTTCACAATTTTAATGTATCAAATCCTGATCCTCTCCTTTATATCAATAATTTGAGCTATATATTATTTCTCATAAGGCAATAATATACATTCTTGAGAATAATATTCCAAATGATATTCATACTCCTTATATTTATACATAATTGGAGGATGCCTCATGAAGTGAATATTGATATCCATTTCCCAACATTTGATGTTTTATTTGTATAAAGATGGAAAATCCATTCCCAATATGGCATCAAACTCCACCAAAGTATGTAAAAAAAGATTTTATAGGAGGTTTATTCCATATACATTGATTTTGGAGGAGTTATATACTCTTCCAAATCCCTTTTTATGATATTTTCTAAGATCTACTTTAAGGAAAAGTGGTAACCTTACATCACAAAATTAAAAAACAGCACCGTATTACAAAAAATCACATCCCGCCTTATTCGTAGCCAAAGTGTCACACCAATGCCAGAGTTTTCCAATTAAAATTCACAAACATAAACAACTTTCCAATCCACGTTCCAACCGTATCAATGAGAGTTGATCCAAGAGCCACCTAGAGTCATGTAGACACCAATTTAGTCACCCACCTCAATTCGAATGGACGTCGTAATCATCATCCATCCAGTCACCTCTGTAAAAATCCTTTCTCGGAACCCCCACCATCGTCGTCGTCGGAGATTCCATCACTAGTATCTCCGGAGCCACCATCACCATCTTGCGGTCCTCGTCGCCCGATACCAATGTCCACACATCGATGTCTCCAAAAAGACATCGTCAGCATCACCAGAACACCTGAAAAGAAACCAATGAACCACTCGCGCCTCTACGGACACCCATCCACTCACAAAAACACCTCTCAAAACCTCCTCGAAAGCTACCATGCCCATCCGACCTGGGAGGGTATGAAGAACCTGGAAACAAGAGCAGAGTACAAGATTCGGGGTCTCCATAGAAAAACTAAGCTACCCCACTGTCACTTCATCTTCGTATTCACCATCGACACCAATGTCTGGCACCGCATAGAAGAAAATATCACCAAAAACATAAATTCAATCCGACATCAACACCGATCAAACATCAAAAAAAAAAGATCTCATGCAGAGAATCACATAAATTCTTCAACGATTTCATTGAGGAAGAAATGCAAATAAAAACTGACCAGAAATAAAATAACTTCACAAGAAAATACCTCATCATGGCGCGTCTAGAGCGCCAACAGTCGCCGAACCACACATCCCAGAACCTCAAAGAGTCTACCACTCTAGGTCTGACTCAGAGAGGAGCCGAGGAATTAGAGGTCAGAGCAGAGTTGAGCAACATAGGTCTCCGATGGACACCATCTTCAAATAAAACATGTAGCATGCATGACAGAAGCAAGTCGATTCCCGAAGTTTCGGGAAACCCATCGACCATCAAACCACTTAACCCAAAATCTCTTAGAACCGATGATCCAGCTCTGACCTAGAGAGGTGCAGGGGAAGAAGGAATCAGAGCAGGGTGAGACCAGCCTAGGACTTCCGCAGCAACGACTGAAGACGGGAATACCGAGATAAGAGGGGAGGAAAACCCATGGCAGTGAGCCCTAGAGTGAATAGTTATACTAAATATGAAAAATATGAAATAATGTATATAAATAGAATAAAAACAGTATGTTTTCTATTTTGATTTAATAACAATCATACCTTCAACAACATCATGTTTGTTATCTACATCAATTTTAGTGATAACATAAGTCTTTACTTATTACCTTAGAGGTTATTTTCATTTATATTCTCTAATAACCGTTGGATCAGGGCATTGGATCATAGGATTACCATGTTCCTTGTAGTCGAAAAACTATCTTGTAGGACGATTTTTGATATATAACTTCCTTTCTTCTTCCACATTAGGGGGATTATTCATATATCTTCAAAAATTATTAGCCTAATGCCCATATTTTCCACATTTGAAAAATCTCATAGTTTTTTAGATAGTTCTTAGGATTATTCTTCCTACACATTTGACATGTGGGATACTATGTTTCCTTGCCTCCATGGAATTTATATATTTATCTTCCCATATTAAACTCAATTTTCCAAATTTTATCTATGATCCCACGAGACAACTGATAGTCTACAATCTCTATATCATTCATAAGGGAACAACGTACAATCTCCTCATAGATTCAAAAGTCTCAAATCTCTAGGAATTTTCATAGCCTTGGATTTAATCCACTAAATAAGTGATCCTCCTTGATTTTAGTGTTCATGAAAAATAAATAGAAGTATCATGGAACCCTTTTAATGTTTTTATCATATGTCCTAATAGAATAATCTTCCTTTTTATCCAGTTCGAGTAAATCCCACTCCATCTTAAGGTGAAGGGTATAAGGAAAATATTTATTGAAAAATATTTTCTTGAATCATTCCCATTACATGGAATCAATTTCCTCCGTAGAGTTTTTTTGATTAGTTTCCACCATATATAAGTTTATCCATTAAAATGATAGACTTCCAATACGTCTTTTAATTTTTCTGAGCATTGGAAGATAAATAATATCTTCTCAATAGTGTTAATCCATGGTTCTGAGATGAAGAGATTAGAAGTTCCACTAAATAAATGAGTATTTGTTTCATAAAATATTCATCTAAAACTTTCTCTTTCTTGGGAGACGAAGAGAGTTACACTAGATTCAAGTTATTTTTCATAACTTGAAACAATTGATACAGTATTGTAATGAAGTTATATGCTCCCATTACCATTAGATTTTTTATCTCATTTGGGCAATCATCACATTGCCTATAACATTGGTTGTTTTCTTGGGTTCTCCTATTTCTATCCATCAACTAAAAAAATAAAAAATAAAAATAGCGGGGATTGAATACTTAGCTAATTAGAATATAAAATGTAAACTATATACATAAAGGATTTAAATAATAAATTAAAATTATACCCTAACTTTTGATTCCCTATGTTTCAATCAAGGTTATCCATGGTGATAGAATTATCCCTAAGTTTCTTAAAAATGTTTTCTCATTCTAATCCAAAAAAAATTAGACTATTCTCTAATACAAACTATAGTGACCCTATCCTTTTTAGACATATTATTACTTTATCTTAAGAATTATTATCCATTAAATACAAACTAATTATAAAAAATCTAAGTGTCTTTGGAATACTAGGTACCTAATTAGAAAAAATAAAACTAGAATAAAAATTATTTTCATTAATCTCCATAATGGGATCATAATATCCTTTTAGGTACTATAGCTACACAGGATAACCTAGTGAAATACATAGATAAAAAGTGATGTGCTGAGATGATCAGTAAGGGAATAAAGATAGGAATGAATCATAACACATGTGTTAGAATGAATAATACAATAACATATATTGAATGAATCATGAATAATATTATAGAGGAATAACATATATAACATGTAATCCTATGATCATGGAAATATAGTAATTTTGAAACATCATGTAACTTGACATAAACATGATTCAAGGATAACTACAAAGATGATATCACATGGTGGACATAGTCCCATAATAGATTAGGTTTGCTCCATAATCCCATGCATAACATATCATGAGACTAAATAATTACACAATGAATTGGAGAAATATCTAGGTTGATCCATCATAAAATTTACTTTTATATGTTTTCCACATAAATAAATCAAATGTAAGGAATAGACTTAATGGTTACCGATGGAAAGAAACATGTTTCATAATCTTATCACATGACATAACCAAAAGGAGTATCATACTGATATCCATGAAAGATGGGATTTAAATCATTTTCATATTTTTATAAATTAAAAATAATAATATATATTGATTAATGGTGTCTAAATTAATTGAAAACAAGAAATTTAGTTATTAGGTTACATTAGAAATATGCCCCTTAAGTGCAGTTTTATGTGAAAGAATACAAAGTATTTAATGAGGAAAAGAGAGTAATTGTTTATATAAACACATTAACGAACTAATTTTTTTAATGATAAAATTAGTGATTTTAGATAAATATTTTTGGCTTAAAGTGATTTATGTAGTATATTTGAAAATGGGTAAAAAACATATAAGTTCCCTTTAATTGGGCTTGCTTATAGAGAGCAAGTGAGAAGGTAACCTTTTAAAACACATATTTTCCCACCAAAGAATGATTAATTGATCAATATATAAAATTTTGGAACATATACTTATAATTTAGGATAATTATACAAGAAAAATGATTAAATAGACTAGGGTATAGAGAGAGAAAGTGTAACCCAAAGGAAAAATGGAGGCTCAAAGAGATCCCTTACCATATGTCCAAATACGTTCTACACATGAACTTAATGATATGGATAATAAAATTGAATCCAATAATTACTTAATTTATAACCTATTACACTTATATTTTATTTATTATAATTTTATTAAGTTCATTTATAGTAATTCTTATGAGTTATAAAGTCCGATTTCTCCATTCTGGGAGCATTAATTTCATGGTTTCCTGATGGATTCAATTTTGTATAATTATGGAATTCCTTTTCAAATTAGAATAATTGTATAGGAGTAAAAATATATGGTATCCATGAACTTAAATAATTTTAAATGGTCCCATATATCATTTTATTATTAAATGAGGATAATTCATTTAATAAAATGTTAATGAAAAATGTTTAATTTAGTTTGGAGGTGTTTACGTCTATCATGAAATAATTTAATTTAATTTAATATAATGTATATATATTAGTTCAAAAACATAAAATAACTTATAATATACAAATTAAAATCTTATTTATCCATAATAATGTTGTTAGGAATAGACTTTATGGAATTAATGGACGATGTTTTCATTTTTATAATAAAAGGTGGAGAGAAGGGTTTTGATGATGGATATTACCTTAGAAAATAAAATTCTAGTATAAATATGATATTGGAGATATCATCCCATTTTTTATAGAGTGTTAGGATAATTTATAAGAAATAAATATTTTAAAAGAGAAATATGGATGATTTTACCTCTTTAATGTCGTCTCCTTAAGAACCACTTTAAGTTACTTGGAATTGGTTTTTAGTGAGATAGGAAACACTAGGACATGGGGAAGAGTCTTGGGAAAGGAATTGGGTAGAATTTTTGTGATCTTCATGGCTTAGAAGGTGTGATGAGGAAGGGAAGTATTTATAAGGGGAGGAAAGGTATAAGAACCCAGATATTCTTTTCAGGTATATTTTCCTTTTTCTAGTGTTTTTGAGGAAAAGAGGAATTTTTTGAAATTTCTTAAGTACACATCGGGTACATTATGAGTACACTCCATGTAGTCGGTTACTGTGGGTAGCCAGGTGCTGGCCATGTAGTGGCCATGCACACGACCATGTGTGGTGACCTGGAGACTACCTAATATGGGGGCCGATAAGGGTATGTACATGCTGGGTACATATAAAGTACACACCATGTACCTTTTTTTCATTAAATGGACCGGGGTCACGTCTAATTGGCAGAAAGCCCTCCTTCTTTGTCTAGTTCATCCGAGAGAAAGAGAATGACCACGATTCTTCTCTAATCCCCTGATTGAGCATATATTTTCTGAATCGATTACCGTCGATTGCATTGTGATTGCCTTGGTAAGCTCTTACTTCTTCTATAGCTTCATTTCTTGATTCCTCCTCTTTCAAGAGTTATATTTGGTTGAGAGTTTTTAGCATTTTTATAGATATATGGTGTTCATGGGTGATTGAAGGCTTGAGGTTCACGTATAATGACCCTAAAACACTGAGGTAGGTGGTTTGTGAATTTCGGTTGAAAGTCTTTGAGTTATATGTCCAAAAGTTCCCAATACCCTTGAATAGAGTATTGCGTGTTTATGATTTTAGCCCTATTAATTTCCTGTTATGATTGTATACTAGAATAGAGGTTAATTAGATGTGAATAGGGTTAATTTCTATGCTTTGGAAGTGTTTATACATGCATTTTTTGTTTATGATTGTTTGGTATAGTTTTCCTATTAGAATGCTGTTTTCTTTCTATAACTTGTATTATAGGATGGAGTGATTTTATTTATCTTCCATGCTGTTATGCTGTAGACTATTATCCAAGTAGATCTTGAGGTTTACTTTAGCCGATACATATTACCATGCTTGTTATAATTACACAGGGCTATGAGAACTTGGTGTAGTAGACCATAGGGAGAATGGATGTAAAGGCTTCTCTAGAGTGTCTGTTTATTTATCACGCTATGAGACCAAAGGGGGGATTGATGTTGAGTGCTCCCTCAGAGGGTGTATAGTTACGTTATGGGAACACATGAGGAATTCATGTTGAGTGCTTTCTCAGAGTACCTATAGTTTCCGTTAAAAGACTATAGGGGTAATTGATGGTGAGTGCTTCCTGAGAGAGTCTTTAGTCATACTTGGCTATAAGGGGAATTGACATTGAGTTCTTCCTCAAAGAACCTTTACCAAAGATGAACCATAGGGGTTAGATTGTGTGCACTTCCCAAAGGGTTACTTGTGTTTTCTAGGTAGGACTAGAGGGTATAGGTTGTGAGTATATCCCAGAGGGTTACCTATTTGTGATTATCTATTTACTTGCTATGTGGAATTGAATTCTTTGAAACTGTGGGAATATTTATTGATGAACACTTCCTTGTTTGCTGATTCTTTTTACTTATTTCCTGCTATATATATTCATTGACTGTTAGGCAGAGATCTTTTGGTGCTTGCCTACTATGATTAGTCTCACACCCTATTTGGGTCATGCTTTTTGGCCCAAAGAGATTATATTGCTGCAGGTATAGATAAGGTCAAGCGCCCTTCTATTTCATGTACTTGACTACTTTGGAGCTAGAGAGCCTGGGACCAAGCTAAGGCTTGTGATGATGAGGATCCATTTACTTATTCTTCTTTTAATTTGGTTTAGTTCTATATTTCTGCATTGTGACTTTTTTGGATACTTTCCTAGGCATATGTATCATGCATCATTTATATATGTGTTCTTCGGTTGTTTCTTCAGCAGTCTTCCACTGTTTCTTCTTGTTTGGAATTATTACTGCTTCCGCTATTGTATATTTTTTTCTATTCTACTGTGTTACTCTACCAATGAGAGCATAGTTTCCCCACTATCACACCCAAGGCCCTTGTTGCTAGTCAACGGCCTCTGGCGTTCAGGGAAATGCTCTTGAGACCATGTGACCAACCGGGTATGGGGTGCCTCTGGGTGACATCCAGAACCAGGATTCTATAATGTGGTATCAGAGGAATTCTTTTCTTCTTGAATTATTATTTGGAGCCTATAGATAGGGATAGGAAGGAGTTAGTACTTGGTAAAAAACTGTGCCTCAGATTAGCTAACATGTCTATAGGGAAAATCCAATCTACCTAGTTTATTGAAATTTTTCTAGTTTTTCAATTATTACAGTTGATTTGATTTCACCTTGAGTGATTCACATGTTTTTGTGTGTTATTGTTGATGTTATTGAGGTTCTATTTCTGTTTAAACCTGATGATATGGGGGTATTCTATCTGATGCATCATATAGGAACTTACTAGGGATCACATGTCATGCATTCTTGCAATGCCATATAGGGTGCATTAGCGATTGCATGTTGTTGTGATAGGTGTTGTGCTAGATATTCATGCTATTGTGATAGATGCCTTGATAAAAATTCCTGATATTTTATAGGGTATTGGTTGTGTAAGTTTTTATTTGAATGAATGCCAAACTTTGGTTCTTGAGGTGTTATGGGCCCTCGTGGATTGGAATTTTGTGTATAATTGATCTTTTATGCTTGTTTATGACATGTATAATATTCCAAGATTTGATTTGTGGGGAGTATGGGCCCTCACGGATCAAGATTTGGAACTTTAATGTTCGTTTTAGTGTTTTTATGGGATTCAGAGTAGTTTCTAAGGCTTACTATCTGGAAAAACACAGAATACACGCCGTGTGATGTTGAATACACACCATGCGTTCTTCTGTTTGGAAAGAAATGTTTTTCTTAAGTACATGTTGTTTACCGTATGTACATGTCGTGTAGTCTCTAACTGTTTCTCAGACTGTATGGGTAGCGACATTGGGTTTGGGAATCTTTGGTAGGACACGCCGTGTACCAAATGTACATGACGTGTTATAGAACCGTGTAACCGGCCGTGTCACAAACAACATGGGTCAGTTGAGTCTTTTCTAATACATGCCGTGTTCTTCTGGAACATGTTGTGTAGTGTAACCTGAGTATCCGACCATGTAACGAAGAAAATGGGTCAAAAAAATCTACCTTGTACATTCTGTGTCTATCTGGAACATGCCATGTAGTGTGAGCCGTGTATCCGGTCATGTCATTAACAACACGGGTCAGTGAAGCTCATCTAGTACATGCTATATCTAGCATGAACACACAGTGTAGTCTTGTTCTAGTAGAATTGTGTGTCCTAGCCGTGTAAGGGAACTCGGGTAGGGGAAGAGGATTCAAGTACACATTGTGTTTAAGGAAAACACGCCGTGTGTATGGGGTGTTACACGACCAGTTTTGGTAGAAGTACATGCCCATGTGAAAGGCTTAAGGGAACACGCCATGTAGGCATTATACACACCATGTATCCATGTTTTGAAAAACATGAATGCTTTCTTTCTCCTGTTCCCTCCTTAATCTTCTATGTTTCATCCCTTGATAATCTTGATCTAAGGTGTGAATTTGCCCATGTAGAGTCATGCCACCGAGACATCCTCTGTTTGTATGCCAGTTACATGGCAATGGCTAGTCATCAGACATGGCTGATTAAGGACTTCTAGTAGATCCTACAGTTGTTCCAGTCTTGGCACCAGCTGTCATTCTGGACATAGGTGCTGATACACAGTTTTGAGAGGGCTTCATGAGGTTCATGTAGACCTTCTACAGAGTACTGCATCCTGCCCTGTCTATGGAAGAGTTGACCTGGGTTTTCCCATAGTAGTATCCTCCCACTTTCACTGGGGAAGGAGGACCTCAGGCTGTAGAGTCATGGTTAGAAGCCATGCTATCTATCTTAGAGCATCTGGAGATCCCTCTAGAGAGGAGGGTCAAGCTCGCTACATACATGCTTCGGGATTCTACCAAGATATGGTGGGATGTGATCTCATAGGCAGGATTCCAACATGATATGGATTGGGAGGAGCTTCAACGTACCTTCTATGATTACTTTTATCCAAAGACTTTGAGGGCCAATCGAGCCTGAGATTTCATGAGTTTGGAGCAGGGTACTCTTTTTGTTATGGAGTACTCTTCTTGCTTCACTGAGCCGCAATTCTTTACAACCTTCCTAGGGGGAGATGGGTTGTTCCTGGAAAGGAAGTTTGATGATGGTATCAGAAAAAACATTTAGGCTCAGGTGAACATCTTCAGGTTGACCTCAATATCTTTTATCGTCAAATGGGAACTTATTACAGAGCGTAACCTGAGGGATTATGGAGCTATGAGATAGGGAAGTTCAAAATCCAATGTTAGTGCTTCACCGATTGATATCAGGAAGCATTGTAGGGAGACTACTCAAGGTGATCTGAGTATATGGGACACACCTTCAGCTAGCCAGGTGGTATGCTACCAGTGTGGAAAGGTCGGGCATACGAGGCCACATTTCCCGAGAGACCCAGTGGAGTGCTGATCTTATGGAAATAAGGGTCATCTTCAATGTTTCTATCAGATCTTCTCACTAGTAGCTGGTGACATGGATTCTTCTATGACTCCAAATTCTAGAGCGATGCCACCAATTTTTCATCAGTCTGAGAACTAGAGTTCTTCTAGCTGTTCAGGCTGAGGTGGAGATCATGGTCATGGTAGTCAGTCGCCAATATTTCAGTGACAGTAGGGTGGATCAACTCAGAGTGTCCAGGCAAGGTCACAGGGCCACGGTGCAGGTCAAACTTTTGTAGTGGAGCGCACCCAATAGGAGCAGGATCCCAAACCCACTACAGTTTGAGGTACGATCTTAGTTACTTCAGTTTTAGCTTCTTCTCTTTTCGATATAGTGGATTCCTATAGCTTTATATCTTTTGCTATTTTGGAGATCCTTGGGCTCTATATCTTTACTTCTACTGATGTCTTGAAATTGTACACATCGTTGGGTACTAGAATGGACAGGGTACATCAGTGAAAGGAGGAACCTCTTGAGGTTGGTGGGTGTCACTTTTTGTGGTACCTTTATAACCTAGAGATGATAGGATATTATTTCATTCTCAGAATGGACTAGTTAGTTCCCTTCTAGGTTGTTGTCAGTTTCTATCACCGTAGGGAGAGTTTCACATCATCGGAGGGTAGATCATTTCTTCATAAAGAAGAATGGGATGTCCAGGAGAGCATAGCAGGACCCAAGCATCATGCATTGAGAGGAGATACAGCCTAGATTGCTAGTCTATATCTGGATGATCAGGGGACTTCTCAGATAGACTTTCTCCCAGTGGTGGATTATTTATGGGACATCTTTCTAGAGGAATTTTAAGGTTTTCCTCTGAAGTGAGAGGTATACTTTTCTATTTAGATTGTGCTAGGAGTGGAACCGGTATCCATTCCTCCTTATAGGATAGATACACCAGAGTCACAGGAACTCAAGAAGCAATTGGAAGAGTTTTTGGAAAAGGGTTTTATCCGAACCAGTACTTCTCCTTAGGGTTCGCCTGTCCTGTTTGTAAAGAAGGAAGACGGTACTCTCATACTTTTTTGGATTATCAGAAGTTGAACCAGTTGATAGCCAAGAACTAATTTCCCTTGCTGATGATTGATGATATCTTTGATTAGCTTTGAGGAGCCCAAGTGTTCTCAAAGATTTACTTGAGATCCGGTTACCATCAGTTGCGCATTATGTTGAGTCAATAATGTTTCCATATGACTTTTCCATTCCTTTATGTTTTGAAAATCACAAACACTCTATCTTAAGGAAAATTTTATTTTCCTTAATAAGGAAAGTTTTTATTCCCCAAGGAAAATTTATCCTTACTTGTTTTTCATTGTTCATGTTTTAGTTTCTCTAAAACTAAATATTTTTATTCCAAAGTGTAAAATTTGGTTTCACATATAAAACCTAGGAATTCTATAAATATTTATATATATAGTACTTTGTTTTTAGGTTCTGAATTCAGAGTCTGAATTCTCTAAAATTTAGACTCCAAATTCTCTGAAATTCAGACTCTGAATTCTCTAAAATTCAGACTCAAAATTCTCCGAAATCCAGACTCCGAATAATCTGAAATTCAAACTTTGAATTTCCTGAAATTTAGAATCCAAATTCCCTAGAATTAAGACTATGGATTCTTTAGAATTTAGGTTCCAAATTCTTTATAATTCTGGTTCCGAATTCCATAGAATTCAGGTTCCAAATTCCTTAGAATTCTGACTCTGAATTCCTTAGAATTTAGGTTCCAAATTCCTTAGAATTCAGGTTCTGAATTCCTTATAATTCAGGTTCTGAGTTCCTTAGAATTTAGAATCTGAAATATATAGAATTATGATTCTGAATTCATTGAAAAATAGAATCCAAATATTCATGAAATATAGAATCCAAATGTTATTAGACTCTGAACTTTATTTTCCTTAGACTTCAGAAAATTAGATTCGGTTGAGAAACCATATTTTTCTAACATTTTTTATAGTTATGAAACAATGTAATATATTCTATTTCTTACTATCCATTATTTGAGTGACATGTATATAGGTCCCTCCGAGATTCAAGGAAAAATATGACCAATTGAGGAGGGAGCTGACCATTGGAGAAGTACCAATAAATAGGAGCTCATTTGAACGAGTGCACAACATTAACAACTAACTGATCTACAACTCTAGAGATTACATGCTGTTGAATTGATTTCTAAAGAGAGATACTCTCATGATTTGTGCGTACTGAACATCTTGTTTAAATTGCTTCATGTGAATCTGAATGTCGCTGTGTACATTCGAGGGCTTCTAGGGATAAGAAGACAGAGGTGCCGACTACCTTAAAGTTCAAGGACTTCATTGATAAGGAAGACAGAGGTGACAACTACCTTGAAGTAAGAGGGCTTGCAGGGATAGAAAGATAGATGTCTATATTCTTATCAAGGGATTACCCTAGTGTGGGTAAGATAGACTTTCTTTAAAGTATAAATCAAGGGACCTTTATCAAAGGTTGTTGGAAACCCTACTCTTTGAGTTAAAATATTTCATACTTGTTACTTGTGTTGTTTCAAGTTTGTTTTCAATTTCATTTGATTAATAATGAAAGTATAACTATCTTATACTTTCTTATATTTGTACTTCGATTAAGTAAGATTCTATACGCTTTAAGGTAAAATCTTTGTCCTTGTAAACTTTTGATAAGTTTCATTTTCAGAACCACGTTTCCAAAATCTAGCAAGTTTGTAGAACTAGTTTCATTTTTAGAACCATACTTCCAGAATCTAGCAAGTTTGTAGAACCAAGAAGTTTTATGAATTTACCTTGTTTAACTTTGTTAAACAATAGAAAGTTTTTTATCAACTTTAAAAGTTCAAAAGGAGTTTTTAAAGGATACAATTCACCCTCATCTTGTGTAACGCCCCGAGATTTTATAAAAAATATTCTTTTAATTTCATTGATTTATTCTATTATACACTACACCAAGTTTATCTTGTACTATACACAACACCGTATTATCTTACAGTGTACACAACACTATTCTTGGCTCGTGTTACACAAAATTTCAAGTTCGTTTTGTGGAAATTATTCTACGAAACATTAAGTATAGATTTTATTTAATGTATAAATGAAATAAGTTTTGATTATGTTATACGCAACACAAAACAGATCTTTCACTACACACAGCTCTGACATGGCTTGCATTACACACAATCAAGACCTTCCTCGGCAGCGTGTGTAGTATGCAATACCGAGTTTCACTAAATGAGATATTATTATAATATGATTATGAACTAGCCATTATGAATTGTAATACCCAATTTTTGAAATTTTATAAATTTTATCTTTCAAAATTGACTTCATGTTTGGATTCGGAATATCAAAATTAGCCTAGGGTAAATTTTTGGAATTTTTCTGAAAACATTCAATTTTTGATGAATAGTGAAAACACTGGGTTACTATTTAAAAATCGAATTTTTATTTAAATAATTATTTATTTTATTTATTTTAGGTTAAAATTGATACATAACACCTATAAAAGTTCAATGTAAATAATTGGAGTCATTTTATAATAATTTTAGATATATAAAAATTTTATTGAACTTTTCACCGTCTTTTACCCAACTCTTAGGAGAATTTTGAAATTCACATAAAACTTAATTTTACCGCTTCTGTGAGTGGAATTTCGAAAATCCGAGAGACATGGTTAATATCAAGGACTAAAATGTGGTTCAATGAGATGAAAATAATTTTTGGTGAATAGTAACTTTTTTACTTTTATTTACCACGGTTAAAAGTAAATAGGGTAATTAAAGGTAAAAATGTTATTATTACCCTAACACATGTCCTAATTCTAATGGATAAGTGTAATTCGACCAAAAAACCTTAGGAGTAAAATATGACCATTTAGGTCCACTTGGATTAGATTAGGACATTTATTATTAATTTATTTGAAGAAGGGTTAAAATAGTTAAAATCAAAGTTTAATAACTAAATCATTTTTAATATAGGGTCATACAAAAGATACATTCGACTATAAATATTAATTAAAAAGATAAAAATATTTCCTACCTAATGGTAAATTATTTATAATTTTCAGACATTAAATAATTTAAGTTATTTATGACACAATGATGATGCAGTAATTACCTAAATAATGAATTATTAAAATAATTGATTTTATAAAGACCTAAATAAATCTAATTTGAGACTTTTTATAAATTACAATAATTTTCTAGGTTAATATGACATGTTAGTATTGAATTAATTTACTTTTTTAGAACTAATCATGCTGTTTTGATTTTCAAAAAATTCCATTACCAAATAGTGTCAAAATTGACATAAAATAGTTTTTAAAACAAATATTATATTATTAATTGTTATTATATTTTTAAAAATCTAAGGTTTGGCAAAGATACTTATATCATGATAGGTGTATCATTAATGGACCACTTGGGGGTCGCTTGTATGTATATGGTATGTTTATTAATTATATAATATAAAAATACAAAGTGACTTGGTAAATTTCAATCTAATTAACTAAAAGTTAAAACTAAAATATAAGGTTAATATAATGACCCAAACCTATCTAAAATATATTGTTTGAGAGTATTTAGACCCATACCCACTATAGATTCGAAATAAATCAATTTAGATCCATGAAAAACCGAATATGACTTTATTTTAAAATAATATTTTAAGTTTTTCCAAAGGTGCCCCTCTCCTCCCTTATAAAAAGGAAACCCCTTCCCTCTTCTCTTCACACCGTTTTGAGCCTTTAAGCTCGCCCAAACCCTGACCATTTATCTTATACACTTCCCTAGAAACATTTTGGAGGTTCTTGTCTTCTAAAAAGACCAACTCTACTTCCTTAAGAGGAACCTTAAAGGAGGTGCGTCGAATAAGAGGTAATCTCTTCTTCCAATTCTCTCAAGTTTCTTTCTTCTTCTACTTCCTCTTATTTAGTTGTATAATTATGAAGTAATAAAATAAGTATTAATTATATACTGATATGTTATTATAAATATGAAACAACCTTATTTAACCTTCTATCCATCCTACGGAAAACGAAATCACCGTGCGTGCGTACGTACGGAATACCGTCTCCACGTCGTGGTGTAATCTGTTTTCAAGCACCACCTTACTTGGATGGGTATAATGGTGTAATTAAATAAGTATATATGATTATTGTAAAGTGATATTGATTCTGAAATATTATACATACACTTAAATACAATTCCATGATCATGGGAATGATATCATCACTCATGCGTACGTACGGACTACCGTCTCCACGACGCGATGAGATTCATTCTCCATGTTAACCATTCATGATTGATTATAAATTATATATAATGAATAATAATGACATATATGACATAATAATGATATTGGATTTATGTATATATATATATATTTATTTCATCTACTTAATTCCATTCAATTCAATAAGGAAACGAAAACAACGCTCATGCGTACGTACGGCCTACCGTCTCCATGAACGATGTATTTCATTCCATTTACAAATCTATCATATATATATGTATATGCTGAATATATATTATATATAAATCATTTTTTACATCCTGTAATTATTTAAATCAGTATATAATTAATAATATCAAGAACAACAAGTCGAAACACGTATGATAAATGAGACAATTATACCCAAAATGCTGCTTTAACATGGAATTTACAAAAGAACGGACAATATAAAGTCATAAGTGAACCATATATTATATCATAACAATGAATATGATTCTGTAATAAGTCAATGACATTATTTAAATCATTATACAGGAGGTTCAGACACGTACAAAGCTTATCGGACCTAAGGTAAGGGATAATGTTGCAATCTCAATTGTTTTCTATCCGAGATTTCTTATACGTAAGTATTTACTGGGGTTATATTTATTATCCATGTAAAAGTTTTATAAAAATGATTTCATGTATGTTTAAAGTCATTTTTACCCATTTTTTACTTTTACTACATGGTATGTAAGAAATATTTCTTTTTGTTTACCATACGAGGTACTTTTTGACTTTTCTGAAAAAAGTATGAGAAGAATGTTATTTTTAACTTATACTTCGTGAATGGATATTTATAGTTTCATAACACCTCATTTTCATGAAGCTTACTCTACAAGATTTAATGACTATTTTCAACAAAATACATTTATTTTAAAATTTCATGGCATTTTGTGAAAAGAAAATGATTTTGAAGAAGAAAGGATATTTTCCTCAAGAATTCAATTCAAATGTTTTATCAAAACCATTTTCCATATAAGATGACACTATTTCATATGTGTATGTTTCAAGTTTAATGTCTCTATGATTTACATGGTTTCAATTTTCTTATAATGAAATGTCCATTTGTTTTATATGGATTATGAGATGATGGGATGATGTTTATGAAACCCATTTTATTCTTTGGGTTACGATGAATGTTTTATATTTATTTTTTGTCACAAGTAAGAATGATTTCATTATGAGATAGGTGGGACCTATATATCCCTCCAATGCATTGGGTAAATATTTATATCTCATGAGGTAGACATGGATAGAATGGTAAATTAATCTGGTTCAGTAATACAGGACTAGAACGAGGAGTGAACTCGATTCAGAAAGGGACCTTGTCCACTAAGATGGTCTTGGCAGCAATGCCTTGGATACTATGGGAATCATATCATGTGCTTAATGGTTTCCACAATCACATGTTTTATTCCCATGCTATATTATCATTATTGATGTTCCTTTATGATATATTCCTTATGTACTTACAAGATTTATGTCATTACCCAAGATTTTGATGTTTAAACATTATGTTCATGTTTTTAAGTTCAAATGTATATGATCTGTTTTATTTTATCCATGATTACCATTACTGAGCATTTGAGCTCACTCTTTATATGTTTTATTTTCCATAGGATTTAAAGAAAGTTTTTAGGTAAGAAAAAAAGGGAAGATCTTTATGGGAGATGTTGAAGATATTTCACCATGATTAGAAGATTACGTTCTGAGTTTCCAAAAACACTAAACTATTACAGTCCTTGTGTGTCTGTTTTTTTTATGTATTAAGTATTCCACAAAAGTAATGTAATGTCCATGTACTTCAAGATTCGGGTCTCTATAGTTGGTATCAGAGGAAAGGTTTAGTCAACCTTTGGAAACTAGGATGCGAAAACTTTAGTGAGATCCCTAGAGATATTTCTAAGGTATGTATAGGGATGTCCCTAAGGTTAAGTATAAGTATAGGTTATAGTCCAAGAATTATAGTAACGATCTTAGAATTAAACCTAAGATGTTAGATATTGAAGGTACTCCCCCTTTATTATGTTGTATTCCTAGTATTATTTTTTCCACTCACACTATTCTTTCTGGGTTTTAGAAAATGGCTGGAAACCGGAAGATTCAAGATAATGGTGGATATGATGGACAATGGAATGATATTCTTAATGAGAAAACAAATGAAATTGGATATGGAAGTCCACATATCGTTATTATGCCTAATCATCGATCTCATAATATGATCAATAATCTCAACTTTGGTAAGTTTCCTGAATCAGCTAATAAGAGAAAGATGGAGTTTCATGATGATCATGGAGGAAAGAAAGTTCAATTTCCCTCATGTAAATCATGTGGGAAGAGGAATCAAGGAGAATGTTTCAAAGGTATTGGAAGATGATTTGGATGTGGAAAAGAAGGACACAAAGCCAGTAATTGAAAAGGAAAAGGTTTAGTTAACACTATGGACAAGGATAATAGTATTTCTAAGGAATAAACAATAGTTAAATGTTTTAAATGTGGAATGTATGGGAATTATGCAAACCAATTCCCTAAAGGAAGATCTCATGAAGAGAATCAGCATGGTTGTATGGGTAATATTTATGTGGATGATGATGAAGAGACTACAAATGATATATGAAATGAAAGAAGTGTTGAGGAATAAAATGATGAAGCACTGTCAGTGGTTTAATAAGGTAGTGGAATGATTTTATATTTATCAAGAGTTATGTTGTAGAGGTAATTTAATGATAATATAGAATAAATAATCATCTAAGGATTGTTACACTATTGTTTTTCCTGAAGTATTTTAAAGTATATGATGAATGGTAACGGTAACCATGAAAGGTTATTCAGATATTTTTGGAAAGCACCTAAAATTCACATAAAGAAGGGCTAAGGAGATAATGAAATGTTTGATAGTATTAATGAGCTCATGAATTATATAAGGAAAAAGGTATATCATGGTTTGAGTATATAGAATCTTTGGGATTTTGGTATATGGAAAGAGTTACCTTGTGACAACATTCATGTTTTCACTAAGGTTCAATGGGTATTCATTTTTCAAGAGAATACATGATTAAGGTATTCACATGATTGGAATGTGAAAAACAAGATATATTAGGGATAAATGATGATATTAACATTCTTGTTATATGAACTTTTTAGTAATCATTCTCATTATACTATGAGTTTGGAAAGAAATATTTTGGATAAGCATAAAGATTCGAATGGATTATGTTGAACATAAGTTAGTATTGTTTAAGGATAGAATTTTTTTTCGATATTATTGATAGAATGTCATAATAGTTTAGTTTTAGAGAAAGGACAACCCATAGGATGGGAGACAACTCATCACGCTGGACAAGGATGCAGGAATCAAACCCACAACTGAAGTGCGACATGCCTTTATCGCCTACCACTAGCCTACAGGAAGTCCCTGGTTAGTTGAAACTAGTTTTAATTTATTAAGTGCTATGATAGCTGAAGTATAAGTTCATTTTAGCAACCATATATGATTAATCTCAGCATATATGGACTTCTGTATATTTAATAAATTGTGCTAAAATTTTTGCAATTGAAATAGATGGAATGACCTATCATTCTATCGCATAATCTGCTAACACTTCACAGAAGACAAATTCAACTTCATTTCTTTAAGAGATAAAGTGGAAATTGTTCGAGGCACGAGCAATAGTGAGATGATACCGAAATAAAGTAAGTATTTCTTTTAATTCAAATTCTTCAACTTTAGGGAAATGATCTTGAAAACAAAAAAAATGTTGTCCTAGTGCTCTCAGATCTTATGAATCGGATGGTACCTTAGATCATCACAAATTTATAGTTTTGTGATTGTTGGCTTTTTCATAGTCATGTTCTCTACCACTCTTCATCAGAAGTTGATGGTTATATTTCTCTTCCATATCCATATTTTCACCTATGTTCCCCTATGTGGAAACCCAGTGATTAGTTAATTTGGGTAACTGTTACGTTTCATACTTTATTTTTTAAAATTATGTTTTAGTGTTCCTTTTTACGATGTGGGTTTCTATGAATAGTAAAAGATTTATAACCCTGATGAATTTCAAGGGCAAAATTCATTTAAAGGGGGGTAGAATGTAACGCCCCGATATTTTATAAAAAATGTTCTTTTAATTTAATTGATTTCTTCTATTATACACTACACCAAGTTTAGATTGTACTATACGCAACACCGTATTAGATTACAGTATATGCAACACTATTCTTGGTTTGTGTTACACATAATTTCATGTTTGTTTTGTGGAAATTATTCTACGAAACATTAAGTATAGATTTTGATTAATGTATAAATGAAATAAGTTTTGATTATGTTGTATGCAACACCAAACAGAGCTTTCACTACACGTGACCCTGACTTGGCTTGCATTACACGAAATCAACACCTTCCTCAATAGCGTGTGTAGTACGCAATACCGAGCTTCACTAAATGAGATATTATTATAATATTATTATGAACTAGCCGTTATGAATTGTAATAACCACTTTTTTGAAATTTTATAAATTTTATCTTTCAAAATGGAATTCATTTTTGGATTCGTAATATCAAAATTATCCTAGGGTGAATTTTTTGAATTTTTCTGAAAACTTTCAATTTTTGATGAATAGTGAAAACACTGGGTCACTATTTAAAAACCGAATTTTTATTTAAATAATTATTTATTTTATTTATTTTAGGTCAAAATTGATACATAATACCTATATATGTTCAATGTAATTAATTGGAGTCATTTTATAATAATTTTAGATATATAAAAATTTTATTGAACTTTTAACTGTCTTTTACCCACCTCCTAGGAGAATTTGGAAATTCACACAAAACGTAATTTTACTACTTCTGTGAGTGGAATTTTGAAAATCCGAGAGACACGGTTAATATCAAGGACTAAAATTTGGTTCAATGACATGAAAATAATTTTTGGGGAATAGTAGCTTTTTACTTTTATTTACCACGGTTAAAAGTAAATAGGGTAATTAAGGGTAAAAATGATATTATTACCCTAACACATGTCCTAATTCTAATAGATAAGTGTAATTCGAAAAAAAACAACCTTATTAATAAAATATGAAAATTTAGGTCAACTTGGATTAGATTAGGACATTTATTATTAATTTATTTAAATAAGGGTTAAAATAGTTAAAATCAAAGTTTAATAACTAAATATTTTTTAATATAGGGTTATACATAAGATAAATTCAACTATGAATATTCATTAGAAAGATAAAAAGATTTACTACCTAATGGTAAATTATTTATAATTTTCAGACATTAAATAATTTATGTTATTTATGTCACAATGGTGATGTAGTAATTACCTAAATAATGAAATATTAAAATAATTGATTTTATAAATACCCAAATAAATGTAATTTGAGACTTTTTATTAATTACACTAATTTTATAGGTTAATATGAGATGTTATAATTGAATTAATTTAAGTTTTTAGAACTAATCATTCTGTTATGTTTTTCACAAAATTCCATTACCAAATAGTGTCAAAATTGACATAAAATAGTTTTTAAAACAAATATTATATTATTAATTGTTATTATATTCCTAAAAATCTAAGGTTCGGCCAAGATACTTATATCATGATATGAATATAATTAATGGACCACTTGGGGGTCTCTTTGATGTATATGGTATGTTTATTAATTATATAATATAAAAATACGAAGTGACATGATAAATGTCAATCTAATTAACTAAGAGTTAAAACTAAAAGATAAGGTTAATATAATGACACAAACCTGTCTAAAATACATTGGTTGAGAGTATTTATACCCATACCCACCTTATATTTGAAACAAATCAATTTGGAGCTATAGAAAACCGAATATGACTTTATTATAAAATAATATTTTAAGTTTTTCCAAAGGTGCCCCTCTCCTCCCTTATAAAAAGGGCAACCCTTACCTCTTCTCTTCACACCATTTTGATCCTTTAAGCTCATAAAACCCCTACCCATTTATCTTATCTACTTCATTAGAATAATTTTGGAGGTTCTGGTCTTCTCAAAAGACCAACTCTACTTCCTTAAGAGGAAGCTTAAAGGAGGTGCGTCGAAGAAGAGGTAATCTCTTCTTCCAATTCTCTCAAGTTTCTTTTTTATTATACTTATTATTATTTAGTTGTCTCATTATGAAGTAATAACATAAGTATTAATTATATACAGATATGTTATTATAAATATTAAACAACCTTATTTCACCTTCTATCCATCTTACGGAAAACAAAATCACAGCGCGTGCGTACGTACGAAATACCGTCTCCACATCGGGTTGTAATCTGTTTTTGACCACCACCTTACTTGGATGGGTATAATGGTGTAAATAAATAACTATATATGATTATTGTAAAGTGTTATTTATTTTGAAATATTATACACACACTTCAATTCAAATCCACGATCATTGGAATGATATCATCGCTCATGTGTACGTACGGACTACCGTCTCCACGACGCGATGAGATTAATTCTCCATGTTAACCATTCATGAATGATTATAAAGTATATATAATGAATAATAATGAAATATGTGACATAATAATGATACTGGATTTAAGTATATATATATGTATGTCATCTACTTAATTCTATTCAATTCAATAAGGAAAAGAAAATAGCATTCATGCGTACGTACGATCTACCGTCTCCATGAACGATGTATTTCATTCCATTTATTGATCTATCATCTATATATGTATATTATGAATATATATTATATATAAATCATGTTTTAAATTTTTTTAATTATTTAAATCAGTATATAAGTAATAATATCAAGAACAAAAAGTCGAAACACATACGATAAATGAAATGATGTTACTCAAAATGCTGCTTTAACATGGAATTTAGAAAAGAACGGGTAATATAAAGTCATAAGTGAACCATATATGATATCATAACAATGAATATGATTCTGTAATAAGTCAATGACATTATTTAAATCATTATACAGGAGGTTCAGACACGTACAATGCTTATCGGACCTAAGGTAAGGGATAATGTTGCAATCTCAATTATTTTCTATCTGAGATTGCTTATACATAAGTATTTACTAGGGTTATATTTATCATCCATGTCCAAGTTTTATAAAAATTATTTCATGTATGTTTAAAGTCCTTTTTACCCATTTTTGACTTTTACTACATGGCATGTAAGGAATCTTTCTTTTTGTTTACCATACGAGGTACTTTTTGCCTTTTCCAACAAAAGTATGAGAATAATGTTATTTTTAACTTATACGGCGTGAACAGATTTTTACGGTTTTATAACACCTCATTTTCATGAAGCATACTCTACAATATTTAATGACTATTTTCAAAAAAAATCATTTCCTTTTAAAATTTCATGGCATTTTGTGAAAATAAAATTATTTTTAAGAAGAAAGGATATTTTCCTCAAGAATTCATTTCAAATGTTTTATCAAAACCATTTTCCATCTAAGATGACATTATTTCATATGTGTATGTTTCAAGTTTAATGTCTCTATGATTTACATAGTTTCACTTTTCTTATGATAAAATGTCCATTTCTTTTATATGGATTATGAGATGATCGGATGATGTTTATGAAACCCATTTTATTCTTTGGGTTATGATGAATGTTTTATGTTTATTTTGTGGCACAAGTAAGAATGATTTCATTATGAGATGGGTGGGACCTATATCTCCCTCCAGTGCATTGGGTTAAGACTTATATCTCATGAGATAGACATGGCTAGAACAGTAAGTTAATCCGGTTCAGTAATACAGGACTAGAACGAGGAGTGAACTCGATTTAGAAAGGGACCTTTTCCACTAAGATGGTCTTGGCAGCAATGCCTTGGCTACTATGGAAATCATATCATGTGATTAATGGTTTCCACAATCACATGTTTTATTCCCATGCTATTTTATCATGATTGATGTTCCTTTATGATAAATGCCTTACGTACTTCCAAGATTTATGTCATTGCCCAAGATTTTGATTTTTAAACATTATGTTCGTGTTTTTAAGTTCAAATGTATATGATCTGTTTTATTTTATCCATGCTTAACCTTACTGAGCATTTGAGCTCACCCTTTATATGTTTTCTTTTCCCCAGGATTTGAAGAAAGGTTTTAGGTAAGAAAACAAAAAGGGGAAGATCTTTATGGGAGATGTTGAAGATCTTTCACCATAATTAGAAGATTACGTTATCAGTTTCCAAAGACACTAAACTATTATGGTTCTTGTGTGTCTATTTTTGTTATGTATTAAGTATTCCACAAAAGTAATGTAATGTCCATGTACATCAAGATTCGGGTCTCTACATATTGTATATTGAGCATCTACATCATCATATTGCAATACTAAAATTGGTATCAGTGATCCCAAAATTTTTATCAGAGGAGGTCTTTAAAATAATTATATTCACATATAAGTTTTCTTTCTCAAGTTTTCATTATTCTATATTTTCCTTGATTAGTATTTTTATCCCTGTTTATAAACATTTATTACTAACAAGTTTGTGTGGAAGGATATTTTCTTCTGGATGACAGGAATGAATGTTGTCTTGATTGAAAATATTAATACTACAAGACCAAAAATCTTTTATGGGAATGATTATGAATATTGGAGAGATCATATGAAGACCTTTGTGATAAACACAGGTGTATACAACTACATTATGTTAACCGGAGACTATAGGATTTTTTATAAGAAACTTAGAACCTTTACTAATCCAGAAATGGTGGAATACCAGCTGAACTTTAAGGTACAAAATAATTTCCTTTGTTCCATGACTAGAAATATATATAGTCAAATTTCATCTTGTGAAGCAGAAAATATTATTTGGAAGAATCTTGAAGTAACTCACTTTGGAACTTCTAAAGTCATTGAATCTGGAAGAGCTATGCTCAGAGATGAATATCATGGTTTCTGCTTTCCTTATGAAGAACCCATATATAAGGTACAATAATGATTCATGAGAATTGTCAATAGTTTACAATATATGGGAGAGAAAGGTTTATATGATGAGGTACTTGTGGAGAAAATTATAGATATCATGCATAATGAGTGGGAATATAAGAGGACATCCATAGATGAAAATAGAAAAGTGAGTTAGATTTATATTGATGTGGGTTTTGGAACTCTTCTTCAATATGAAACTAGAATGAAGAGATATGTTGAAAATATTAAGAAGAATAATGCAAATGGCAGTGTTACTTTTACAACAACTTCAAATCATATGAAATCCAAGACTCCTGAGAGAGTTACAAGATCTAAATATAAGGAGGTTGCTATTAAATCCAAATATAGTGGAAGTCAATCTTCAGAGAATGAATTAGCCAATCTTGCTCGAAGGGTGAACAAGATTGTTGGACAAAAGAACTTTCAATCTAGATACAATAAGAAATAAAGAAAGGTCAAGAAAGGCTGAAAAGTCATTTGCTATGAATGCAAAAGATCAGGGAATATAAGGTCAGATTTTCATATTCATAAGAAAAAAGATAGAAAGGAAAATCATTTTGAGAGTAATAGAAATAAATACTCAAAAACTAATGATAAGAAAGTTTTGAATTCCAATGAAACCTGGAGTTCTAGTGGTGGTGACTCTCCTGATGAATCCTCATAGTACGAATCTTCTGATCAGAAGAATCTTGGTTTACATGCCAAGTTACCTATTAAAAATCACTATTTAATGTCCAAGGTACACAATGATGAATCTTTAACCACTGTATCCTTGAATTCTTATTATAGTGATAGTAAATACTATGAATCTTCAAATGAATAATCTTTTTATGATGGAGATAATACTTTACCAACCTATGAAGAAGTTTTTAGGTTTTCTAAGCTCCTTGAGAATGAAAATTCTAATGTTAATAAAAACTTTGATAAGGAAAATTCTAGAATTACTATTCTTACAATAGAAATATCAAATCATTCTAAAGATCTTGATAAGAAAAATTATGATTTTGGAAATGTTTCAAAAACCCTTGAGGAAGTTAATTATGAGAAGGATAAACTTCCTAAGGAACTAAAAAATGAAATTTCTAAGAAAAATGTTTTAGAGCCTAACTCTAGTGAAAAAAATAATGTTTTGAGGATAAAACCTTAGTTATTAGACTGAAGTTAGAAATATTTTTCTTGAGGAAGTGTTTCTCAAACTTTAACTTAGGTAAGGAAAATTTTGATAAGATGTATTCCCAAATTCGACCTCTAAGGAATAATTCTGGATATGGTTACACTAGTTCAGAACCAATTTTTAGTAACAATTATTTTGTTCCTCAAAGTGATCCATTCTGCACTATGTGTCAGTGGGGTGGTTATTGGGAAATTTTTTTCCCTAAATGAAACTTAGTCTTTAGGTTTTCATAAAGCTCATTTTCAATGAAAATGTGGATTCCAAAAATTTTTCTTTCTGAAGTTTCCGGATCAAAGAAATTTTGGGTTCCGAAAGTCTAACATTCTTATTTTTAGGGAAGTAAAGATAGTACCAAAAGTAATACATGGTACATGGATAATGGATGTTCCTGGAACATGACTGGTAACAAAAACGTCTTTGAAAATATTATCTAGACAAAGGGAGGAAAAGTAAATTTCAGAGATAATGATCATGGGAAATTATTGGTATAGGTAACATTGTTCTTCTTGGAAAAACTTTGATTTCAAATGTTTTATTTGTAAAGGGTCTTAAGCACATCCCTATTAGCATAAGTCAATTATTTGATGAAGGTTACCTTATGAATTTTAGTAATGAAAAGTGTTTAGTACACAATTCCAAGGAAGAGTTTATTCTTTCTGCCAATAGGAAAAAGAATGTTTACACACTAAACATAGAAGAACTTAAGAGCCGAGATCTACCTTGCCTTAGTGTAATGGAAGATAATTCTTGGTTATGGCATAGGAGGTTCGAACACTGTAATCTTAGGAACCTATGAAATATATATAACAAAAGGCTTGTTAAGGATTTACTAGAGCTTAGATTTTATTCTTCAAAAGTTTTTGATTCATGTCAATATGGCAAGCAACATAAATCAAGTTTTAAATCAGTTGTTGAATTCTCAACCACTGATGCATTATAGTTGGTGCATATGGATATTTATGTTCCAACACAAACTAGAAGCATTTGAGGGAAAATATTATGTATTTTTTCTAGTTGATAATTACACTAGATTTACATGGGTTTATTTTTTTGCAAAGAAATCTGATGATTTTTCTTATTTCAAAAGTTTTAGATCCCAAGTTAAAAATGAGAAAAACCTTCCTCTGAAAACCATTCATAGTGATCATGGAGGAGAATTAAATAATTCTGATTTTGAAACTTTTTGTAGTAGAAAAGTAATTACTCATAACTTCTCAGCACCAAGAACTCCTCAAAAAAATGGGGTTGTTGAATGAAGAAATAGAATTCTTCAAGAGATAACCAGAACCATGTTGAGTAAATATTTGGTATCTAAATGTTTTTGGGATAAAGCAGTAAATACTTCTTATTATACTATAAATCATGTTTTGATTATACATTTTCTTAATAAAACTCTTTATGAGTTATGAAATGGTTGAAAACCTAGACATTCCCACTTCAAGGTTTTTGGTTGCAAGGTATTCATTCTAAATAATAATGATAATCTACAAAAATTCACACCAAAATATAATGAAGGAATTTTCTTAGGCTACTCCACAACCTCTAAGGCTTATAGAGTATTCAATAAAAATACTTTTACTATTTAATAAACAATACAAGTTAAATTTGATGAAACTAATCCCTTTTATTAAACATCATCAACCCACATGTTTAGATATTTTTTTAAAAACAGATTATCAACCCGTGGTAGAAGATCCTTCTGATAAGGAAAATGTTGAAGAAAATGTTTCTGAATCATTTACCCCAGAAGACTATCTACCATATATTAATGAACAGGTTTTACAAAACCCAAATCAGTTGTTTCTTAAGAATCATCCCAGCGATAGTATCATTGGTGATGTAAATAAACCAATAATGACTATAAGTTCCTTAAGAAATGAATTTGAACATCTAGCATTCCTTTCCCAATTAGAACCAAAAAGCACTGATTAAGCTTTAGGTGATAATTATTAGATAAAAGATATGCAAAATAAGATAAATTAATTTGAAAGAAATAAAGTTTGGACCTTGGTTGAAAGAGCTAAGGAAACTTCTATTATTGGAGTAAAATGGTTCTTTAGAAATAAGTGTGATGAAAATGGAATCACAGTAAGAAATAAAGGAAGATTATTTTCTAAAGGATATAATTAACAAGAAGGAATAAACTATGAAGAAACGTATGATCCAATAGCTAGACTTGAATCTATTTATATTCCACTTTCCTTTGCAACATTATTCAACTTCAAAAAATTTTAAATGAATGTGAAATGTTATTTCCTTAATGGTTATGTTCCAGAGGAATTTTTTGTTGAATAACCTCCTAGTTTTAAAGATATACAATATCCTGAACATTTTTTCAAACATACCAAAGCTTTTTATGGACTTAATCAAGATCCTAGAGCCTTTTATGATATAATTATAAGGTTTTTGCTTCAAAAAAATTTTGTTAATGGAAATTATGATCCAACCATTTTAAAAAAATAAAGATAAGAAAAATGTTTTAATTGTTCAAATTTATGTTGATGATAGTATATTTGGTTCAACTCAGTGATCTTTAACTGATTACATTGCAGATCTAATGAAATATGTGTTTGAAATGAGTACGATGGGTGAGTTAACATTTTTCCTTGGTTTTCAAATTTCTAAAAAATCAAAAGGAATCTATATATCTCAAAATAAGTATATTAAATATCTTCTTTAAAAATATGGATATGAAAACACTAAGAGTATAAGTACTCCCAGTGGTACCTCAAATTCACTTGATCTTGATGAAGCTGGGAAACCAGTAGATCAAAAATCATTTATAGGTATTATAGGAAGTCTAATTTACTTGATAGCTAGTCATCCATAATTAATGTTTTCAGTATTATTATGTGCAAGATATCAATCCAATCCAAAGGAATCTAATTTAAAGGTAGTGAAAAGGATTTTTTGCTACTTAAAGGGAACCATGGATTTAGGACTCTTTTATATTTATAGAAATGATTTTGTTTTAAAACGTTTTTCGGATGATGACTTTGGTGGGTGTAGAATAGATTGGAAATGTATATCTAGAACTTGTAATTTCTTAAGAGATTCATTAGTTTCTTTGTCATGCAAAAAAGCAACACTCTGTATCACTTTCAACTACTGAAACTGAATATATAGTAGCTGGAAGTTATTGAGCTCAAGTGTTGGGGATGCAACACACACTCACAGACTATAGTATGAGTTTTACCAAAACACAAATATTGTGTCATAATACTAGTGCCATGTCCTTATGTAAATTCCCTGCACACCACTCTCGTTCAAAACACATAGATTTTAGGCATCACTTTATTAGGGATCACACACAAAAACGAGATATAATTCTTCAATTTATCGGAACACAAGATCAAATTTATGATATTTTAAAAAAATATTTACTATCTCATATATTTGAATACATTAAACAAAAGTTAGGAATGATAAATATAAGGTAATATTCCTTATTAAATTCTTGTTGAAACCTATCTCCTTGCAGTACCAAACTCTTTTTCATAGGGGGGGGGGTACATTTGTTCATAGTCAAAATTTTTGTAGTTAAAATATTTGTAGTCAAAAATTTTGTAGTTAAAATTTTTGTAGTTAAATTTTTCATAGTGAAAATTTTCAAAGTCAAAATTTTTGTAGTCAAAATTTTCAGAGCACAAAAGTTTTTAATAATCAAAATTTTGGAATCTAAAGTTATTCAGGAAAATATTTCCTCGTTATGAATAATCTTCTTGAAAATCTGAAATGTATGTTTCCCTTCCTAAGTCTTAGAAATAATTGTTTTCCTTGTTGGTATTTAAATTTCTTTTTAAACTCTTTGGATTCACATTTACATAAATCCAAATGTTCTTCTTAAAAACCTAAAAAGATTGGAATCAATCAAAATCCTTCTCTGGCTGTTATCTCAACCGTCAGATCTTCTCAATAAATCTTTCAACCGTTGGATAAATCAGGGAAGCTGAACCGTTTATTCAATTTCTTATATAAAGAACACCCGATGCTTGTCCCACATCGATCTCCAAGACTTCGTGTGCTAAAGCTCTACCTCTTTTTTTAATGCCGTTCTAGATCATTAAGACTTTCTTACTTTTGAATGTCTTCTGAAGCCACTTCTCAGAAAGAAATATCAACGGTTAAAATAATATCGGAGTGGAAGATCTACCGTGAAAGGTTGGTCGATAAAAAGTTATATTCCAAATATGACTCTATTGTTTCTAAGAATATCAAGCTGAATAGTTGGGAGAGTGTATGTATATCAAAACTAAGAGCACAGGATCTGGTGTATCCAAAATTTCTGGTTGAATTCTACGAGACAATCATTTTTTTCAATGAAGGAGGAAGAGATAAATTTTCTTTCAAGAGCTATGAAAAATCATACTCTCTTTCTTATAACATGGCAGAAAATATGATAGGAATTCATTATGAGGAAGAAGAAGAGTTTTTCTCTCACAAGCTTCCTAATGTAATTGGATCTTTTGACAAGGAAAAGGCTATAGAATTTCTTGGATTAAATGAAGTGAAAACTCCCAAAATTATTCATCTCTCTACAAATCATAGGATTCTTTAGCTATGGGTTCAAGGTTTCCTCATTCCGAGAAAATGGGACAAGGATACCCTGAAGAAAAGTGATGTTTATATTCTGGATTTCTTGGTGAACCTAAGAAAGATAAACCTGGTTAAGCATATCTTGGTCACTATTGAGAATATAAATAATGGAAATATGAATTCTTAGATAATCATGTATCCGACCATTCTTTCAAATATCATTGTTCTTTGTCTTCATTATATCAAGATTCCTAGTAGTTCTAAGTTGAGAAATTTTAAGGTGATTCTTTTGAGTTATGATACTCTAAGGAGGATGAATATTGGATTTATTAGTTAATCCAGAGAATTTCATGATTTGTCGGAAGCAGAAGTTGAAGCTCTTTCAAAGAAAAAAGTAGTGGTCGAAACCTCTAAAAAGGGTGGAAGGAAGAGGAAGGTAAATGAATCATAAGGAAAAGAAAAAACACTTGTGGAAAAGGAAATTCAATCCACACCCCCAAAACCCAAGAAAAAAAAATGTATACTGATGAAGTGGTTACTAAATGGAGAGAGGACAAGAAGAATAAGAAAGAAGGGGAGCCTAGTTTTGGTTTAGATCATACTAAGGCAAAATCCTTGAAAGAAATTACTTCTGAAGGGCTTGAGAAGCAACAAAAATAGAAAAATAAAAATCAAAAGATGTCTGAGGTTGACATAGTCCAATACCTTCTTAAGGCCACTAAAAAAGTCTCTGAAGAATTTTCGATACCATAATTCATTCTAGTGGATCCATTACCAGAGACTCTGGGAAAGAAGCTAGTGATTCTGGAACAACATCAAGAATAAGAAATAGTGCAAGAAGAATAAGCATATGAAGAAGAAGAATAAGGGAGTAGTTATACCAAAGATATAATAAATCAAGTATAATATTTCCATGAGAAGGAAAGTCCTTATGAGAAACTCTCAATTGAAACCTCTAAAGCCAAATCCTCAAAACATGCTACCCCTTAAAAATATGAAAAGGGTGAAGAAGAAGTGAACAAGTTTTCTGAAAATGAAAGTAGCAATCATGATTTCATTCACCTGGAGGATGTTGAGGTAGGATGCGAGAAGAAATAAGTTTATGAATATAAAATAATTCAGCTATCATACAATGAAGATGAATTTCATAATAAAAAAGAAATCATTCTGAATGATGATAAGGGAAAAAAAGTGGTTGTGGATAAACCTAGAAAAACTATGGTAAAGAATAAAGAAGTTGGTGCTTCATTGAAGAGAAAGGCTGTTGAAATAGAAAAAGAATCCTCACCAACCAAAGTCTCAGATTCAGAATCATCCTCACTCAGACATGACTTTGTTGTTCTGTCTTTGAAAAAGTTTATTGGAACTAGTCCCTTATTTCATAGTATAGACTCGAGATGCAAGATGCTTCAACATTCATTAAATCAAAAATCGGATTCTGTTTTCTTGGTTATGGATAAATGTGTTAGTCTCGAGCCAGATTTCAAAACATTTCTCATCAACTATGAGGCTCATAATAGATCTTGTCAAAATATGAGAAGTTGATCAAGGAAGACAATAGAAGAGATGAGAATCTTTGACGAATTTCAAGATAGTGTCAAGGATTCCTTTCACACTGAAGATGTGACGATCAAGGATCTCACTAATTGTCTTGAGGAAAAGTTAAGTCTTGAACAGACTTCTTGGAAGCAAGAAATCAAGGATCGGAATGGGAAGATAAATTCCGTGGCCATGAATTGGAAGAGAGAAAGGGATCTCAGAATTGAGATTGAATAGAATATTTCTAAGTAGGAAGAAGTCTTGAAATCCCAGGCATAGAATCTTAAGGATTAGTAAGAAAATATAAAATCCTTAGAGAAGAAAACTGATGATCAGGATTAGCTTCTCAAGCATATGGAGGAGGATCATAAAGAACAAAAGAATCTCAATACCATTGCGAAGAAGCTGATTCTGAAAGATAAAGAAGGATAATATTTTCTAAATCTTATCTTGAATTTTATTTTTTCCTGATTGTAAAAATTATTCCAATATTAATGAAATTCTAATTTCACTTCATATTTTTGGTTTTTTAGTGCTAATATTTCAGGTACCAAATTTCTTTTCCATTCCATTTATTCATTTTTGAAAATCACAAATGGGGAGAAGGGAATGTCAAAAATAATACTAAGGAGAGAAGAAATTTCCCTAGGTAAGGGGGAGTTCATCTAAGCGGGAGTTTTCTTCATAAATATTTTCGTATACAAAAAAATAAAAAATCTCATTTAGGAAATTCAGAAAACAATCCTTAGGGTTTTTAAAACCTAAGGGGGATTTAGTCTTATTCACTTTGATCCATAAGTAAAGGAAGATAAGTTTTTATTTCTAAGTTCATATAATTTTAAAGTTCTTATATTCTTATTAGTAAGGATTTTTATGCTTTCAAAAGGGGGGGGGGGGTATTTTTGAGTCAATATGTTTTCCTTATGACTTTTACATTCCTTTAGGTTTTGAAAATCATAAACACTCCATCTAAAGGCAAATTTTATTTTCCTTAATAAGGAAAATTTTTCTTCCTCAAGGAAAATTTATCCTTACATGTTTTTTATTGTTCATGTTTTAGTTAATTTAAAACTACATCTTTTTATTATAAAGTGTAAAATTAGGTTTCACATCTAAAACCTTGAAATTATATAAATACTTTGATATAGAGTATTTTGTTTTTAGGTTCCAAATTCAAACTCCAAATTCTATGAAATTCAGACTCCTAATTCTCTAAAATTCAGACCCCAAATTATCTAAAATTCAAACTCAGAATTCTCTAAAATTCAGACTCCAAATTCCCTGAAATTCAAACTTTGAATTCTATGAAATTCAGAGTCTTAATTCCCCGGAATTAAGACTATGAATTCTTTAGAATCCAGGCTTTTAATTCCTTAGAATTCAGGTTCTGAATTCCTTTGAATTCAGACTCCAAAATATATATAATTATGATTCCTATTTCCTTGAAAAACAGAATTCAAATATTCATGCAATATAGAATCTAAATGTTCTTAGAATCCAAACATTATTTTCCTTAGACTTTGAAAAATTATATTTGGTTGAGCAACCATATTTTTCTTACATTTGTTACAGTTATGAAACGATGTCGTGTATTCTGTTTCTAACTAACCATTGTTTGAGTGACACGTATACAAATACCCGCGAGATTCACAGAAAAATATGACTATTCAAGGAGGGAGACGACCGTTGGAGAAGTACCTTTAAATGGGATCTCATTTGAATAAGCTCACAACTTTAACAACTGACTGATTTACAACTCTAGATATTACATGATGTTGACGTGATTTCAATAAATAGGATCTCATTCTTTCATGGTAGTTTTTGTGGATGATATCTTGGTGTACTCTCACACTCGACACGACCATGATACCTATCTTGAGATCATTCTGAGTACACTGAGAGAGGATCAGTTATAAGTTAAGCTCTCAAAATGAAACTTTTGGATGGATCAGATTTACTTCTTGGGTCATGTTAACTCAGAGAGAGGAGTATTAGTAGACCCAGAGAAAGTGAGAGCAGTATTTTTATGGGAGCATATGAAAAATGTCTTCGAGGCACAGATTTTCCTAGGGTTGGCTGGATACTACAGATATTTCATATAGGACTTTTCACACATAGAAGCGCCACTAAAGGGACTGAATAAGAAGGGTGAACAGTTCTTGTGGTCAGATTATTGTGAGTAAAACTTTCAAGAGCTAAAATGGGAGGTTGAATTCTGCACCAATACTAGTTTTTTCAGAGCTGGGCAAGAGTTTCACTATTTAATGTGATGTATAAGGTATCGGTCTTAGAGTAGTTCTTATGCGGGGGGAAGGAGTCATTGCATATGAGTCTTGGCAGTTGAGGCCACATGATAGAAATTACTCGATGCACGATCTTGAGTTGGCTTCAGTTGTTCATGCCTTACGCTTTTGGAGACATTATCTTATCGGAGAGCATTTTTTGGTTTTCACTGACCACAAAAGTCTCAAGTATATCTTCTCTCAGCATGACTTGAATTTGAGATAGTGAAGGTGGGTTGAGTACCTTCAGTATTTTGACTTTGAGATTGATTATATGCCTAGGAATGGAAATGCGGTGGCTGATGCGTTCAGTATGAGGACATAGATACAGGCAGTTCAGGAGGCCAACAATGAGTGGAAGCTTATGGATCTGTTCTCTGAGATGAATTTGGAGGTGCATGACAGGTAGGGGAAGACATTTCTTTCTTCTGTAGTTGTTACCTCTTCTCTTCTTGATCATGTGTGAATGAGGAAGCTATCATATTCTGAAGGCCTAGTCCTACGGGAAAGTGTGTCAAGAGAGGACCCTATTCCTAGATGGTCCATAGGTGAGGATGAGATCTTGTGTTTTCAAGGGCACATGTGGGTTTCAGCAGACATACACGAGGAGCTGATGTGGGGATTTCACTCCCCAATTTGGGAATTTCATCATGGTGTCACCAAGATATATCATGATCTACAGCGTCAGTATTAGTGTCCAGGTATGAAGAGAGATGTTTTTAGTTTCAATATGAGGTGTTCCACTTGTCAGCAGGGAAAGGAAGAGCATCAGCAGCCAGCAGGGCTTTTGCATCACTTACCCATTCTTGAGTGGAAGTGTAATGATGTCGCGATGGATTTTGTGACAGATTTTCCAATGTCACCTTGAGGGAATTATGTTGTATGGGTTTTCCGTGACAGACTAATGAATGTTGCTCACTTCTTTCCAATCAAGGAGACTTTCAGTGTTGAAGAATTGGGAAGGTTGTACATCTGAGAGATTATACATCTACATGGAGTTACAAAATCCATTGTTTCAGATAGGGATACCCGTTTTACTTCTCGGGTCTAGAAGGGGTTTCACAAGGCTTTGGGTACATAGGTACTTCTATGTACAACTTACCACCCCCAAACAAATGGCTAGTCCGAGCATACGATTCAGGTGCTTGTGGACATGCTTCGAGCATGCATCCTGGATTTTGGAGATTCTTGGGAGAAGAACCTACCTATTGTGGATTTTTCCTACAACAATATTTTTCCAGAAACCATTCATATGGCACCTTATGAGGCTCTATATGGTAGTCCATTCCAATCACCCTTATGATGTCTGGAGTTAGGAGAGGTAGCTATGCTGGGACCTCGTCTTGTCCAAGAGACCACAGAAAAGATAGAGTTGATTTGGAAGAGGATGGCTACTGCGTAGTCTCGATAGACGTCTTATGCTGATCAGCGGAGATGACCTCTGGAGTTCAAGGTTGAGGATTAGGTTTTCCTGCATGTCACACCAAGGTTGGGGCACAAGAGGATTAAGAGATAGGGTAAGCTTTTGCTGAGGTACGTCGGGCCGTTTGAGGTGTTGGAGAGAGTTGTGCTGGTTGCCTATCAGTTGCAATTACCTCAGAGGTACCAAGATATGCACAACATCTTCCATGTTTCTCTTCTTCGACGTTACTTTTCAGACCCGTCTCATGCTTTTCAACCTAAGGAGGTTGAGTTTGAGGTGGACACCTTGTTCGAGGAGCATCATATTCTGATTGTTGATCGTAGTATAGAGGTTCTCCGTGGCCGATCTATTCCTATGGTATTAGCATTATGGGAGCATGGGCGGGTACAGGACGAGACCTGGGAGAGGTAGGCCGATGTACGATCACAATGTCTAGAGCTATTTGAATATTCATCTTCTATGCCTCATTGCTAGGGAAATTCGGGTACAAATTTCTTTAAGGGGGAAGTTTGTAAGAACCTGGATCTTTGTTTTAGGTATGTTTTCCTTTTTCTGGTGTTTTTGAGGAAAAGATAAGTTTATGGAAATTTTATAAGTACATACCATGTACTCAATTACCAAAGGTATCCAGGTGATAGATTTGTAGCGGCCATGTACACGGCCGTGTGTGGTGACCTGGAGAACGGATAATGCGTGAGATGATAAGGGCAAGTACACACCATGTAATTATAATGTACATGACATGTACTTTTTTTTTCATTAAATGGACCGGGGTCGCATATAATTGGTAGAAAGACCTCCCTCTAGGTCTGGTTCTTCGGAGAGTGAGAGGATGGCCACGATTTATCTCTGATCCCCCGATGGAGCGTATGTTCTCCGAATTGACTGTCGTCGATTGCATTAGGATATCCTCGGTAACCTCTTCCTTCTGCTAGAGCTTCATTTCCCGATTCTTCCTATTTCAATAGTTATTTCTAGTTGAGTGTTTTTAGTGTTTTTGTAGATCTATGGCGTTATTGGGTGATTCAAGGCTTGAGGTTCATTTATAACGACCCTACAACACCAAGGTAGGTGGTTTGTGCATTTATGTTGAAATTCTTTGAGTTATATGTGCAAAAGTGCCTAATACCCTTGAACGAGGTATTTTGAGTTTATGATTTTGGACCTGGTAATTGGATACTATGCTTTTATGCTGGAATAGAGGTTAATTGAATGTGAATAGGGTTAATTTCTATGTTTTGGAAGTGTTTACCCATGCATATTCTATTTATGACTATTTGGTATAGTTTTCCTGTTAGGATGCTTTTGTATTTCCATGCCTAGTATTGTAGGATGGAGTGATTTTGTTTATCTGCCATGTTGTTATGTTATAGACTATTATCCAAGTAGTCTTGGGGTTTACTTCGGTCGATACGCATTGCCATGATTGTTTGAAATACACAGGGTTATGAGAACCTAGTGTAGTAGACCATAGGGAGAATGGACGTAAGGGCTTCTCTATAGTGTCTATTTATTTATCACGTTGTGAGACCATAGGTGGGATTGATATTGAGTGCTCCCTCAGAGAGTCTATAATTACGTTATGAGGCCACAAGAGGAATTGATGTTGAGTGCTTCCTCAGAGTTCCATTAGTTTCTGTTAAAAGACTATAGGGAGAATTGACGATGATTGCTTCCTCAGAGAGTCTTTAATCATACTTGTCTATAAGGGGAATTGACGTTGAGTGCTTCCTCAGAGAGCCTTTTAAAAAGCTAAACCAGAGGGGTTAGACTGTGGGTACTTCCCAGAGGGTTTCTTGTTTTTTCCAGGTAAGAATAGAGGAGATAGGCTATGAGTACATCCTAGAGGTTTACCTATTTGTGATTATCTGTTTACTTGCTATATGGAATTGAATGCATTGAAATTGTGGGAATGTTTTCTACTCACCACTTCCTTGTTTGAAGCTTCGTTTTACTTATTGCCTGCCATATATATTCATTGATTGTTAGGCATAGATATTTTGGTGGTTACCTACTCGGATTAGTCTCAAACCCTTTTTGAGTCATGCTTTTGGGCTAAAACAGATTATATTGTTGTAGGTATAGATAAGGGAAAGCACCCTTATACTTCAGGTACTTGACTGCTTTGGATATGGAGAGCATGGGACCAAGCTGAGGCTTGTGATGGTGAGGAGCTGTTTACTTTCTCTTCTTTCAATTTGGTTTAGTTCTATATTTCAGAATTGTGACTTGTTTGGATGCTTTCCCAAACACATGTATCATGAATCATTTATATATGTGTGCTCCAGTTGTTTATTTACCAGTCTTCTAATATTTCTTCTTGTTTGGAATTATTATTGCTTCTGCTATTATATATTTGTTTCTCTTCCACTGTGTTACTCTGCCAATGAAGGAATAGTTTCCCCACTATCACACCGAAGGCCGTCACTACTAGTCGACAACCTCTATTGTTTGGGGAAATGCGCTTGAGGCCATGTGACCAACCGGGTACTGGGCACATTTGGATGGCTTCTGGAACCGAGACGTTACAATAGGTGTGTTTTTAATTATTATATTCATTAATTTATTATTTTAGATCTAAACTGTCAATAGTATTGATTCATGTGACTATCTAAAGTAACTAGTGCATTTGAGTTTGAAATAATTTAAACCTACATCATATATGACTCAAAAATCAAGGTATTTGGTTTATAATGTTAAATACCATAAATTACAATATTTCACTATTAACCAAAAATTCAATTATATTAGAAAAATCCCAAAAATTTATCCTGACTATTTTAGAACATGAAGATTTAAAAAATGGACTCCATTTTATGAAAATAATTGTATAAGTATGAAAAATTTAATTTTTAAATAAAATTATAATTTATTAAAAAAATATTGCTTTTTATATTATAATCAATTTTATGAACCTTTAAAAAATTACCTATAGTCTCATAAAATTATATTATTATTATAATAAAACAAATTATTGATTTATGAATTAATTTTATAAAAATTAATTTTATTTTAAATAATTATATTCATTATAAAATTAATATTAAAACATTTACTTTTTACAAAAATACTAACACATAATTTATCATTTTTAAAACATTTATTTACTTGTACCATGGTTTAAATATATTAAATTTCAATTTTATATGATACCTATATATTATTTTACATATCCATAGGTGATTTTTCTGTTCTAATGGTCAGATTACTCTCCCTAACAGCCAGATTACTATTCCAACAGTTAGGTTACTACAACAACAGTCAGATTACTATTCCAATGTTTAGATTACTATTCTAATGGTTAGATAACTATTCCAATGGTCAGATTTCTATTCCAAAGGTAAAATTTATAATGGTAAGATGGGTTTAATAATTCCTATAAATACCTCTTATCATATTCATTATTCATTCTGTTCTATATTCTACCAAGTTTATTTATATTTTCATTTTCAAAATTATTTTTAATAATTAACATTATGTTTTATTTATATGTATTTATTCATTAGTGCATTCATTTTAGTGGATCAAGGAGATCCAAATTATCCCATTATTATAATATTTTTTTTCTGTTTATTGTCCGGCTGTAATATTTTTCATTATTATTGGTTTATTTTCTAACTAATTTATCGTTATTAATTTATGAGAATAATATTTTATTGTTTATCTATGTGATTTTTTTTCTTTATACTACATGATATAATAATAAAAAGGAAAATTTCATTGATAAAATTATAGGACATTACAATACCATAGGGGGTTTTCACTTCTAATTCGATATCTAATAATTATGGTTGTATTTTGATACTATTATAAAATTCTTAATATATAAAATATTGGGTATATATAGAGTCAAATAACACATAAGCAGTTCTAGAGTAGATTGTGAGTTTACCCTTCACCATGTCTTTATCGCACACCTTATATGAAATAGTAATCAAATGAGACTTCCCTTTTTCCCTCGGCTTAAAAGGTTGCAGACATCGATCATTTTCATTGACACTTTGATTTGGGAACTTGTTATCATAATGACCAAAATACTTACAATTAAAATAATGAAGTGTGAGAGGTGAATTCAATGGATCTTTATCATTATTTGTATCATTAGTTAACTTCTTCCCATCACTTTAGAATTTAGAAACTCGATGATCTTCTTTTCCACATTTAAAAAAATTTAGTTGTCCCCTAAAGAAAATTTCCTCCATGTTCCCTTCCACAATTGGATCATTAGGGAAATCACATCTTATTCCCTCCTTTTTTTCTAGAATTTTCCATGAATTATATCCTTTCTTTTTTTATCAAAACCATGTGATTGATGGGTTAATATAATCTCCATTTCCACATTGATATCACAATAGAATATTTATTCATAGCTAAAAAATCCCCTTATAGATAATTACCATCAAAGACTTGGTTTTATTCGACTAAAGAATCAATCACCCTTACTTTCAGGTTGTATGTTAATACTATATGTGTATTATAAAAGTCTTGTAAAATTTACCTCATAGGTTCCAATAGATTCATCATCTATTTTATTTAGTTCAAAGAATTAAATCTCCATTTTCATATGAAAAATATGAAGGAATTAATTATTGAAAAATAATATCCAAAACTCATTCCACTCCATGGAGTAAATTCCATATTTCTACCTCATATTCTTGTTAAGGGTCTACCATTGATCTACTTCGATTTCCAAATGATAGACAAAAAATGACTTGATCATGTTCAGAACACTAGAGAATGGGAAATATCATTTCAATGGTATTTATCCATTCCTAAACAATTAGAGAATCATTAGAACCACTGGAAGATGGTGGATGTTTCATCATGAAGACCTAGTGGAACATTGTTCCCTCCTTTGCTTGTTTGTATGTTCAGCATGATTCATATATTGGGAAAGTTGCGTGAGCATAAAAATTATATTTTTCATTCCATATCCCTTAAAATTTGGCTACTCAGAAAGAAAATCATCACATTTTCCATTTCATTTAGCATTAACATGATTCCTTTGGGTTCCATTCCTCAACTAATATAAAAAATCATAGTATGAGTAGTAGTAATCATAGTTAGAAAACAACATAGTCATAAAAAAGATAACTTATAGGATATATAAATCATGACACATTATTTTAAATCTATTATAGATTATGTTTAACCTAGGTCATTTATAGTCATAATATATTTAATTTCTTCATGATGGTTCCAAAAGAGTTTTTGAATTTCCAAAGTATATCCCCTGGGAGTGTCAAACCAGGCATATGACAAATCCTATTATCATGTACCATGTAACAATTGAGTAAAAATCAATGAAATTTTTTTGGAGTTATTACCCCTAGGTACCTATATGTCAGATCCATATCCACATATAGTGTAACAACCCTATATTCTGTAAAATAAGTTTTTTAATTAATTTAATATTTCTGATATTTTTCATTTCATGAAACACTGAATATAGTTTGTCTTATATGAAATAACTAAGTTTGACCTTTGTTTCATGCAACAAAAAGTTAATATTTCACTATAAAAAACACTTATATTAGATTTTGGTACACACAAGACTATATTTTTATTGTGTTACATAGAATGTTGAGTTCTTTCAATAGACTGTGTAATATAAAAGACCAACTTTTACAGAACTAAAATATACTATGAATGCTATTATTAAGATATTATTATAGTTACCAAATATACTTTGTAATGGAAGTTATTCTATGAAAATATGGTTTATCAATGTATATAAGAAGAATTATTTTGTTACCAATTAACTAGAAATGAATGTAAAACCCTTTTGAAAATATAGAAAATATTTGGCTGGAAAACTAAATTTATGAAATGAAATGTGTTTTACTTAAAAAATTTATTTAAAACACTTTTAAAAAATGATTTTAATTATATATATATATATTATATTTATTAAAAAATTTAACTTTCATTTTATGTGTTTTCTAGTAAATATATACGAGTAAATAAAATTTTAGGAATAAAATGATGTATTTTTTTTTTCAAAAAGGCAATTTTATTGTCTTTTAATGGAAAACCTATTTTAAATTTAAAATTTGAAAAATATATAATTTTTATTTGAAAAAATAAACTCCATTTTTGAAAATTTAATATAAAAATTTACTTTGGATGAAAATTTGGTTTTTTTAAAAAATATTTCATTTTTAGATGAATAGTGAAAAATACTGAATTTTAATTCAAAACTACTTCTTTCCACTAATTTATTTATATTGGAAAATTATATTTTAAATTGGATTTAAAGTATATTTAAATCAATTTATTACCAATTAATAAAATTTAGGTCCTTGAAATCAATTTTAAATTTAAATTGGATAAAAAAACATCTCAAACTTTTTTAATTTTTCACATTAAAAACCTGCTGTCTCGTCCCGTATACGGGATTGATTTTAATTTAATTTCTACCAATTTTGGTATTATAATTTTGAAAAATGGATTCAATATTTTGAATAATAAAAATTGATAATTTATTATAAGTAAAACTTGGTTTTTGAACAAAAATATCAGTGTAGTTAATGAAATTTAATTATAGTGATTAAGGTAAAAAAACGAGATTATTAATGACTAAATTTAGAAAATAAGGCGTAAAAATGAGCCTACACTTGTTGAAAAATTATTTTATTGACATATTTAGACCATTAAAGAAATAATTATCTATAATTATATATCTTTATCCATTTTTGGACAAGTAAAATACATGGAGAACATAATTAATTTAAATAACACCCAATGTGTACTTTTCCAAATTTATAAAAGGCCTCCTATCCTACCCTATATTTACACCTCCCAAGACATTTTTTATCACAAAAACCTACCAAAATATCCTCCAAAAATTAATAAATTCATCCAATAAGACTCCATTAGGTAATAAATCCCTCCAAGGAATCCCTTTGGTGAAAACCAAAAGTAGTTACCTACAAAAGAGGTAACATTCTTCAACATGCATTTCTATTTTAATTATTTATCCAACCATTCATTTATTCTTATTCCATGATTATAAAATAAAATAATTATACTGAATATAATGATATGTTTTTATTATAAGGTTTATACCTACACCTATGAACGCGTCCGTCAAATGGGTAATGAACTCACCGTTCTTCTTTACGGTGGACTACCACCTCGAGAAATAATGTCGTTCATTTTTCCTTTACCACCTCTCATGGTTGATAATTATGATTAAAATTATATTTTATATTATATATATGATATATATGATGTATTTATTCTTCTTTAATTTTTATATAGCTATTAATATCATTATTTCTATTTTGGGTAAATATGATAACTTCGTTTGTGGACGTGTGGACTACCGTCTCCTCAAAGTGATGTGATTCGTTCACACATTACATGGAATGTAATACAGATGAGTTCATATAACATATATGATATATATGAAATAATAATTCTAATTTAATTATATTTTATATATACACGTATATATCATTTACTTTCATTCTTTCAATATGACAAGAAAATGAAAACAACGTTCACGCATACCTACGACCTACTATCCCCATGAACAACATATTCCATTTCATAATTCTATATTTTAAAGGTTATTATAAATATTTATATACTGAATATATATGATAATTATATAATTTTTACATTATTTAAATAAATAAATAATTTTCTAAGTAAGATGATCATGAATAACAAGTCAAGACATATATGAAAAACAAAGTGATTACTTCTCGAAACGTAACTTTAACATGAAATTGTTAACAAAAGGGTAATATAAATCCATAATAGTTTTTTTGGTATTATATATAATAATATGAAAATTTTTAATAGCTATAATTAACAATTATTTATTAAACAGGAGGTTCAAATATTTATGAAGAAATTCAATACTTAAGGTAATAGTTTTCTCATATCACTTTCATTTCTCTGAGATATATTATATATATACCAATTATTTTTTTTGTGTGGTGTATATATGGAATTGTGACATTTTATATCATGAATTTAATTTATTTAATGATATTAAAATTTTAAATTGATTTTATTCTTTCATGGGAATCATGATTCAAAATTTACTCATGTAGTAAGGGGATTTCTAGTCTTAATTTTATTTCCATGAGACTTATTCTATTATCACCTCTCTTTTATTTTGTGTGGTGTATATACTAAACATGAATGTATTATAAGATCCATATAATTAAATTTATGGGTATTTACATATAACTTTTATGATTTATCTTTCATGGGGTTTACGGTTATAAAGTTACCAAATCGAGGAAGTAATTTTGTCTCAATTTTCCTTTTTTTTTTTCAACACATGTTATGTCATTAACCTATATTATTTTACAAGGTGTATATACTTCCTTTTGAAATGTTATATCATGAACTTAATTCGTTTTATGATATTATAATAATTGTAACATCCTAGGTAAATAATGAAATAATACATTCAATTTTTTATTAATATTTTGTGAATTAATTATTAATTTTATTTTAAAGGGGTTTCTATGATAGATGGCGTACCTGATATGCAACAACAGGTTTCTTTGAAATCTTACATTGCACACTAATAATATAATAGTATTATTTTAAATGGTAGTTAACTCCTAGCTGTTGTATTGGTGGGAATGAACAAAACTAGCTACAATATGATTATACATGTTTGTTAAATAAAAGTTAGAGGCTTAAAATATGAATGAATCTAATTTTATGTATAAATACTCTAATATTCTGTAAAAGGTCGATTTACCACCTTTTGATGGTGAAACCTATTTAAATATAGTTTTTGTCATTTTTATATGTTCTATTTTACAAAATAAAATTCTTCTTTAGATTTGGGACATAAAAATTTACTTTGGGTAAATTTTTGGTATTTTTCTGATAAAGTTCATTTTTTTAATGAATAGTGAAAATACTGTATTTTAATTCCAAAGTGCCTTTTAATCTAATTTATTTATATGGTTATATTATCTTTTTAATTGGTTTTAAAGTGTAATTAGAATATTTTTTTTTCCATTTAATCCAATTTTTTTCATTGTAATTAATTTCACTTTGAGATTGGACATAAGTAAGAATCAATCTTTTGATAGATATTGTTTCTTAAAAACATGCTATTTGTTTAGGCAATGGAAATTAATTTTAAATTAATTAATGCGACTTCTATGTTTTGAATTTGGTAAAATAGACACCATTTTTGAATTCAGAATATCAAATATATCTCAGGCTTAATTTTTGGTAGTTTTCTGAAAAACTTCAATTCTTGATGAATAATGAAACCACTAAGTAGTAGTGAAAAACTGACATTTTCATTTAAATGAAAATTTACCACTTCTGTGAATTGATTTTCAAAAATCTGATATACATGGTTGTTATTAGTAAGTAAAATTTGGTTCAATAAAAATAAAATAATTTTTGGTGAATAATAACTTTTGACTTTTATTTACCGCGGTAAAAGGTAAACAAGGTAATTCAAGGAAAAAATAATATTATAATAATAAAAAATTACCTTAACACTTGTCACAACCTTATTGGTTGAGTCATTTATTACCATGGTCATCTTTGGGGTGATTATGGGACCCCATGGAGCCACTTGGTAGTGATAATGACACTTTAGATTAATTAACTTAATGTAAAGGCAAAAATGACATTAACAAATATCTTTTAGTAAATTAATTTTTACATGGTGTTATATAAGTTATATTTTCAACAATAAATATTAATTGGAAGTCTAAAAAGATTTTCTACATCATGGTATTTTTTTTATAATTTTTAGACATAAAATAAAATAAATTATATATGTCACAATAATGATGCAGTATTTACCTCATTAATAAATGATTTAAATAAATAAGATTATAAATATTAAAATAAAATCAAAAACCTGTCCAATTCTTATTGGATGATTTTATTTCGACTATTAGTCATATTATTATCGACTTTAATTAGTTTTGGACATTTAAAAACCGAATATCATTATATAATAAAATAATAATTTCACACTTTTCTAAAGTGCCCCTCCCCCCCCTTATAAAAGGACACCACTTCTAACCAATTCCTCACACCTCTCGAGACTTTTGGATATTACAACCTCTACCCAATTATGCTCCCTATATCCCTCTTCTCCTTCTAGAATCATTACCTTAGGAAGAAGGCACTTCAAGAAGTCCTTTTGGTTTAAACCAGTAGAAGTTACCAAAATTAAAGGTAACAATTCCTCTTAACTTCGTTTATTTTATTTTACATCTACAACCCATAAATCTATTTATTTATTTATTTTATAACAACACCAGTATCCTAAATATACTAGGATATTGTTATGAGAAGGATTCAAATGACACTCACACATACCTCCATCTAATGGGTGAAGAACATAATGTTCCTGTGAATGGAAAAATAACACCTCACGAAACGATGATTGTTAGATTATATCCTACCGCCTCTCATGGTGGCTATTAAGATGACACTATTTTTACATATGATATATATTATGTTTATGTTTTCTTTATGCTTATGTATTTTTTTATATCATACCTTTATGGTTTCCATTATGGGAAAACACGGTAGTTTCATTTGAGGAAGTGCGGACTACTACCCCCTCATAGTGATATGACTCATTAATTCCATATATGGGACATATAAAGGATGGATTTAATGATATTATATATGATATTATTCTGGAATTATAATATACCTATGTATCATTATGTTTTAATTCCATTAAAAGAGGAAATAGAAATGGAAGTAGCGTTTATGCGTACGAACGACTTACCATCTCCATGAACAGTGGATTTCATTTCTTACATCAAAATGTTATGAACTATTATAAATACATGTATATATTGTATATATATGATATATATGGTATCTAAATAATTAATATAATTTTTGATATAATGAAATTTTTACCATGTGAACAACTTGTAATTATAATAAGTCCATTTTTGACTCAAGTACCAAATATCGACAAAAAAAAAGTTATTAACTTAAATGATTATATAATGTTTATAACATGATAAAAAGTGATATATAAGGAATAATAAACTTTAAAAAGGTTTTAAATCATGTATAAATTAACTTTAGTTTACTATTCATGAGATCAATGAATGAACGGGTCAAGTCGGATATGAGGTAAGGGACTTCGTTTCAATCTCCTTTCATTGAGGCATATTTCCATAATATATACCTTCTTATTTTTCACAGTGTATAGTAAAACCCTTTGAAATTTACATTCATTCAAAGGGAATCTTTTTTCTACGAAGCATTTTATTAAATGACAAACGAAATGTTTTTTCCGGTGACAATGACCTCTCCGCCGCCGTAATCTTTATTTGGCTATCTCTATAAGCCTTAATGTTTTCTAAATTGAAAAGGAAATCCCTTATTTGGTTGTTCAGTGTTTTGGTATTGAAAATCATTTTTGAAATGGATTGATTATTTCAATATATTTAAAATATTTCTTTTTACATCAAAATAAATGTTATTAGTGAAATTTTTATATTTTCAATATTGTATGTGTTATGATTTTATAATGGTACTTGGACATTTGATGGGTGGTTACACAATGAAACAAATGATGGGTGGTTCCATGATAAACCAGGATGGGTGGTTATGTTATAACCTCTAATGCATTGGGCATGGAAGTCGGTCATATGGCTATTACATTTAGATATTTGTGTGGAAGTGGACCATATGGTTATTCCATTTAAGTATGTTTATGTCCCAAGTTTATTTTATATGTTATGTGTTCTTTATATGGGTTTTATGGACATCTTTTGGTTATGAAAGGGTAAGAAATGATATTTTATTCAGTGAAGAGTATTTACTACTTCATAAAGTTGAAATGTATTACTTATGATAAAGTATTCATGGTTTAATTGTTGTTTTGAAAAACTAACAGTTTTCCTTCTTTGTGTATCCCTTACTGAGTTTTTTATGCTCATCCTAAGTTTTGAAATGTTTTTCATAGGACTTAAAGTTGAATAGTGTCAAGGATGGGATCATGGAAAAGTCTTGCTATCTAAAACATGGAACTAGACATGACCATTTTTTTCAAGAGTTTTTATTTTATGAAAAAAATGGATACTGAGTAGAACTGACTACATGTAATATTCATGTTGTTATGTAAATGTTATGACCTAATTCTCTAATACTCTAAACCTGAAAAGATATTTAATGTGAATTATCCATTTAATTCAATAATATGTAATTTTTATGGCCGGATCCTTATAGTTGGTATCATAGGTCGGCTTAGACAACTTTAGGAGTCATGGTTTTGTTAAATGAATATCCATAAATTAATTTATGGTAATATTGAAATGATATAGAATTTACAGATTACCATTTTTCTCTGCCTAAGATATTTCTATGTTAAGAATGGTTTTCTATAGAGGAAACAAGGAAGATTTATTGGGACGACATCAGGAGGAAGACAACCTTCCAAATCAGCAACTTGAGATGGTCAGAATCGGAACTGAGTAGTTTGTTGTAGTGATGGAACAATTGACTTAGGCTATAAATGGTGGTGGTATCCATGCATGAGATCATCCAGATCAACCACAGAGGAACGTGTTAGTAGTGGAGCATTTCATGAAGCAAAATCCACCATAATTTAGAGGATCATCTGTCCTTTTCCTATAAAAATGGTGTATTAAAGAATTATAGAAAATTTTCATTGTCATGGGATGTTCAGAACATCAAAAGGTTAGTCTCATTGTTTACCATTTTGATGGTGAAGCTGATCAGTGGTGGTCGATGGTGAAATATATCAGGGATAGTGAATAGATTGATGCTCTTTAGTGGGATGAATTCAATGGTATGTTTCTTGAGAAATAATTTCCTAAGGTTGTTCATCTTAGGATGGAAAAACAATTCCTGGAATTGAGGAAGGAGGATGACTCAGTGGCTGATTATGAAGAAAAATTCACTCGACTGGCAAGGTATGCTCGAAATTTCATCTGAGATCTTGATAGTAAGATAAATCTATTTTAATCAAGACTTAAGCCGCAATACCGAAGAGCATTAGCCTCTCGTGAGTTCAAAAGTTATGAAAATATTGTTCGATATGTGGAGAAGGTGGAAATAGAGTTTGTCAATGATCAATTATTTCTTGAAAAATAAAAGAATAAGAGGTCTAGTTGGCAAGCACAGGGAAAGAATTCATCAAAGAAGCCTGGAGGTAAGAAAACTAAATATCCGTCTTATGAGAAGTTTGTTAAAAATAATCCAGGGGAATTTTTATCAAAGTCTGGGAAGTTCTTCCATTGGGGTAAGTTTGGTTATATTGCTCATAACTATAAGGATGATGATCAAGCAAGTAATTAAAAGCCAGTGGTAAGATTTTTTAAGTGTAATGAAATGGGACATTATGCAAATGAGTATTCAACAAAGAACTCAACTGAGGGAAAGCAATATACTACAAGCAGAAAGGGGTGGTGAAGTCCTTTTCAACAACTTCAACAGATGTTGGGCCATCAAATGAAGTAGTATCAGGTACACTGTTTGTTTGTTCATATTGCACCAATGTGTTGTTTGATTCAGGGTCTACACATTCTTTCATTTCTACAAAGTTTTCTAGTAAATTGGGAATTACATCTCAAGATATGAATCCTGAACTTATGGTAAAAACACTGGGGGAAAATGTTGAGACAAAAAGAAATTATAAGAACCTTCCTATCCTTGTGTGCGGGAAGAATCTACCTGCAAACCTTATTGTTTTTTCTCTAGTAGAGTTTGAGGTTATTTTTGGTATGGATTAGATTTCTATTTATCATGCTAAGATTGACTATAGAGAAAATGAGGTTTCTTTTTAGAATTATTTTCAGTTTGTATACAAGAATGAACCCTGGATTTTGATAACAAATCAGGAACCTGAGAAACTAGTAAAAGATATAAATTAATGTTACCTTGTACATATTATTGAAAACAAAGTAACTATTCATATTAATGATGTGTTAGTGCTAAATTAGTACCTTTATGTTTTTTATAATGAGTTTCCTGGTATTATACCTAATCAGGAAGTTGAATTTTCTATTGACTTAGTTCTTGATGCTAAGCCAATTTCAAAACCCCCTTATCAAATGACTGAAATTGTACTTTTAGAGTTAAAGAAGAAATTATAGGAGTTATTAGATAAAGGTTTCATTCAACCTAGAACATCACTATGGGGTCCTCCTGTATTGTTTGTTAAAAAGAAATATGGTTTAATGAGACTTTGCATTGATTATAGATCATTGAATTACATCACTGATATGAACAAGTATATTTTGCCTCATATCAATGATTTGTTTGATCATCTCCAGGGAGCTTAGTATTTTTTAAAGATTGACTTGAGGTCAGGGTACCATCAGTTGAAAGTAAAGGAAGCAGACATTCCAAAGACCGCATTTCATACTAGATATGGCCATTATGAATTTGTAGTTATGCCTTTTGGTTTAACTAATTCACCTGATGTATTCATGGATCTTATTAACAGAATTTTCCATGACTTCTTGGATAAGTTTTTGGTTCTGTTCATTGATGATATTTTGGTTTATTCTAAAAGTAAAGAGGAACATGAAAGTCTTTTAAGGGTTGTCTTGAAAACATTAAAAGAAAAGAAACTCTTTGGGAAATTAAGAAAGTGTGAGTTTCAGTTATAAAAAATTTATTTCCTTGGTAACATTGTTTCAAAAAATGGCACAAAGGTTGGTCCTACTGAAATAAAAGTTGTTGAAGAATGTCCAAGACCCAAAAATATAATCGAGATTCATAGTTTTCTTGGTTTGGAAGTTTATTACTGGAGGTTTGTTGATAATTTTTCATAGTTATATAGTCTAATGACTATGTTAACTCGAAAAGATGTTAAGTTCATTTGGACAAAATAATGTGATGATTATTTTTAGGAATTAAAAAGAAGATTGGTGAATGATCCAGTTTTGGAACTTACTTCCAGAAATGGTGTGTTTGTTATTTACAGTGATGCTTCGTTGAAAGGAATTGGATGTGTCTTTATGAAGAATGACCAGGTAATTTCTTACGTTTCACATTAGTTTAAACCTCATGAGTTAAATTACCCTACACATGATTTGGAATTAGCTGCTGTTGTTTTTTCTTTAAAAATTTTGAGGCATCATTTGTATGGAGTAAAATGTAAAATATATACTGACCATAAAAGTTTGAAGTATATATTCATTCATAAATAATTGAACATAAGACATAGGAGATGGTTGGAATTAATCGAGGAATATTATTTCATGATCCATTACCATCCAGGAAAGGCAAATAAAGTGGCTGGTAGTTTGAGTCGAAAAAGTAATGCTTCATTAACCATGCTAAGTTTGGAACGAGATCTTTTTGTTTTTTATTTGATTAAATTTGGCATAGAAGTTTTTTGTGTAGAAAATTATTCAATTTTGTTTCAGGTGTCAGTAAAATCATCTCTCTCAGATAGAATAAAGAAAGTGTAGAAAGAAGATAGTGAGTTGCAGAAAAAGGTAGAGTTGGTTCATAAGGGTAGGTTTCATGATTTTAACATTGATAATGATTGTGTTTTGAGGTTTGGAAAAAGATTATGTGTGCCATGTGATTCACAGTTGAAGAATGAGTTGTTATGTGAAGCCCATAGTTCCCCATTTTTAGTTCATCCTAGAAGTTCAAAGATGTACAAAGTTCTTCGAGAGTATTACTGGTGGGATGGAATGAAAAGAGATAATGCTGATTTTACTATGAAGTGTTTGAATTGTTAGCATGTTAATGTAGAGCGATAGTTACCAAAAGGGATGCTTCCGTATTTACCAGTGCCAGAGTGGAAATGGGAAAATGTGTCCTTGGAATTCATTCTGGGATTACCAAATACATCTCGATGTAATAATTCAATCTGGGTTATTGTTGATCGGGTGACTAAATATGCTCATTTCATTCCTATTAGAGATACTTTGTCTCTAGATAAACTTTCTCAGTTGTATGTTAAAGTGATAGTCAGGTTTCATGGAGTTACCCTCTACATTGTATCTGATCATGATCCCAAGTTTACTTCTAACTTTTGTAAAGGCCTTCATAACTTGTTGGGTACTGAATTAAATTTTAGTACAACTTTTCATCCATAATAAGATGGGTAGTCAGAATGAACAATTCAGACCTTGGATGATATGCTACGTGATTGTTCACTGGATTACCAGGAAAATTGGGATCAATATCTTTCTTTGGTTGAATTTTCTTATAATAACAGTTTTAATTACAGTATACAGATGGATCCATTTGATGCATTATATGGAAAGCGTTGTCGAACTACAACATTTTGGGATGAAGTAGGTGAAAGGATGCTGATGGGACCAGAATTGGTAGAAAAGATGAAGAAAAAAGTTCAGTTGATTCAAATGAACATGAGAACAGATCAGAGCAGACATAAACTTTATATAGATAAGTGGAGGAAGGATCTTTATTTTGAGGTAGGTGATCATGTCTTTCTCAAGGTTTCTCCACGGAAAAGTGTGATGCATTTTGGTAATAAGGGAAAGTTGAGTTTTAGGTTTATTGAACCTTATAAAATCCCAGAGAATGTTAGATCATTTGCATACATAGTGGATTTACCTTCAAGTTTATCCCAGGTACACAATGTTTTTCATGTTTCAATGTTGAGAAAGTATATGTCAGATCCATCTCATGTTTTGAGTCCAGAGGTAGTTCTGTTGGAAGAGAATATCTATTATGAGGAACGACCAGTCCAGATTCATGACCGTAGAGAGAAAGTGTTGCAGAATAAGGTAATTCCCCAGGTAATGGTTTTTTGGAAAAAACCATATGGTTGAAGAGGCTATGTGGGAATCAGAAAATGCTATGAGGGATAAATACCCCCACTTATTTGATAAGTGAATAAAATTGTGAGGATGCAATTTTCATAAGGGGAAGGATGTAACATCATGGGTAAATAATGAAACAATACATTCACTTTTTTATTAATATTTTATGAATTAAGTAATAATTTTACTTTAAAGGGTTTTCTATGTTCGATGGCGTACCCGATACGCAACAACAGGTTTCTTTGAAATCTTACATTGCACACTAATAATATAATATTATTATTTTAAATGGTAGTTAACTCCTAGCCGTTGTATTGGAGATAATGAACAATACTAACTACAATATTATTATACATGTTCGTTAAATAAAATTTAGAGTCTTCAAATATGAATGAATCTAATTTTAAGTATAAATACTCTAATATTCTATAAAAGGTCTATTTACCACCTTTTGATGGAGAACCCTATTTAAATCTAGTTTTGGTCATTTTTAAATGTTATATTGGACAAAATAAAATTATTATTTAGATTTGGGACATAAAAATTTACTTTGGGTAATTTTTTGGTATTTTTCTGATAAAGATAATTTTTTTTAATGAATAGTGAAAAATACTGAATTTTAATTAAAAAGTTCCATTCAATATAATTTATTTATATGGTTATATTAACTTTTTAATTAGTTTTAAAATGTAATTAGAATATATTTTTTCCATTAAATCCAATTTTGGTCATTTTAATTAATTTCACTTTGAAATTTTGCATAAACAAGTATCAATCTTTTGATAGTTATTGTTTCTTAAAAACAAGCTATTTGTTTTGACAATGGGAATTAATTTTAAATTAATTAATGTGAATTATATTTTTTGAATTTGGTAAAATAGATATCATTTTTTAATTTGGAATATCAAATATACCTTAGGCTGATTTTTTGGTAGTTTTCTGAAAAACTTTAATTTTTGATGAATAGTGAAACCACTAAGTAGTAGTTAGAAACTAACATTTTCATTTAAATGAAATTTTACCACTTCTATGAATTGAATTTAAAATATTTGAAATACATGGTTGTTATTAGTAACTAAAATTTGGTTCAATAAGATTAAAATAATTTATGGTGAATAATAACTTTTGACTTTTATTTACAGTGGTTAAAGGTAAATAGGGTAATTCAAGGTAAAAATAATACTATAATAATTATAAATTACCTTAACACTTTTCCTAACCTTATTGTTTGAGTCATTTACTACTATGTGCATCTTTGGGTTGATTTTGGGACCCCATGGAGCCACTTGGGAGTGATAATGACACTTTAGATTAATTAACTTAATGTAAAGGCAAAAATGACATTAACCAATATCTTTTAGTAAATTATTTTGTACATGGTGTTATATAAGTTATATTTCCAACTATAAATTTTCATTGGAAATTTAAAAATATTTCCTACATCATGGTATTTTTTATATAATTTTTAGACATCAAATAAATTAAATTATTTAAGACACAATAATGATACAATATTTACCTCATTAATAAATGATTTAAATGAATAAGATTATAAATATTAAAATAAAATAAAAAACATGTCCAATTGTTATTGGATTATTTTATTTCTACCTTGGGTCATCTTATCTTTTACTTTAATTAGTTTTTTACCTTTAGAAACTGAATATCATTATATAATAAAATAATATTTTCACACTTTCCTAAAGAGCCCATCCCCACTTATAAAAGGACACCACTTATAACCAATTCCTCACATATCTCAAGCCTTTGGGATCATAAAAACTATGCCCAATTAATCTACCTACATCCCTCTCCTACTCCTAGAATCCTTACCTTAGATAAAAGGCAATTCAAGAAGTCCTTTTGGTTCAAACCAAAAAAAGTTACCCAAATTTAAGGTAATGATTCCTCTTAACTTCTTTTATTTTATTTTACTTATCCAAGCCATAAAATATTTTTATTCCTTTGTTTTATAACAAAAAAAGTATCCTAAATATTCTAGGATGTTTTTATGTGAAGGATTCAAACTAGACTTACACACACCTCAATCTAATGGATGAAGAACATAATGTTTCTCTGAATGGCCAACTAACGCCTCACGAGACGATGATTGTTCAATTATCTCTACCTCCTCTCATGGTGTCCATTAAGATGACACTATATTTATATATGATATATATTATGTTTATGTTTTCTTTATTCTTATATATTTTTCTTTTATATCATACCTTTATGGTTTCCATTATGGGTATACATGATAATTTCATTTGAGGAAGTGCGGACTACTGCCCCCTGATAGTGATATGACTCGTTAATACCATATGGGGGACGTATGAAGGATGTAGTTAATGATATTATATATGATATTATACTGGAATTATAACATACCTATGTATCATTATTTTTTAATTCAATTAAAATAAGAAATAGAAATGAAAGTAACGTTCATGCGTACGTACGAATTACTGTCTCCATGAAAGGTGCATTTCATTTCACACATCCAAATGTTATGTACTATTATAAATAAATGTATATACTATATATATATATATGATATATATGATATCTAAATCATGAATATCGTTTTTTCTATAATAAAAGTTTGACCACGTGAACAAATTTTAATTATAAGAAGTCCATTTTTGACTCAAGTACCAAATATCGAAAAAACAAACATTATTAACTTAAATGATTACATAATGTTTATAACAAGGTAATAAGTGATATAAAAGGAATAATAACTTGAAAAAGGCTCTTAACCAAGTAGAAATTAACTTTAGTTTATTATTCAAGAGATTAAAGAATGAACGAGTCAAGTCAGACACGAGGTATGGTACTTCGTCTCAATCTCCTTTCATTGAGGCATATTTCGATAATATATACATTCTTCTTTTACATGGTGTATAGTAAAACCCTTTGAATTTTAATTTCATTCAAATGGAATCTTTTTTCTACAAAGCATTTTACTACACAACAAATGTAATGTTTTTTGCAGTGACAATGAACTCTCCACCCCCGTAATTGTTATTTGGATTCCTTTATAAGCATTAATGTTTTATAAAATGAAAATGAAATGCCTTATTCTGTTTTTGGGTGTTTTGGTATTGAAAATGTTTTTTTTAAATGGATTGATTATTTCAATATCTTGATATTATTTCTTGTGATTTTAAATTAATTGTTATTACTGAACAGTTTATATTTTCAATATTTTATATATTATGATTTTATAATGGTACTTGGAGATTTGATGGGTGGTTAAGTGATAAATCAAATGATGTGTGGTGCCGTGATAAACCAAGACGAGTGGTGACGTTATAACCTCCAATGAATTGGGTATAGAAGTCGTCCGTATGGCTATTCCATTTAGTGATATGTGTGGAAGTCGACCGTATGGTTATTCCATTTAGGTATGTTTATGTCCCAAGTTATATTTATATGTTATGTGTTCTTTATATGGGTTTTATGGTAATATTTTGGTTACAAAAGTGTAGGAAATGATCTTTTATTCAGTGAAGATTATTTACTACTTTATAAAGGTTAAATGTATTACTTATGATAAAGTATTCATGGTTTACTTGTTGTTTTGAAAAACTAATAGTTTTACTTCTTTGTGTATCACTTAATAAGATTTTTATGCTCATTCCAAGTTTTGAAATGTTTTTCGTAGGACTTAAAGATGAATATGGTCAAGGATGGGATCAAGGAAAAGTCTTGATATCTGAAACACATAACTAGATATGACTCTTTTTTTCAAGAGTTTTTATTTTATGAAAATAATGGATACTGAGTAGAAATGACTGCATGTAATATTCATGTTATTATGTAAATGTTATGACATAATTCTTTAAAACTCCAAACCTGAAAATATCCTCAACGTGAGTTACCCATTTAATTCAAGAATATGAAATGTTTGAGGTCGGGTCCTTATAGTTGGTATCAGAGGCCGGTTTAGACAACATTAGGAGTTAGGGTTTTGTTAAATGAATATCCATAAATTAATTTATGGTAATATTGAAATGATATTGCATTTACAGATTACCATGTTGCTTTGCCTAAGATATTTATGTGTTCAGAATTGTTTTCCACATAGGAAACATGGAAGCTATGTTGGGACGACATCAGGAGGAAGACAAACTTCCAAATCAGCAACCTGAGATGGTCGAAATCGGAACTGAACAATTTGTTGCAGTGATAGAAAATTTGACTCAGGCTATAATTTTTGGTGATATCCATGCAAGGGATTATCCCAATCTACCACAAAATAACATGTCAGTAGTGGAGAATTTCATGAGGCAACATCCCACATCATTTGGAGGATCATCAAACCCTGTGCTAGCAAAAGGTTAGATTAAAGAACTGGAGAAATTTTTTGATGTCATGGGTTGTTCATAACATCAAAAGTTTAGTCTCACTATTTACCATTTTGAAGGTGAAGCTGATCAGTGGTGGTCGATGGTAAAAAATATCAGGGACAATGAAAAGATTGATACTCTTGAATGGGATGAATTAAAAGGTATGTTTCTTGAGAAATAATTTCCTTAGGTGGTTTTTCTTAGGATGGAAAAACAATTCCTGGAATTGAGGCAGGAGGATGACTCAGTGGTTGCTTATGAATAAAAATTCACTCGACTAGCAAGGTTTGTTACCAATTTCATATGAGATCTTGATAGTAAGATAAATAGATTTTACCCAGGACTGAATCTGTGATACTGATGAGAATTAGCCTCTCGTGAGTTCAAAAGTTATGAAATTTTTTTTCGATGTGCAGAGATGGTGGAAATAGAGTTTTCCGATGATCAGGTGTTCTTTGAAAAACAACAGAACAAGTGGTCCAGTTGGTAGGCAAAGGGAAAGAATTCATCAAATAAGCCTGGAGGTAAGAAAACTAAATATCCATATTATGAGAAGTGTGGTAAAAAGAATCCTGGAGAATGTTTATCCATGCTTGGAAAGTTCTTCCAGTGTAGTAAGTCTGGTCATATTGCTCGTAACTATAAGGAAGATGATCAAACCGGAAATGAAAAGCCAGCGGTAAGATGTTTTAAGTGCAATGAAATGGGTAATTATGCAAATTAGTGACCAACGAAGGACTCAACTGAGGGAAAGAAACCAGTCTCCAAGCAGAAATGGGTAGTGAATTCATTTTCAACTACTTCAGTGGATATTGGGCCATCAAATGAAGTAGTATTAGGTTCACGATTTGTTTGGTCAGATTACGCCAATGTGTTGTTTGATTCAGGGTCTACACATTCTTTCATTTCTGAGAAGTTTTCTAGTAAATTGGGAATTCCATCTCAATATATGAATCCTGAACTTATGGTAAACACCAGGGGAAAATGTTGAGACAAAAAGAAATTTTAAGAACCTTCCCGTCCTTGTGTGTAGGAAGAATCTACCTACAAACCTTATTTTTTTTCCTCTAGTAGAGTTTGATGTTATTTTGGGAATGGATTGTCTTTCTATTTATCATGATAAGATTGAATGCAGAGCTAAAGATGTTTATTTTCAGAAATATTTTCAGTTTTTATACAAGAATGAACCCTTTCTTTTGATAACATATCAGGAAGCTAAGAAACTAGTAAATGATTGAAATTAATGTTACCTTGCACATATTGTTGAAAACAAAAGAACTATTCAGATTAATGATTTGACATTGCTAAATGAGTAACTTGATGTTTTTCTTAATGAGTTTCCTAGTATTATACCTGACCTAGAAGTTGAATTTACTATTGAATTAGCTCCTGATGCTAAGCCAATTTCAAAAACCCCTTATCGAATGAATCAAATTGAACTTTTAGAGTTAAAGAAGAAATTACAGGAGTTATTAGATAAAGTTTTTAATCGACCTAGCACATCACCATGGGGTGATCCTATATTGTTTTATAAAAATGAAGATGGTTCAATGAGACTTTGCATTGATTATAGAGCATTGAATTATATCACTGTTAAGAACAAGTATCCTTTGCCTCATATCGATGGTTTGTTTGATCACATCCAGGGATATTAGTATTTTTCAAAGATTTATTTGAGGTTGGGTTACCATCAGTTAAAATTAAATGAATAATACGTTCCAAAGACCACATTTCAAACTAGATATGGCCATTATGATTTTGTAGTTATTCCTTTTGGTTTAACCAATTCACCTGAAGTATTCATGGATCTTATGAATATAATTTTTGATGACATCATAGATAAGTTTGTGGTTGTGTTCATTGATGATATTTTGGTTTATTACAAAAGTAAATCGGAACATGAAAGTCATTTAATGATTTTCTGGTAAACCTTAAAAGAAAAAAAAATGTTTGGGGAATTCAGCAAGTGTTAGTTTTGGTTACAACAAATTTCTTTCCATGGTCACATTGTTTCAAAAAATGGCATAACTGTTGATCCTACTAAAACAAAATTTGTTAAAGAATATCCAAGACCCACAAATATAACCAGGATTCATTGTTTTCTTTTTTTTGAAGGTTATTACCAGAGGTTTTTTGAGAATTTTGCACAGTTATCTATTTCGATGACTAAGTTAACTTGAAAAGGTGTTAAGTTCATTTGGACAAAAGAATATGATGATTGTTTTCCAGAATTGAAAAGAAGATTGGTGAATGCTCCAGTTTTAGCACTATCTTCTAGAAATGGTGAGTTTGTTATTTACAATGATGCTTCGTTGAAAGGACTTGGGTGTGTACTTATACAAAATGATCAGGTAATTGTTTATGCTTCACGCCAGTTGAAACCTCACGAGTTAAATTAACCTACACATGATTTGGAATTAGCTGCTGTTGTTTTTGCTTTAAAAATTTGGATTCATCATTTGTATGGATTAAAATGTGAAATATATACTGAATACACAATTTTTAAGTATATATTCACTCCAAAATAATTGAACATGAACAGAGGAGATGGTTGGAATTAATCAGGGATTATGATTGCACGATCCTTTACCATCCCAGAAAGGAAAAAAAGTGGCAGATGATTTGAGTAGAAAAAGTAATGCTTAATTAACCATGATACTTTTGGAATGAGATCCTTTGGTTTTTGATTTGATAAAATTTGGCACAGAAGTTTTTGGTGAAGGAAATTCTTCTATTTTGTTTTAGGTGTCAGTGAAATCATCTCTATCAGACAGAATAAAGCAAGTGCAGAAAGAAGACATTAAGTTGCGGAAAAAGGTAGAGTTGGTTAAATAGGGTAAGTTGCCTGATTTTAACATTGATAATTATTGTGTTTAGAGGTTTGAAAAAAGATTATGCATGCCTTGTGATTCACAGTTGAAGAATGAGTTCTTATGTGAAGCTCATAGTTCCCCATTTTCAGTTCATCCTGGCAGTACAATGATGTACAATGATCATCATGAGAATTACTAGTGGGATGGAATGAAAAGAGATATTGCTGATTTTATTATGAAGTGTTTGACTTGTCAACAGGTTAAAGCAAAGCGATAGTTACCAAAAGGGATGCTTCAGTATTTACCGGTTCCATAGTGGAAATGAGAAAATATATCCATGGACTTCATTGTGGTATTACCAAATACATATCTAAGTAATAATGCAATATGGGTTATTATTTATCAGTTGAATAAATCTTCTTATTTATTTCCTATTTGAGATACTCTTTCTCTAGATCAACTTTCTCGGTTGTTTGTTAAAGAGATAGTCAGGTTTCATGGAGTTCTCCTCTCCATTGTATCTGATCATGATATTTGGTTTACTTCTAACTTTTGGAAAGGCTTTCAGAAGTCGTTGGGTACTGAATTAAATTTTAGTACAACTTTTCATCCACAATTAGATGGGTAGTCAGAATGAACAATTCAGACCCCAGAGGATATGATACATGTTTGTTCACTGGATTACCAGGGAATTTGAGACCAACATTTTTCTTTGGTTGAATTTTCTTATAATAACAGTTTTCATTCCAATATATAGATGGATCCATTTGAGTCATTATATGGAAAGCGTTGTCGAACTCTAGCATTTTGGGATGAAGTAAGTGAAAGGAAGCTGATGGAACTAGAATTGGTAGAAGAGATGGAAGAAAAAGTTTAGTTGATTCAGAAGAACATGAGAACAACTCAGAGCAGATAGAAAATTTATGCAGATAACCTGGGGAAGGATCTTTCTTTTAAGGTAGGTGATCATGTCTTTCTAAAGGTTTCTCCATGAAAAAGTGTGATGAATTTTGGTAAGAAAAGAAATTTGAGTCTGAGGTTCATTGAACCTTATAAAATCCTGGAGAAAGTTTTATCAATTGCATAAAGAGTGGATTTACCTCTAAGTTTATCCCAGGTACACAATGTTTTTCATGTTTCAATGTTGAGAAAGTAAATGCCAGATCCATCTCTTGTTTTGAGTCCAAAGGTAGTTCTGTTGGAAGGGAATCTCTCTTATGAGGAACAACTAGTCCAGATTCTAGACCGTAGAGAGCATGTGTTGCAGAATAAGGTAATTCACTAGGTAAAGGTTTTGTGGAAAAACCATATGGTTAAAGAGGCAATGTGGGAATCTGAAAATGCTATGAGGGATAAATACCCCCACTTATTTGATAAGTGAATAAAATTGTGGGGATGCAATTTGCAGAAGGGGGGAAGGATGTAACATCCCGAGTAAATAAAGAAATAATACATTTTCTTTTTTATTAGTATTTTGTGAATTAAATATTAATTTTTCTTTAAAGGGGATGCTATGTTCGATGGCGTACCTGATACGCAACAACGTGTTTCTTTGAAATCTTACATTGCACACTAATAATATAATATTATTATTTTAAATGGTAGTTAACTCCTAGTCGTTGTATTGGAATCAATGAAAAAAACTAACTACAATATGATTGTACATGTTTTTTAAATAAAATTTAGAGGCTTAAAATATGAATGAATCTAATTTTAAGCATAAATACTCTAATATTCAGTAAAAGGTCGATTTACCACCTTTTGATAGAGAACCCTATTTAAATATAGTTTTGGTCATTTTTATATGTTACATTTGAAAAAATAAAATTCTTCTTTAGATTTGGGACATGAAAATTTACTTAGGGTAAATTTTTGGTATTTTTCTGATAAAGTTCATTTTTTAATGAATAGTGAAAAAATCATATTTTAATTTAAAAGTGCCTTTTAATCTAATTTATTTATATTGTTATAATATCTTTTTTTATCGGTTTTAAACTATAATTATAATATATATTTTACCATTTAATCCAATGTTGGTCATTGTAATTAATTTCACTTTGAAATTGGACATAAATAAGTATCAATATTTTAATAGTTATTGTTTCTTAAAAACAGGCTATTTGTTTTGACAATGTGAATTGATTTTAATTTTATTAATGAGAATTTTGTGTTTTGAATTTGGTAAAATATACATTATTTTTTAATTGAGAAAATCAAATATATCTTAGGCTTAATTTTTGGTAGTTTTTCGAAAAACATCAATTTTTGATGAATAGTGAAACCACTAAGTAGTAGTTTAAAACTGTCATTTTCATTTAAATGAAATTTTACCACTCCTATGAATTGAATTTCAAAAATATGACACACATGGTTGTCATTATTAATTAAAATTTGGTTCAATAAGATGAAAAGTTATTTTTGGTGAATTGTAACTTTTGACTTTTATTTACCGCGGTTAAAGGTAAATAGGGTAATTCAAGGTAATAATAATATTATAATAATAAAAAATTACCTTAAAACTTTTCCTAACTTTATTGGTTGAGTCATTTATTACCATGGGCAGCTTTGGGTTGATTTCGGGACCCCATGGAGCCACTTGAGAGTGATAATGACACTTTAGATTGAATAAACTTAATGCAAAGGCACAAATGACATTAAAACACATCTTTTAGTAAATAAATTTTTACATGGGGTTATATAAGTTATCCTTTCAACTATAAATATTAATTATAATGCTAAAAATATTTCCTACATCATGGTATTTTTTTAATAATTTTTAGACATCAAATAAATTAAATTATTTATGACACAATGATGATACAATATGTACCTCATTAATAAATGATTTAAATAAATAAGATTATAAATATTAAAATAACCTCCAAAACATGTCCAATTCTTATTTAATGATTTTATTTCGAACATGATTCATCTTATATTAAACTTTAATTAGTTTTGGACCTTTAAAAAATTAATATCATTATATAATAAAATAATATTTTCACACTTTCCTAAAGAGCCCCTCCTCCCCCATTTAAAAGGACACCACTTCTAGCCAATTACTCACACCTCTAAATCCTTTTGGATCATCCAAACTCTACCCAATTAATCTCCCTACACCCCTATCCTCTTCCTAGAAGCCTTAAATTAGACATAAGGCCCTTCAAGAAGTCCTTTGGTTCAAACCAATGGACGTTACCTAAATTAAAGGTAACAATTCCGCTTAACTTCTTTTCTTTTATTTTACTTCTAAAACCCATAAAATCTTTTTATTCCTTTTTTTATAACAACAACAATATCCTAAATATACTAGGATGTTTTTATGATAAGTATTATAACTACATTTACACACACCTTCATCTAATGGGTGAAGAACATAATGCTTATGTGAATGGAAAACTAAAGCCTCACGAAACAATGATTGTTCGATTATCTTCTACTGCATCTCATGGTGGCAATTAAGATGAAACTATATTTATATATAATATATATTATGTTTATGTTTTTTTATACTTCTGTATTTTTCTTTTATATCATTCCTTTATGGTTTCCATTATGGGTAAACCCGATAATTTCATTTGAGGAAGTGCGGACTACCACCCCCTCATAGTGATATGACTCATTAATTCCATATGTAGGACATATAAAGATGGACTTATTGATATTATATATGATATTATACTGGAATTATAATATAACTATGTATCATTATGTTTTAATTCCAATAAAATAATAAATATAAATGAAAGTAGCGTTCATGCGTACGTACGACTTACCGTCTCCATGAACGGTGCATTTCATTTATTACATAAAAAGTTTATATACTGTTATACATATAGGTATATACTGGATATATATGATTTATATGATATCTAAATCATGAAAATTATTTTGGATATAATGAAATTTTGACCATGTGAACAACTTGTAATTATAAGAATTCCATTTGTACTAAAGTACCAAATATCAAAAAAACAAATGTTATTAACTTAAATGACTACATTATGTTTATAACATGGTAATAAGTAATATGAAAGGAATAATAAACTTGAAAAATGTTCTTGACCAAGTAGAAATTAACTTTATTTTATTATTCATGAGATTAAATAACGAACGGGTCAAGTCAGACATTAGGTAAGGGACTTTGTCTCAATCTCTTTTCATTGAGGCATATTTTGATAATATGTACCTTCTACTTTTACATAGTGTATAGTAAAACCCTTTTAATTTTACTTTCATTCAAAGAAAATCTTTTTTCTACGAAGAATTTTACTAAATGAAAAATGAAATGTTTTTTGCTGCGACAATGACCTCTCCGTCGACGTAATCGTTATTTGGCTTCCTCTATAAGCCTTAATGTTTTCTAAAATGAAAAGGAAATCCCTTATTCTATTTTTGGCTGTTTTGGTATTGAAAATGGGTTTTGAAAAGGATTTATTATTTCAATATCATGATATTATTTCTTGTGACTTAAAATTAAATTTCATTAGTGAAATTTTTATATTTTCAATATTTTATGTGTTATGATTTTATAATTGTAATTGGACATTTGATGGGTGGATACATGATAAACCAATTGATGGGTGGTGCCATGATAAACCAGGATGGGTGTATACATTATAACCTCCAATGCATTGGGTATGGAAGTCATCCATATGGCTATTCCATTTAGTGATATGTGTGGAAGTCGACCGTATGGTTATTCCATTTAAGTTTGTTAATGTCCCAAGTTACATTTATATGTTATGTGTTCTTTATATGGGTTTTATAGTAATATTTTGGTTACAAAAGGGTACTAAATGATATTTTATTTGGTGAAGAGTATTTAATAATTCATAAAGGTAAAATGTATTACATATAATAAAGTATTCATGGTTTACTTGTTGTTTTGAGAAACTAATATTTTTCTTTATTTGTGTATCCCTTAGTGAGATTTTTATACTCATACCATGTTTTGAAATTTTTTTCACAAGACTTAAAAATAAATTTGGTTAAAAATGGGATCATGGAATAGTCTTTCTGTCTAAAACATGGAACTAGACATGACACTTGTTTTCAAGAGTTTTTATTTTATGAAAAAATGGATTTTGATTAGACCTAACTACATGTAATATTCATGTTGTTATATAATTGTTATGACCTAATTCTCTAAAACTCTAAACCTCAAAAGATCCTCAATGTGAATTATCAATTTAATTCAAGAATATGTAATGATTAAGGCTGGGTCCTTTTAAGAATAATGTAATGTTATTATCTTATTGGGATCAGGATTTAAAGACACTAAATAGGTAAACGTTTATATTTATAATCTCATTGTTTATCACAATTTTATTGTAATTAAGATTCCATTGATGAAATATTATAATCCATATCTCAAGAAATATCATGAATTTTATTATAATTTAGTTATTAAAGATATATTCATATAATGGTACAATATTTCCCACTCTTTAGTTATTAATATGAATAATAATTTTTTTTAATAAAGTCTAATTTTTTTTTCTATTTGATTGGAAATATGTTTTATTCAAAAACCATTTTTTATAAAAATGTTTTTGAATTTTAAATTAATATCATATTTATGAAAAAAAATGTTGAAGAATTTTTTTTTATGTTTTAATGTTTTTTAAATGGATTTAAAATATTCTTTTACATGTTTTCAAATCGATTTTAATGTGAAAAGGTTTTTAATATTTTTTTCATGGTTTATTATAAGTTTTATAATATATTCAAATAAAATGGTTTGAAAAAGGATTTACAGTTTTCATTATAAGTTTGAAAATTATTTTAAAAGTAATTAATTATTTTTTCAAGATTACTTTATAAAATTCCAAATCTATTTTCACATAAAATGTTTTTTCAAAATGCTGTATGTTTTAAAGAGCATTTTTCAAAGAGTAAAATATTTTTTTATTCAGGAAATTATTTAAATGAAAATGAAAATCTTTATTTATAAGAAAAGGATATCTAAAATGGTCTTATGAAAGGAATTTTTAATGAAATTCTATTTTACTTATGAAATTTTCCAAGTGGTCCTTTAAAATCCTTCACCATATAAGATGATATACTTTGTTATTGTTTATAAATTACTTCGGATGTGATCCAATAATACCATTCATAATATTTCTTAAATGGTTTATATTATGATAAAATGAAGTTTATGAAAAAAAAATCTCTTCCATGTTTTATATGATTCTAAACCCCCCCTCCTTTCATGGGTTATGATATGATTAAAAGATTATGAAAATGATCTCTTTTCAATAGGTAATGAAATGATGAAATTTTTATGATACCCATTTCATTTCATAGGTTATGATATAATTTTTATTAAATAAATCACTTTTTATGGGTCATGATATGATTAATGTTTTATTATATTGTTCCACATATATATATGATTTCATTATGTGAAGGGTGGGAGTTACATATAGAACAAATTAATTGGGTAGAAATTTATATATCATGATAAAATGATTCGAAACAAGTTGAAAGCCTTAATATACAATGGGAAGTAGGTGTCTCTTGATCCAAAATGGGAAACAGGTGTGTCCCGAGCTACTATGGGAAGATGGAGAAACCTGATATACTATAGGAATATGGGGAAACCCAATCAATTATGGAAATATGGGGAAACCGAATCCACAATGATAAGAAGGGGAAACTAGATCCCTTATAAAGAAAGGACTATGACTAGGGATGATAGTGTGTCCAACCTAGTAGGTGTAGTCCCTATGAAGTTCCCTAATAAGTTTTAGAAATGATACTTGACTTCTAGGGAATGATTTCTTTCATGAACCTAATTACACATTAAAAATGTTATGTGTGGACCTGGTTGCATGTACATAAGTTTATGAGAGGGCCTGATTACATGTCCTTAACTAAACGAGTGAACCTGTTTCTATTTACACATGCTCACAATGTTATAAGCCAATGTGTATGACACAAGCCTATGTCTTATGCCTATGTTATACTATCATGACTTATGATGTTTGACTTTATTGGGATTCAGGTATTATGAATTACCAATATTTATTCCATGAATCTTTATTATGATATTTTATATATAGGTAATGATCTTCTAATGTTATGATCATATTATCATACCCTTATTTTCATGTTATTCCTACATATATCCCTTTTTTACCCTTACTATGAATCTTATCTCACCCATTTATTATGTTTCCATTCCCTTGGTTATGAAAAAATATTATAAGTAGGAGTACTGCAGGGGAAGATCTATAATGGATAAATTGAAGATATTTCACCATATTAAAATATTATGTTCCAATTTTCCAAACACTAAACTATTATGGTACTTAAGAATGTACTTTTATATTGTTATGAGTATTTATCTAAAATGATTTAATAACCATGTATATTAAGACTAGGTAACTATAGTTAGATTCAAAGGAAAGGTTTATTACAACTTTAGAAACTAGGATGAGAAAACTGTAGCGATATCTCTGAGTATATTTTTAAGGATATGTTTAGGGATGTCTCTAAGGAAATGTCTAATAATGAGTTATTGTATATGAATATTTCTTAGAGTTTTGGTAAAGTATAGAGCAAAGGGTTTCCTATAACAACATCCTTTTTTGGATAATAAAAGTGGATATGTCTCTAAAAAAGATGCACATAGGGATAACAACCCACAAAACACTATATTGAGCTTGACTCTATTGAGAACCGGTTCATGGAAAAGGTCCTTTTTACACACCTCGTTTGAAACTCCCAGGGGATATGCAATGGTAATTCAAAAAATCTTTACAAACCATAATGAAATATGACTTTAAAGAACCTAGGATAAACCTAAGGAGTCATAGATTAAAAAAGTTTGTGTCATTATTTGGACATCCGATAAGTGATTTTTCATGATTATGTGATTTTTCATTATGATAAGTTTTTCTCACACCATGATTTATGGTTTTACTCAATGGTGAGAACTAGAAGGAACTTGGTTAACATTGAATGTTTCACATTTAGAAAGTATGGGCACTATGAAAATTGATTTACTAAGTGGAAATCACATGAATATAATCCGTAAGGTTCATGAGTATTGGTTATAAAACTAAAGATAAAAAAACTTCAAATGAAATGTTAAAGGTATGGTATGTTTTAACAGTATTGTTTACTATAAAGATGAGAAGAAAGATTAAATTTAAGTTTAGTAACCTTAAGAAACTATTCATATTTTATATTAAAGGAAAGTGGTATTAGGGAATAAGTTGAATAATCCTGAGTAACGATTTAATAATAAAGTTGGATGATTGAAGTGTATGTGTTTTGGAATTCAAAGATTATGTTATATAAATGATGAAATATATAATTATTTTTGGTATAAGTTTTTATTCTGCATTTTAAAGGACATGTTATATTGTTCTGATGACATAGAGAAGTTATTTAATGTAAAGGTGATATTTGGATTAAGGAAATATAACCCCTAACATGTTCCTGAGGATGAGAAATGAAATTTTATATGGATAAAGGGATTATGACCTGGATAAAGTAAATTGGAGAGTATTTATGACCTCAAAAATGATAAGGGATTTGTTTAAAAAGTGATCTATGTTATCATGTATGAATTTGAAAACATATTGGATTTAAGGAATATATCTAGTAGTCTATTGAATATGGAAGCATGTTGGTTTTGCAAAAGTATCTATGGTAATTCATGTTATTACTATGCTTTTAGATAATATATGATGAAGGTATACACATGTTCGAAATGTGAAAACCAATAGATACTTTATCATATATGGGAACCAATGTTAAGTTGATTTAGTGATCATCTTTTTAATGATTCAGATTTTAATCTTTTGGAAGGGTAATGAGGTTAACCATTTATTAGATGGTTTGACTTAAAATTCGGCTAAGGTTTTAGATATTTATGAATTATATCACTATATGAGGATTTATTCATATTGGATAACATGTGAAAAAAAGTTGGTGTGATGATAACAAAAGAAATATGTAATTAATTATTATTCTATTTAAGGATCCCATGATATGTTAGTTCTTTAGGAATAAAAATTTACCTTCACTCCCTTGAGTAAGAGATGAATTGGGAATTGATCAAGGCATAACCAAAGTGTGAAATTGTGAATATTGAATGAAATGAAATCAAGTATATCTTCGTGTGAAAAAATTATTCAACTATAGAAAAAGGACATTAAAAAATATTTATCCTTATAGATCCATTTCTATTGAATATATGGTGTTATAAATCATCATTGATTTATCGTTTTTAGGCACTTAACATTCCATTGATCGTTCAATTTCTGGTGATAAATGATATTTATCACTCTCTATAATTATTTACTATTTTATTTGATGTTAAATATTCACTCCCAACCTATGTACTCATATGTGGAACTATAATTATGAGTTACTTTGGGTAACCATTATGGTTCCATCTTTACCTTTTTAAAGGAAATTTTAGTATTAATTTTTGTGATGTTTGTTTCTAAGTATGTAACTTTAAACTATTAAACCTGTGACAACCTTGGAAAATTTAGAGGGAGAAATTAATTTTAATGGGGTATAATGTAAAACCCTAATGTTTTGTGAAATATTTATTTTTTGAATTAATTTATTATTTTTTATATTTTTCATTTCATATAACACTGAATATAACTTATCTTATATGAAAGCACTAAGTTTGACTTGTGTTTTATGAAACATTAAGTTATGATTACAATACAAGAAATAATTAGATTAGATTTTGGTACACACAAAATTATGTTGGGCCTGTGTTATACACACCACCGTGTTCTTTTGATATCTTTCATTAAACACAAGGCCTATTTTTATTGAACTATAATATAATAATAATATTATTATTAATATATTATTATAGTTATTACCTATCCTTTAGAATGAGATTTATAAATAAGATTAATGAAAATTTTAAAATATGGTTTAAAAATGGATATAATAATAATTATTTAGTAACCAATTAACAAAAATTGAAAGTAATACCCTTTTTAAAATATAGGAAATATTTTTCTAAAAAACTATATTTATGAAATCAAAATATTTTTAACTTAATAAACTTATTAAAAATTTTTATACATTATTTTAATGATATATATATATATATATTATTTATTCAACTATTTAATGTTCATATTATGTGTTTTTAAGAAATATATAAGAAGAAATCCAATTTTATGAATAAAAAGATGTATTTTTTTCAAAAAGGAAATTTTACCTCCTTTTAATAAGGAATCTATTTTAAAAAAATATTTAAACTTTTATATTTTTATTAGAAAATATAAACTTTTATTTTTGAAATAGGGATATTAAAAGTTAATTTAGATTATTTTTTGGTATTTTTTTTAAATTTTTTCATTTTTTGATGAATAGAAAAAAAATACTGAATTTTAATTCAAAACTTCTTTTTCATTTAAATTATTTATATAGGTAAGGTATATGTTTAATTAGTTTTAAAGTATATTTAGATTAATTATACACAAATTAATACAATTTATATCATTGGAACCAATTTTACAAAGAAATTGGATATAGAAATATTTCTAATTTTTGGAATTTTTCTCTTTAAAAACCCATCATCTCGTCCCGTCTGCAGGATTAATTTAAATTTAATTTCATTTAATTATATGATTATAATTTGTGTAAATTTCTTCCATATTGGGAATAATAATAATTTGTAATGTCTTAGATGTTCAAATTGTATTTTTAACAAAAATTTAATTGAATGTAATTAAAATTAATTATAGTTATTAAGGTAAAATGAGCTTAATTAATGACTAAACTTAATAAATAAGGCATAAAATGACCCTAAACTTGTTTAATTTATTTTGACCATATTTATACCATGAAACCCATAATAAAATATAATGGTCAATTTTTAACCCTTGTAGGAAAATTAAAATGGGGGGAAAACACAATTATTTTCAATAATACCCAATATGTCCTCCCCCTTATAAAGGCCTCCACTTCTCACTGTCTCTTTACACCTCTCAAGCCATTTTTTCTCAGACAAAACTTTCCCAAATATCCTAATAAAATCACTAAATTCATCATAATATCCTCCATTTGTTCATAAATCCAACTATGGAATCCATTTGGTACAATCTAAAAGGAGTTACCCGTAAAAGAGGTAACATTATTCAATATACATTTCTGTTTTAATCCTTTCTCCAAAAATTCAGATCTTATTATTACATGATTATATAATAACATCATTATACTCAATATTATAATATGTTTTTACTATAGGGGTTATAACTGCACCTACACACACTTCCATCAAATGGGTAATGAACTTACCATTTGTCTGTATGGTGGACCACCGCCTCGTGAAATATTATCGTTCCTTTTTTCCTTTACCACCTATCATGGTTGAGAATTATGATGGAAACACTATTTTTATATTTGATATATAATATATTGATGATGTATTTATGCTTCTGGAATTATTATATATCACATAACTTCATGCTTTCCAATTTTTGTTAATGCGATAACTTCGTTTGTGGACGTGTGGACTACTGCCTCCTCAAAGCGATGCGATTCATTCACAATTTACATGGAATGTATTAAGGATGGGTTTAGTGAACATATATGATATATATGACATAATAATTTTAATTTAATGATATTATACTTATATATACACATATATACATATATATACATATATTTCATTTGCTTTATTTATTTTAATACGATAAGAAAATGGAAACACCGTTCATGAGTACATACAACCTACCGTCTCCATGAATGTCATATTACATTTCATATTTATATATTTTAAATATAATTATAAATATTTATATAATTAATATATATAATATTTATATCATGTTTTAATTTATTGAATTAAGTAAATCATGATCTAATTGAGGGGATAATGAATAACCGGTCAAAACATATATGAAAAACAAAGTGGTTATTACCCAAAATGCAACTTTAACAAGAAATAATTATTAAGGAAGAAATATTAAGTCATAATAAAATAATATATGGTATTATATATAATAATATTATAATATCGTAGAGTTAAAATAAACAAATATTTATGATAAACGAGTTTTTAATGTGTACGAAGAAATTTAAGACTTATGGTAAGGGTTTTCTCATCTCACTTTTATATCTATGATATATATGCTATATCCACCACTTATTATTTCTTTGTGGTGTATATAATTCCCTAATAAATGTAATATAATTAATTTAATTTATTAAATTATAATAAAATTTTCAATTAATGTTAATATTTCATCTGAATCATGATTCAAAAGTTACTCATGTAGTAAGGGGTTTTCTAGTCTCACTTTTATTTCTACGAGACTCATACCATAATAAACACTTGATTATTTTTTGTGGTCTATTTAATACCCATGAATTTATTTTATGTTCCTTATCCTTAAATTTATATTAATTTACATATCTATTTTATGGTATCTCTTTCATGGGGTTTACAGTTCAAAAGTCATCAATCCTATAAAGTAATTTGTCTCCATTTTCCTTCATTTTGACACATGTTATGTCATGAACCTATATTCTTCTAGAAGGTGTATATAATTACATTTGGAATGTTATATAATTAATTTTAATTTTCTCATGATATTATAAGATTAATTTAATGTTATTATCTTATGGGGATCATGATTTAACGTTACTAAAGTGGTAACAGTTTGTTGCTACAATCTCATCGTTTATAGGGATTTTTATGATTATGATTAAATTTATAAAATATTATGATCCTTATCTAAAAAATTATCATTAATTTTCTTATCATATGTTTATTCATGGAATTTCATATAATGGTATATTTTTTCCACAATTTGGTACTTAAAATGATTAAGATTTTTTTTAATAAAGTCAGACTTTATTTCTCTCTTTGGACATAAATATATTTTATTCATCAACCATGTTTTATAAATATGTTTTTAAATTAAATCTTAATATTATTTTCATGTAAATGTATTTTAAAGAAAAATTTTATGTTTTAAAGTATTTAAAATGGGTTTCAAAGATTATTTTACATGTTTTCAAATCAATTTTAAGGGAAAAAGGTTTTTAAAATGTCTTCAATATTTCTTTATAAATATTCACAGTATTTTGAAAAAAAAAATTCGAAAAGTTTTCAACATTTTGTTACATTTTTTCAATATATTTTCAAATTAAAAGGTATTGTAAATTTTTTCAAGCTTCCTTTATAAGTTTTCAAAACTATTTTAATGAAAAACATTTTTTAAAATGATTAATGTTTTAAAGAGAGTTTTTCAAATAGAAAAATATATTTTCCTAAAGCAATGTTTTAAATGAAATTTCAAAGCATTCATTATAAGAAATGGATTTTTGAAATGGTTTTATGAAAGTTATTTTCACCAAAAGGATATTTTTCCTATGAAATATTCCATGTGATTCTTTAAAATCATCTCCATTTAAGATGAAATAATTTTTTTTATAGTTTATGCTTTACTAGGGATATGATCCAATAATAAACATAACATTAATTATTGATTTATAAGGAATAATCTTCATGACACCCATTCATCTTACAAGGGTTATATGATTTTTAGACCTGCTTCTTTTCATGGGTAGTGATTTGATGAAATTATTATGAGTCCAATCTATTTTACATGGGTAATTATATGATGAAATGTTTATGATGGGCAATTAATTTTATGGGTTATGATATGATGAATGTTTTATTATATTGTTGCACATGTATGTAAGATTTAATTATGTAAAATGTGGGACCTATATCTCCCTGCAATACATTGGGTAAATATTTATATATCATGAGATAATTTTTGGAAACAAGTCTACGAGCTTGATCCACAAGGGGAAAAAGTGTGTCCTGGTCTATTATGGGTAGATAGGGAAAAACAATCCACTATGGGAATATGGGGAAACCCAATCCAATATGGAATGAAGGGGAAACTGTATCCCTTATAAGGAAAGGATTGTGACTAGTGATGTTGGTGTGTTCTTACAAGTAGGTGTAGTCCCCATGAAGTTCCCTAATGTGTTTTGGGAATGATAATTTACTTATACGGAATGCTTTTTATGTGTAAACAAAATTAAATGTTCAAAATATTATGTGTGGACCTGGTTGTATGTCCATATGTTTATGGGAGTTCTTGATTCAATGCCATTATCTTAATTAGTGAACCATTTTCTATTTATACAAGGTCACAATGTTAAAAACCGACATGTATGAAAAAAGTATATGTATTATTCCTATGCTATGTTGTCATGAATTATGATCTTTGATTTATTATATTATTCATGTCTTATGAACTACCAATTTTGTTTCCATGACTCTTTTTTATGATATTTGATATATAGGGTATTCAATTCAAATGTCATGATAATGTTATCATACCCTTATGCTCATGTTATGCTTACATATCTCCCTTGGTTACCCTTATTGAGCATCAGAGCTCACCGCTTTCTTATGTTTCCTTTCCATAGGTTATGATTAATGATTTTAAGTAGGAGTACAAAATTTTTACTAGAGACATTTAAGATCTATCACCAGATTAGAATATTGTGTTCCATGATTCCAAATACACTAAACTATTATGGTCCTCAGGAATGTACTTTTTTAATGTGATGAATATTCATCTCAAATGATGTAATATCCATGTATGTCAATCATAAGTTTCTATAGTTGGTATCAAAGGAAAGTTTTATCCTACCTTTGGAAACTAGAATGAGTAAACTTTAGAGATATCCCTAGGGATATTTCTAAGGATATGTATAGGGATGTATCTATGGATAAGTTTAATGATAAGTTAAAGTATAGGAAAATGTACATTAATTTTGGTAAAGGATAATGAAATTGGTTTCCTCGAAATTTATAAATGTCTAGATACTAAAAGTTTTTGTGGATCTATAATATATATACACAGGGGTAAAAACCTCTAAAACATTGTATTGAGCTAGACTCGATCAGGGACTGGTTCACTACAATGATCCTTACTGCACACCATGTTTGACACTTCTGAGTTACATTATTTAGCAATTAACAAACACTTTATGAACTATAATAAAGGATGACATTGAATAATTTAGGATAAACCTAAGGTGTAATTTATTAAAGAAGTAAGTGTAATGATTTAGATATCCTATAAGTGATTCTTCCAGATTCTGTGGTTTTCCACCATGATAAGTGTTTTTCACACCATGATTTGTTGTTTTTGTCATTGGAGTGAGCTAGAAGAAATATTTTTAACATTGAATGTTTCATATGTGGAATCTATTGGCACTATGAAAATCGTTTTCTTAAGTGGAAATATCCAGAAGAGAATCAGTAAGGTTCACGAGTATTGGTTATACAACTTTAGATAAAGAGAACATGAATTAAATGTGAATGGCATGGGATATGTTAATAGTATTTTTTACATTAAACATAAGAATCATAATTAAATTGAGGATGAGTAAACATTAAAAAAAATTCATATTTCATATCATTGGAAAGGGGTATTAAATAATAAGATGATGAAGCATGAGTAATGGTTTAAGAATGAATTTGGATAATTGATGTGTATATGTTTTGGAATTAAAATATTATGTTAGATGAATGATGAAATTTATAATTAATTTTAGTATAAGTTTTTATTAAGTATTTTAAAGGATATGTAAAATGGTGTTGATGTCATAGAAATTTGATTTAATATAATGGTGATATTTGGATTAAGAAAGGTAACCCTTAATATGTTCATGAGGATGAGAAATGATATTTCATATGGATTAAGACACAATGATGTGGTTAAATTAAATTAAATATTATTTATAACAGTATAAATGATAATGGATTTGTTAAAAATGGGATATAAGTCATCATGGATGAAGTTTAAATCTTCTTATATTTACGGAATATTTCCTATAGTCTTTGGAAAAAGTAATCATGCATGTTTTCTAAAAGGATTTATGGTAATTCAAGTTATTACCATGTTTCAAGAGAATATACAATGAAGGTATTCACATATTTTTAATATGGAAACCAAGAGTAACATTATGATACATGGGGGAAATACTAAGATGATTTAGTGATCATATTTATAATGTTTTGTATTTTCATCTTTTGGGAGGGTTACAAGGTGAACCATATATTTTATGGTTTATGTTAAACTTCAGATGAGGTTTTAGAGATTTGAGTATTATATTACTATATGAGGATTTATGTATATTGGGTAACCTGTGATAACGATTTTTGTCTGAAGATAATAAAAGATAGATGGAATGAATTGTCATTCTATTTTTGGATCTTATGATCTGTTAGTTCTTTAAGAATTGAAAATTCACCTTCATTCCCTAGAGTAAGATATGATGTGGGAATTTATCAAGGCATAACCAAAGGGTTAAATTGTGTATATAGAATGGAATGAAATCAATAATTATATCTTATTGATAAATAATTCTTCAACTATAGTAACAACATATCAAAAAATATTTATCATAATACCTTCATTTATAATGAACCTATGGTCTTATAAATCATTAAAGATTTACAATTTTAAGGCCCTTAACTTTCCATTGATCATTCACTTACTGGTGATCAATGAACTTTATAAATCTATATAATTATTTACACATTTCTTCCAATATTCACTCCTAAACTATTTTCTCCCATATGGAAACATAATTATGAGCTACATTGGGCAACCATTATAGTTCTAAATTTCCCTTTTTAAAAGAATTTTTCATATTCGTTTTTACTATGTGGGATTATAAGAAAAAAACTTTCAATTATTAAACCAATGTAAATCTAGGATAATTTTGAGGGTAAAATTAATTTTAATGAAGGTGGGGGGAGGGTAGAATATAACACCATGAAATTTAGTGAAATATATATTTTTGAATTAATTTAATATTTTTGATATTTTTCATTTCATGCAATACTGAATATAGCTTGTATTATGTGAAAGAACTATGTTAGACTTTCATTTCCTAAAACACTGAGTTATGTTTTCCCTAAACACATCGGTTAGATTATATTGAGGTATAATAACACTATTTTTTTATTATGTCATAAACAATGTTGATTTCTTTTAATATCTTGCGTCACATGCAAGGCCACATTTTTCCAAACTATAATATACTATTAATATTATTGTTAATATATTATTATATTTACTATCTATCCTTTGAAATGGAAGATAAAAATAAGATTAAATAAATTATGAAAATATTTTTTTTTCAAATTTATATAATAATATTTATTTGGTGACCAATTAACTAGAAATTAATGTAAAATCCTTATGAAAATATAGGAAGCCTTTTTCTAGAAAACTATATTTATGAATTCAAATGAGTTTTAATATAATTAATTAATTAATTAAAACACTTTTTATAAATTATTTTAATGAAATATATATATGATATATTTATGAAACTATTTTACATTCATATTATGTGTTTTCTAGCCATAAGAAAAAAATAAGTCCAATTTAGTGAATAAAAATGTATTTTTTTTTTCAAAAAAGTAATTTTAAATCCTTTTAATAGAGATCCAATTTTAAATATAAATTTTTAAACTTTTCCTATTTTTTATTTGAAAAAATAATATCCATTTTTAAAATCATAATATAAAAATTTACTTTGGATCACTTTTTGGGATTTTCTATAATATTTCATTTTTGGATGAATAGTTAAAAAACTGAATTTTAATTCAAAACATCTTTTTTGTATAATTTATTTAAATAGATAAATTATATTTTAAATTAGTTTTAAAGTATATTTAGATCAATTATAGATAAATTAATTCAATTTAAGCCATTATAATCAATTTTACAATGAAATTGCATATAAAAACATTTCAAAATTTTGGACTTTTCAATTTAAAAACCCATCATATTGTCCGGTCTGGTAAATTAATTATAATTTAATTTATTCAAATTCTTTGATTGAAATTTGGAAAAGTTTATTCCATAATTATAATTATAATAATTTATAATTTATTATACAGTTACCATGGTTTTTTACCCAAAATATTTGCGATAATAATTAAAATTAAATAGAGTGATTAAAGTAAAAAAAAAGATTAATTAATGACTAAAAATAGAAAATAAGGTGTAAAAATGACCCTAAACATGTCTAATATTATTTTATAAACATATTTTTAGAATTAATCCTATAAATATCTAAAATGGTCCTTTTTTTGGGACAATTAAAAAGTTGGGATAACACAATTTGTTTCTAGAATACCCAATCTGTCCTTTTCTCCACTTATAAAATGCCTCCTCTAATCCACCTCTATTTATAGCTCTAAAACCCTTTTTATCATACCAAAAACTACCCAAATATCCTAAAAAAATCAGTCCATTAATAATATAGGACTCCATCTTTTAATAAATAAATCCAAGGAATCCCTTTGGTGAAAACCAAAATGATTTACTCACAAAAGAAGTAACATTCTTCAACATGAATTTATATTTTAATTATTTCTCCACAAATTAATTTATTTTTATTAAATGATTATATAATAACATAAGTGTACTAAAAATACCTATATTTTTTTTATTATAAGGGTTATAGCTACACCAACACACACTTCCATCAAATGGGTAAAAAAATTACAATTCATGTGTACAACGAACTACGACCTCATGAAACGATGTCATTTGTTTTTCATCTACCACCTATCATGGATATGTATTATGATAGAAATAATAATTTATATTTTATATATAATATATTCATGCTTATAAAAATTATTATTTATCAAATAATTTCAAAATTTCCATTTTATTAATATGATAACTTCATTTATGGATGGGTGGACTGTTGCCTTCTCAAATCGACATAATTCGTCCACAATTTACATGGGATGTATTAAGGATGATTTTATGGAAATTATATGATATATATGAAATAATAATGATAATATAATGATATTATATATATATACATATATTTCATTGTCTTTATTTCTTTCAATATGACCAGAAAATGAAAACAACGTTCATGCATACGTACGGCCTACCGTATCCCTAAACATCGTATTCCATTTCATATTTCTATATTTTATATATTATTATATATATTTATATAAGAAATATATATTATATTTATATCATTTTTTAAATTCTGGAAACAAGTAAACCATGATCTATATAAGTGGATCATAAATAAAAAGTCAAAATATATATGAAAAACAAATCAATTATTATGAGAAACATTACTTAAACATGAAATTGTTATTAAATAGGAAATATAAAGTTATAATAAAACAATATATGGTATTATATATAATAATATGGTACTTTGGTAGAGTTATAATAATCTTCTTATATATTATATAGGAGGTTTGAATGTGTATGAGGAAAGTGAATACATAAGGTAAGAGTTTTCTCATCTCACTTTTATTTCTGTGAGATATATGATATATACACAACATATTCTTATTTTTTGGTGTATATATGAACCTATGGAATGATATTTCATTAATTTATTTTATTTAATGGTATTAAAAGTTTCAATTTATGTTATTATTTCATCAGAATCATGATTCAAAAGGTACTTATTTAGTAAGGGGCGTTCTAGTTTCATGTTTATTTTTGAAATATTTATTCCATAATCACCATTTTTTTGTGGTGTATTTAGTGAAAATGAATGTATTATAATATATTTATCCTTAAATTTATGGGTATTTAAATATCCAATTTTTTAACTACCTTTCAGGGAGTATATGGTTGAAAATTTACCAACCCTGTAAATTAATTTTGTCTCAATTTTCCTTATTTGAAACACATGTTGTTCCATGAACATATATTATTCTATGAGGTGTATATACTATGTCACGAACCATACTATAGGGACATGTTTTATGACTACCCCATTCCCACCTCATATAGGCTAGGGGTCGGTGACTAGCAAAGAGTAGGCCTATCCAATAGATGGGAGTCATTTGCATAAGTACCTGTACACACGAACACATGACCAAGCCCAAAATGCTGAAATGTAAAAACACTAAGTAAAAAAATTCATACCTCTAAAATACCAAAAAAAGAGTATAAAAATGGGAAAACTGTAAAGTAAAAAGGGCCAGAATATAATCCCACCAAAAGTAAAGTCTGACAAAGTGAATGCACATGTTCTATAAACTCATATGCAGAAAGCCCTACCTGAAGGGTAATTATAGAAATCGCTATCTAAAGTCACTGAAGCACACCTAATCTGTCAGAAATCTCTCTAAGCACCACCTAGCCTCAGTCCACTAAGGAATCAATCAAAGAGTTGATCATCTACATAAGACATGACACATGCCAGCATAACCCGTGTAGGGGTGAGTAAAACAATAATCAGTAGGGACACTGAAAACACAAAGGAAAATAGCACTAAGAAATACGTGAAGTATACCACAAATTAAATAGACTAATTACACCACAATGAAAACACATGAAGTACACCACAAAGGAAACACATGAAGCATAATCAATATGGTATGCTTTCATAGGTATAAGTCTAATGCAGAAGTAGATGGATTATTAATTATAATACATATATGTCCCAATATCTATGACACTAGAAGTGTCAATGGAATATGGAGCTTCGATAGACCATAGATCATTGAGGTCCCATATAGTGTCAATGGTGCACGAAGCGTCACTAGCGCTTGATGTGGTGGTGGCCCCCAAATCAGCAATGGCGCTCAAAGCAGAGATGGAGCCCAGAGCAGTGATGGCGCACAAAGCATCTATGGTGCATAGATAATTAATGGGTCATGAGGCCCATGAGTCACATATTCTCCAATACCACATAGTCACAACCAGCCATAAGATTTTTCTCATAGCATGCTCGTTTCGAGATAATCCACCCCTCAAGCCATTAACTCATAAACCAACTTCCATATAAACTCGCTTAGAGTATCTAAAAAGTAATATGTCATTTCAAAGGTCCCAATATCACAAATGGACCATAAAAAGGACACATGATTTGAAAGATATGGAAAATTCAGTAAAAAGGGTCCACTCCAATCCGTGTCCGACCCGACCTGGACCAAATCAGCTCAGCCCACTGGGCATGGACCGCTGGGCTCGGCCAACTGGGTGGAGACAACCAGGATCTTTCCACTGGGCCATGGGGTCTAGCATGTTGAGTCAATAAGGTTTTCCTTATGAATTTTCCATTCCTTCATGTTTGGGGGAGATTGTTGAGTCAATAAGGTCTCCTTATGAATTTACCCTTCATTCTTGTTTTGAAAATCACAAACACCTTTTCTCAAGGAAAATCTCATTTTACTTTATGTTTTACTTTCATAAGAGAAATTTTCCTTCCCCAAAGAAATTTATCCTTACCATGTTTTTAATTATTCTTTTTTATCTAAGTATATAATTCAGTTTCGTATTCAAAACATCGGAATCATATAATACTTAGATAATAGAGTATTTTGTTTTCAGGATATGAATTCAGGTTCCGAGTTCTCTGAATTTAGACTCCGAAATCTTCCGAGTTCTGACTCCAAGTTCTCTAAATTCAGACTCCAAACTCTTCTGAGTTATGACTCTAAATTCCCATGAACTCTGACACCGAAATTTGAAAGTTATGACTCTGAATTCCCATGAACTATGACTCCGATTTTTTTAAGTTTTTATTTTGAATTATCATGAAGTCTGACTCCGAACATTGTAAGTTCTGAATCCAAATTCTCATGATCTCTGACTACGAACTTTTTAAGTTCTAACTCCAAATTCTTATAAATTCAAACTCTAAATTCCTCAGAAAATAGAATATGAATATCCATGTATTATAGAGACCGAATGTATTTTTGGTTAGACTCTGAACTATTTTTCCTTACACTCCAACTAATTGATTTTGGTTATGTAACCATACATTTTATTGCACTTGTTTTTTGTTATAAAATGATGTCATGCTTTCAGTTACTTACTTATCATTTTTTGAGTGACACGTGTAAAGGTCCCTCCGAAATTCACGTAAAAATATGATCGTTGGAGGAGGGAGATGAACGTTGGAGCTGTGCCTATAAATAAGATCTTATTTGATCGAGATCAATTCACTTTAAAATTTAACACTGAAAACTTTTCTGACACGCTGTTGGAGTGATTTCTAGAGAGAGGCTCTTATAATCTCTCAGGCTTCGTGCAGAATGTTTGAACGTCTTGTTCAAACTTTTCTTTGACAGACTTTCTTTTTATAGAGCTCTGATTTCCTTGAAATAAGAGACTTAAGGTTGTGAAGTCAGAGGTTCTAATTTCCTTACAAATTGAGGGCTTGCAGGGTTAGCAAGATAGATGTCGATCTTCTGATTGAGGTCTTACCTGGGTTTGGGTAAGACAAACTTTCTTGAAAGTATAAATCAAGGGACCTTTATCCAGGGTTGTTGGATACCCTTATATTTGGGTTAAAAGAGTTAATACTTGTTACTTGTAGTGTTTCCATTTTGTTTTCTTTTGTATTTTTTATTGTTGAGGAAAGTATAATTTTATTATACTTCCTTAGACTTGTACTCTGATTATATAGGATTTTATACTCTTTAAGGTAGAATCTTTGTTTTTGTAAACTTTTGTTAATTTTTATTTCTGGAATCACTTTTCTAGAATCAAGATAGATATTAAAGCTTAGAGGTGTTGTGAATTTTGTTTATGAAAAATTCCCTTAGGAATTTTTAATGTATATAATTCACCCCCTCTTGTATAATGAGTATTTATATCATAGTTTGATATTATAATCAGTATCATATCTATCATACTATCGATCCTCACAATTGGAATCAGAGGTTGGAAACCTCATAATCTGAACCAATCTCACAATTGGTATCAAAGGAGGAGACCTTGTACCCTGAACCAATATAACAATTTGCTTTAGAGTTTTGGTTAAATCTTAATTTATCTCACGATTAGATTCAGAAGAGAAATCATCTTCTTCACTTTTTCAGAATCATATTTTCAGACTCATAAAGTACAGATTCATTTTATCTTAGAGATACTATAGTTCTATTTTTCCTTGCTTAGGATATTTTATTTTTTTTACAAACTTATATTACTATAATGTTTGTGTGCCATGTTTTTCCTTAAAATAACAAGTTTAAATGTTGGTTTTATCGACAATCAAAATCCTACTAGACCTCCTATTTTTGATGGACATGATTATGAGTACTGGGGAGATAGGATGAAGAGTTTCATTATTAATAATGGAGTTAATAACTACCTAATACTTAGAGGAGTATATAAGATTCATGATAAGGAATTGAGAACTTTTACTAATAGAAAGAAATCAGAATATCAAACAAACTTCAGAGTCAGAAATACATTACTATGTTCCATGACTAGGAACATCTATAGTTAAATATCTTCATTTAAATCTGAAAATAGTATCTTGAAGAAACTCGAAGTTACACATTTTAGTACTTCTATGGTCATAGAGACAAAAAGAGCTATGTTGAGAACTGAATACCATGTCTTTAACATTCTTTATTTAGAACCTATAAGAAAAGTTCAACAAAGGATTGTAACTATCATGAATAACTTACAGTCTATGGGAGAAAAAGGGTTAGATGATGAGGCCCTTATAGATAAGATCATAGACATAATTTCAAATTAGTGGGAGTCCAAGGGGATAGAAATTGATGAGAACATGAAATTTACCCATATTTCCTTAGATGAGTTGTTTGGAACTCTTCTTCAGCATGATACTAGAATGAAGATAAATGATGATAATGTTAAAAAGAAGAATGATAATGGGGGAGTTTCTTTTACAACTACTTCTAAAAATATTAAATACAAAACTCTAGAAAGAGTAACAAGATTAAAGTCAAAGAAAGTCATTATTTAGTCAGAATCTAGTGATACATAAAATTCTGAGAATGAATTAGCCAATGTTTCTTGAAGAATGAACAAGATAGTAGCTCAAAAGAACTATCAGATTAATTACAAGAAGAGATACTACAAAGATAATAAAGATGGGGAAGTTACTTTTTATGAATGTAGAATAATAGGTCATATCAGACCTGATCACCCTTTATTGAAAAAGAAGGAAAAGAAGGAAAGGACTTCAGAAATAAACAATAAAAAGTTCTACCATTCGATGCATAAGAAAAGTCTTAAAGAAAACGATACTTGGAATGATAGCTATGGAGACTATTCAGGAAGTGAATCTTTTGAATATGAATCCTCATCACAGAAAAATATGGGATTCATTTCTACTACTTCTTTCCCTAATACATGTCTTATGGAGAAAGTACGCTCTGCCGAGGATTTAAAAAATTTATCTCTGGATAAAAATTACTATTTCAAAGATATTACTTCTAATGAAGATACTTCATCTTTAGATAATGAATAAATACCATCATATGAAGAAGTATCTAGATTTTCCAATTTGTTAGAAGCAAGAAATTGTAAAATTTCTAAAAAATTAGGCAAGGAAAATACTATGAAATAAATTCTTATAAAAGATATTTCACACCTCTCTAGATATCTTAAAGATAAGGATGAGCTTTTAGAAAAACATTGTAAAGTCCTTAAGGAAGTAAATTACGAAAAGGAAAAACTTTGAAATGATCTTAAGACTACTATTTTAAAAATAAATGTTTTTGAGGAAAGATCTATCTCTAAGAAAATGATCTCTGAGTATAGAAATTTAGTCATTAGATTAAATTCCGAAATATACCCCTTTAAGAAACTTCTTGCAAAATTTACCTCTCATAAGGAAAATTTTGACAAGATGTATTCTAAAATTAAACCTCAAGGAAATACTACTAGAGTAGGTTATACTCACCAAAAAACTATTTTAAAAAATTATTATTTTGTTCCTTATAGATCCCCTTTGTGTACTAAATGTCAAAGTGTTGGGCATTGGAAGAAAAATTGCTCTTTGAATAATTTTCAATATCTTGGGTTTCATAAATCTTATTTTTCTAAACAAATGTGGATACCCAAATTTTTTTGTCTAACAATTCCGAATCCATGAATGTTTGGATTTATAAAGTCTAACATTCTTATTTTAAGGGAAATAAAGAAGGAACCAATAGCAATACTTGGTACATGGACAATGGATGTTCCTTGCATATGAATGGTAACAAAAACTTCTTTGAAAATATTATCAAGATGAAAGGAGGGAAAATAACTTTCATGGATAGTGCTAAGGAGAAATTATTGGTATAGGTAACATCGTTCTTCTTGTAACAACCTTTATTTCGAATGTTTTACTTGTTAAATGTCTTAAGCACAACCTCATTATCATAAGTAAATTATGCGATGAAGGTTACCTTGTGAATTTTAGGAATGAAAAGTGATTAGTACACAATTTCAAGGAAGAGTTTATTCTTTCTACCCATAGGCAAGAGAATGTTTACACACTAAACTTAAGAGACCTTAGGATCCAAGACATACCATGACTTAGTGCAATGTAAGATCATTCTTGGTTGTGGCATAGAAGGTTAGAACACTGTAACCTTAGGAACCTATGCACACTTTCTAAGAAAAGACTAGTTAAGGATCTACTATAGCAAAGATTTGATTCTTAAAAAGTATGTGATCCTTTTCAATATGGAAAGATAAATAAATTAAGTTTTAAATCAGTTGGTGAAGTCTGAACCACGGATGCATTACAGTTGGTGCATATGAGTCTTTTTGGTCTAACACAAACTGGAAACATCAGAGACAAGTATTATGTATTTGTCTTAGTTGTTGATTACACTAGATTTACGTGGGTTTGTTTTCTAGAAAATAAATCTGAAGCTTTTTTTATTTCAAAATTTTTAGAGCCCAAGTTAAAATTGGGAAAAATCTTCATTTGATAATTATTCACAGTGATCAAGGGGGAGAATTTCAAAATTCTAATTTTGAAACTTTTTGTAGTAGAAAAGGCATTACTCATAAATTTTCAGCACCTATAACACCTTAAAAAAGTTTTTTTGTTGAAAGAAGAAATATAATTCTTCAAAAGATAAAAAGAACCATGTTGAGTGAATATTCTATAGCCAAATTTTTTGGGATGAAGCTATAAGTACTGCTTGTTATACTATAAATCATGTTTTGATTAGACCATTTCTTAATAAAACTCCTTATGAGTTATGGAATGGTAGAAAACCTAGAATTTACTACTTCAAGGTATTTGGTTGAAAGGTATTAATTTTTAATAATAATTATAATCTATACAAATTCACACCAAAATCATATGAGGTAATTTTCTTAGGCTACTCCACAACTTCTAAGGCCTATAGAGTTTTTAATAAAAACACTTGTTCTGTTGAAGAAATAGTACATGTCAAATTTGATGAAACTGATCCCTTTTTTTTTAAACAACCCCAACCTACATCTTCATATGTGTTTTCAAAAACTGATTATCAACCTTTGGTAGAATATCCTTCTGATAAGAAAAATTTTCATGAAAATTTTTCTGAAGCATTTACCCCTGAAGACTTTCTACCATATGTCAATGAACAGGTTTTAAAAAACCCAAATCAGTTGTTTCTTAAGAATCATCCCAGTGATAGTATAATTGGTGATGTAAATAAACCTGTAAGTACTAGAATTTCCTTATAAAATGAAGTAGAGCATCTAGCATTCCTTTCTCAATTAGAACTAAAAATCACTGATGAAGCTTCAGGTGATGATGATTGGATAAAATATATGCAAGATGAACTAAATGAATTCAAAAGGAATAAAGTCTATACCTTGGTTGAAAGACCTAAGGAAACTTCTGTTATTGGAGTAAAATGGGCCTTCAGAAATAAATGTGATGAAAATGGAATCATAGTAAGAAATAAAGCTAGACTGGTTGCTACTGTCTATAATAAACATGAATGAATAGACTATGAAGAAAATTATGTTCTAGTAGCTATACTTGAATCTATTCGTATCTTACTTGACTTTTCTACATTCTTCACCTTCATAATTTTTAAAATGGATGTATGAAGTGCTTTCCATAATGGTTTTTTACAAGGGGAAGTTTTTGTTGAACAACCTCCTAGTTTTGAAGACACAAAACATCGTGAACATGTTTATAAACTTTTGAATGCTTTGTATAGACTTAAACAAGCCCCTTGATCTTGGTATGATAGGATTACTTGATTTTTTGTTCACAATAATTATGTTAAGGGAAATGAAGATCCAACGCTTTTTATATAGAAAGATAAGAAAAATGTTTTTATTGTCCAAATTTATGTTGATGACATTATATTTGGTTCAACTCAGCAATCTTTAACTGATTCCTTTGCGGATCTAATGAAATCTGAGTTTGAAATGAGTATGATGGGTGAGTTAAAAAATTTTCTTGGTTTTCAAATTTCTCAAAAACCAGAAGGAATGTATATATCCCAACATAATTATATTAAATATCTCATTAAAAAGTATGTATATTAAAACACTAAGAGTATTAGTAATCCCATTAGTACCTCAAGCACACTTGATCCTAATGAAGCTGGGAAACTAGTAGATCAAACATCCTTTAGAGGTGTGATATGAAGCTTACTTTAATTGACAGCTAGTCATCCAAACTTAATGTTTTTAGTATGCTTATGTGCATGATATCAATCCAATCCTAAGGAATCTCATTTAAAGGTAGTGAAAATAATTTTTCGCTACTTAATGGGAACCATGGATTTAGGACTCTTTTATACCTCTGGAAATAATTTTATATTGAAAAGTTTTTTGGATGCTGACTTTGGTGGTTATAGAATGGATATAAAAAGTACATCCAGAACATTTCATTTCATAAGAGATTCATTAGTTTTTTGGTCATGCAAGAAGCAACACTCAGTAGCACTTTCCACTGCTGAAGCTGAATATGTAGCAGATAGAAGTTGTTGTGCTCATGTATTGTGGATGAAAAACACAATCACAGACTATGGTATGAGTTTTACTAAGACTCAAATTATGTGTGATGACACAAGTGACATTTCCCTAAGTAAATACCCTGTACAACACTCTCTTGCAAAACACATAGATATTATGCATTACTTTCTTAGGGATGACATACAAAAAGGGGATATAATTCTTTAATTTATAGGAACACAAGATCAACATGCTGATATTTTCACAAAATATTTACCCTCCGATAGATTTGAATACATTAAATAGAACTTAGGAATGATAAAAATAAGGTAATATTCATTGTTAAATTTCTATTAAAAATAATCTCCTTATAGTAATAAACTCCTTTTCAGAGGGGTGTACATTTCCATGTTAGCTTTAAAAAAAATTCATAACGAAGTTTTCAAAATTTTTTGTAATGAAGATTTTAAAATTTTTCATAATGAATATTTAATAATTTTTTGTAATGAAGTTTTCAATATTTTTCGTAATGAATTTTTCAAAAATTTTCGTAAGGAAGTTTTCAAAATTTTTCGTAACAAGGTTTTCAAAATTTTTGTAATGGATTTTTTTTCATAATATTATTTTTCAGAATATAAATTTCTTCAATAAGACTTCTCTATTATGGATAATATTCCTAGAAATCCAAATCGTATGTTTCCTTTCTTATGTTTTCATAATCATCATTTAATTGCTGGTATTTGCATTTGTTTTTTAAATTTTCAGATTCTATTTTCCATAAATCTGAATGTTTTTCTCAAAAACCTCAAAAGATCGGATTCTATAAAGATTTCCATGCAACTATAATTTCAACTGTAAAATCTGATCAGAAGGATTATCAACCATTGGACTAAGATTAGAAGTTGAATCGTCACTTCCAACTCCTATATAAAGGACCCGTGAAGGGTTGTCCCACATTGGATTTGAAACCTTTGCGTGTCAAATATCTTCCCCCATTCAAAAGCCCTTTCAGAACCTCTCAAATCGTGTTCAAATCTGAATGTATGGTGATGTTCATTCTAAAGAGATGTTAACTGTCAAGTCAATTTCAGAGTGGTAGATTTATAGAGAGAAATTGGTGAATCCGAGTTTCTTTTCCAAGTATGATTCCATTATATCCAAGAACATCAGGTTGAATGGATGGGAAATCGTTTTCATATAAAATCCAGGAGCTCAAGATGTTGTATATCTAGATCTATTTATGGAATTGTATGAATCTATGAGCCTTTTCATATAAGAAGAGAGGAGTAAATTTTCTTTCTAAAGCTATGGAAAAATTTATGCCCTTTCATACACCAAGGCTGCTAGCTTGGTAGGGTATTCTTATGAAGCGGAAGGTGAATTCTATTCCCATAAATTGACGAATGTACACGGAAGTTTCTCCAAAGTGAAATCTATGGAGTGTATTGGTATTACAGATTTCAAGACTCCGATGATTGTTCATTTTTCAATAAATAATCGGATCCCTGAATTATGGGTTCAAGGATTAATAATTCTGAGAAAAGGTGATAAGGACACCTTGAAGAAGAGTGACATGTACATCTTATTTTTTTGGTGAATCTAAGGAAGATCAACTTGATGAAGCATATACTCATTACGATTGGGAATATTAAGAATGGGAACCTGAAATCTCAAATAATCATGAATCTAGCGATCCTTTCTAAGATAATTGTTCGGTACCTTGAGTCTTTCACGATTCCTTGTAGTTTCAACCTGAGGAATTGGAAATTCATATTAGTAAGTGATGATACATTGAAGAGAATAAATATTGGTTTCACTAAATATTCGGGAGAATTCTATGACTTAACAGATGAAGAGGCTGAAGCTGGTCCGAAGGAACAAGAAGTTCCTCAACCATCGAAAAATGTTGGGAAGAATAGGGAATTGAAGGAAGTAGAAGTTGAATGTAAAAAACCAAAAGCTAAGGAAGCTTAATCCGCACCTCCATAGCTTAAGAAAAAAAATCCTATCCCGATGAGGTTGTTGCAAAAGTGGAGGGAAGACAAGAAAAATCAGAAGAAGGAGAGACACAGTTTGTCTTAGATCCTGCAGAAGCTAAGGCTTTAAAAGAAAAGACAGTTTATGAGCTTGATAAGCAAGCTAAGAAAAAGAAGAAAAAGAAGAAGATGTCGGAGGCTGAGATTGTTCAATCCCTTTATAGGGATTTTGAGAAAGCATTCAGGAATATCCCTATACCAAAATCCTTCTTGGTAGAGGCCTTACTTGAGACTCCAAGGAAGAAGTTAATGACTCCGGAATAACTACAAGAAAAGGTTGTTGAAGAAAAGGAAGATATAGAATAAGTAGAAGAATAAGCTGAAAGAAGTGGTGATATAGATAATCTGATTAAAAAAGTGGAGGAATTTCATGAGAAAGAAATCCCATCCATGAAATTGTCAATCCGAACCTCCCAAGATGAATCTTTGAATATTTCTACTCATGGATTAGATGACAAGGATGAAGATAAAGTGAACAAATTATTTGAGGAAGAAAGTCATAATCATGACTTCATTCATCCTGAAGATGTTGGGGTAGGAGCTGAGAAGGAGAAGATTAATGAAGACAAAATTGTTCAGTTGACTGACAGTGAGCATGAATCTCTGGATCAGAATGTTTTTCCAAAAACTAACAAGGGAAAACAGGTGATTGTTGGTACACCTTCAAAAGGGGTTTTTAAAGAAAATGAAATCTAATGAATCATCAAAGAGGAAACTCACTGAGTTGGAAAAGGATCCTTCACCAAGAAAATTCTCAAAATTGGAATCATCATCTTTATGACATGATTGTTTCGTGCAGTTCTTAAAGAAGCTGGTTGGCCCCATTCTGATTTTCCCGAGCATAGACTCTAGATGCCAATTGCTCCAACACTCCCTCAACCAGAAATCAGACTCAGTGTCAATGGTGATGGACAAGTGTATCCAGCTTGAGGCTGATCTTAGTAATTTTTTCATCAATTACGAAGCCCCCAAAAGATCTTGTAAGAAAATGTTTGGATGGTCAAAGAAAATAGTTGAAGATCTGAGAGAACTTGATGAGTTCCAAGATGGTTTAAAAGAGGCTTTTGATATTAAAGATGAATGGATCAAGGATGTTACGACTAGATTTGAGTAAAAGATAACTCTATAGCAGAATACTCGAATTTAAGAGGTAAAGGATTTGAATGGAATGTTGTATTCTATTACCCAACCTTGGAAGGTGGAAAAGGATCTTCGGATTGAGATTGAAGAGAATCTAGTTAATCAAGATGAGTTTATGAAGGCTCAGGTAGAGTCTTTGAAGGCTTAGGAAGAAAAGATCAAAGATTTAGAGAAGAAAGAAGAGGATCGGGATCAACTCCTAAAGAAAGTAGAGGAAGACCACAAGGAACTCAAACAGATGAAAAACATAGTGATGAAATTGATACCCAAGGAGAAGGAATGAAAATATAACCAATATGATCTTTTGTTGTATTCTTTCCTTGTACAAATTCTTCCTATCTTAATGAAATTTTTTGATATTTGTTTTTGTTTGGAAGATTTTTACTAATATTTGAGGTATTATAATTTTTTTTTTCTATTCCATCAATTCCTTTTTGAAAATCAAAAAGGGGGAGAAAGGAAAAAAATAATACTAAGAAAATGAGAAATATCCCTAAGGGAGATTTTATCTAAGGGGGACTTTTCATTACGAATATTTTTGTATTCAAGATAATGAAAAACATCATTCCATAAATTTAGAATATGATCCTTTGTGTTCCAAAGCCTAAGGGGGAGTTGTTTTTATTCACCATTGTCCATGTATAAAGGGAGATAATTTTTATTTCAAAGTCTAGAAATTTTTTTGCTAAGTCCTTATATTCTTTTTCGTAAGGATGTTTGTGCTTTCCAAAAATAGGGAGATTGTTTAGTCAATAAGGTTTTCTTTATTACTTTTCCATTACTTCATGTTTGGGGGAGATTGTTGAGTCAATAAGATCTCATTATGACTTTACCATTAATTCTTGTTTTGAAAGTCACAAACACCTTATCTCAAGGAAAATCTCATTTTACTCTATGTTTTACTTTCATAAGAAAAAATTTCCTTCCCCAAGGAAATTTAACCTTAACATGTTTTTAATTATTCTTTTTTATCTAAGTATACAATTTGGTTTCGTATTCAAAACCTCAGAATCATATTATAATTAGATAATAGAGCATTCTGTTTTCAGGATCCGAATTCAGGTCTCGAGTTCACTAAATTCAGACTCTGAACTCTTCTGAGTTTTGACTCTGAGTTCTCTGAATTCAGACTCCAAACTCTTCTGAGTTCTAACTTAGAATTCCCATGAACTTTGACTCTAAACTTTGAAAGTTCTAACTCCAAATTCCCATGAACTCTGACTCAGAACTATGTAATTTCTGACTCTGAGTTCTCATGAACTATGACTCTGAACTTTGTAAGTTCGAACTCCGAATTCTTATGAACTCTGACTCCAAACTTTATAAGTCTTGACTCCGAATTATTATAAATTCATACTCCAAATTTCCTTGAAATCTAGACTCTTAATTCTATAGAATTCCGTTTCCGAATTCATTAGAAAACAGAATCCTAATATCCTTGTATTATAGAGATCGAATGTATTTTTGGTTAGACTCTGAACAATTTTTCCTTACACTTCGAATAATTTATTTTGGTTATCTAACCATACTTTTTCTTACAATTGTTTTTGGTTATGAAATGATTTCGTGCATTTAGTTACTCACTTACCATTGTTTGAGTGACTCATGTACAATTCCCTCTGAAATTCAAGGAAAAATATGACCGTTGGAGGAGGTAGCCTACCGTTGGAGCTATGCCTATAAATAGGAGCTCATTTGAATGAGATCAGGACACTTGGACTTTTAACTTTGACAAAAGTGCTTACATGTTGTTGAAGTTATTTCTAGGGAGATAGGATTTTATAAAATCTATGGCTTCATGCAGAAAGTTTGAATGGCTCGTTCAAACTTTGCGTCGTGCAAACTTGATTTGTGTAGAGGTGCGATTTCTTAGAATTTAGAGACTTCAGGTTGTGAAGTCATAGGTGTCGATTTCCATAAAAATAGAGGACTTATGGAGATAGAAAGATAGATATTTATCTTTGGATTGAAGGATTACCTGGGTTTGGGTAAGACAGACTTTCTTGAAAGTATAAATCAAGGGACCTTTATCCAGGGTTTTTGGATACCCTTCTCTTTGGGTTGAAAGAGTTATTACTTGTTACTTGTAGTGTTTCTATTTTTTTGCTGTAATTTTGGTTGGTGAGGAAAGTATAAATTTCTTATACTTCCTTATAAATTTACTATAATTATATAGGATTCTATATGCTTTAAGTAAGAATCTTAGTTGTTGTAAACTTTTGTTATGTTTCATTTCCGAAATCACTTTTCTGGAATGAAGAAAGTTATTAGAGCTTAGAGGTCTTGTAAATTTTGTTTATGCAAAATTTACTTAGGAATTTTTAAAGTATAAAATTAACCCCATCTTATATATTGAGTATCTATATCATAGTTTGATACTATAATCAATATCATATCTATCATAATATCGATCCTCACATAGGCTTCTAGGCAGGCCGTACCCAGCCCAACGCATGCGGTCTAGACGTGGTCCGCCTGGCCGCGTCTGTTCAGTCAACTTGGCACCATACCATGGTTCCCGTGGCCAACCTGCCATCACCGCACACACCTACAACTATGTCAGGGGTCCCTATTTTGAGGTGGCTTCGAGCCATGTCCCCGCTCCACCATTGATTCCTACCACAGCCCTTCGGTCACCGCCCGTCCCACAGCCACAAGCCCTACATTGTCCGACCTCTCAGCCTATGCGGTCTGGTCGTCACCGCTTCTAATGTTGCCTCTCTGGAAACCATTGTCCTTCTCCACATCTGCACGTTGCCGCCAACCTACGCTGCTACTGGTAGTCCTGGTTTTGTGGGTCACCACTACTTCTTTGGTGATCTGTTTTTCGAATTAGTGCCACTTCTGTGTTCCTCGGGTCACAACCTTCACTTCCCTAGGGATTTATCCACCTTGATAGCACTCTGGGGGTCCGATCACATTCATAGCCTCCCGAAAAAATGTGTTTTAACCATGAGGGTCCAATGATGATGAACAAAAAGAATGGGGATCAATTTATCAAATAGAACACCCAAAGAACAGATCTTGGACTTGTTCTTATCGGCCTTGATCCGGTCTTTTTAGTAGAATCATGAAGAAACCAACAATATAATAATCACCAGGATCTATTCCCTTTAATCCCATAATAATTATCCCCCCCACAAGAATGATCGAACCATGGATCAACATGTTCATGGGATGGTCCATGTTCTTTGTTTGACTCTAAGTAGGGAAAAATAAGTCATAAAGATATCAACACCCTACCTCGATGATTATATCAGTCGTTGATGAAGAACGAAGGTCCGTGTCATCATCAATCCTCGATCCATCGATGTTCATCATGAAGAGAGAGATTCCTTTTCATTACCTTAGAATAATTATAGTGTTATGACAATAACCCTGAATTATATTGACATGGATTATTAAAAAGGTAAACGGTCATTGTGTTAACACATAATGTTCAATAAATTTTTTTATTAGATATTATAATGACGTTTACGTCAAAAATCCAAATTTCACCCTCGAACCACACTGGTCAAGGTTAGGACCCACCTAAGGTAAATTCACTATTATCGATACAACTTTGCCTTCAAAATTTTGATCTGGGCACCTATTTAGAAGTTATTCCTATCTAAATAAGATACCATATGTGCATTTCATTACAAAAATAAAAAAAAATTGGTGTATCATTACAAGCACACCGGGCCTCTAAATTTCAAGTCATCTTAGCACTTGGTCTCAAAATATTCCAAATTAATTTATAAAAAAACCCATAGAATATTTGAGTCATTAAATTATACCCATATTAGGGATTTACTTACCCAAAATCCAAAAAAAGGCTACTAAAAAATATTAGGGTACTGAGCATGAATTTGAGCCTCCCTCTCCCAATTTCTCTCTTTAATATTCTCGTGCTTCCACCTAATGCGCACTAGAGGAATCCACTGCCCATGAAGGATATGTTCTTATCGATCCTAGATCTCCACCAGGTACTCTAAAAAATCTTCCCCAGATTCAATGTCCAACTCACCCCAGTCAATGATGTGCGATGGATCATGCACATACCTCCTCAACTATAACACCATAAAGACACCATTCACCCAATATAACTGTGAGGAAAGATCTAGGAGGTACACCACCTCATCAAATATACTTAGAATCTGAAAAGTGAAGATGTATCTTGGAGATAACATGTCACCCCATCCGAATATCTACAATCCTCATCGAGGTAAGACCTGAAGGAACACATGGTATCTCTCCTCAAACTAAAAAGGTCTCCACCACCTGTCACGATAGGAATTATGATGGATATCTTGAGTCTTCATACTCTTTTGGATGACTTACAACTTCTCTATAGTTTCCTACACAAACTCTGTGCCCATGATTATTGACTATCCTGCGTCTGTCTGGAAAAGTGGCGACCTGCAGAGTCGCCCGTATAAGGCCTCGAATGGTTCCTTAACTATGGTGGGGTGGTATCTATTGTTATATGAGAACTATAAAAAATTTACATTATCCCACCAACTATAGAAAAATTCTAGGATGCAATCAGGTTGCATGTCCTCAGGATCTTGGATGGTCCTCTCCGTCTGCCAATCTGTCTGGGGATGAAATGTTGTGCTCAAGCGCAGCTGAGTCCCAAAAGCCTCTTACAATTCCTTCTATAAGCTGGATGTAAAGTGAGCATCACCATCTGAGACTATCATTGATTGTAATCCATGGAATCAAACTATATCTTGCATGTAGAGGCGTCATGTGCACTCTATTAAGCATTTCTCACATATCCGTAGGAGGTGGGTCAAATTAGTGAGTCGGTCAACAATCACACAAATGGAATCATGTCCCCTAGAGGTTCATCGTAAATATATCATGAATTCCATCGATATCCCATCCCACTTACACTATGGAACATCACGTTGTTGGATCAATCTTGTTGGAACCTGGTGCTCTCCCTTCACTTGCTGACAAGTGAGGAACTGAGAAACAAACTTTTCCACTACCTTCTTCATCCCTATCCACTAAAACTGATGTAAGAGATCCTGATACACCTTTTCCACTCCTAGATATACCACCAAATGGAATTATGTAACTCTATCAATATGACCTCCCACAAAATCATTGGTACTACTGTGATCCCTATAAAGAGAAAGACATGCTCCCCACCTTTCAAATATCCATCAGGGGAATGCCCTATGGAAAGCTAAGCATGTAAAGTATCACAGTCTGTGTCTCTGAGCTATGCCTCTCTAACTCATTGTAAGAGTGGAGTGTTGAAAACCATCTATTGGAGGTAATATGATCCATCTCCAAGAACAAAGGATATTTTTAATGCATCAAACTACTCTAATGCCTCACTTAGCAACTACAAGATGGATCTTCCACTGAGAGCGTCCGACACTACGTTCCCCTTCCCAAGGGTATATACAATATCAAATTCATATTCCTAGAGGTACTCTAGACATCATCTCTATATCAAGTTCAGATCCTTATGAGAGAAGATATACATGAGACTCTTATGTTTAGATAAGATAGAAAAATAGTCGCCCATTAGCTAGTTTCACCACATATTTAATGCTACGAAAACCACTGCTAGTTCAAGATCATGGGTCCCACAGTTCTGCTCATGCAGCCTCAACTGACGCAAGCCATAGGGAATCACCACTTTCCCCTATATCAAGACAAAACTATGCATGGTCCCTGATGCATCACAGAACACCACATACTCAACACCATCCTTCGATAATCTCAGGATGGGGGCACTCGTCAATATCTGCCCCAGCTTCTAAAATAATTTCTAGATCTTTTCTATCCACATGTAAGGTTTCCCTTTCCATGTTAAGGTTATCAAGGGTTCTTTTAATCAATAAAATTTAGGAAAAATCCTCTAATAGTGCCCAACCAAACCCATGAAACTATGAACCTCCGTTACACTTTTGAGTGGCTCCCAAGTAAGAACTGATTCAATCTTTTCTGGATATACTACAACTAAAGACTCTGAAATAACATGCCATAGAAAGTGGACCTCCTGAATCTAGAACTGAAAATTAGAGAGACTCCCATAAATATGGTTCTGTCAGAGTGTGTCCAAGGCCATCTTCAAGTGTATCATGTGGTCCTCCTTGGATGCTGAGTACACCAAGATTTAATAAATGAAGACCATGACGAACCGGTCTAAGTAAGGCTGGAAGATCATATTCACGAGTCCCGTGAACACTATCAGAGAATTCATCATGCCAAACGACATCCCTAAGTACTCTTAGTGGTTGTAATAACATATAATGTCTGTATTTAGGATTCCCACATCCGATTCAAGAAGTTGGTGATAGCCAGATAAGAGGCCTATCTTCGAGAACCACCTCTCTCCCTTCAGCTAATCAAAGAGGTCATCAGTTCTCAGTAGTAGATACATATTCTTCATGGTCACCTGGTTCAAGAACCAAAAGTCCACACATAATCTCAAGCTTCCATATTCCTTCTTAGAAAATAAAATTGGGGTCATCCAAGGTGAAACACTGGGTCTCATGAAGCCCTTCCTCTGTAGGTCCTCTAGTTGTACCCTCAACTCACAAAGCTCCATGAGATCCATCTGATATGCTGGTGTAGATATCAGTGTTGTATCTAAGAACAAATCAATACATAAGTCTACTTACCAGCAGGGAGGTAATTTGGGGACATCCTCAAGAATAAAATCCCCATACTCTACTACCACCACAAGAATCCGAGGAATCATCTCATCTACTGTGTTGAGGGTCAGGCTAGAAAACTGACGTGTTATCGGTTTTACCCTACAACATGTGATTTCTTCTTAAAATACATGTGTTTCCTTTTTATCGAAAAAAGAAAACCTGGTCCCATCTCCATGGAAACACCACACTGTGCTCATAAAATAGTCAATCTGTTCATGAACTGTGGATAACCATTCCATACCGAGACTGAAGTCTTAAGGCCTTGATGCTACCACTAAGATATCCCAACTAAAACTCTCACCCCCTAGAGTAAGGGAACACTATTGGAACCTGTGTGTGGTTATTGAATATCCTCCCATAAGAGTCTCTATGATTAGGGATCGAGTCAATGATTCCACTAGAATATCCATGTATCGAACAAGGGTTGTGGTGAGAAAAGAGTGACTGGAACCCGTGTCTATAAAAACTAAAGATAGGGTGGAAAAGACATAGATAGTACCTCTAATAATATTTAGAGCACCGGGGTCATAAGCCTTTATCAGTTGAAGCTTGCCACATCTCTATCCACCAGCTCTCAAATCCCATGGTGGACCACCTGGGGGTGGTGGTGGTAGTACTTCGAACCTACACACACGTCCTATTTCTCATTCAGCTCCTCTTCCACATCCTCCATCTAGATGAACACCCTATTCCAACCTTCACCTCTACCTCAGTGGTCTCTCAAACATCTACTAATAATCTACATGGTGAGTCCGGAAATCTCAAGCCAGGTGTCCCCGACCACCACATGTGTAGCACTTCCTATCCTTTGGCTGACTCGCTCTACCCTGGGAGCCTCGCACCACTGACATTTTGTCCTGGGGTCATCCCTTGAACTCTCTGATTATATTGGATCCCTACATCAGCTATTTGTTACCTACTGCTGAAGTCTAAGCTGCTTTTTGCCTACTAGTACCTCCCACTACTGGCGTCTTCTCTTCCATAAAGCACTCCAAGACCAAATCTCACTTTAGTACCCCATCATATACAGGGACGCTAAGGGATATCATGAATGACTTGATATCCCAGTGGATTCTTTAATCGAAGGTCTAGGCCATGAAGAATGGGTCTTACACTATATTTATGGAGTAGCGAGAAAGATCTGTAAATCTCGCTGAGTATTCCTCTATAGTCTAAATGACCTACTAAAGATGAAGTAGCTCTTATATACGCACTGATTGTAATGTCATCGGAAAGACATGAAGATACGATCAAAGTATGTCGAAGTGAGGGTTTTATTCTCATGCATCTGTATCACTGAGCTCCAACATATCCCCAATGATTTCTGAAGAATATTCAAGATTAAGACTACCAAATTTTTGAGAGGAATGCTCCCTAGATGGAAGAAAAACATAACTAACTCCATTTAATTATCAACTGCCTGAGGCTCCGGATCACCCCTGAACATGGGAGGTCACTGCCTCTGGAACTCATATAACTCACTCAGCCTATATTCATCCTTAAATGGAAACACTTGTAGTAACTACTTCTCTTAATGTGGTGGTATTAATGGTACACCACCTGAGGTTCTATCTCTAGTACTAGTCCTTGTACAAATGCATCATCACTACGCGGATCATCTTCATGATCACATATTGGAATCCGAGATGGCTGTCTGCATGGAGGCATCTTGAAATAGATCAAGATGTACCACAGTCAATAGAGTATACCTAGTGAGATAACATAGACTCAAGAAGGACATGAGAACACACTGAATATTATTTGATGCATGTACCATTATTATCCTTTCAATCAGTGTTTTTACGTACTGAGTCATAAAGAAGAATTTAGAGGCATGCTATATGGATATATCAGTCGTCGCACCAACACTGGATTCACTAGCCTAAAATGCAAACTCAAAACACTCGAAACTATTTTCCCAAACCAATATCATAGAATCTTGGTTTGTTAAGTATAATTTACCACCTCTGTTACCACTCAGTCACACCCCATATTAGAGGTTCCCATTACATTACTACCCTAATCTCACCTCTAATAAGATAGGGGCTGGCAACTAGCATTGAGTAGGAATATCCAGCAAATGGGAGGAATTTTATTATGTAACTACACACACACACAAACACAAATCTCTATGCCCAAAATGATGAAATGTAAAAACACTAAGTAAACAAGAATGCATACAACTAAGATACTAGAAAAAGAGTATGAAAATAGGAAAACTGGAACGTAAACATAGACCGAATACAAGCACAAAAAATGTAAAGTCTGCCAAAGTGAATGCACAAGTTCCTGAAACTCATCTTCAGAAAACCCTACCTGAAGGGTAGGTACAGAAACAAATGTTTTAAATCACTAAAGAACACCTCTTCTGTTGGTCCTCTCTCTATGTACCACCAAGCCTCATTCCACCAAGGAATCCATCAAAGTGTCGATCATCTGCACAAGGCACAACATGTGTGGGCATATCCTGTGAAGGGGGGAGTAAAATAGTAATTAGTAGGGACCCTAAAAACAAAAATGAAAATACCACTAAGAAATACCCAAATTAAACCACAAAATAAACACAAAAAGTACACCACAAAGGAAATAGATGAAGTATACCACAAAGGAAACACAAAAAGTATAGTTAATATGGTTATCTCAAACAGGTATAAGTCTAAAGAAAAAAGTTATATATTATCAGTTTTGGTCCACAGATATCCCACTATTTATGACAATATATGTTTCTATTGTTCAAGGAGGTTTGATGGTGCACAGAGTATCAATGGAACATGGATCATCGATGAAGCACAATGCATCAACGGCGCACAGAGCATCGATGGTTCTAGGAGTGGTGATGTTGCATGAATAATCAATATAACATGGAGTGTCAATTGTGTAAATAGTTTCAATAGGTCATGCATCCACCAAGTCACATAATCACCAAGATCACATAGTCATTGTCAGCCACATGATTCTTCTTACAGTGAATTCATTCTGGGAGAACCTAATTCTCAAGCCATTAGGTCATAAACAAAATTAAAAAAAATCATTTTCTGTATCTCAAAAGGTAATTCTCATCTCAATGGTCTGAACAATGCAAAAAACTCATCAAATGGACACATGATTTGAAAGATATGGCCAATTTAGTAAAAATGGTCTGCTCTAGTTTGGGTCTGACCTACCCTGGTCTGGCCGACTAGGCCCAAACTGGCTCAGGCCTCTAGGGACAGAACAACTTCCTCAGTTCAGCCACATCATGCAGAATGGTGTGTGTACGCCAGATATGGCCCACCCTTGCCACATACATCCGGTCAACACATCACCGAATCATGGTTCACGTGCCCAAACAACCTTCCCCGCACACACCCATGACTACTCCATAGTTCCCTCCCCTGACATGGCTTCGAGCTGCGTTCCTACTCCACCGAGACCTCCTATCACGCCCACTCAGTTGCCACAAGTGGATCCCTCTATCGTGAGCCCTACGTGGTCTGTCAACTCTACCTACGTGGTCCAGCCTCCTCCACTTCCATAGTCACTGCTGGGGTGACCACTATCCTCCACTACACCTACATGCGGCCGCTGGCATGTGCCATAGGGGTAGCCCTGCACCGTCGCCAATGCTGGCAGTCTTGGTTCCATGGGTCGATGTCACTACTCTAGTGCTTCTTTTTAAAAAAAATCAACTTATGTTATCCTTGGTCACATATTTCACTGCCCTCCACCTTTATATGCCTTTCTATCACTCTAGTGGTCCAATTTCATTCAGATCCTCTCGGAAAAAAATGCGTCGTGACCATGACTGTCCAACGGCAAGGAACCGCAAGAACGGGAATGAAAGGATCACATAGAACAACCAAAGAATATACATTAGACCTTTTCATGTCAGGCCTGATCCATTCCTATTTGAATAATCACAAATAAACCAAGGACAGAATAATCACCATGATCTATTCCCTTTAGTCTCAAATAATTATCTGTCCCATAAGAAAGATCAAACCAGAAATCAGTCTATTCGTGGGTTTGTCTTCATTCACCGTTTGATTCTAAGAAGGGGAAAATAAATCATGAATATATTGACTCCCTAACATGATGATTGGATCATTTGTTGATGAAGAACGATGGTTCATGTGATCTTCGATCCTTGATCAGTCGACGTTCATCATTAGGAGAGATCTTCCTTATCGTTTCCTCAGGGGAATTCCAGGGTTATGGAGATAACCTTGAATTGCACTAACATAGGATTATTAAAATGGTAAACCTCTACTCTATCAACACATAATGTTAAATAAAATATTTTTGTTCTATATTTTAATGAATTCAATATCTAAAATCTATCTTTCACCCTCGACCTGTGCCGATCAAGGATATACCCCATCAAAGGTAAAATCATTCTTTTGGATGCAACAGTGCCCTTATATTTATAATCTATGCACCAATTTAAAAGTTACTCTTGTTTTATAAATAAACCACCTGCATGTTTTATTAAAAACATAACATTTTTAGACGTATCATTCTGGTCACACCAAGCCTTGTAATTTCACGCCGTCTCTCCACCTGGTCTTGGAATTTTGACAATTAATTTTTAAAAATAAACCAGAGAAAATCCAAAAAAAAACCCATAGAAAATATGATTCCTTAAATACTACCCCTTTAAATATGATATCATTATTTTTTTTTGTTTTCATTTTTTTATATGAATCATGTAATGTTATTCTCTTATGTGGATCATGATTTAATGTTTCCAAAGTGGTAACTGTTTATTATTACAATATCATCATTTATTGGGATTGTTTATGATTTTTCTTTCATTGATTAAATATTAAGATCCATCTATTAAGAACTATCATGATTTTATTCTCCTCTGGATATTCATGACATCTTCTTATAATGACACCATTTTTTCTACTCTTTGTTAATTAAGATGATTAAGAAATTATTTTTAACAAAGTATAACTTTATTTATCTCTTTATTTATAAATCTAGTTTATTCAAAAACAATGTTTTTTATAAATGTTTTCAATTTTTTTAAAATGATATCATAAGATCATTTTCATGGAAAAGTATTTCAAAGATTTTATTTATTATAAAGTGTTTGAAATGGTTTTCAAATATTTTTTTACTTTTTTTCAATGATATTTTCAATGAAAAATTATTTTAATTTTTTTATATTTATTTATAAGTTTGAAAATTATTTTAAAAATAAAAGGTCTTTTAAAAATTTTAAAATTTTATTTAAAAGTTTTTAATGTATTTTCAAAGTAACTGCTATTCTAAAAATTTTCAATATTCTTTTATAAGTTTTTAAATATATTTTCAAAGAAAAAGTTTTTCACATATTATTTATGTTTTAAAGAGATTTTTTTAAACAGAAAAATAAATTTTACTCGAGAAATGTTTTAAAATAAATTTAAAATATTTATTTATATGAAAAGAAATTATGAAATAGTTTTAGGAAAAGGATTTTCAAATAAAGGCTATATTACATAAGAATTGTTCCATGTAATCCTTAAAAATACCTCTCTATCTAAGATCAAATATTTTTTATAGTTTATGATTTAATAGTTATATTATCTAATAATATCATTCATAATATCTCATGAATGGTTTAGTTTTAATGTAATCATGTTTATGACACCCATTTATCTTCAAAGAGTTATATGATTTTCAAACTTGCTTTTTTTACATGGGTTATACTTTGAAAAAATCATTATGAGACCTATCTATGTTCCATAGTTAATGATAAGATTTAATTTTTATAATGCCCATTTCAGTTCATGGGTTATGATATAATTTTTATGAATCCCAGCACTTTTTATGGGTCATGATATGATGAAAGTTTTATTGTATAATGGAACATGTATGTATGAATTTTTTATGTTACTAGTGGGACTTATATCTCTCTACAATGAATTGGGTAATGATTTATATCTTATGAGATAACGATGAGAAATAAGTTGACAGGATTGATCCATAATGGGAAATAGGTGTGTCCTGATCTAAAATAGGAAACATGTGTGTCATGATCGACTATGAGAATATAGGTAAACCTGATCTACTATGGGATGATTGGTAAACCCAATACACTATGGGAAGAATGGGAAACCAAATCCCTTAAAATTAAAGGGCTGCGACCGAGGATAGTGGTGTGTCCGACCTAGTAGGTCTAGTCCCCATTATGTTCCCTAATAAGTTTGGTCAATGAATCTTGACTTATAGGGAATTATTTTTATGTGTGAACAAAATTACATGTTCAAAATGTTATATGTGTACCTAATAGAATGTCTATAAGTTTATTCAAGGGCCTGATTCAATTTTCTTAGTATAGTGAGTGAACCTATTTCTACTTATTAATGGTCATAATGTAATAAGCTGATGTGTATACCACAATTCTTTGTATTATGACTTTAATATGTTGTCATGACTTATTCTATTTTAATTCCTTATGATTTATGTCTTATGTGTTACCAATATTTATTCCATAACTCTTGATTATGAAATTTAATATAAAGGTTATGATCTTTTAAGGTTATGATCATGTTATAAAACCCTTATGCTCATATTATGCCTACATATCTTCCTTGTCTACCCTTACCGAGAATATGAACTCACACATTTCATATGTTTCTTTTTCCCATGTCATGAAGAAATATTATAAGTAGTAGTAATAAAGGGAAATATCTTTACAAGAGAAATTGAAATTATCACACCTGATTAGAAGATTGTGTTCCATGTTTTCAATGATACTAAAAAAATTACAGTCCTCATACCTGTACTTTTTGATTATGTTGAATATTCAATTAAATTGATGTAATATCCATGTATGTTAAGCCTAGGTATCAATAGTTTGTTTCAAAGGAGAGGTTTAATAAACCTTTGAAAACTAGGTTGATAAGAATTTTTTGAGATCCCTAGGGATATTTCTAAGGATATATCTAGGGATTTCACTATGGATAAGTATAATAATGAGTTAAATTATAGGAAAATGTCTTAGAATAATGGTAAAGGATAGAAAAATTGGTTTACTAGAATTATATAAATTTGTAGATACATCATGTGGAAGTGCCTCTAGCACTGATGTAAACAGGGGTAAAAAAACCAGGAAACCCCCTATTGAGTTAGACTCGATTGGGAACTGGTGCACAAAAATGGGAATTGTTGCACATCTAGTTTGCAACACTTTGGGAATATGATTTGGGAATTCAAAAAATCATTATGAACCATCATGAAGGATGAATTTGAATAACCAAGGATAAACCTAATGAGTCATAGATTAAATAAATATATGTCATGATTTAGAAATCGTATAAGTGAGTTTACATGATTATGTGGGTTTACATTATGATAAGTTTTTCTCAAACTATTCTTTATGGTTTTAGTAAAAAGAGGAAACTATAAGGAACTTAGTTAACATTGAATGTTTTAGTTATGGAAATTTTTGGGAACTATGAAAATATATTTCCTAAGTGGAAATATCATGAAGGGAACCAAGAAGGTTCATGATTATTGGTTATACCACTGAAGATAGAGAGACTGTGAGTGAAATGTGAAAGGTGTGGAAGTTTTAATAGTATTTTTTAAATTAAAAATAATAATAATGAATAATTTAAGGTTTAGAAACCTTAAGAAACTATTCATATTTTATATTATAGGAAATGGTAATTATGGAATAAGATGATGAAGCCCGAGTAATGGTTTAAGAACAAAGTTAGATGATTTAAGTGTATATGTTTTGGAATGAAAAGATTATGTTATATGAATCAAGAAATATATAAGTATTTTTAGTATAAGATTTTCATTATGGATTTTAAAGGATATGTTAAATAGTGTTTATGACATATAAAAGTTATTTAATGGAAACATGATATTTTAATTAAGAAGCGGTAACCCCTAACATGTTCTTAAGGATGAGAAATGATATTTTATATAGATAAAGAGCTGATAATATGGTTAAAGTAAATTGGATAGTATTTATGACCAAAAAAATGATAAGTGATTTGTTGAAAAGGTGATCAATTTTATCATGGATTAAGTTTAATACTTATTGGATTTATTGATTATATCCATTAGTCATTAGGATAAGAAAGACTACATGTTTTCGAAATGGATTTATGGAAATTCATGTTATTACCATGTTATAAGAGAATATATGATGAAGGTATTCACATTTTTGGAATGTGAAAAACAAGATGTACATTATGATATGTATGGGGATTAATGTTAAGTTTATTTAGTGATCATATTTATATTTTTTTGATTTTTATCTTTTAGAAGGTTAACAAGGTTAACCATTTATGGGATGGTTTAAGTTATACTTTGGATTGGGTTTTAGAGATTATTATATTATATAACTATATGAGGATTTATGCATATTGGATAACATGAGATACCATTTTGCTGTGATGATAAAAAGGATAGATATAATTAATTACCATTCTATTTATGGATCTCATTATTTGTTAGTTTTTTAGGAATTAAAAATTCACCTTCATTCCCTAGAGTAAGAGATGATGTGGAAATTGATCAAGAAACATCCAAAGGGTGATATTGTGCATATGGAATAAAATAGAATCAAGTAAGTATATCTTATTGTGTAAAAATTATACAACTCTGGGAAAAGGAAATTGAAAAATATTTATCTGACTATATTTTTTATTAAATTGATGGTCTTATAAATCATTACATATTTATGGTTTGGAGGACAATAAATTTCCATTGATCATTCACTTATTGGTGATCAATGATATTTATCTATATATAAAATTATTTATTATTTTCTTCTATGTACAATATTCACTCTCAAACCTATGTTCTTGAATGTGGAAACAAAGGTATGAGTTACTTTGGGAACTATTATGGTACTTACATTCCCTCTTTAAAGGATGTTTTAGTATTAATTTTTTACTATCCATACATTACATTTACCATACAAAACCCCTCCCACAAAATGTCTTAGTATTTTCAAAGATGACAACTTTGGGATCCACTACTTTAGAACTCCTTTATCTATTTTTTGGCCACATAACTTTCTTGAAATAAAATATATTAATGTTGGATGGATTATTCATTTTTAAGATGTGGGTTTCTAAGAAAAGAACATTCATTTATTAAACATGTGACAACCCAAAAAAATTCATGGGTAAAATTCATTTTAATGGGGTATAATGTAACACCCAAAGATTTTTTGAAATAGTTTTTTTGAATTAATTTAATATTTTTCATATTTTTCATTTCACACAATCCTTAATTTAGCTTGTGTTATATGAAATCACTTAGTTTGAATTGCATTTCATGAAACCCCGAGTTAAGATTTCACTACACAAAACACTTAGAGTATCTTGTGGTATGCACAACACTATGTTTTGAATATATTACACTCAATGACGATTTCATTTGATAGCTTTTGTTACATGCAAGACATAGTTTTACCGAACTACAATATACTATCAATATTTTAATTAAGATATTATTATAGTTACCACATATTCATTGGAATTAAAGTTACAAAAAAAATTAAATTATGAAAATTTGGTATAAACATGTAAATTAGAAGAATTATTTGGTAACCAATTAACTAGAAATGAAAGTAAAACAGTTTTAAAAATATAGGAAATATTATTTTGGAAAACAAAATTTATGAAATCAAATGAGTTTTTACATAATAAATTAATGAAAACACTTTTGATAAATAATTTTAATGAAATATATATATATTATTTAGTTAACTATTTAACATTCATATTATGTGTTTTATATCCAAGAGATATGAATAAATCCAATTTCATGAATAAAAAGATGTATTTTTTTTCAAAAAGCTAATTTCACCACCTTTTAATGGAGAATATATTTTAAATTTATATATTTTGAAAAATTAATTATTATAATTTGAAAAAAATAAAAATAATTTTTTAAATCAGAATAAAAAACTTACTTTGGCTGAATTTTTTGTTCTTTTTTAAAATATTTTATTTTTGGATGAATAACGAAAAATATTGAATTTTAATCCAAATATTTTGTTTCTCTAAATTATTTAAATATGTAAATTATACTTTCAATTGGTTTTAAAGTATATTTATAAAAATTATAAATCAATTAATCAAATTTATATCATTTAAACTAATTTATCATTAAAATTAGATATGAAATCCATTAAAACTTTTGGAACTTTTCACTTCAAAACCCTGTCGTCTCATCCCGTCTTCGAGATCAATTTTAATTTAATTTCTATCACCTATATGATTTTAATTTCAAAAAAATTATTAAATATTTGGAATCATAATATTTTATAATGTATTTTATGGTCAAATTTGTTTTTGACCAAAAATATTAGTGAAAGTAATTAAAAATAATTACAGAGACAAAGGAAAAAAAACGTAAATAATGACTATGCTTATAAAATATGGCATAAAATGACCCTACAAATGTATATAAATAATTTTATATCCATATTTAGACCATTAAACCTATAAGTATCTATAATGGTATATTTTTACCGATGGGGTACAAGTAAAACGTATGGAGAACACAGTTCTTTTCAAGAATACCCAATGTGTCCTTTTCAGCACTTATAAAAGTCCTTCTCTCCTACCCCTATTTTTACACCTCTCAAGAATTTCTTTCTCAAGAAAACACCATCCCAAATATCCTACCAAAATAACTCCCTTTATCCTATAATCCTATTTTTGGGAATGAATCTAAACAAGGAATCCCTTTTGTGCAAATCAAAAAGAGTTTCCCGCAAAAGAGGTAACTTTCTTCAACGTACATTTCTATTTTAATTCACTCTACCCAAATTAAGTTCTTATTATTCCATTATTATATAATAAAATAAGTATCCTGAATATAATGAAATGTTTTTATTTTAAGAGTTTTACCTACACATACACACACTTACATAAAATGGGTAACGAACTTACTGTTCGTGTGTATGACAGTCTACTGCCTCATGAAATGATGTCATTCGTTTTTCCTTTATCGCATCTCGTGGTTGGGAATTATTATGGAAATAAAATTTTTATATGAAATATATATGATATTTATTATCTATATATTCTTATTAAATTATTATATAGCATATAATTTCCTGATTTCCATTTTGTGTAAATACGATAACTTTGTTTGTGGACGTGTAGACTATCGCCCCCATAAAGCGATGTGAATCATTCACACATTACATAGAATGTGTTATGTATGGGTTTAGTGAATGTATAATATATATAATAAATACTAATTATAATATAACGATATATATATATATATATTTCATTTAATTTCATTCATTCAATACAATAATAAAATAGAAACAATGTTCATGCGTATGTACGACCTACCATCTCCATGAACGGTGTATTCCATTTCATCTTTATATATTTTATAGATTATTATAAATATATATACTGAATATAAATCATATTCATATCTTGTTTTACATTCATTAAATAATTAATCCATGATCTAAGTAAGAGGATAATGAAAAAAGTCAAAACAAATACCAAAACAAGGAGATTATTACCCGAAATGCAACTTTAACATGAAATTGTTAATAAATAGGTAAAACAATGTCCTAATAAAATATTATATGGTGTGATATATAATTTTTTTAATGTGTTATATTTAGAATAAACTTTTATTTAATAAACAATAGGTTCGAATGTGTGTGAAGAAATTCAATACTTACGGTAAGGGTTTTATCATCTCACTTTTATTTATATGTGATATATAATATATCCAACACTTATTCCTATTTTGGGAGTATATATTGTAATTTTAAATGTTATATAATGAATTTAATTTATTTAATTATATTAAAATTTTCAATTTATGTTCATATTTCATTGGAATCACGATTCAAAAGTTGCTCATGTAGTAAAGGGATTTTTAGCCTCACTTTTATTTATGTGAGACTTATTCCATAATCACTACTCATTTATTTTGTGTCTTGTATGGACTGAAAATAAAAGTATTTTAATATCCTAATCCTTAAATTTATGGATATTTAAATATCCATTTTATTATCACTCTTTCATGGGATTTACTGTTCAAAAGTTACCAAATAGTTAAAGTAATTTTGTCTCAATTTTCCTTCTTTAAAAGACATGTTATGTCATCCAACTACATGATTCTACAAGGTGTATATAATTACATTTGTCATGTTAGACATACAGTTTTATTTTCATGTTATTATAAGTTTAATTTAATGTTATTATTCTATGGTGATAATAATTTAAAGTTACCAAAGTGGTAACAATTTATTGCTACAATCTCATCGTTTATGATGATTTTTTTATTATGCTTCCATTGAAGAAATATTATGATCCATATATTAATAACTCTCATGAATTTTCTTATCCCATTTTTATTCATGATATATTAATATAATTTTACCATTTTTTCTACTCTTTGGTATTTAATATGATTAAGATTACGTTTTTTAGAATGTTCGTCTTTATTTATCCCTTTGGTCGGTAATCTATTTTATTCACAAACCAGGTTTTCTAAAAATGTTTTCAATTTTTTTTTAAAATTATATCTTAAGATTATTTCAAAGGAAGATTATTTTAATGAATTTTTTATGTTTTGAATTGTTTAAAATGGTTTTCAAAGCTTATTTTACATATTTTAAAGGCTATATTCAAGGAAAAAGTTTTAATTTTTTTTCTTGACTGCCTTATAAATTCTCAAATTATTTTCAAAGAAAAACGTTTTCAAATTTTTTTCAAGATTTATTTATATGTTTAAAAAATAATTTCAAAGTAAATTTTATTCTATATGTTTTCAATATTCCATTATAAGTTAACAAATCTAGTTTTAAATAAAAATGTTTTTCAAAATTATTTATATTTTAATGAGTTTTTTTCAAAGAGGAATAGATATTTTAATCAAGATATTTTTTATAAGAAATTTAAAATATTTATTTATAAGAGATGGATTTTTTAAAATTAATTATCAAATAGGTTTTTAAATAAAGTCTATTTTCTTTATGAAATGTTTGATGTAATCCTTAAAAATACTTCCCCGTCTAAGATGACATACTTTGTTGTAGTTTGTTATTTACTTAGGATATGATCTAATAATACCATTAATATTATTTCTTGAATGGATTATGTTTTTGACACCCTTTTCTCTTCCAGAGGTTATATGCTTTTGAAACCCACTTTTTTTCACGGGTTTTGATTTGATGGAATGATTTTGAGACTTATCACTGTTACATAGGTAATGATATGATTACATGTTTATGATACCCATTTCATTTCATGGTTTATTTTATAATGTTTATGAAACCCATCACTTTTATGGGACATGAGATGCTGAAATCTTTATTATCTTATGGAATATGTATGTATGATTTTATTATGTGATGAGTGGGACCTATATCTCCATACAATTAATTGGGTAAAGATTTATATCTGTTGAGATAATGATAGGAAACCAGTGTATGGGATTGATTCATAATGGGAAATAGGTGTGTCCAGATCCAAAATGGGAAATAGTTGTGTCCTGATCCACCATGGGAAGACTCAGAAACCTGATCCACTGTGGGAAGATGAGGAAACCCAATCCACTATTGGAGTAATGGGAAATTATAAACCTTAAAATTAAATTATTGTGACATGGGATGTCGGTGTGTCCTTCCCATTAGGTATAGTCCCAATAAAGTGCTCTAATATGTTTTGGAAATGAGACTTGACTTATAAGGAATGATTTTTTTGCGTGAACCTGATTACATGTTCAAAATGTTATGAATGGACCTGGTCGCATGTCCATAAGATTATGAGAGGGACCAATTCCATTTATTTAACTTAATGAGTGATGTTTTTTCTATTTACACATGGTCACAATGTTATAAGTTGATGTGTATGACACAAGTCTACTAATTATGAATATGTTATGATATCAAGACTTATGATATTTGAATTCATTATGATTTTAGTCTTATAAAATTCAAAAATTTATTTCATTACTCATTATTATGATATTTTATTTGAAGGGTCTGATATTAAAATATTATGATCATGTTCCTATACCCTTATCTTCATGTTATGCTTAAATATCTCCTTTTTTTACCCTTTCTGAGCATTTTTATGAAAACCCTGCTCTTTATTTCATACATAAACATGATTTATTACATAAAATTCACTTGATACAATATAGAATATTGGGATGTATAGTGTCTTTGGGGATTAGGATCATTACATAACAACTTAAAACATGATGTAAAACATCTTTATTGAAAACTTCCTTTGCATTACCACTACTTTCCCCCATATATAGAATTACATTGGATAACCTTAGGACATGCATAAGAAAAGGGTGGGCTATAAAGCCCAGTAAGGGAATAAAAATGGAATAAGATGAGGTATAAAATACATGTTAGACAATAGTAATATCAACGGAGAACAATAGAAAAATAACATAAAGGCATGATAAAGTATGATAATCATAACATGGAAATGTGGCAATAACACTTAACATGGAATTCGCATGAGCCAAGGCTCATTGCACATGGAGAATGAGTAAACCCTAATTACAAATTCAGCACGAGTAAAACCAAATTTCACTTGAATTAACATGATTCAAAACTCATTGCACATGAAGTATCATTATACTATACTTTATCCAATGAATTGGAGCACTATCAGGGTGCACCCTTTCTTAAACATTTCATTTCATGCATAAGTGTGCCACATGGATCATACAACATGAAATGAATCATAATCATTTATTCTGATATAAAGGGATGTGTAATACATACATAAAGATTTATAATCAATAATTAAATGTTCATAAAATTGAATACCTTTGACAGATAAATGGGTATCATATTCACTACACAATGACATTGGCTTAGAAAATTGTAGAGCAATTTTGGCAGGATAACGACGTGAAATAAGAACTAAAAAAATGGTTCAAGAGAGATAAAGGGGTGTCTCATCATATTTACATGAAATGGAATGTAATAGGGTCATATAGATAAATTTCTCAACAAACATAATGGAATTTACATGTATAATACAAAATAATTACTTGGATGAAAACAGGAAAGAGAAATCCCTCACTGAATTTCAACATGGTAATGGGTGTACATGGGAGGAATTTATGAGAGATAAATGAGTCTCCCATCATAAAAACATAAATAGGGATGTTTGTGGGAGGTGATAAATCATACCCCAACATTTTTAATTGAATACAAAAGGGCATAACAACTTTAAGAAAATTGGAATAAAAGAGAAAGGAAGAAATCCCTTAATTGGAAGTGTGATCCTAAAGGCTTGGGAGAGGATTTAGAGAGACGTATTTAGATATTGGTGCACCTTGGGAGGATTATAGAGAGTGGAGGGAAGGGTTTGGTAGATCTTAAAAGTCTTTGAGTGAATAAGAAGTGGGAGATTGGGTGGGTTTATGTAGGAAAGGAGGGGTAATTCTTTATTATTTAGGTTTGGGACACCTCACATTAAACTAATCAAAACCACAAACCAGAACATGGTCTTTTCCCATGGTTTTTGCAAAAGGGGGGTAAAAATATAATATTTTATGAGGAAAAAGGCCGAAATTCATAAAATAATATGGTTACTTATGTGGAGGTGAGTCACACTCTCAAAGAAAACAATTTAAAAGGAAAAAATGTTTTATAATCATTGAAGGGACCACTAAGGCTTTCTAAAATAATTCAAACAAACCAGAAATCAAATTATTTTAATGGTAAAAATTATATTGGCTGAAAATAATGTTTATATTATTTTATTACATTACTATTGGGTCATCATGATGTCATAAAACACATTATATATTTAAATGGTATTTAATTTTTACCCAAAAATTTGGCTGTCTCAGAAAATTATGAAAAATTCACCGTTGGGTAATATTGAGGTTCTTATTCCAAAAATAATATTCATTTTATCTAAATAATTTTCTAAATATTTGAACTTTTACTTTTAAAAAAACTGTCATTTATCAAAAATTTATGGGTTTTGACAAAAATAGATTTCAAACCATAATAAAAATTACAATTGCATTCATAAAAAATGAACAATAATATATATGTAACAAAAAGTAATTAATTATTAATTTATTCATAAGTCCATTAATTTGTAAAAATATATTTCTTAGTTGAATATTAACTAAAAATACTATTTGTGCTTTAAAAACTATTTACAAAGTAACAATAATAAATTGAATACTCATTAATTATAGAAAAATAATGTACATAGTCATAGTGATAGGGTATTGTTACATAACCCCTTATAATACCCGCATAAGTTCGAAGGGTAAGGTGTGCGATGGTGGAAGACTCTTGGGGTGGCTTAGATAACATCGCTCGGGTGGTAATCTCTATTAACTTTCACTTCTCCTGTAGTCGGTTCCACTTAAAACTAACATGTTCAAGTTCAACTTGGTCTTGGGCAAGAGTGAAGCCCAATCACTCCACCTCCTTTACAAGCTCTGAAAAATGGGCTTCGTATGGGGCAAGTCTACTGGATGAGGACATTACTTCCTTTGTCTAAGTAAATTGGATATGTTAAGGCCCTATATTTATACTAATCATGTAATCATTGTTCAAAGACTATATTATCAATGGTCACAATTATTAACAGTATTTTAAAATAAAAAAACATAAAACAAATCAAGTTCATATTTTATATAACAATAATAATAAATTTAATTGGATAAAGAGGAATTTCCATTAATGAAAGTTTGGATCGTTACAATCTTTCCCCCTTAAGAAATTTAACCCTCAAAATTTTTTTTCCCACAAAAAACAGATGTGGGTAACTCTACTTCATAACTTTTTCCAATTCCCATGGCGCTTCTTCAAACTTGTCATTTCTCCACAACACCTTGTTGAGGGGAATTATATTATTTTGTAGAACTTTTTCTTTATGGTCTATGATCTTTACTGGTTTATCCTCATAAAAAAGATCATCGTCTAACTGTACTACCTCTAAAGAGAGTACATGTGAAGGGTCTGTTATGTACTTCCTTAAGAGGGATACATTAAATACATCATGTACTTTGGCCATGGTAGGTGGAATTTCATGTCGATAATCCACATCCTTGATACGATAAAGAATCTCGAAGGGGACAATGTACCTAGGACTTAACTTCCCTTTCTGTAAAAACCTCATGGCCTTATTCCATAGATATATACTTAGAAATACTATGTATCCATCTTTAAACTGAAGGTCTCATTGATAGTTATCTGCATAACTCTTCTGTCGACTCTGGGCTGGCTTGATATGCTGTTGAATGGTTTTCAATTTAGCTACCATTTCTTCAAACATTTCTGGTCCTAACAGCTTACACTCACCAAATTCATCACGACTTGATGGTGTTCTGCACCTCTTCCCATATAGGTCTTCATAAGGTTCCATTCAGATGCTCGAGTGGAAACTGATATTGTAGGAGAATTCAACCAGTGGAAGATGTTGGTCCCACCATCCATTAAAGTACATAGAACATGATCTTAACATATCCTCCAGTGTCTGAATAGTTCGCTTAGACTGGCTATCAGTTTGAGGATGATAGTCCATACTAAAGTTCAGTTTAGTATCCAGAGCATGTTGAAGACTCTTCAAAAATATAGAGGTGAATCTTAGATCTTGATCAGATTCAATATATAGTGGTACTCCATATAGCTTGACTGCATCCCTATTATATATCTATGCCAGTTGATCCAATGAGAAATCCTCCAGAATTGGAATAAATTGTGAAAACTTTGTAAGATGATCCACAACAACACATATTGTAATGTTTCCTTCATATTTCTTTAGAATTTTGGTGACAAATTCCATGGTTATTTTCTCCCATTTCCATGCTGGTATGGGAAATGGTTGCATCATTCCCTTAGACTTCTGCATATCTACCTTCACTTGATGAAACACTAGGAACTTTGATGTATACTCAATGATCTCCTTTTTCATATTATCTCAAAAATAATTCTCTCTAAGATCTATATACATCTTTGTGTTTCCTAGGCGAATAGAGAAATTTGAACTATGTAAATCATCCAAAAGTTCCTTCTTTAGCTCTAAACTTGATGGAACACATAGTATTTTCCCAAATCTCACAATTCCTTCTTCATTAACATTGAACTCCCATGATTTCCCTCTTATGATAGCATCAACTTTCTTCTGAATTCCCAGAACATCCTTTTAAGAATCCTTTAACCTTTATAAAAGATATGGTTGTGAAATCATTTGTGAAAGGATTGATGATGTTCTCTTCTTTATGATTTTCATTTCCATCTTCATTAAATCTAATAAGATTGGATCCTTCTCAATTATCATCAGTGATATAATATCTGGGTCCCTTATACTTTGAGCATCTGCCACCTTGTTCTCTTTCCAAGGGTGGTAATGGATTGAGCAGTCATAGTCTTTAATTATCTCTAACCATATTCGTTAGTGCATGTTCAACTCTTTCTCTGTGAATATATACTTGAGGATTTTGTTTTCCGTATATATTTCAAAATTCCCCCCCAAAGAGATAATGTCACCAAATTTTTAAATTGAGGATCACCATATCCAACTCCAAATCATGTGTTGGATTATTCTTCTCATGAAATTTCATTTTCGTTGAAGCATTGGCAATGACTTTGTCATTTTGCATCAACACACAACCCAAGACCTTATTCGACGCATCATTGAATACCAAAAAAATTTCTCTTCTTATGGGTAAAGTGAGAATGGGTGCAGTGATAAGCCTCCTTTTTAACTCCTTGGAGCTTTCTTCACATTCATCATTCCAAGAAAACTTTACTCCCTTCCGAGTTATCTTGGTATGAGGGTTAGACAATCGTGAGAAATTTTTCACAAATCGTCGATAATATCCAGCTAACCCCAAGAATCTAGGGATATCTGTTACCTATGTTGGCCTCAACCATATATCTATTGCAACTGTTTTGGAGGGATCCACAGATCTTCCATTTCCTCTGATGATATGGCCCAATAATGAGACCTCCTTCAACCGAAACTCTCACTTCCTATACTTTTCATAGAGCTTCTCCTTCTGTAAGGTCTCAAGAATAGTTCTTATATGCTCCTCACAATCCTCCTTAGTTTTTTATTATATCATAATATCATCAATAATGACTACCAAAAATTTGTCGAGGTAATCCCTAAAGATTCTATTGATCAAGCCCATGATGATTGCTGGAGCATTAGTGATTCTGAAAGTCATTACTATGAATTCATAGTGCTCGTATATTTTATGAAAAGTAGTCTTGAGGATATCTTCCTTCTTCCCCCTTACTTGATAATTTCTTGACCGCAAATCCACATTGGAATAGTATTGTGCTCCACACAGATGATTGAACAATTCATTGATTCGTGAGAGATGATACTTGTTCTTTATCGTGATTTTGTTAAGCTCATGATAATTGATGCAAAGGCACATTGACCCATATTTCTTCTTGACAAAGAGGACTGGTGCACCCCATGGTGAAGCAATTTGGTGTATAAACCCTCTATCTAGGTTCTCCTATAGTTATTTATTTAGCTTCTCAAGATCCACAACATCCATTCTATATGGAGTCTTGGATATTGGAAATTCTCTAGGTATAAGATCAATTGAGAATCCAACATCTCTTCTAGGTGGAAGACCATAAAATTCCTTGGGAAATACTTCAATGAATTCCCTCACAATAGGCATGTCTTGAAGGATGGTTTCCTCCTTAGACTCAATCATCTGAGCCAGATACACGTGCTTATATGGTAGTAATATCCACGCTTGAGATGATGGAGCTAAATAAGATTCATCTTCCTCCTTGCACATGTACCAAATTAGGGGTCGATTCTCCACATTGAGAGTGATTTCCATATCATGGAAATTTATGTTGTCTCTATATAAGGAAATCTATTCCATGGAAATAATTGCATCAAATTACACGAGAGGGAGAATGATGAGGTTTTCTGGGAAGTTTAATCCATAGATTATGACATGGGATGAGTTATATTCATGGGATGAAAAGATCTCCCCATTTTACGTACTCACCGACATCTTCACTTCCATGATTTGTGGTGGTGCTGGGATTGTTCTACTAAACTTTTGGTATATAAAAGAATACATAGAACCTGAATCAAAAAGTACATTTGATATTCTTGAATGAATAACTAGCATACCTATCACATCTTCGTTGTCGGGGTTCACTTCGGCAGTAGTGATGGAAAAATATCACCCTTTCTACCTTGGTGGTTGTTGGTTTCCTCTGAAAACCCTTGGCTTAGGGAACTAATTGGCATGATTCCCTGGTTCTTTGTAGTTGTAGAAATGAACAATTCATTGAGGTTTGAACAGAGCATTCCTCTCTTCTATTATAGCCGCGAGTTTTTCTTGTCAGTAGTTAACAGCTAGGTTCCCTTATCTTCCACACCTAAAACATTTCTTCTTCCCCTTCAGGCAATTTCCATGGTGATTCTTTCTGCACCTTTGGAAAGTGGGGTGCTTGATCTTTTTAGCACCATTGGATTTATCCACAGGACCACCGATATTGAATTCCACCATATGCTTCTTATCCCCATGATACCCCTGATATTCTTCGATCTCTGTTTTGACCTTGAGGACACATCAGAAAATTTCCTCATAGCCGTCGAATTCACAGATCACTAGATATTTCTGTACGATAGGTTTCATCCCACCAAAGAACCAGTCAACATTGCATTCAAGGGTAACAACAAAGCTAGAGGTGTATCATGCAAGCCTTGTGAAGTTTTCCTCGAATTCTCTGACAGATTAGTTGTCTTTTCTCTTGAGGGAAAGGAAGTCCCTTTACATCTTAAGTTGGAGGGTGCATGGAAAATATTTGTCGAAATACATATTCTGGAAATCCTTCCATTCCAACGCCTCGATATCCCTTTTAGGCTTCATATTTTTGATCAAAGTCCACCATTGATCAGCTTCACCCTCTATACAATAAGCTTCCAGGAGAACCTTCTCTTGTTCAGAACATTGAAGGATGGATAAGATATTTTCAAGGGAGTTGATCTATTGTTCAACGATTGAGGGATCAAGTGATCCATTAAAAGTAAGAGGCCTTTTTCTCATGAAGCTCTTGATAGCAACATGTTCTTTCTTGGGGGGGGGGGGGTTGGACATTCCTCTTGAACCATGAATCTATTAAAATCACGAGTTAAATGAGAGAGAATCATGAAAAATTTCGTGATTTAGGCTCCCATTGGGTTGGGCATCTCATTAGCACAATCATCACATTGATCTTCACATCGGTTGTTAGCCCGAGTCCTCCTATTACCGACCATTGGCTGGAATAAAAGGAATGTTAGGGGTAACACATAAAGGGTAATCCAATGTCAAAACTAATGACTTATAAATAACTTTTATTTCCTTAACTTATGATTCCATAGGTTTCAATCTATGCTATTAATGAGCTACTTTCTAACATATATTATTTATGTAATTTTTTTAATTCCCTTAATAATGGTTCATACTAAGCTTGTGAATTTACTATTTCATATCACCCAAGAGTTTCATAACCAAGAGTGCAGTAAGGCCCGTTGTCATGTACCAGGATACACTGAGTCAATCCTAAAACTCCTTGTCGGGGTTTTCACCCTTAGGTAGATCTGTTCCAAATCCACCTCTACCTACTCGTAACAAAAGAGGGATGCATTTTCATGATAAACCCCTTACTCAATACCAACCAAAACTTAGGGATGTTTTTATTATACTTAAACTTCTATCTAAGTCTTCACTAGGGTTTTTTAATCATAATCCCAAAAATAACTAAACCTATCATCTGATACCAACTATGACAACCCTTCTCTTTATTTCATACTTAAACATGATTTATTACATAAAATTCACTTGATAAAACATAGAAGATCGACAGGTATAGTGTCTTTGGGGCTTAGGATTATTACATAACAACTTAAAACATGAAATACTACATTTTTATTGAAAACATCCTTTAAATGACCACTACATTCCCTCGTACTTATCATTGCATAGGATAACCCGAGGACATGCATAAGAAAAGAGTGAGCTATAAAGACTAGTAAGGGAATAAGCATGGAATAACATGAGGGATAAAATACATGTTAGACAATTGGAATATCAATATAGAACAAGAGAAACATGAACATAAAGTCATGATAAATCATGATAATCATAACAAGGAAATGTGGAAACAACACTAAAAATGGAATTAGCATGAGCCAAGGCTCATTGCACATGAAGCATGAGTAAACCCCCATTGCACATAAATCATGATTAAAACCTCATTGAACTTGAATTATAATGATTCAACCCTCATTTCACATTAATTATCATGATACTATACTTTTCCCAATACATTAAAGTGCTATTAGGGAACACCCTTTCTTAAACATTTCATTTCATGCATAAGTGTGCCACATGGATCAAACAATATGAAATCAATCATCATAATTTATTCTACAATAATGGGATGTAGAATAAATACATGATTCTTTATAACTAATAAGTAAATGTTCATAAAATTGAATACCCTTGACAGATAAATAGGCAAGGTATTCACTACACAATGACATTGGCTTGGAAAATCGTAGTGCAATTTCGGCAACATAACAACGTGAAATAAGAACTAAAAAATGGTTGATGAGAGATAAAGGGGTGTCTAATAATATTTACATGAAATGGATAGTAAGTGGGTCATATAGATACATGTACCTACAAACATAATTGAATTTAGATGAATAATTCAAAATAATAACTTGGATGAAAAAGAGGATAGAGAAATCCCTCACGGAATCTTGACATGGTATCTGGTGTACACGGGAGGAATTAATGAGAGAGAAATGGATCACCCATCATCAAAAAATAAATAGGGAAGTATGAGGGTGGTGAGAAATCATACCCCAACATTTTTAATTGAAACCAGAAAGGCATAACAACTTAATGAAAATTGGAAAAAAGGGAAAGAAAGAAATATCTTACTTGGTAGTGTGATCCCAAAGGCTTGGGAGAGGCTTGAGAGTGGATTCTTGAGAGCTTGGGGCACTTTGGGAGGATTATAGAGATAATAGGGAATGTGTTTTTCGAACTCCAAAGTCTTTTAGTGAAGAGGAAGTGGGAGCTTGAGTGGATTTATATAGGAAAGGAGGGGAAATTCTTTATTATTTAGGTTTGCTACACCTCACATTAAACTAATCAAAACCACAAACCAGCACATGGTTTTTACCCCTAGTTTTTTTTAAAGCGGAGTGGAAAAAAATATTTTATGATTCCAAAGTCATAACTTCATAAAATAATATGGTTGAGTATGTGGAGGTGAGGCACACTCTCAAGGAAAACAATGTAAAAAGACAAAATGTTTTATAAGCCTTGAAGGGTCCAATAAGGCTTTCTAAAATAAATCAAACAAACCCAAAATCACATTATTTTAATGTTAAAACATATATTGGATGAAATTAATGTTTATTTTATTTTATTACATCAATATTGGGCCATTATGATGTCATAAAATAAATTATATATTTAAATGATATTTAATTTTTACCCAAAAATTCGTCTATCTCAGAAAATTATAAAAAATTCACCGTTGGATTATTTTGAAATCCTGATTGAAAAAATTATATTTATTTTATCTAAATAAATTTTTAAATATTTTATTTTTTAATTTTAAAATAAAAACCTCCATTTATAAAAAATTCATGGGTTTTGACAAAAACAACTTTCAAACCTTAATAAAAATTATCATTGCATTAATAAAAATTGAACAATCAATTATATTTAACAAAAAGTAATTTATTAGTATTTTATTAAAATATTATTTAATTAAAAAATCCATTAATCCATCAAAATAGATATCTTAGTTGAATATTAACTAAAAATACTATTTCTGCTTTAAAAAGTATTTACAAAGTAATAATAATAAAATGAATGCACATTATTTATACAAAAATAATGTACATTGTCATAGTGCTAGGGTCTTGTTACATAACCCCTTATAAAACCCGCATAAGACTGAAGGGTAAGGTGTGCGATGGTGACATACTCTTGGGGTGGCTCAGATAACATCACAAAGGTGGTAATCTCTATTAACTTCCACTTCTCCCGTAGTCGATTCCGCTCAAGCTTAACATGGTCAAGCTCGGCATGGGCTTGGTCAAGAGTGAATCCCAATGATGCAACGTCTTTTCCCAGATCCGAAAAATGGGCTTTGTATGGGGCAAGTATACTAAATGAGGCCATTGCTTCCTTTGTCTGAGTAAATTGGATTTGTAAAAGCCCAATATTTATGCTATTCAGGTGATCACTGTTCAACAATTATATTATCAATGATCATGATTCTTAATAGTATTTTAAAATCAAAATACATAAAACCAGTGAGGTTTACATTTATATAACCATAATAAGACATTGTTTCCTCGACGGATTTCGGGGATGACTTCCTTGACGGGAGATTCAAACGTTCCGATCGGTTTCTAGCGGGTTTGTTCGTAGAACCGGAAACATCCAATGATTCCACATTTGTTTGGACCCACTTTCCAAAGGTAGGTGCTAATTAGCTTGTGGACTGATGAGGCTTAGGAATTTGCATTGGTCGAGAGGATGGGAGGTCGGACTCATCACACCTTTTTGAGGGGAATTATTGTCTTCTCCGGGACTCTCTTTATATATTTAAGTTATGTTCATGAATCCTTATTACATTACCAAGTATAAAATGTGCTTTCCTTTAGTTTTAACAATCAATGATTAAATATGCAAGAAATTTTGAGAATCTTTTATATGTATTCGAGGTTCTTCATCAATAGAGAATCATCTATATCTGTTTGGAGATTATTGGTCAATGGTATCCTTCAAAACATTTATATAAAAGTCTCTTGGTCATTATGATGACCAGGCTGGTTTTAAATCCACTCAGTGGGGCACTTGAAGTTTATCGTCATTCAGATTGACAGGGATTATTTCAAAGTTGGGATCGAACCCATAAATGGTCTACCTACGTATCCTTTGTTTTGGAAAAGGAATCAGAACCCACGTAGTTCGAGTATTGGAGTATGATGTTTATGATTGATGGCTCAAAGAAGAATGTCATAATTACTTTTACACTCTAAGCTCACGTGAGTCATGCTCGGTGTGAGAAACAAGAGGTATTAGTAAATATTAGACAATTGTTCCATGAAAGATGCAATCATAAGAAATTGTTTGGGGCTTATGTATGTATGACTGCCCAAAATAGATGAAGGTTTAGGATTTACTTTTAGGGAGAAAATCCAGGAACAGGGTCCATAAAGGTATATGTGCTTTATGGAGATTTGAATACTCTAATCTTGGGGCTTACTCATTAGGAGGATACCCAAGTTAGGAGGGGACTTATGATTGGGTTTTAATCCTGAAAAGGAAACCCAAATCAAAGGTAAATTATGACTGGTTATGATAATTTTAAGGGGGCTTGAGGTTTACTCCTAAAAAGGAAACCCAAGATTTTGACTGGGACTTACCCCTAAAAAAAGGAGGCCCATATTATGACTGAGTCTTACTCCTGAAAAGGAAGCCCAAGATGATGACTGAGTCTTATTCCTGAAAAGGAGACCCAGGTTAGGGATTAAGGTTTGGGGCTTACTCCTAAGAAGGATTCCCAAGTTAAAGAATTTTGATTGGGGACTTTAAGAATTTGGGGCTTACTCCTAAAGAAGGATGCCCATTTTAAAAGATTTATAACTGGGGATTATTCCTGAAAAGGAGACCTAGGTTAAGGATTCTCTTATCTTAAAGGATGAGGTTGAATGAACGAACTCTCAATCTATGGTGACATAAAGATGTATAAATCACTAGGTTTTGAGAGATATTCCACCGAATTCCCTCAGATAAGGAAATCAAATCAAGAAATCATGCCATAAATGGCTTTGAAGAGTGTCTTGAAGACTGAATCTTGAATAGGAAAGGTGAAATGGCTTAAGAGGGGTAAAAAATGGGCAAAATGGGCACCCAAAAAGATAGGGGCTCACAAGTTTTGAAAGGTTCACAAGTCTTCCGTGGGCGCGCAAGTTTTGGTCGCGCAGGTATACCTGCGCGACACATGGTGTACTTGCGCGATTTTCAACTATCATTGAAATATTTGAGCGACTCTTTTTTAAACCCTTTAGAATCCTCTTGAGGTTCTTCCAGAAAAGGGACGCGCAAGTTATATTGAAGGAATAAAAGCGGCGCGCAAGTGTTTGATGAGTTTCAACACTTAGGCCTTCCTTCTTCTCTTTAGATCTTCCGTTCTAGGTAAGAAATTACCTTAGATGTGTTCCGGAAGCTTTGAGAAGAGACTTGGGCATCATGAGCTTCAATCCAAGTTTCTGGAAAAAGATCCTCTTGAATGGGGGGCCCACAGGGTCTATTTATAGGCAGGAGAAGACCCTGGGTGGTTACCGGGCGGTTACCACTTAGGTCGCGCAAGTCACTTGCGCGACCAAGGTCTCCGCGCAAGTACACTTGCGCGACAGTTAGATAACTTGCGCGGTGAGGTTTCTGTTGATCCTTTCTTCCTTCCTTTGTTGATTTTTTATGTTTTTCTTCAAAGGATGAATCACTTTGAGCTCAGATATTCCCTTTTCCGATCTTTAGATTCTGTGACGAAAGGAGCGTCAACAAAAGTCCCCCCTCAGAGTTGGATCCGGAGAGAAAAGAGGATTGGACTCTGAGGAAATCGAATTCCTCCAAAGGAAATGGGAGGCGCGCAAGTCTTCAGTGCACATAGGGCGGCGCACAAGTTTTCGTCGTGTAGACCTTAAGCGCTCTGAGTGCGGCGCGCAGATAGGCCTCCTGGCCTATAAATACACCATTTTTGGTCGTGGATAACACCTGATCCGGAAGTTCTCGAGCTCTCGCCGCGCAAGTCTTCCTCGCCGCGCAAGTCTCTTTTTACACTATTTCCTCGCTGCCGCGCTACTCTCAAGGTAATAGGGCTTTCGCGGTTATAGATGCGCGACATAAACTTGCGCGGCACATGTAACACTTGCGCGACATCTCCATACTTGCGCGCCTTAATGCCTTATCCATTTTTTCCAAATTATTTCACAAATTTTATGAAAAATAAACCCATTTAAGAGTTTAATTTATTCAACCTTTGTGCAGATTCAATGGCTCTTAGACCTGGATTAATTGATGAACTGGCTAGCAAGCGGATAGATGACATGATGAACATCATTGGCCATGATTACTATGATATCTGCGACAGCACTCTCCCATATTTGGATAAGTACTTGAAGAAATATCATCTTAATTTCCCACAGAGCATCTACCTGTCTCTATGTGGTCATGGTCACATGCAAGGAGTCAATGTTACAAATGCAAACAACTATACACCTGAAATGCAGTTGCGCTGCTACTCCTTCATTTCGGTTATTTTGTGCATTAAGAGCAACAACAATGGTGTGAACTTTCAATTTCTCCTTCCATGCCATTTACTTGCAGATATGAAAATGGAAAACCCAAGGGCTGAAATGTTTTCCACTACCGGTTGGTGGAGAGAAGACAAACATGGTATTAGAGCAATATCTGAAAAGAGTACTCTCTCCAAATGGCTCTTTACTTCCAATGCTCCATTCTCAAATCCATGTATCCATCTTCCAAGTCTCTTGGATAGAAACAGAGTCACTGTTTGATCAGCAGAAAATTTTCTCAAACCGTACTCAAGAACATCCTCTTACAATTGTTCCAAGAAGAGCTAGTATCACTGCATCTCTTTTTGTATCTAGTTGAATGAATGAATTCCAGGTGGTTGTTGATGAGGCTCGGGATGCTGTAAATCAAATGAAGTGTTATGTTGAAAGCCTCTTGTAATTCTTGAAAAAGAGAAGAGACTCCAGTCTGTGGATGTCCTTCTAACTCTTGTGCATCAATGAAAAACATTTTCATCTTCAATCATTTATACCTGCATTCTTTCATTACATGCTTCAAATTTACTTAAGCCAATGGGCCTAGTAAGCATAGTTTGATTTTTACTAGGATTATTACAAATAATCCTACAAACTTTGAACTTTTTAATTGCTCAATATTACCTAAATTATACAAAAAATGTATATTTAGTGAGATGGAACTTGACTTTTATTCAGAGTTCCTTTGTCTTTTGTGGGCAGTTTAAAGTCATGCATGCTGGACATAAAGGGGCTAATGTTTAAGGTCGAAATAGCTTTGACCAAAAAATGGATTAAAATTGATTCAATTCTTTGAAAATTTATCTGAAAACATATTACCATACTCAAGTATGAGAGAATAAATGTAGACTATAGCTTAAGAATATTTGAATCTGAGGAATGATATGAAAAAATATCTAAAAGGCATTAGAATAAGTAGTTTCCAAGAATGAAGTTACTATTATTTAACAAAACCCGTTAGGGGGTTGAAATATGCAGGGCCACCTAAGGGCATTGGCTGCATGGTTAAATAAATAGCATCTTTCGGCTGACAAGTCTGTTATGTGGACTGTTTATGCAAGGCCACCTATGGGCACGTGCTGCATAGTCAGGCAAAAGAATTCCCAGAAATTTACTTTCCAAGTGCTAAAAGACAGTGAAAGTTTATGGAGATTCAAATTTTCTAGAGTATAGAGTTTGTTGTATGGAAATAGGTACTTGAATATGGAGAAGATACTTCCGAACAAGAATATCGAAGAACTGGATGAATATCACTCCTACGAAGGTCTGACCCAAACGTAGGGAAGAAGAATAAACCATAGACTTGAATATTTTCAGATCATGAAAAAGGATATGGGACAAATATGTGAAGGATGGCTATTTTTTGCGGATCCCTACATACTGTCGTTTAAGACAAATAAGGACAAAAGAGGCATTCTTCCCAAGAATGAAGTTACTATTATTTAACAAAACCCGTTAGGGGGTTGAAATATGCAGGGCCACCTAAGGGCATTGGCTGCATGGTCCAATAAATAGCATCTTTTGGCTGACAAGTCTGTTATGTGGACTGTTTATGCAAGGCCACCTATGGGCACATGCTGCATAGTCAAGCAAAAGAATTCTCAGAAGTTTGAAATTTTTGTGACTAGAAGTCATGAAAAGGGTTATGAAGATCTGAAAATATTTAAGGTTAGGATTATAACACATAAAGATGGGTATTGTCCAATGTATATAGAGATACATAGTCCAATGAAAACCATAATCATGTTGTGGCTGGGTCCTGAATTGAAATTTTGGACTTCACTACGTATCTCATAAGAATGAGAATCAAGCCATACGTAGTTATTGAAATGCATTTTAACGTCGTGCAGGACGAAAGTATGAGTGATCTTAGTTTAGGGTCATAGAATTCGGACCATAATATTGAATACACAGTGTGTGTTTTCATGAGGACTTTTCAGCCAAGGGACTGAAAGTAAAATTTGGGGTTAGGCCCAAAAGACTTGGGACTGGATTCGAGGGATACTCGAATGTTCCTACATATCCCATAAGTATGGGAATCAAGTCCACGTAGTTCTAGAATTACCCTTTGTACAAATTTGGTTCGTACATGTGAAGGGTGAAAGGGGACTTTAGTGCAATGATGGTTTAACCTAAGATAAAAAGTTCAGGCATTACCATGTATGCACGTAGTCTTTTGAAAATCAAACATGATTTAAAAAATCAATGTCAATAATAGGTCTCTCTCAAGTGAGGAGATCAAAGAATATTGTAGTTTATTGTCGTACCGGACAAAAGTGTTGTATAGTTTAACGTCGTATAACAAGGACGAAAGTGAATCAATGTAAAGATATTGATTCCCGGGGCGGTTTCACAAATCAACATCATATGAGATGGTGGTGAACCGATGTGAAGAGATTGTTTTTGGGCTTGAACCCTGGGAGGTTTCCTACATACCCAGCCTGGAGGGCAAGGATCAAAGTCCGTGTAGTTCAATTAAAGAATGAATTAATGATCAAGTTGTTCTTGGGGACAATGATCTAATAAAAAATGTTGTTGGGACTTATACATGGTTAGTGGCCCAAAGGGAGTGTTATGGTTGCTGTTTGATCTAAGCTCACGTGAGTCATACTCGGTGTGAGAAACAAGAGGTAATAACAGCCTTAACGATGCACAGTTCAATGTCATGTAGGACATAAAAAAGGGACTATGCAGTTTAAAGTCTTGCAGTTAGGACTATTGGTGCTGCACAATTTAGTGTCATGTAGCAGGGACAAAATAACAATTTAATGTCATGTAGGACATATCAAGGACTTTCTGTACAGTTTAGCGTCATGTAGTTAGGACGATGGGGAAAAAATAGTTTAACGTCATATTGGACGAAAGGGGGACTGTGCAGTTTAATGTCATGCAGTAAGGACAAAATAACACACCATTTATGTCATGTTGGACGAAAGTGAAAATAGTTTAAGGTCATATGCATGGACGGTGGATGGTGCAGTTTAATGTCATGCTGGACCTTTGATGATTATATAGTTTAACGTCTTTCCGGACGTGAGGGACTTTTATACAGTTTAGCGTCATGTAGTTAGGACGTCACAGTTTAACGTCTTGCTGGACATAAGGGATTTGAAAATAGTTTATGGTCATATACATGGACCAGGGATGATGCAGTTTAAGGTCATGCTGGACGGTTTAGGGAATTTTTTCACAGTTTAATGTCGTGTGGGACGAAGTTGCAGTTTAAAGTCATACTGGACCATTGCTGTATAGTTTAACGTCATATAGCAAGGACGAACTGGTGTTGTACAGTTTAAAGTCATGTAGCTAGGACTAAGGTGAACCAATATGAGGATATCAGTTCTAGGGACTTTTTACAGTTTATCGTCATGCTGGACGTTGGAAGTGCCACACATAGTTTAATGTCATGTTGCTAGGACACAATATAGTTTAATGTCATCTCGGAAAAAATATAGGAACTTCTGTACAGTTTAACGTCATGTAGATAGGACATAATACAGTTTAGTGTCATGTAGGACAAAATATGAACCAATGTGATTGTTTTTGGATTTGGGAACAATATTTTGTGTTTATACAAAATACTTCTTCAGAAATATGGCATTAGTTGGAGTCGTGATGTGTTCTCCATCTATTGAGATTAGAGAATATGCTCCATTGGAGTAGACCTTATGTATTGAATAAGGTCCTTCCCATTTTAGTTCAAGCTTGGGAGGCTTCTTTCCTGGTATCATTGGTGCTCTGAGAACCAATACCAATTCTCCCTGAATGAATGAACGAAGACGAACTTTTTTATTAAAATCTCGTGCTATTCGATTCTGATAGATTTCCAAGTGGTGCAAAGTGCACAATCTTTTCTCATCTAACTGTTCCAATTCATTCAACCGCTTTTGGGATTGCTCATCTGTAGATAACTGATCACAAATGGCTATTCTGAGTGAGGGAAATTGAACTTCAATTGCCAAGACTGCTTCTGTTCCATATACCAATGAATATGGAGTTGACCGCGTTGCATTGCGAGTGGTAGTCCGATAAGCCCATAAAGCATGAAAGAGTTTATCAGGCCATGACTTCTTATCTTTATCCACCATCTTTTGCAGTATATTTGAAGGAGTCTTGTTGAAGGCCTCTATCTGGCCATTAGCCGCTGCATGATATCGAGATGAATGGTTGGACTTAATGTTGTATTCTTGATACAATTTCTTTACCTCAGAAGAACAGAAGTTGGTGCCGTTGTCCATCAATATGGTATGAGGGACACCAAATCTAGTAATGATGTTAGAATTGATGAAGCTAACAATGCATTTAGAATTGACTTCTTTGAGAGGTACTGCCTCTGCCCATTTGGAAAAGAAATCAGTAGCAGTAAGAATGTACTTAAACTACTTGGCCGTAGCTGAAGGGTAAGGTCCCACCACATCCATTCCCCATGTGGAAAATGGCCATGAGTATTTAGCTGTATGAAGCAACTCTGGAGGTTTATGAATGAAGTTGGCATATACTTGGCATGAATGACCCTTCATTGTGAAATTAACACAATCTTGTATCATTGAAGGCCAAAAGTATCCAAGCCTTCGAATTTGATCAGACAGTCTATGTCCAGACTGGTGGGCACCACAGACTCCTGCATGCACTTCTTTTATGATAGCCATTGTCTCTTCACCATCAATACATCTGAAGAGAACTCCATCAAAACCACATTTGTATAGAATTTTTCAAGGTGGTCTGGGCTATCATAAAGAGTAAAATTGACCACACGTCGCCGAATTTGTTCTTTCTCGGCTCTATTAGGTGGAAGTGTTCCATTTTGAAGGTATTCCCTGATAGGTGACATCCATCCTGTAGTATGACCATACGGTTCAGGAATGGGACTAATTTCATTAATTTCCTCTATTCTGACTTGAACATAAGGTGAAATTGCACGACTGTGGGCAATACAGATGGTTGTCTCGTCCCGATTTGGATCTGCTAAAGCTGTGGCTATATTAGCCAGTGCATCAGCATGAGCATTTTGTGATCTTGGGACATAAGAAAATGTCGGTTCTGAAGGGAATTCCGACATTAACTATCTGACGTAATCATACAAAGGGATTAATTCTTCTTTTCTGATGGCATAATCCCCATTGACTTGTTTGATTACCAGGTCTGAATCACCTTTCATCTTTAAGTGATTCACTTGTGCTTGAAGCGCTAACTCCAAGCCTGTAATGAGAGCTTGGTATTCAGCTTCATTATTGGTACCACCTTCCCACAACAAAAAGGAATAAGGTAACACTGCCTTATCTGGAGAAATGAGCACAATTCCTAAACCAACTTTGTTGAATTTAGGATTTTCCATTTTCTTCCCTGTTGGACTTCTAGAAGCACCATCAAAATACATTTCCCATGTTTGAGGACTCTCTTGAATAGAGAAAACTTCCTCATCAGGGAGTTCGATATCTGAATATGTGTCATCCACTGAAGGATGTTCAGCTAGGAAATCAGCCAGAGCATGGCCCTTAATTGCCTTTTGAGACACATACTGAATGTCGAACTACTGTAGAATAACCGCCCACCTTGCCAGACGTCCTGTAAGCATTGGACGACTAAGGATGAATTTGAGAGAATTATTACGAGATACCAATTGGACCTCATGATGTTGCAGGTAGTGTCTCAGTTTCTGAACATCAAAGATTAATGCTAGGCAGCACTTTTCAATACTTGAATACCGGGTTTCTGCTTCAAGCATAGTTCTACTGAGATAGTAGAGACTATTTTCATTCCCAGCATCATTCTTTTGAGCGAGAAAGGCACCCAATGATCGCTCTAAAGCTGTCACATAGAGGATAAGAGGTCTACCCTCAACAGGTGGCATGAGTACTGGTGGACTCAAGAGGTATTTCTTGAGAACATCAAATGCTTCTTGACATTCTTCAGTCCACTGGTAAGTGACTCCTTTCTTCAATAATTTGGTAAAGGGTAAACTTTTTCCTGCCAAATTGGAGATGAAACACCGAATATAGGCTAAGTGTCCTTGAAGTCCTCTTAATTCTTTCAAATTCTGAGGAGGTGACATACCAAGGATTGATTTGGTCTTCTCAGGATAGACTTGAATACCGCGATGGCGTACAACAAAGCCGAGGAATTTTCCTGAGGTTACCCCAAAAGCACATTTTAAGGGGTTCATCTTCAAATTATGTTGTCGAAGCTTGTGGAATATGACTTCCAAATCAGCCATGTGATTAGAACGTTGTTTGGATTTAACCACCAAATCATCTACATAGAATTCAACAAACTTCCCTAAAAGATATTTGAAGATACGATGCATGGCGCGTTGATATGTTGCACCTGCATTCTTTAAACCAAAGGGCATCACCCGGTAACAAAACACACCTTGAGGAGCTCTGAAGGCTGTATATTCCTCATCTTCTGGGGCCATTCGGATCTGATTATATCCAGAATATCCATCCATGAAAGAAAGTACTTCATAGCCAGCCGTCGCATCAATTAAGAGTTCTGTAATCGGAACTGGGAAATCATCTTTAGGACAATACCGATTAAGATCTCTGAAATCGATGCAAACCCTAATTTGTCCGTTCTTCTTCTTTATAGGGACAATATTAGCCAACCACTTGGGATATTGAACTTCTCTGACGAAGTTAGCTTTGATAAGCTTATCCACTTCAGCCTCAATTTTGGAAGCATAGGTTGGGTGTGTTCTTCTCGCGGCTTGCTTGAATCCTCAATGTTCTTTTGGCAAACCCAAATGATGGGTGGAAACATCACGATCAAGGCCAGACATCCCTGTATAATTCCAAGAAAAAATATCTTTATTTTTCTTTAGAAAAGAAATATACATCTCTTGCTCTTGAAGGGTCATGGCCGCACTAATTAAAGTGGGGCGTGGATCTTTCTCTGTACCCAGATTTACTTCTCTAAGTTCATCTACAGTGGTAGAGATACCCTCTTCAAATGATGGAGGAGCATCTCTAAGATCTTCCCCTTCCTCTTCATCATGTGTTATTTCTTCCATTTCTACTTGCAAAGTAGATGAAAAAACGAAATTCTCATGATCATAAGAGATGTCAAAATTTTCACATTTTGAAGAAGAAGCTTCCATTTCTGACCCTATTGATGATAAAGGGTCTTCTTTGGGAAATAAAGAGGAGATGATGGATTGAGAATCGACATCATTATTCACCTCTGGTGTTGCTATAACTTCTTCTGGCCTGATTAACGAAGTATAGACTTGTTGGACTTCAGCAGATGAAATGAAAACGTCACCACTTATGCTTTCATCACTGCTTGGTAAATTACCAATTTCTCATATGTTGTCTGGCTCGATTGCCGTAATTGACATTATGGATCTTTCCATAAGAGTATTTTGATTTGGGCCTATTTTTTCAATTTGACTGATCGGTAATACATAATATGTACTCACATGTGAAAATGGATTTATTGGAATTTTCTCCAAACCATATGGAGCATTAACTTTGGTAATTTCCTTCATTGTAGATTTTTCTCTTCCCTTCATGTGATAAAATTCCGCCTCAATGTATTGAGACTCACATGTCTTGAACGGGGCCTTATCACCATACAATGTTCCAACTTGACCATCGAAACAATATTTGAGACATTGATGGTATGATGATGGAATAGCTGCATGCTGATGTAGCCAGGGTCTTCCAAGCAAGATATTGAAAACTGAGTCCTGATCAACAATCATGAAATCCGAATTGGAAACAAGATCTCCAAACTCAGTTCTGAGTGTAACTTCTCCCAGTGGTTCTTGTTCATTTTTATCATATCCTTGTAACATCATGGTAGAAGGAGATAAATCAGATTCCGTGAGGCCCAATCGACGAAGTGTACGAATGGGCATGAGGTTGACTCCTGAACCATTGTCAATGAAAGCTCTTCGAACATCTATACCATTGACTTTTCCAGATAAGTACAAAGTTTTTATGTGCCCATGCACAACATCATCTTCATCTTTATCAGTAAAAGATATCACTGCATGGCATTCTGCATGATTATTCTCTATGTGATAGATTTCAGCTAGAACAATTTCAGGTTCAAACTCCTGAGGACTTGACAAAGCTTCGATGAGTGCTTCCCGAAGATCTTTTGACAGATTCAAAGCATCCAAAATAGATAACTTGGATGGTACTTGGGCCAAGTGTTTCAATATATCATACTTTTGATCTAGAGGTCTGCATTTCCCAATAGGAATATGCGGTTTAGCAGGTACCTTGGAAGCAGATGCTTTGGAAGCTGATGCATCTTGTATTGAAGTTGGCAACATCCTTGGTTTTGGAAGATTAGACTGATTAGATCCATTTACTTGCTGACATATAGAAGATGGAACCTTTAATCGGTCTTCCAAAATAACTGTTCCAAAACTGAGTTGGCCATTGGCAGAAGAACTTGCTTGTTCTTTTTGAGCTCGCTGAAGGGCTCTACCACGAGTTTCTGCTGCATATACAGTGCTAGCAGGGGTAAAATTAGAGTAGTGGCTTTGGAAAGATCCACTTTTTCCCCTATATCCTGAACCTCTAGAACCTCTTCAGATTCCCTTATTTGATACAGGGAATTCAGGCTCATCAAGACTGAAATATGAATCTGTTAATTGAATCATATTAACAGAACCAATGATTAACTCTTCGTCTGATAAAGACTCTGCCTGATTAGCCTGTTTAGGCTGTGCCGTTTTATGGGGCGGTGCCCGTGGCTTTGAAGTAGATGGCATGGAATCTTCCAGAGTCAAAGACATATTAGGCTTTGCTACATACTCATCTTCTCCTGATTCCTCTTTCTTCTTTGAATTGCGCTTCCCTTTTGAGGATTTGTCTTTTGATGGAGGCTTTACTGCAGCTTTTGTAGGAGACACAATTGGCTTCTTCAATTGTGTTCTCAAAATGGAATGGGTCCGATTGATTGTCTTTCTGACCATCCAATCATCATATTTTTTCGCAGTTTTGCTTTTGACTTCCTGACACTCACCTCCTTCCTCTGGATCTGTAGCGGTAATACACGCTACATGAGCTGAAGAACCCTTCAATTTGACTTGTCCCAAGTCGACCATCTTTTGAAGGAGGTCTTTAAAGACAAAACACTCCTGGATGAGATGCCCCAACATTTGATGAAAGGGACAATAATTGGGATGGTCTTAATCTCTTTCCTTGTTTGGCCTCTTCGGCACTTGTAATTGAACCAAATTATTTTCCAGAGCTGAAATGAAGTAACCAGGAACTTGCTCATTTCAGAAAGAGTATGTTTTACTCTTCATATCCTCAAATTGTTTTCGTCGTTGATCTCTTTGATCATTTGGACGAAACGGCCTTTGTTGTTGGCGTTCAGGAGGTGGAGTCCTTCGAGAAGATGAAGGTTTTGAAGTAGATATAGGTATAGGTGCTTGTTTAAGCATAACTGTAGCAGTTTCTGCTTTACCCATTCTTCTTCCTGGAGCTGATGGAATTACACGAGATTTAACCTTAGCCTGTATAAGGGAATCTTCAATCTGTTGAGCGATTGAAGTAAGGTCTCGAAACCCTCCTGTGTATTTCACAGGGATCAATGGCCTACGTAATTCGTCACGCAAATTTGCCACACAGATTGGCAAAAATTCCTCCTGAGGGAGTGCTAAACTCAGGGAATACGTTAATCCCTTCCAATGAGCAATGAAATCAGAGACTCTTTCATTTTCCCTTTGCTTGCAGTTTGTAAGATCGAAAACTGTCGTTTTTGGCAAAGTTGAGCTAAACTGAAGAAGGAATTTTTGACGAAGATCCTCCCATCCTATGACTGACCGGGATAGCAAGCTTGTATACCAGACAAAAGCTGGTCCTTGTAAGGTTCGCACGAAGCATCTGAGTTTCACTGCTTCTTGCTGATCTGGAGTTCCCATCATAGGATCACAACAAGACACGTAATGCGTCAAATGTTGTTCAGGGTCACCTAATCCATTGAAAGTAGGGAAAACAGGGTTTCCAAAACTGGATGGAGGAGAAATTGAATCTACCCATTCATGGTAGACTTTCTTTTCAGGTTGAACTTGCGCCCGTTTCCCTTCCATAGTTTCTAACCGAGCTGTTAATGACTCAATAGTAGTTATTAACTTTTGAGAAACATCAGGTTGAACTTGGTTTTGGGTAGGTGCAATGAATGGAGCTTGGATAGACGTGGTGGTTGGTGCTGCAACTGATGGTAGTACTGCCAACCGTTGTTGCGTTTGACTCGTAGGATTAGACCTCGGAGGGTGTACTGATAAAGGAGGATATTATTGATCCATCTCAGTAGTTACAAAAAATTCCTTCGGCTGTCAGACTTCAGCATTCTTAAGAAGAAGACTACTCTGAAGTAGTTCTGCATTCAACCTTCTTAATTCTTTCATTTCATCCTCCTGTTGTGCAAACCTTTGATCTAATGAGAGCGATTGACCTCCTTCAGAGGAAGGGTGAGAAGTAACCTGATTCTTTCCTTTCCCCTTATTGGATCCTTTTCGGAGAGGGGGAAGTGGGTTACTTGAAGGAATACCCAGATTTTGGGTAAGACTTTGATTACGTGTGTGCACACCTTCTTCATTTAAGTCTGTGTGCGCAACTTCTTGAGCAGGAACCTCTTCGTCTGATCCCTCTGATTGAGCCTCATCTGGTGAATCAGTAGCAACGACATTGATGACATTAATGGATGCATATTGCATGGAATCCTTTCTATCAACATTTCTGTGATATTGTCTTATTTGATGTCCATGATGAGACATGGCATTCCGTTGACTTGATCCCTCAGGAACTTTTTGGAGAACTGTCACTTGGAGAGAATCTCCTGATAGCTTGGCTCTTCATTCCTCTTGAGGCTTATTCCATAATCGAGAGAATACTGATTTTATCTGAGGGAGGGATTGAGGATTTGAAAAAGTACCCAGTCCGGTGGACTGGGGATGTTCCTGCTGTTTCCGCTCAACTCCTTGAATCCCATTTGTTGACTCTGAGGGTTGGGTTAGAGAATTCCCCAGTCTGACAAGCTGGGGTGTCTCTTGACATGCTATGTCTGAGATCTTCTTAAAATCTCTCTTGATCTTGCGAATCTTAGTTCGGAAATTAGCTGGATGCATTAACCTGTATCCACTTTTATCACCTGGTTCAACAGATCATTGGATGATTTCCGAAACTTCTATCATTTGATGACGTGTTTTCTCCAGACGAGAGGCTTGTGCAATATTCTCGCCTGCTTGATGTAGGAGAAATTAAACAACTTGTTCTCTATATACTTGATTTTGAGAGTAACTAGTTGAAGACTGTTCTTGAGCAAGCTTTTGATTATGAACAAAGCCCATTGACTGTGGCCGGCCATGGGCAATAACATTGCATGAGACCATTTTCGGCGGGCTTTGCTGACTGGAAAGCACTATGAAATGTAGTGCTCCGTGAACACCCCATCCTCTGATATGAACATCAGATGGAGCATTGGCAATTAACTGACACAATTTTCTTAGTGCACCAAGGCATGAACGTTGAAGGGTTCTCTGTTTCTTTTCAGCCTTCGGATACCGAGAGACTGATAGAGATGCCAAATCAATCTGGCGTTGTAACCCTTCTATTATCTTAATATGATTTTCATAATCACCGTAAGATAATACTTTCTTCTTCAATTGACAAAGAGTCTTCCATATGTTGAGACGAATATCATGGATTCCATCATCCGTCAACATCTTTGGAATGTCGTACTGGGAGTCAGCCAAAGGCCAAAACATGACTGGTACTTCACCTTTTGCCAGTTTTTTTCTCGTGTTCAGCATTTCCTCTTTATCATTAAATGAAGATTCTTATACCTGTTTGGACCAGAGTTGGTGTTTCCTTGTTGCTTCATCGGATTCAACAAGATTGGTAGAGATATCACTATTCATGCTGGAAGATGAATGACCCAGGGATGGTTCGGAGAATAACCTGAACCCCAGGCTATCTTCTGATGGAGAAAGAGTTTCACCTGCCGATAGTAAAGCATCATACATGACTTGTTTTACGTTTGCAAGTTCCTCGAGATAGGAGGGCTTTCTCGTCACTACATTGCCTTCTGAAGAATTTTCGAGACAACGTGAATCACTACTGCGGAGAGGACTTTCACAGCGAAGTTCATCACCATGAGGAGGACCGTCATGATGGGTTACAACAAAAGATGAAATCTCTTGCTCCTTGGTCTTCTGACCACACAGAGGGTTCCTGTGGCTCTCATCTGAAGAAGAAACTTCAAGATTGACCGAACTTTCATGAAGCAAGCCTTCATGAGTAAGTGTCTGTTGAAGACCTTCAAAATTAATGTTCTCGTTATTGAGAACTGAGGGAGTAGAATCTTGAATTCCGATAGATAAATGTCTGAGGGCTTCAAGAACTCCAGCATCGAGCAAGGCCTTGTTGCAGATTGGCCTTTGATCTCCTGACTGTGCTGGGCGGATCTTTTTCTTAGATGCCTTCTTACTCACTTTAGAAACCACTTGTTGACGAAAGTGGTTACTCTGAGCAGGTGTATGTTCCTGATCAGGAAAGATGGCCAGGTTAGGCTGACGATCTCCACTCAAATCAGGTGTATGTGCCTGACTTGGTTGTCCGTTTGATATGGGGGAGTATGCCCCATAACCCTCTTGGACTGGAACAGATGTGTGTGTCTGTTCCGGAGTGAATTGTTGATGTGTCACTCCACTGCTAGGGATAGAGTTATGTGTCTGTCCCTGTGATGATGCTGAAGCTGTTATGATATCCTGGAAAGCATCCAGAATATGAACAGGAATTTGCTTATGCTCTTTCACCATTGACAAAATATGTTTGGTGACTTCAGCCGCCGGAACGGGGATATACGCCCATTCCGGGCTTGGAGTAGGTGTATGTGCCTGCTCCTGTCCTCCTTTTCCTGTCAGTGAATCCTGACAGTACTCAAGTGTGGAGGTAGAGAGTTGAGTCTGCCTCCTGTTTGTCGTCGGGACTTTCCGACTGACTTCTCCGTGCGCTACCAAGCGAGACTGTTGGTAGGATTGATTAGTATTAGCAGGTGTATGTGCCTGCTGATTATACTTCGCCAAACGCGGTAGACGAGATCCATCATATGTAGTCAGACGAGCCTGCTGACTAATTGGTGATGTATAAGTAGGTGTATGTTCTTGCCTACAGTACTCCGCCGGAATTGCCTGGCGGGATTGGCTTGATGCTGCCAGACGAGTCTGCTGGACAGCGGAATTAAAACGGATAGGTGTGTGTGCCTGCTCGTTGTTTGCCACCAAGTTAGGTTGGTGGACTTCTCCGGAGATGGCAGGGATGACAACCTGCCCATTGTTCACCGGATTCCGTCTCTGGCGGTTCATCTTGCCTGCTCGGGTTCGAGGAACCTGAGCTGAATGCCTGGAGTCGGTACCCTCATCATGTTGAAGGTGCACTACCGCATGAGTCTGGCGGCGATTGTTGATGGGAGCCCTTGAGAAGGACTCCTTTATTTTTGAATTAAGGTCCTGCGGGACCTGGTCATTCACTTCCTCAGAGTAATGGAGTGAATGGAAATTGCGTTCTGGGGATAATGACCCGAAACGGTTGGAGACGGTAGTCAGCACCGCCTGCTTCTTGATCGCTGGCCGCCGTTGTCCGGACGACCAGGTAGAGTTGTTAACTTGGAGGGATTGACGAGCGGCCTCCAGAGTTGGGATAGTACCATTGCGACTGTACTCCTTAACCAGTGCATTAGAAACCCAGCGTTGAAGACACTGAGTTGGTGATGTCATCCTCAGAGCGGACGACCTTCCAGCAGGAGTAGCAACATTGGTTTTCACAGCAGCAGACCTCACAGTAGAGGTGTTCACAGCAGCAGTATTCACATGGGTGAATTTAAGGAAATCCATTTTGCAGAAGATCTTGAGAAAAGAGTGCATGTTCCATATTACAGACATAATCAAGATGAATCCGGCCACTGCATCTTTTGGATGAGCACATGTCAATGATTGCTTTGTTGGCCCAAGGGGCCTAACAAATAAGAAGAACATCACTTTAACTTGGTTAAGGATTCACGTCGGGTTCACCATTTTTGTTTCCTCGACAGATTTCGGGGATGACTTCCTTGACGGGAGATTCAAACGTTCCGATCGGTTTCTAGCGGGTTTGTTCGTAGAACCGGAAACATCCAATGATTCCACATCCGTTTGGACCCACTTTCCAATGGTAGGCGCTCATTAGCTTGTGGACTGATGAGGCTTAGGAATTTTCATTGGTCGAGAGGATGGGAGGTCGGACTCATCACACCTTTTTGAGGGGAATTATTGTCTACTCCGGGACTCTCTTTATAGATTTAAGTTATGTTCGTGAATCCTTATTACATTACCAAGTATAAAATGTGATTTCCTTTAGTTTTAACAATCAATGATTAAATATGCAAGAAATTTAGATAATCTTTTATATGTATTCGAGGTTCTTCATCAATAAAGAATCATCTATATCGGTTTAGAGATTCTTGGTCAATGGTATCCTTCAAAACATTTATATAAAAGTCTCTTGGTCATTATGATGACCAGGCTGGTTTTAAAGCCACTCAGTGGGGCACTTGAAGTTTATCATCATTCAGAAGGACATGGATTATTTCAAAGTTGGGATCGAACCCATAAATGGGCTACCTACGTATCCTTTGTTTTGGAAAAGGGATCAGAACCCACTTAGTTCGAGTAATGGAGTATGATGTTTATGATTGATGGCTCAAAGAAGAATGTCATAATTACTTTTACACTCTAAGCTCACGTGAGTCATGATCGGTGTGAGAAACAAGAGGTATTGGTAAAAATTAGACAATTGTGCCATGAAAGATGCAATCATAAGAAATTGTTTGGGGCTTATGTATGTATGACTGCCCAAAATAGATGAAGGTTTAGGATTTACTTTTAGGGAGAAAATCCAGGAACAGAGTCCATAAAGGTATATGTGCTTTATGGAGATTTGAATACTCTAATCTTGGGGCTTACTCCTTAAGAGGATTCCCAAGTTAGGAGGGGACTTATGATTGGGTTTTACTCCTGAAAAGGAAACCCAAATCAAAGGTAAATTATGACTGGTTAAGAGAATTTTAAGGGGGCTTGAGGTTTTCTCCTAAAAAGGAAACCCAAGATTATGACTGGGACTTACCCCTAAAAAAAGGAGGCCCAGATTATGACTGAGTCTTACTCCTGAAAAGGAAGCCCAAGATTATGACTGAGTCTTATTCCTGAAAAGGAGACCCAGGTTAGGGATTAAGGTTTGGGGCTTACTCCTAAGAAGGATGCCCATATTTGAGTTTGGGGCTTACTCCTAAGAAGTATGCCCAAGTTAAATAATTATGATTGGGGACTTTAAGAATTTGGGGCTTACTCCTAAAGAAGGATGCCCATTTTAAAAGATTTATAACTGGGGATTATTCCTGAAAAGGAGACCCAGGTTAAGGATTTTCTTATCTTAAAGGATGAGGTTGAATGAACGAACTCTCAATCTTTGGTGACATAAAGATGTATAAATCACTAGGTTTTGAGAGATATTCCACCGAATTCCTTTCAAATAAGGAAATCAAATCAAGAAGTCATGCCATAAATGGCTTTGAAGAGTGTCTTGAAGACTGAATCTTGAATAGGAAAGGTGAAATGGCTTAAGAGGGGTAAAAAATGGGCAAAATGGGCACCCAAAAAGATAGGGGCGCGCAAGTTTTGAAAGGCGCGCAAGTCTTCCATGGGCGCGCAAGTTTTGGTTGCACAGGTATACCTGCGCGACACATGGTGTACTTGCGCGATTTTCAACCAGCATTGAAATATTTGAGCGACTCTTTTTTAAACCCTTTAGAATCCTCTTGAGGTTCTTCCAGAAAAGGGACGCGCAAGTTATATTGAAGGAATAAAAGCGGCGCGCATGTGTTTGATGAGTTTCAACACTTAGGCCTTCCTTCTTATCTTTAGATCTTCCGTTCTAGGTAAGAAATTACCTTAGAAGTGTTCCGGAAGCTTTGAGAAGAGACTTGGGCGTCGGGAGCTTCAATCCGAGTTTCTGGAAAAAGATCCTCTCGAATGGGGGACCCACAGGGTCTATTTATAGGCAGGAGAAGACCCTGGGTGGTTACCGGGGGGTTACCACTTAGGTCGCGCAAGTCACTTGGGCGACCAAGGTCACCGCGCAAGTACACTTGCGCGACAGTTAGATAACTTGCGCGGTGAGGTTTCTGTTGATCCTTTCTTCCTTCCTTTGTTGATTTTTTATGTTTTTCATCAAAGGATGAATCACTTTGAGCTCGGATATTCTCTTTTCCGAACTTTAGATTCTGTGACGAAAGGAGCGTCAACAGACATTTAATTGGATAACGAGGAATTTACATTAATGAAAGTTTGGATCATTACAATTTGAGCTCACAGCTTTCTAATGTTTCATTTATCTAGGTTATGAATAATGGGTTTAAATAATGTTATTAAATGGAAAGATCTTTATTAAATATATTTCACCAGATTAGAATATTTTGTTCTATTTTTTCAAAGACACTAAACTATTATTGTCCTCGAGCATGTTCTTTTTTAATGTATTAATTATTCATATAAAAAGATGTAATATCCATGTATGTAAATTCTGAGTCGCTATATGTAGTATCCAGATTGGGATTTAATTTCTTATAATACACTCAATCTATCCTTTTATGGAATTCTATGATATTTTCCAATAATTAGGCTTATCTTTATAGTTACTAAATTTTTTTATCATCATAGTTTCCAAAGTATGACTAAAAATTACTTTGATAACAACTATAATGACCAAAAACATTTCATGCATAGATTTTACATGTTATTAGATGAATATTATTTTTATAAAATAACAATTCATCCCAAAAATCATTTAGTTATACTGCCTTTTGAAACTTGGATACACAAACAAATAGTCCATAAGTGAGATGTATCATTTCACAAAAAGTTCTCCATAACTAGCACCCTTATTAGAAATATCATACAGAATACATTTATTCATATCCTAGATAAGGGAAAGATAATAACGGATGAGCTTAGATGTGAATAGTATAGTTTTGGAATTATAATTGAGAGGGTGAGGGGGTGAATAAATGATTTAATTTTAAAATTTATTCTTTTGAAATAAACCTCTTTGACCAGTTAAGGTCTTGATCCCTCATTATTTAGAGTCTCACTTCTCTCGTATGAAAACAACTGAAAATAATGAAAAATCACAAACATGATTTTCATAAGGTTTTCTCTCGATGTGGGTGACTATGTCCTTACTATGTTAAGGATAATCCAAGAGACATAATTTTCACTAGTTATAAGAAATGTGATTAAAAATACCAAAAAAATCCTGAAATTTCTGATAGAAAATCTCCAGTAATGCTTGATCACATATGATTACTTTCGGCTGTCTCCCAAGAGGATCTTTAGAATGTCATCCCACAAGAGTTCTTTATATAGACTCCTTCCAGTTGAGTTTGAACTCAAAAATACCCTATTATTTATACTATAATCACATGAGTTCTTCAATGAATACCTCTTTTGAATAGTTCTTCAACATCCACTAACTTTTAATGAAGTGATCTTTTGGAATTGTTCTTCTTCAAGTCCACTTAATATAATCTTCTAATTAACTATGGGCCTTTATTAAAAAACTTATCACTATTCTCTCCCTATTCTTATATCATACATTCATATTGCATGAAAATCACTACATTACACTTTTATATGGTTTCACAATCATGAGATAATGCATTTATTCTAAAATAATTATAAATCAACACATGTATTCACACATTCACTACCTTCTTAGAGAATCCACTTTTTGATTCTTAACACATGAAAATAATTAATTATGTAATCACTCACACACCTTTACACTGTATTCTTACGCCATGTGTAATTTACTCACTATCTCATTATACACAAACTCATTATTCACAATTCAAGCATGAAGAGTAATATCCCATGCACTACCTTTTCTATACATCTCATTCACACACAATATTCATATAATATTCATGTATGAATATTGTATTAATCATGATTCACTGCCTTTGATCATTGGTTTCACATGGTTTCACTTGCCTGAGATTATACACTCACTATATCATGTATCCTTTTTTTTACATTATTTTTTTTTTCAAGACACTATACGAAATATGAGTACACGCCCTTCTCAAAAAAATTAATTCAAACTAGTTATGTTAATTCTCCTCACGCAATAGAGTGACACAATATCTTCACGCAAGAATGAGTATGCACAAGTTCTTTGTGTACTTTATGATATAGTACATGGATGTTGGGTGAACTTTTCATAAGGATAAGGAGACACCATAGTATCTATCCTATATTATTCACAAACACATGCTATTCAAGAAGTAGAATGACTGTTTAAATCATAGATCAAGTGCTTCCGATTATCTCCCTTTCTTCATGCAAGCAGAGTATGTGTGGAACTCTTTTCCGTGAATCTAAGAGATTCACAGTGCTACATTTCTCTAGAAATGTGATCTTCTCAAAATACTCTAAAAATTTAATATGAAACTTTCCTATGTAATTTATTGGAAATGATCCCATCGACATAGCTTGAGTGAATTTCTTCTCTTTTGTGGAATAGCCTATGTTTCATGATCATGGAAAAACACTATAACTACAAATTAATTTTTTTCACTTTAAACTATTTATCATTGATTAGATCCTTGTTTATCCCTGAAAATGATGTTTCATATATTTTCAATCATATTCAAATCATCATAGGTCTCAAATGAATCTCCAAGATCACTGCTCAAGTTTCTATTGACTTCGCATGGAGGTGCTTCGATGAACAGAATGTTTAAGTGCAACTTGATGAAGAAGACGTCATACAATGTTGATTGTATGAATAGAAGTAGATGATTTCAATCATGTATGGTTTACCAGAATGATGAAATGTTTTTGAGAAAGCTAATTTAGATCTCTATATGACTTTCATGGAGAACTCAGTGAATAGGTACTCTCGGGAAAGGCCATGAATGTGGACGATGTGGATGAAGTACTCGAACAGCCATGATGACCATATGTGTCGATCAGATGGTTGATATTATTTTGACTCTGCAGTAATGTGTTCTCACATTGAAATGGATAACAAATTTTGGCTACCTTATACCTAAAATCATGTGGGTATCTTACTAAAAATGGTTACTAGTCCCACTACTCCTTGCTTGGAATCACTCCGTGCCAGGTGATCCCATTATATACCATGCTACCCACATAGTGGATGCACCCCCACTTCCCTACATCTCTATATGTGCCTACATACCTAGTGTGATCTTACATGCTGTCTTAGCCTAGATAGAATATTATCTTAATTTTTGATAGGATTTATATATAAAAAGAAATGTTTTATTCATAATAATCAAGAAAAACTATCCAATATTCTTCTCAAAATATTAATCATGCTATTTTCATAAACATACTATTTTTTAACTTCTGAATTCATCAAACATTTGACAATAAATCATCCAAGATAATCAAAACATTAATTATTTACACTTTTCTTCATTTTCTCAATTTATTGAATGATGATCAGTATCATCAATATCATATGGTCTTCTACAAATGGTGTAAAAAATTTGTGTTATCCTAATGAAAGTGGAACACGTATTTAGAAGTTAAGAATAGTTCTATAATCATCACATTTGATGTTGCTTCATCTAAAGAAACCATTCAAATAACTTCTTCAAATTAAAAAAATATTTCCAACTATGAATATTTTTCAAGAACAATTCAATGACATAACATCAAACTTCAATCACTATAAAATTGACTTCTATTATAGAAAACACATTAACAATAATTACAACACAATTATTACTTTAATAAAATTGGGTTATTCAATCTTCCCCTTCGGATTTTTCTTTCAATACCCATTTCACATCCAAAATGAATGTTTTCTTCTCAGTATTATTTGATAAAAACCAATGATATAAGTGAGGAATATTTCTCACCTCATTTTTTATTCTAAAAATATGACCATCTCAATTATATGAGAATTACATGATTACTTCAAGGATAGAAATAATGTCACATAGATTTCTTATCAATGAACTATTAGTTAATCAATACTAAGTCTATATGGGCTAAATTGATCTATAAAATAAGATAGATATAACCATGAATTTCTAAGATACCCATAAAATTTCATGAATATGAAATTATTCTTATAGTGTTTAAATTATCATTAAAGGGATTAAAAATAATAATACTTATCAATGTAATTTTAAATCATGTAGATACTTCAACAAACATATTAGAAAGTTCATGTGAAAAGGATAAAACTCCCCCAATGTTTTTAATTTGTCATCAACTAGGTACTCCCCCTTAATTGATAAGATAATACAATTAATAATCTGATATTAAAGTGTGAGTTCATATCTTGAACTTTAATTTTTGAATCCGTTCAATGTTTTCATATTCATTCTCAAAATTTCTCCCCCTTAAGAGATGAACACTTTTCTTTGATTTCATGAAAATCAACAGACTCCATGAAGCACAATATCATCATTATTTCTAGATGTGACAACCTCAAGAATCATCTTTAATTCCCTACATTATTATTTCAAAACACATACAATTTTAAGGAATAAGGATAGATCTATTGGTTTCTAAAAAATAACATTCAGAATATGAGTTTCCTCTCAAATTAGCCTTTATCTTCTTATAACATCAGTATGGGAAGATTTCTTAGTACTCTTCCTTTTGGTTTTAATCTCATTGATTTGACCATAATCTATCTTCCCTTGTTCTTCTATATGTTGAATAAACTGATCTAATATTTTTCTTTTATTTGTTAATATTTTCTTTATCACTTTATAGTAACTAGACTGGATGTTCTATCATGAAAGCTTTAGCATAATGACCTTGTTGGTAACATCCTTTAAAAATTTGATTAATAATATCTAGATTATTCTGAGTAGAAAGACTTGTTTATTTCTCAATGACAATCTTCTGCATACTAATATTGTTCCTTCATCTCAAAAAGTTTCTTATTTTCTTTTTATAATTTTTCCCTTGATATATTCCAATTTTGAGGGAGTGAAATATTATTCTAGTAGTTTTAGTATTTAAACCAAAATTTATTAAAATACCAGAAATATCCTCTAAAACTTCGTTTTCCATAATCCATAAATTTTTGTTGGTGATAGAATCTTTTCTTTCTGGATAAAATCTTGCCATTATTTTTTCACAGTATTGTAGATAATTATTTTGAAACTTATTTAAGCCTTTAATATCATCACCAATATATATTATTCGAGTTTTTATGTTATAACTTGTACCACTGGATGAAATAGATTTAGTATCACTGGTAAAATCAGAAAAAATATGTACCTTCTTCTTTGGATTGGTCTTTATAGCATCTTTGAATGATTCTGCTTGAACATCAATTTATTTATCAAAATAATCTTTCTTCTTTTTCAAGGTGTTTTCTACTTTAAGACACCTAGACTGTGTCTCACCCTGTTATTCTTTTGCATCTATTTTTGTTTTAATATCTTTAAAATTTTTATCATGTTTTTCAATTTTCACCTTGGAAGCTTTCATATATTCAATATGATAATTATCCTTCTTTTTTTCATTTATTTTATATTTCCCTAGTTGTTTTATTCTTTTCTTGAGTAGAGTGTTTTGATCAAGACATGATACATGTTCATATATCTACATGTACTCATGATACATCTCCTCTTATTTCTCATCACTGTTTTAGGAATCAACTTTCCTCTTAACTTGTGCTACAAAAGTTTTATTATTTTTAGTTAAGCCTTCATCTTCTGATTTAGTGCATGCTAAAGAGGCTTCATATACTCTCCTAATCATTATATTTTTCTTATAATTACTTGCTAAATTATTCTTCTTTCCAATATCAGACTTTCTAGATTTTTCTAAATCTTTTTTAACATAGTCTTCTTCCACACAAACAATCTCAGAATCATAAAAATATTTCTTCATAAAATCAATTGAAAAATGTCCAATTTTTCCACAATTAAACCACTTTAATGGAATCAAACCTTTAAATTTTCCTCTTCCTCTTCTGATATTTTTAGAATTAAAATAAATGTCTATTTTATAATAAGTATCATTGACCTAATCCTCATCATAATATGAGAATGGTTCATACTTCTTTTCCTTCATTTTGAGACATTTCATTTCTTTAGAAGTCATTTCCTCCTTATCTTTCTTTTTGAACAAATGAGCTTTTATCATCTCATAATTGAGAATTTTATTATTTGATTCATTAAGAAATAAGTGTCCAACTTATTCTAAGGTATAAATATTTGAATCAAATCTGTCAATAAAATTACGCATCAATTTTTTAAAAATAGATGAATATTTTAAGTATCTCCAAAATCCATGATATGACTTACAATCTCATTCAACATGGAAAAATAGACATCAAATTTACCATCATCATCCTTTTTAATATCTTTAAACTTAGATCTCTAGATTTGAAGTTTGGTTTCTTTGATATTCACATTCCCTTCATACATATTCTCAAATTTACCCCCACAACTCCTTGGTATTTCTAATCACATCACTTTAATGAACACTTTTGTAGATGAAGATTAAAAATAGAATTTATAGATTTCCCATATACTTAAATATTTATTTTATCTTCTTGTTTCATGGGAGAATCTACAACTGGTAGTATAAAACCCACTATTATAGCATCACTAACTTCATGGCCTTATGAAAGCAGATATAGAATAATTTGATTCTTCTATTTATAATAGTTTTTTCCATCAAAGAATGGAACCCCTATATTGTTGACTGAATATAAAGTCTTTTTAATCAGATCTTTAGAAAATATTGGATCCTTATAGAGGGAACATTGTGCTCAAACACAACTTTAAGAGTCCAGGTTTTAATATATCACTTAGAGGGGGAGGGGGTGAATCAATGATGTAATTTTACAATGTATTCTTTTCAAATAAACCTCAATGAATGGTTAATATCTTTATCACTCACTCTTTAGAGTCTCACTTATCCTATATACAAACCACATAAAATACAATAAAATATCACATAGTTTTTTACAAGGTTCACCCCTGAGGTTGGTGACTATGTCATTGCTGTGTTCGGGATAATCCATGACACAAAATTTACACTAGTAATAAGAAGAATGATTACAAATACAGACAATATACATAAATTCCGGACAGAATAACTCCCATAATTCTTTATCAAAATTGATTACTATGGATTATCTCCTGAAAGGATATTTAGACTGGCATCCCACTAGTGTTATTTATACTAACTCCTGCATGTTGAGCTATCTACTAAAAATATCCTGTTATTTATACTGGCATCCCTCTAGTTCTTTAATGAATTCCTCTTGTGAATAGGTCTTCAACATCCAATGACTTATAATGTAGTGATCTATTAGCCTTGTTCTGCTTCATGCCTATTATGTATAATCTTCTAATTAATTGTCGTCTTTTCTTATAAAACTTATCACTATTTTATCATTGTTCTTAGATCATACAAGATTATTTCATGAAACTAACTACACTTCATTTATATATGGTTTCACTTGCATGATATCATTCATGTATTCTCAAATACTTATTCATACACACATGTATTAACACATGCACCATATTCTTATAAAATCAACTTTCCGATTGTCAACAAATGAAAATAAATAATTTTGAAAGCACTCGCAAAATGATACACTGTATTCTTACTCCATGTGTAATTTTTACACCGTCTCTTTATAAACACACTCATTGCTCACATTTCTTGCATTAAAAGTCAGATAAAAAAACATCCTCTTTTACTTATAATTCACACACAATATTAATCTAATCTTTATGAATGCATATTATATTCACCATGCTTCACTGCCTTTGATACCTAGTTTTCCATGGTTTCACTTGCATGAGATTATACACTCACTATATCATGCATCCTTTTTTTACATTACTCTTTCGTGCAATAAACTATATCAAATATGAGTACATTCCCTTATCAAAAAATTCACACAAAATAGTTATGTTAATTATCCTCCCACAACAGAGTGATACACTATCTTCACATAAGAAATATGATGGATAAGTTATCTATGATCTTTATGATACATTACATGAAAGATGAGTGAACATTTCATAAGGATAAAGAGACTCCATAGGCACTATACAAAATGATTTGAGAAAATAAGTTCTTCATGATGAACAATGAGTGTGTAAATAAGAGATCAAGTGATCGAGTTTATCTCCATTTCTTTGTGAAAGTAGAGTATGCGAGGAACCCCTTTCCATGAATCTAAAAAATTCTTGCTGCTATATTTCTCCTGAAATGAGGTCTTCTCAAAATACTCAACACAATATATATGAATACTACCTTTGATATTTATAGACAATGATCCCACTGACCTAGCTTGAGTGCACTGTTTCTCATCAGTGAAACCACTATTCCGTGATAATTGGAAAAACCATCACTGAAAAATCATTTTATTTCACTTTAAACTAGTTATCATTGATTATATGCACATTTATCCATGAAAATTATGTTGTGTATATTATTGATCATATTCGGATCATTAGAGGTCTCAAAAAGAGATCCAAGTTCACTACTCATGTTACCATCATCATCTCATGGAGGTGCTTTCATGAATAGAATGTTCATGCATGGATTGATGAAGAAGACTTCATACAATGTTGATTATAAGACTCAGAGCAGATGATTTAGATCATGTATGATTTTTTATAATGATGAATCATTGATAAGAAAGCTATGTTCGAGCTCCAAATGATGCTTAATGGAGAACTCAACGAACATGTGCTCTCAGTTGAGGCCGAGAATAAGGATGACATGACTGAAGCATTTGAACAACCATGAGGATTAGATATTCCAATCTAATGGTTGATATTATTTCAGTTATATAGTAATGATTTCTTACATTGAAATGGATAAAAAAATTCAGCTACCGAATAACCCAAAGTGCATGGGTAGCATTCCAGAAATGGTTAATAGTCCCACTACTCTTTTCTTGGAACCACTCTATTCTATACACTATCATTCGCTGCCATTCTTTCTACGTGATTATTTCTCCACTTCTTACCTTCCTCTATACATGCGTCTACATATCTAGCATGATCTTACATGATGAATCATCCTAGCTGACCTATTAGCTCAATTCTCGATTGGATTTATATATAAAAAAGAAATAAACTCTTCATAATAATCAAGAAAAACTTTCCAGTATTCTTCTCAAAATATTTATCATAAAATTTTCATAAACATGATATTTTTTTATTTCAACTCTTGAATTCATCAAACATTTCTCAATCCATCATCCAGGACAATCAAAACATTATCCATTTCCACTTTTTTATATTTCCTCAATTTATTGAATGATGATCAGTATCATCTGTATCATATGGTCTTTTGTAAATGTGGTAAGCATTATGAATTCTGCTAATTCAATTGGAAGTTATCTTTAGAAAATAAGAGTAGTTCTTTAATCATCACATTTGATGTTTCTTAATCTAAATAAACCCTTCAAATAAATTATTCAAATAAAAACAGCATTTCTAACTATGAATATTTTTCCTGAACAATTCAATGGTAGAACATAATACTTCCATCAATGTAACATTGAATTATAAACACGAAAACACGTTGACAACAATTACAAAACAAATTATTACTTTAATCAGGTTGGGTTCTTCAAGATGAAGAGTAAGGGTAAAAAAGGGATATATATAAATATAATATGTGTATATGGGTATGAGAATGTGAGAATAAAATATGAAAACTATACCATGCATATTATAGATCATAAACAAGAGTCATGGTATAAATATTTGATGTTCATAAGACATGAATCATAATGGAATAAAATAAAATGGACCATGAGAGCATAACATTAGCATAAACATATATTTTTGGCATAGAAAGAATAATATAAAATCTTATGTCAATTAAATCCACTATGAAATTCATAACATGTTAGGATTGGGATAAAAATTCAGGTAACTACTTCAGGCTTGGGATAACATCCCGTGTACACTCTTTTGGGCTTGGTAAAACCTCTAGTGTATCGTCTCTCAGGATTGAGATAACTTCCTATGTACCATGTGAGCTAATATAACAATAATTTTTACCTAGTGTATTAGAAGAAGATATAGGTCCCACCAATCACATACCCCATACATTCATATACCAAAATATCATTGAGAATATATCATAACATAACCCATAGAAAGGAAATGTATATCAGGACCATATCTTCACCATAATCCTAAATAATCCAGAGAAATAATAATGATTTTATAATTGGATCACATCCCTAGTAAATATTATGTAATATCAAATGATATCATATTGGATGAAAAATGATATTGAAAGATCGCTTGTAACATTTTTTGAGGGAAATAAAATTTTCATTTTGAAAATTACCTTTTCAAAAATTAAACATCATAAGAAATATTGAAAATCCATTTCTTTTAAAATCACCTTCAAAACTTATAAATTTATATTTAAATAAAATAATGTTCATGGAATTTGGAAATTCTTTTTATGCTGTACACGTTAAAAGAAACATTCCATTCACATTTTTAGTAAAATGCAAACATTCTTTGCTTATTAAAATAAATGAAGATTCATATTAAACCATTTTGTAAAAATTAAAACATGGGTAAAAATATATTTTAACAATAATTGTAGAATTTTTTTTGAAACATTTTTAAAAAACATGATCAAAGAATAGAAAGGGTTTTCAACCGAAAAGAGAGATAAAGTAGATTTTACATAAAAATATTCTCAACCATTTTTAGTACCAAAGAGAGGGAAAATGCTAATATTAATTTAAAAGTTCATGAATAACCATACTATAAAAAAATACATGAGTTTAATGATATATATATATATTACAAGATTTCATTATTGGAAGAAAAATCACAAATAGTCTCAATAAATGATGGGATTGTAAAAAAAAATCATTACCACTTTGGTAACATTTGTATTGTAAGACCCATGAAAGAATAACATTAAATTAAACTTTTAAATATAATAAAAATAAGTATATTAAATATATTACATCTCAAATGGGTAGTATATAAACCTCATAAAAGTAGTTAGGTGCATAAAATAACTAATGTTTCAAAAAAGACAAATTGATACAAAATTCCCTTACCTTAAGTATCGAATTTATTCATACACATTCAAACATACTTTATAATAAATTTAGGTTCATTATACATCTATTAAAGAACCATAATTATATATATATTACAAAATAATATTTTCTTTTTCCTTTTATTACCTGTTTATTAACGATTATATTTAATGTCACGTTTCGGGTAATAACTACTTTGTTTTTTGTGTAGTTTTTTATTTGTTATTTTTTTCTATTACATTGATCATTGTTACATAATATAAATTATTTTTACCGTGTTATAATTATAATATATATTTAGTGTATATTAATTTACTGTAATACATAAAATTTAGAGATAGAAAATGAAATACACCATTCATGGATATAGTAAGTCATACGTATGCATGAATAATATTTCCATTTTCTCAATAAAAAGAAATAAAAAAAGGTGAATGATATATTATCATTAAAAAAATGTAATATATATCACATATTTATATTAAAACCATACTTAATACCTTTCATGTAAATTTTGAATGAATTACATCATTTCGCGAGGTGGTAGTCTGCCTTACACACGAGCGATATTATCATATTCCCACAAAATGGAAGGTAAGAAGTCATATAAGACATAATAATTTAATAAGTATAAAAATATCATAAATATTATATATAAAAAATTAATTCATCATTGTATATATTCATGAGAGGTGGCTATGGAAAATAAATAACATCAGTTTACGAGGTGGTTGTCCTCCACACACGATGAATAATGATTTCATATCCCATTTTATGGAAGTGGAGATGATTATAGGCAATTAAATTAATGAAAAAATACTAGTACATGTAAACTATTTATGTTATTATATTAGAATGATTTAATAATAATTTAATGAGTTGGAGTAATAAATAAAACAAAATGCTCAGTTTGGGACATTACCTCTTCTTCAAGCAATTTGTTTTACTTTGCACCAAAATCATTCTTAAAAATAATTTCTAACAAAAATAATGCTTCTATAATAATATGAGGGAATTAATTAAGTTATTTTGGTATTTTTTGGTCTAACAGATAGGTTTTGGATGTGTGAAGAAGAGAGGATATGGGGTGGCCTTTTATAAGTAAGTTGAGTGACACCCTTGTAATTTTTGAAAACAAATAGGGGTACCCACATTTTGACATACCAAAAGGCTCAAAAATGAGAAAACATAAAATGAAATATGGGATAAGGTTTAAATATGTCAATAAAATTAGTTTTTGACAGGTTTCTAGGTCATTTTTCCCTTATCATTTTAGTTTAACCCCTAGTAAACACATTTTAACCTTAATATTTTTTTTGAAGGTCCCTCAACCAAAAGATCGACGTAGTTATTAATAAAATTTAGGAAGATTTCAAGAGATGAAAATGCAGGATCTTATTACAACCATCCTTATAAAAAGGGAGAAGAGTCTAAGGAAGGGTATCAGACCAAGTAATAGGTTCACCAACCCCAATGCTCACAAAACCATCCGCAACCATGTTCGCCTCTCAATAAATATGCGTGATGATGAAGGTTAGAGTCAAAAAAGTCTTCATGCATTGCATCCAATTTTCTATAAGACACCAAGAGATATACATTTCACCATTTCTGATGGCCTGAATGATGGTAAAAGAGTCACTTTGCAGCCAGATATTAGTCAAACCTTTCATTTTCACAAATTAGACAACGTGTATGATCCTAAAAATCTAAGACTCAAGAGAACTTTTCACGCAACAAGAACTATATAAACATTCTTTAACAGAGTCATCATGATCCCTAAAGACCACACCACAACCCGAAGGTCCAAGATTCCCTTTAGAAACACTATTTGTATTAACCTTAATCCAAAGTGGGAAAGGAGGGATCCAGAACACCTCAATAGTACCTTAAGAAGGATTGAAATTCCCTTTTACACCTAGATTTTTCTGAATCATAATGTCCTGAATACTGTTGTATTATTCTCCCGAAAAAACATTGGACATGTCCCTTATAGCTGCAAAAACTTGCATCATGATAAAATTTAAGCAGCATACCCTTTTTTTGTACAAAGCATTATTTAGATGCCTCCAAACTATATGCATCACTTTAACAACAACCATGGAGAGGAGAGCTCGAACCTGAGGTGAGAGTTGGATAACTGAACAGAAACAAATAAGGGCCTGTAGTCCCGAAAATATGAGCCCATCCAGATCACAATCACCTAGAACCTATTTCCATATGGCCGAGGCTATTGCACAAGAGAGGAAGAGATGCTCTACATCCTTCTGATGCTGATGGAACATAACAAACCTGAAACCAAACATCTAGAAAACCACATCAGTGGGTAATCTGTTATAAACCAGCCTCTAGATAAGCATTAGACATGAAGGCCTAATCCATGTTTTATTGAAAATAGATATCCATTTATAATCACCATTAAGACCCTTGGTGGCATGAGTATAATATATTTTTTCCAGTCAAAATACTATTTATAGCAAGCTCCCATGCTAGAAAATCAGGGTAGGAGACAAAATTGTAGTTTTCAATCAGATCATGGAGTTCACTTGGCAATGTTGCTGGAGGATCGTCCAGAAAATCCTTGATAGGGACCTGCTCACTTGAGCCTAGTGTAGTGGGATGAAAACCATAAGAGAGAATATAACATGTCCAATTATCAAGACAGAACTTAAGGATGAAGTTCTTATTCACAATCCATCTTGAGTAGGTCATAACACTCTGAAAATATGATCTAACTGTTGGCCATAGGGAGGAGACAATGAAATAATTGCTACTTAGCTTCAAATTATCAGCAAATTGAGATTCAAGGAAACCCGTCGATTCCGAATTACTGTAAATGTTATTACAGGCTAAGAAGGATTGAAGGGAATCATTAAATAGTGAAATTATCTTTATACCCATGACACAAGAGTGTAGATGTATGAAACAGACCTTCCAGGGAACAATAACTTACTTCCTCTCATGGATGTTACCACTCTAGGTAAAATTCTTGATTGACGTGTTTAGGCATTTGAGAAGACCCCTTGGAAATTTATAGACCATAAATGAGTAAACAAATTTAGATATGATAATATAATTCACCAAACTAATTATACCAACCATAGAGATACTCTTCCCTTTACAAGTTGAGAGTTGGACATTTACCTTATCCATAATTTTAGAGAAAAAAGAAGCTCTATGATGCCCCTAGAATAATGGTATATGTAACTCCCCGACCCCTGTTACCCAGAGTCGGTGCATTATTTTAATATATTGGCATTATTACAAGGAATCACGTCCCAAAGGACCGATCGGTTTAGCAGTCTTGGAAAATAGATTATATACATGAATGTTAAATTGCACTTTAAGACATACAAAATAACATAAATAATCTTTATGAATGCCATTATTCCCTTGGATTAACCCTGTATATCAATAACAATACACTTCTTGGAATCCTGGGAAAAATAAAACATATAAAGGGGTGAGCTAGAACACTCAGTAAGGGTACGAAATACAACGAAAACTTTTATAAATAAGAATAAACATTTAAGGAAATGTATAACTAAAACAACAGCCTTTTAAAATTGAACATAAACATAATATGGCAAAAATAAAATGAAATAATTCCATTTACTTATTCTCATGGATATTCTACTAGTCGAATAATCACATGAAATATCACTAACCACTTTCAAAATGATGGAATGCATAATGCCAGACTATCATAACCATGTAGCCAAGGCCTTGTTCCAAGACTACAAATAAGATTTTGTCAAGGCCTCATGCCAAGACACTAGTTTGTCTCATGAGACCTAACGATGCATCGAGGAGCTATAGTGGGCTCCACCCATCACTTACTAAGTCCAATGCATTCCTCACATGAAAAGGTTTAAACATAACATAAAAATTCGTATTAAAACTACCATACGAAATGCCAATACTTTCTCCATAAACCATGAATCGTATAAAAATAACACATCCACAATCAAACATATCACAAAACATTCAATACAATATGAAAGTTTTGTATCATAATAAATCAACTTCAAATAAGCTTAAAATCCATCAAAGGATGTTGACATAGATGAAATCAAAACTATTTGAGGGAAATATCTCTTTTTCTTGAAATCATTGAAAAGTTAGAAATTTATAAAGGAAGTAATTTAAAGGAGATTTTTGAATCAAAGTGTCCCATACCACTTTGAAACTTTTGAAAGGAATTGACATTTTAAAAACATTCATGTCCATATAAATAAATCCTTAAAACCCATTTTGAAGACATGGACATTAATGAAAAATATTTAGAAGAATAAATATTTAAAACATTTGAAATAATGTTCAGTAAAAAAAAGTCCCTTAAAAGAATCCCTTTGAATACTCTTTCACAAAACATTGACATGGATAATAAATATGTCCCAGTAGATACCTACGTAAAAACAACCTCAGATAATAAAGATATTGTGAAATTAACCCTTACCAATTTGCTAACTTACAAAACATACACCCCTTGAAAGAGGTATCATACAATGAATATGTAAATACACATAAATTAAAGTGTATTACACAAAGAATAAAATTATGAGCAGTACATACACCACACAAAAGGTAATATTAGAGATATGGCATGAATCTCATGAGAATAATGAGTGAGATGAAAACCCCTTACCTTGTACGTTTCCTTGGTTGAGGGTAGGTTAACCTTCTGTATAATAGTTAAATCATTGTTAATAAATTATACAAGTTTCATATACATAAATATGATATCATATATGATCTTTTAATATTGCCTTGTTAATAATATTTTAGTATTATCGTTGTTTCGAGTGTTAACTTACTCCTTTGATTTTATATGTTTTGTTAAATAAGATGTGTTTGTTATGGATAGTTTGTATCTTATTCATATCCAGAATGATATCAAGTCCTTAAAAATTAAATTTATTCATAAAACAAGAATTTTTCTTGAATTGATATTATGGGGAAATGAATCTCATCGCGTTCGTGGAGACGGTAATCCATACGTACGCACGAACGCTACTTCCATTTCATTTATTTTATTTTAAAAGGAATCAAAACCAAATGATACATAGGTTTATTATTATTCTAGTATAATATAATATCTTATATGTGTTACTTATGTTCATTAACACTATCCTTTATACATTCCATGTATGGTATGAACGAGTCATATCATTTTGAGGGGGTAGTAGTAAGCACTTCCTCAAATGAAATTATCGTATATATATATACAACATGAAACAAATAATGGTATTCTATAAAATGGAATTACAAAAGATTATATATAAAATAAATATCATTAATATCATATTTAATTATAGTTCCATCATAATGTCCACCATGAGAGGTGGTAGGAGATAATTGAATAATCATCGTTTCATGAGGCGTTTGGTTTCCATCCACAAAAACATTATGTTCTTCACCCATTAGATGGAGGTGTGTGTAAGTGTAGTTCGAATACTTCTCATAAAAATTTCCTAGTATATTGAGTATACTGGTTTTTTTACAAAAGAAAATAATAAGAAGAGTTTAGGGGTTGGAGAAGTAAAATAAAAGAAAAGAATCTAAGAGAAATTGTAACCTTTAATTTGGGTAACTCCCTTTGGTTTGAACCAAAAAGGACTCTTGAAGTGCCTTATGCCTAAGTTAAGGCTTCTAAGAGGAGTATAAGGATTTAGTGAGCTTAATTGTGTAGATTTTGGACGATCCAAAAGGCTTTAGAGGTGTAAGGAATTGGCTAGAAGTGGTGTCCTTTTATAAGGGGGAGGAGGGTCTCTTTTGGAAAAACTTAAAGTATTAATTTATAATAAATTCATATTTGGTTTCTCATGGATAAAAAGTAGATTATTCAAAGTATATGGTGGGTATGGGTCAAAATAATTTCAACCAATATATTTTATATAGGATTGGTTCAATATATTAACCTTATCTTTTAGTTTTAACTCTTAGTTAATTAGTTTGACATTTACCACGTCTCTTTGTATTTTTATATTATTTAGTTAATAAACATACTATAAACTTCCAAGAGACCCCCAAGTGGACCATTAATAATACACCTATCATGATATAAGTTTTTTGGCCGAACCATATAATTTTAGGAATATAATATCAATTAATAATATAATATTTATTTTAAAAACTCATTGATGTCAATTTTGACACTATTCAACAATTTATTTTTTTTAAAGTCTTAATAACATTATTAATTAGAAAATATTTATTTAATAAATCCTAACATGTCATATTAACCAATAAAATTGTTTCAATTCATTAAAAGTTTCAAATTATATTTATTTGGGTAATTATAATATCAATTATTTTAATATTTCACTAATAAGGTAATTACTACATCATTATTGTGTCATAAATAAATTAACTTATTTAATGTATAAAAATTATAAATAAACTACCATTATGTAGGAAATATTTTTATATTTCTAATGAATATTTATAATAGAATATATCTTATGTATAAACCTATATTAAAAATGTTTTAGTTATTAACATTTGATTTTAACTATTTTAGCTCTTTTTTGAATTAAATAATTATAAATGTCCTAATCTAATCCAAGTGGACCAAAAAGGTTCATATTTTATTCCTAAGGTTGTTTTGGGTCGAATTATACTTATCCAATATAATTAGGACATGTGTTAGGGTAATAATAATATCATTTTTACCCTTAATTACCCTATTTAATTTTTACCGTGGTAAATAAAAGTAAAAACTTACTATTCACCAAAAATTATTTTTATCTTATTGAACCACATTTTACTCCTTAATATTAACAATGTCTCTCTAATTTTAAAAATTCAACTCACAGAAGCGGTAAAATTATATTTTATGTGAATTTTCAAATTCTCCTAGGAGGTGGGTAAAAGACGGTGAAAAGTTCAATAAAAATTTTATATATCTAAAATTATTATTAACTGAATCAAATGAATTACAATGAACTTATATAAGTATTATGTATATATTTTAACATAAATTAATTTAAATAAAATAAATAATTATTTAAATAAAAAATTGGGTTTAACCAATAACTCAGTGTTTTTAACTATTCATCAAAAATTGATGTTTCTAAGAAAAATACCAAAAATTCGGCCAAAGATATATTTGATATTATGTATTCAAAAATTATGTCTATATTACCAAATTCAAAACATATATGTTGCATTAATTAATTTAAAAATTAATTCCCGTTGTCAAAACAAATAGCGTGTTTTAAGAAATAATAACTATCAAAATGATTGACACTTGCTTATGTTCAGTTTAAATGTGAAATTATGTCCAATGACCAACATTGGATTAAATTGTAAAAATATAATCTAATTATACTTTAAAATCACTGAAATGCATAATTTATCACTATTAATTATTTCGATTAAAAAAATTGTTTTTAGTTAAAATTTAATAATTTTCACTATTCATCAAAATATGAAAGTTATCAAAAAAGTACCAAAAACTCACCCTAAGCTAATTTCGATATTCGGAATCCAAAAATGAAGTTCATTTTGAATGATAAAATGTATAAAATTTCAAAAAGTGGGTATTACTATTCTTAACTGCTAGTTTGATTGGTTGTGGTATGTTAGAACTCGAAGTTGCATATAACACACGCTATTGTATTATTCAAAGAGAAGCGTACTGTGAAAGATTGGGGTGATACATTTTTCCACCCTTCAATAAATTGTGTCCTCATAATTTATGCTCGGTATTGGAAACTTGAGGTTGACATTCCAAAATATCATAGTTGAAATCCCACATCGAAAAATGGATTATTGATGCCTCTATTTAAAATAAAGAGTGGGAAGAATGAAGGTTACCGAAAATAACACATACTAGGGTTCTATGTCTGAAAACATTTATTTGGAAGAGAAATATAACCATCAATATCTGATGGAGAGTGGTATAGAACATGGGTATGAAAAGGCCAACAATAACAAAGCCATAAATTTGTGATGATCTAAGGTACTATCTAGGACAACGTTTTTGTTCTAATTTCCTTTTATTAATGCTGAGGAATTTATTTATGAGATTGGATAAAATCTTAAGGAGATATAATTACTTAATAATTAGAGTTTTAGTCATTAATAAATTTATACCACAAACCCATCTTTCACTCCAAAACATAATTCAATTAAAAAATAATATATTTATCCTAATCGTATAGGGTTCCAAATAGAATGAATTTATAATTCACATATCAGAACCTTTAAAAAAAGATACTACATTATACAATCCAGGGACTTCACATAGTCTAGTGGTAGGCGATAAATCCCAATCACACTATGGTAGTGGGTTCGATTCCCGCAGCTTTTTCTGACATGATGGGTTGTCACACGGTCTGCATGTTGTCCTTTTATAAAAATCCAAAAATGACCTTTCAAACATAATCCATTCTAACCTTTAGACTTATCCAAAATACTACTATCCAAAATCATAGTCCAAAATTTATAAGTAAGTTAAACACAATGAAGATCATTTTTTTCCATGTAATAACATGTGAACACCTTCATCATGTATTATTTTAAAACATGGTAACATCCTGAATTACCATAAAACCTTATTGATTACATTCATTCTCCCTTATTCTTTATTGAATACTAGATATACTCCTTCTATCCAAAAAATGTTATAAACTCCAATAATTAATAATCATCAATCAGTTTCAATGTAGTCAAGAATATCCAATATAATTTATTCAAATCAACCATCTCTTATTCCAAAATCACTCCCTCATTATCGAGACCATATTAAGGATTACCTTTCTTTCAATCATGTATTTTCAAAAAAGTGTAACTTACTATTAAGTCACTTTTCTTAGAACCATATAATCTCAAATCCTCAATAAAATAGTACTACAGTACAATCCTTATTTATCTCTATAATTCATATAACCAGTATACTGTTGATACAACACTCAAATAAAATAATTCTATAATAACAACATAAGAACAGTAGTCATTCTTCTTCATCTGAGGTAGTATCATAACATTATTATTATCCAATAACATCATTTGGTGCACACTATGATGATTTGGACATTGGTTTGCGTAGTGTCCCAACTCCTTGCAGATGAAGCATTGCATATTTGAAAACTTTTTCTTACCCTTGCAATCGCGTACTTGGTGTCCATTTCTCCACACTTATAACAAACTCCCATTCCCTTCAAGCATTTACCAAGGTTATTCATTCCACATTTATCACATATTGGAAAATCCTTCTTTCCCTTATTCCCTTTATCCATATTTCTTTCTAATATCCTTTACATATTTGGCTTCCCTTCAAATCCATAGGACTCAAAGAATTATTTACTTATCTTATTAACACATGATACTATTCCTCCATATGATGATAATATGTGGGAGACTATTCCATTCTAAATTCTAGTTTAAGACCATGAAAGATATGATTCTTCTTACTCTTTGGATCATGCGTATTTCTGGAGTTCTCATTCCTTCTACTGGGCGCCATTTATAAACAATGGCATACACTAGATTAGTTTATGAATAGAAATACCTAATCCCAAACTTGTAAAACACTTAAAATACATTAAACGGTTTATGGATATAATCCATAATCATAAAAAATGTATTCTTTGAGGAAGTGTATCCTCATAAAAGCTTCATAATGGTTTGTAAATAAAATGAGAATTATCCTAAGAATATCCCCCAGGAATGTCGTAACCAAGGGTGCAGCAAGGCCCGTTGTCATGCACCAGTTCCCGTTCAAGTCTAGATCAAAGCGGTGTTTTTGGGTTTTACCCCTAGGTACATCTATGCCAGAGCCGCCTCTACCTGCTCGTATCCAGACAGGGATGTATTGCTCGGAAAACTCATAAAATCTCTACAATACCAAAATTCTAGGAAGTTCTTCTATAATAATCCTCAAAGTCTATCTTAGGGTAATGTGCTCTAATCAGAGTTTATCTAAATCTTTTTTACAAGGATATTGATAAACTTCTATGATACCAACTGTAACACCCCGACCCCAGTTACCCATAGTCGGTGCATTATTTTAATACATTGGCATGATTACAAGGAATAAAGTTCCGATGGACCGATCGGTTTAGCAGTCTTGGAAAATAGATTACCTACATGAATGTTACATTGCACTTTAAGACATACAAAATAACATAAATAATCATTATGAACGCCATTATTCCCTTGGATTAACCCTACATATCTATCACAATACACTTCTTGGAATCCTATGAAAAATGAAACATAGAAAGGGGTGAGCTCAAACGCTCAGTAAGGGTAAGATTTTATCAAGGCCTCGTTCCAAGACACTAGTTTGTCTCATGAGACCTACCGATGCATCGAGGAGCTATAGCGGGATCCACCCGTCACTTACTAAGTCCAATGCATTCCTCATGTGAATATGTTTAAACATAACATAAACATTCATATTAAAACTAGCATACGAAATGTCAATCCTTTCTCCATAAACCATGAATGGTATAAAAATAACATATCCATAGTAAAACATATCACAAAACATTCAATACAATATGGAAGTTTTGTATCATAATAAATAAACTTAAAATAAGCTTAAAATCCATCAAAGGATGTTGACATAGATGAAATAAAAACTATTTGAGAGAAATATCTCTTGTTTTGAAATCATTGAAAATTCACACATTTATAAAGGATGTAATTTAAAAGATATTTTTAAATCAAAGTTTCCCATACCACTTTGAAACTTTTGAAAGGAATTAATTTTTAAAAACATTCATGTCCATATAAATAAATCCTTAAAAACCATTTTGAAGACGTGGAAATTAATGAGATATATTTAGAAGAATAAATATTTAAAACATTTGAAATGTTGTTTTAGTAAAAAAATTCCCTTAAAATAATCCCTTTGAAAATTATTTCATAAAACATGGACATGGATAATAAATACATCCCAGGAGATACTTACGTAAAAACAACATCGGATAATAAAGAGATTGTGAAATTAACCCTTACCAATTTGGTAACTTACGAAACATACACCCTATGAAAGAGGTATTATACAATGAATATATAAATAAACATAAATTAAAGTTTATTACACAAAGAATACAATTATGTGTAGTACATACAGAACACAAAAGGTAATAGTGGCGATATGACATGAATCTCACGAGAATAATGAGGGAGATGAAAACCTCTTACCTTGTACGTTTCCTTGGTCGAGGGTAGGTTAACCTCCTGTATAATTGTACATAATTTTTATTAAATTATAAAAGAGTCATATAAATAAATATGATATCATATATGATCTTTTAATATTACCTTATTAATAATATTTTAGTATTATCTTCGTTTTGAGTGTTAACTTACTCGTTTGCTTTTATATGTTTTGTTACATAAGACGTGTTTTTTATGGACAGATTGTATATTATTCATATAAAGAATGATATAAAGTCCATAGAAATTACATTTAATCATAAAACAAGAATTATTCTTGAATGGATATGATGGGGAAATTAATCTCATCACGTTCGTGGAGACGGTAATCCGTACGTACGCACGAACACTACTTCCATTTCATTTTTTTATTTTAAAAGGAATCAAAACCAAATGATACATAGGTATATTATTATTCCAGTCTAATATAATATCTTATATGTGTTACTTATGTTCATTAACACCATCCTTTATACGTTCCATGTATGGTATGAATGAGTCATATCACTTTGAGGGGGTGATAGTACACACTTCCTCAAATGAAATTATCGTATATATATATATAACATGAAATGAATAATTGTATGCTATAAAATGGAATTATAGAAGCTTATATATAAAATAAATATCATTAATATCATATTTAATGATATTTCCATCATAATGGCCACCATGAGAGGTGGTAGGAGATAATTGAACAATCATCGTTTCGTGAGTCGTTAGGTTTCCATCCACAGAAACATTATGTTTTTCACCCATTAGATGGAGGTGCTTGTATGTTTAGTTCAAATAATTCTCATAAAAATTTCCTAGTATATTCAGTATACTGGTGTTGTTACAAAAGAAAATAATAAGAAGAGTTTAGGGGTGGGAGAAGTAAAATAAAAGAAAATAAGCTAAGAGAAATCGTTACCTTTAATTTGGGTAACTCCCTTTGGTTTGAACCAAAAAGAACTCTTGAAGTGCCTTATTCCTAAGTTAACACTTCTAGTAGGAGGAGAGGAATGTAGGGAGCTTAATTGGGAAGAGGTTGGATGAGCCAAAAGGCTTTAGAGGTTTGAGGAATCAGTTATAAGTGGTGTCCTTTTATAAGGGGGAGGAGGGGATCTTTAGAAAAAAGTTAAAGTATTAATTTATAATAAATTAATATTCGGTTTATAAAGGATAAAAAGTGGATTATTAAAAGTCTAAGGTGGGTATGGTTCTAAATCCTTCATCCAATATATTTTAGACAGGTTTGGGTCATTATATTAACCTTATCTTTTAGTTTTAACTCTTAGTTAATTAGTTTGACATTTACCACGTCTCTTTGTGTTTTTATATTATTTGGTTAATAAAATTACTATAAACTTCCAAGAGACCCTCAAGTGGACCATTAATGATACACCTATCGTGATATAAGTCCTTTGGACGAACCTTAGAATTTTAGAAATAGAGTATAAATTAATAATATAATATTTGTTTTAAAAACTCATTTATGTCAATTTTGACACAATTCAATAATTGTTTTTTGTTAAAGTCTTAATAACTTTCTTAATTCAAATAAAATTTATTTAATCAGTGATTACATGTCATATTAACCAATAAAATTATTTTAATTCATTAAAAGTTTCAAAATATATTTATTTGGGTATTTATAATGTCAATTATTTTAATATCTCACTAATAAGGTAATTACTGCATCACTATTGAGTCATAAATAAATTAACATATTTAAAGTCTAAAAATATAAATAAAATACCATTATGTAGGAAAAATATTTATATTTATAATGAATATTTATAATCGAATTTATCTTATGTATAACCCTATATTAAAAATGTTTTAGTTATTAAATTTTGATTTTAACTCTTTTAACTCTTCTTTGAATTAAATAATAATAAATGTACTACTATAATCTAAGTGGACCAAAGAGGTTCATGTTTTATTTATAAGGTTTTTTTTGGTTGAATTATACTTATCCAAAATAATTAGGACATGTGTTAGGGTAAAAATAATATCATTTTTACCCTTAATTACCCTATTTACTTTTTACCGCGGTAAATAAAAGTAAAAAGTTACTATTCACCAAAAATTAATTTTATCTTATTGAACCACATTTTACTCTTTTGATATTAACTATGTCTCTTCTATTTTTAAAATTAAACTCACAGAAGTGGTAAAATTATGTTTTATGTGAATTTTCAAATTCTCCTAGGAGGTGGGTAAAAGAGTGTGAAAAGTTCAATAAAATTTTTATATATCTAAAATTATTAATAACTGAATATAATGAATTAAAATTAAATTTTATAAGTATTATGTATCTATTTTGACATAAATTAATTTAAATAAAATAAATAATTATTTAAATAAAAAATCGGGTTTAACTAATAACTTAGTTTTTTTCACTATTCATCAAAAATTGATGTTTCTCAGAAAAATACCCAAAAGTAGGCCAAAGCTATATTTGATATTATGAATTAAAACATGATGTCTATTTTACCAAATTCAAAACATATAAGTTGAATTAATTAATTTAAAAATTAATTACCGCTGTCAAAACAAATTGCGTGTTTTAAGAAATAATAACTATAAAAAGATTGACAATTGCTTATGTCCAGTTTAAATGTTAAATTATGTCCAATGACCAACATTGGATTAAATGGTAAAAATATAATCTAATTTTACATTAAAATAAATCAAATTCATAATTTATCACTATTAATTATTTCGATTAAAAAAATTATTTTTAATTAAAATTTAGTAAGTTTCACTATTCATCAAAATATGAAAGTTATCAGAAAAGTACCAAAAATTCTCCCTAAGCTAATTTCGATATTAGGAATCAAAAAATGAATTTCATTTTTAAAGACAAAATTTATATTATTTCAAAAAGTGGGTATTACTATTCTTAACTGCTAGTTTGATTGGTTGTGGTGTTTTAGAACTTGAAGTTGCGTATAACACATGCTATTGTATTATTCAAAGAGAAGCATACCGTGAAAGCTTAGGGTGTTATAGTACACCTAGATAATGAAAAGGAAAAGATCCTTCCTTGATTACCAACTCTGAAAGAATCCAGTGCTTTCTAAAAATATAGAACCTCTTACCAAAGTGAATGGAATATTTATCCCAACTGATACACGAACCATATACACTTTCATACTGATGAAATATTTACTTCAAGACAAGAAAATTATTATTTCCCCATGAAGGAATATGATGATATCATCAGAATATAAAAGATGAGAGGGGGAAATGAGGGACCTGGATGCTTGAATCTGCTTAACCTGTCCCTGAGAGACCATGTGAGTAATGAGTCTACTGAGATTTGTTGGATTAGGTTATACCAAATCTACACAAGAGGGGGGTGAATTGTGTGTATTACAATTTCTTCATGAGATCATGATCTTTCCTTTTAACTTTATCAGAATTATTAAGTGGTGGAAAATAAATAGAAAAGGATGCACAATGTATAGTGGTTTGGGGAACATAAGGCCCCTAGTTCACTCCACCAATGATCTATTGCACGATCTTGGTGATTTTCACTATCTGGTCCTCTTATCAACCGAACATTCCACAACTGAGTGCATGGAGTTGACACCTTTACAACTTTAAGGCTCAACAAATATTTCTGGTTCATACAAGAACCTAACACAAAACTTAGTATGAGAATCCGGTCACTCAAAGTAAAAGAGTATTTTTCATTGAAATACTTTAAAGTTGTTCTTCACAATTGCAACAACACACAATTGACAGTTGATGGATCGTCGATTTTCAGAAATGATGTTCCTTAGGTAAGAGTAGTTATAAGTCGATTTGGTTTCAGTAGATCTTGAAATAAAATTCTGAACATTAATAAGAGTCGATTCACAAAAGATATTTGATGTAGAATTGTTGAATCTTCAATCATGTTTCTTCTTCTTCTTCAGAAAACAGAGATTTATCGCTCTATGTAACAGTAGATCTGTATGTCTCGATTGTCTCTATAAATTGTAGTAGTGAAAAACTAAATAGATTGATATATATTTTTCTTCTTTTAGATTATTTTCCACTCTCTATATAATACAAAATAATACAGTTATATATAGGATAAAGACAAGCATTCTCCTTTAAAATTTAGATCCACAAAAGTTGCCTTTAGAATCACGATATTCAAAAGTTTGAATAACATAGCAGTCTTAACTACCCTTAAAATTCACCATGAATATATCTTGTTAAATTGATCCTTTGAATCATAAATAAATGTATTTGAATTAGTCAGAGACGTGCTTTAGACTAGGGATTTTAATCTGGATGGAAATCAGTCTAATAATCAGCATAAATACCGTTGCTTTAATAAAGTCTTAATTTTAATCTCCGACGCTAAACGTAGGGTTGAACTACATATCATACATTTTCTAAATGCAAGGTTCAAAATATAAGGTTGATCCGGAAAGCAATACGTGATGATCCATTCTTCAAACATAAGGTTAATCTCAAATGTTAGTTTGATCATCCATACTTTTTTCTTCAACTCTCAAACATATAGTATATGATCCATAATTTTCTCTGCATCAGAACGTAACATTCATGATCCATAATTTTCAATCAAATGTACAGTTGTTTACAAAAGTAAGGTTGATGAATCATACTTTTGAGAAACAAATGTAAGATACTTCTTCCATACTTTTCTGATAATCCAAAAGTAAGGTTCCTTCCAAATATAGGGTTCTTCTCCTATACTTTGTTGATAACGTATGGTTGTTTAACCATACTTATCTGATAACCCGTAATGTAAACAACAAATTCTTTCTTTATGCTACGCTCCTTATCGTAGGCTATGAACAATGTTTCCAGAACATGCTCAAGTGATTTAAGAATACTTTATCAACTGATTAATGCTGATCAAACACTTTAATATTTTTCCAGTAATAAGAATATAATGAATATAAATTTCCTGAAAGATACTCAAGATGAAATCATTAGAATAACAAATAATGGTATTTTTGGGCATCCAAACCCTCATAAAGAGATAGAGTATTGTTTTAAATTTTTTTCCTTAATAATAATAAAATAAAGTAATATTAAAAGCAACAATTTCTCAATAATCTCCCCCTTTTTGATAATCACAAAACCCGTGAAATAACCAATGAAATTAACTTACAAAATTATTTTCATATATTTTATAATTTTAAAAAGATAATACAATATTTAATTTAAATAAAATTATTTCATCAAGAAATAAACATTGTGTTATCCATAGTTACAGAAAGAAAACATTTAAAAATTATCCCCCTTTATAAACTAAAATAGAATGTCTTTTCTCCTCCTGAGTAAAAGAGTAAAAGAAAAAATTTAAATCCAAATTCTCTCAAAAAGATAACACTTACAAATTGTTTATCCAAATTAAATTTCTTCCCCATTAAAAGATTTAAAATCTTAAAAAAAAATTTGTGTTGATCCAAATTTCTCCTCCATTATGTGATATCAAAAAGAATGATAGAATAAGGAATATAACTCATTTTAATGTAGCACTGAACTTAAGTAAATGATATTATAAACCGTTTATCAATATTTGAGGATGGATTACTGGAACTTTAATATGGATAGTATAGTAAAAAAATAACACATAAAAATAGAATGAAAAAACATTTTATTGAAAATATAGTACAAGTACATGAATGAAAACAAGAATCAATTTTGGGTTAAGGTATGAGATAGGTTTCATCTGCTTTGAATAACGTCCTTGACTTCTTCCAACTGAGTCAACAATCTTTTCATTAGCCACATCTCCTAACTGGATAATGAGATCTATTCCTTCTTAAGTCGGATGAAGATTTTCAATCATGTTGACTATGAAGAACTCATGTAGTCTCTCATCATTTTCACTAAAATTAGTTAACTTATCAGTGAACTGATTCAGCAAAGCTCTAATTTGATGTTCATTCGAAGTCAATTGCTCAATAAGAAACTTATGATTGTACAACAACACAGATAAAATAGAACTATTTCTTTGAAGGTCCTGAAGTCTATTATTCATATTTCCTATCACAACTGTAATGTCCTAAAATCTTTTGATCAGATCAGTTGAAGTACCTGATGTACTGGCCTCATTATTTCTGACAGCTGCAAATTTTTTCTTCCTAAAAGACTTAAACTCTAGTAAATCTGACTTCATCACCATTTAAGATTTGATATTTTCCACTTCATCCAATATTTCATTCGTGAAATTTTCAACTTATTTCTTAGAAACATAACTATCTTCTACTATTTGAAATTTCAGATGTTCCTTTTCTAATGATCTTCATAAGGCAGCATTTTCAGATTCAGCTCTATTTAACATTCTATACCGCTCCTCTACATATTCATTCACAGAATTAGAGGCACCATGTGCTTGATTCTTAGTTTCAACATCAATTTGATGCATCAATACCAAGGGAAATGATTGTCCATCAGATGTTTATTCATTCTCTCTATGAACTGGATTTTCTATAGATTTTTCCTTTGTGTCTTTACATGAATCATCCACACAAAAAATTTCATTCAACAATTCACTATAAACCAAAGAAAAATTTTCTTCTTGAGTATCAACATTGGCTGGAGGTTTCCCTTCATGATAATCTTCTTCATTAAATTCCTCTAAGATAGGATCTTCTAAAACTACTTCCTCTTGATTGACTTCCTTTTGAATAGATTATATAAGGTCAGTTCTAGATGCAGCCTCTGCCTGTATTTCTGCCTCTACCTGAGGCACAATTTCTTATTCCACTTGAGGAGTCACCTCTTTTTGAGCAACAAATGCATGTTGAAGCTCTTCAACAACAGTTTCTCTTACAAACTTATAGCTCAAAATACTCCAGAAGTTGAAATATTTGATTCCATAGTTGGATCCTCAACAGCTTGAGTAATTATGGTTCTGTTAAGTTGAATTCCTTCCTGATTTCTCACAGTAGGTGGATCAATAAATTCAAACTGTAACATCCTTGATACTTCACTGGTTCTAGATTAAGCTAGTTCTTCCACTAATTTTGTAGGTAACTCTTGATCACTCTCTTGTTCTTCTTCTACTCCAACAATCATGTGTTTTCCTTTTATTGTTCTCCAAAAGAAACCAATCATCCTCAGTGTTCCGGCATTAATGATGTTGCTATGGTGTCATCTAACTCATTCATCAACCAGTCGTTTCATATATTTCTTAAATAAAATCTTTTAAATGGTTCTTATAAAGGGATAGAAGTTCATCCTCGCTTCTGGTTGGCAGCAATAATTGAGATATCTCACCATATATCTCAGAAAATTCAACATAATAACACTCATAAATAGAAATATTATGTACATATTGGGGTACAATATTTTCTCCATATTTGACATTCTAGGTGAAATACCTATTTTCACAAATTTAACTAAAATCTTCTGGTCAGGATCTAGATTTTTCAATAACATCTTCCTTATATTTGTAGATCCAAATAGAAAAGAAATAATGTCCTCAGACTTATAAACATTATCACCAATATTCTCCAAATCAAAATGGAGAACTCCCTCATGAGGGTAGTTAAGAATTTTGGCTATCTCCATAGATGAAATCGAAAAATCTCTATCCACGATCTTAGATATTATTGAATCTTTATCTACTCCTAGATTTAAATGAACCGATTTTAAAAACTAATGAAGTTATACGTAATATAGAAACTCCATATAGTCTCTATTTAAGGTTTTCTCGAGTTTCTGAAATGATAGGGATTTCCTCAGCTTCAGATCTATCTCGTACAACCATTCCAGATCGATCACTTTTCCATGAAAAATCTTTCGTCCTACTGAGTGTTGTCACTTGGTGCTGCTGGTTTCAGGCTCATCAATCCAATTCATTTTAGAAATTACATTCACATATTTCTGAAGGTTCTAAAAGCTAGGGTTTTGAAGGTTCAGTTGCATGTAGAGAATAACAATAGAAGTTTTCGGGGTTTTGAAGGGTTTTTTAAGAAAATAAACGGTTTAGAATTTGAAAAGGATCCGACATCCTTGCTTCCCATGTCATTATTCACATAGTAATTATTACATTATTTAAAAGAAAAAAACATGTGTGGAAAAAAATTGAAAACCATACAAATTAAATTTTAAATTATTCTAAAAACAAGTAATAATAAAAACAAATAAAATAAGAATTAAAAATAAGTGACAAAAAATTATTTAAAAATAAATTAACCTGTACCCCATTAATAAAATAAAACCTTTAGTGGGAAGTGGTTTAGTAGAAATATCCGCTCCTTGAATTTTAGTTCTTAACAATTCTAAGAATATATCCTTTCTATGATCAAGATCTATTAGAAAATGATGTCTGATATTTATATGCTTAGTTCTAGAATGATTAATAGAATTTGTTGAAATATTTATACTACTTGTATTATCACATAAAATAGGTTTGTTATTAATATTTAGTCCAAAATCCATAAGAGTGTTTTTCAACTACAAAACTTATGCACAACAACTACCTGCAGATACACATTCTTCCTCGGTTGTTGACCGGGCAACTAAGTGTTTTCTCTTACTAGACCATGACACTAATGTTTTTTCTAAAAAGTGAAAGTACCTAAGGTGATTTTAATATCTAATATATAGATTCCAAATTCAGCATTTTAATATGAAACTAAATTAAAATCAGAAGTTTTTGGATAGAGAAGTGATTGAAAAACAGTTCCACTTAAATATCTATTAATTATTTTGAAAACACTTAAGTGAGATTATTTAGGATCAGATTGAAATCTAGCATAAAGGCATACTGAATAAATTATATCTAGCCTACTAGTAGTAAGATATAATAAATGACCAATAATACCTCTATATAACTTTTTGTCAACTGATTTTCCAGTTTCATCCAAATCAAGTTTTATATTAGTATAAATAGGAGTTGAATATGTCTTTCTATTTTCAAGTCCAAATTTATTTAGTAAATTAGTAATGTATTTTTTTTATTGAAAACATTTCTAAAATCTTTTTGATAAATTTTATGTCATAAAAATAAATTTAATTCTCCCATAATACTCATTTTAAATTCTTTTTAGATTAAATTTGAAAACTCATGACAAAGTTTTTTGTTTGTGTTACCAAAAATTACATCATCAACATAAATTTGAACCAATAAAATATTAGAGTTGACAGTTTTCTTAAACAATATTATATCTTCCATCCGAACTGTAAAATCATTTCTTTAACATAAAATAACATAATATTTCATACCAAGCTCTTGCTTCTTGTTTAAGGCCATAAAGATCATTAGTAGGTTTAAAAACAAAATCTGATTTTTGTGAATTTTCAAAACTAGGAGGTTGATCAACATAAACTTTCTCTAATAAGTAACAATTAAAAAAGGAATAATTAACATCCATCTAAAATAATTTAATGTTCATATGAGATACACAGGATAAAAGGATCCTAATGGATTCTAATCTAGCAACAGGTGAAAAGGTCTCATCATAATATATAACTTCTTCATGATAATAACCTTTAACTACTAGTCATTCTTTATTTATAGTTATTATTCTTTGATCATCTTGTTATTTCTAAAGACCCATTTTGTTCCTATAACTGGATAGTTCTGAGGTCTTTCAACTAAATTCGAAACTTCATTTGTAGGAAATAGGTTTAGTTCTTCTTACATTTCTATCATCCAACTTTCATCAACTAAGGCTTCTTTTAATGTCCTAGGTTCTAATTGGGATAGAAAGGCGCAGAATTCAACATGATTTTATATATTTCTTCTAGTTTTTATTCTAGTGTATATGTCTCCTATAATAGTTTCTAATGGGTTATTCTTTAGGGTTATAGAATATCTAGGTAGTAAAGTATTAGGTACTTCATTGTCATGTCCTTCTAAACTGGACTGAGTTTCATTTAAATATTTTTCAAAGTCATCTTTTAAGTTCTCATGTCTCATGTTATCATTAGAGTCAGATTTATCAATTTGGTCTTTCCATTTCTAAAAGGGATCAGATTCATCAAATTTTACATGAATTGATTCTTCAAAAATCCTTAAATTTTTATTAAAAAATATATAAGATTTGGAAAGAGAAGAATATCCTAAGAAAGTACCTTCATATTATTTTGGATCAAACATACCTATATTTTCCTTGGTGTTTAATGATTAAACCTTGCATCAAAAAACATTAAAGTAATTTACTTTAGGTTTTCTATTATTCCAGAGTTTGTTGGGTGTCATTTTAAAAATTGGTCAGATTAAAACTCTATTCATTATATAACAGGCTCCACATACAACTTCTTCCTAGAAATAAGTAGGAAGACTGTATTCATTTAGCACAGTCCTAGCCATTTCTTGAATAGGCCTATTAATTATTTCTACAATTCCATTTTTTTAGGTGTTCTTGGTGTATAAAAGGTGTGTTTAATACCCATATTTGAGAAAAACTAATTAAATTATAGATTGTCAAATTTTCCACCATGATCACTTCTTAATGAAATTATTTTAGAATATTTTTTATTTTGAATAGATTTAATAAAACTTTCAAATATATTAAAAGATTCATTTCTATATTTTAGAAAATAAATCCAAGTAAATCTAGAAAGACATCATCTAAAACATATATATAAAATTTACCATCCAAGCTTGATATTCATTAAGGTCAAAAAAATCCATATGGATAAGTTCTTGATGTTTATATGCAGTAATTTTGTTAATAGATTTGAAGGATGATTTGGGCTGCTTTCCAAGTTGACGTGTATCACAGAATCTATCAGTTCCAAATTTGAGACTAGGCAAATCAAAAACTATTTTTTTCTTAGATAACTTATATAAAGCACATATATTGAAATTTCCAAGTCTTATATGCTAGATCCAAGATTAATTTATCTTAATGGTTAATAATTTTACTTTTTTTTACACAAGAAATTTAACTCCAGGTTGTAAACATTATCAGTTATGGATGCTATAAATTTAAGCAATTTATCTTAAAAACAGAACAAAAATTGTTAAAAAATAAAAAAACAACCATCATTATAGAGTTGAGAGATAAATATCAGTTTGTGTTTCAATCATTGTACAAAGAGTACTTTATTGATTGAGACAACTTCTAGATATCTAAGAGTTCTAATGCCAATAATTTTACCTTTGGCATTATCAACAATGTGACTAGACCACCATCCTTTTGAGTTAGAGTTCTGAAATTTGATGAGTTTCCACTCATATTCCTAGAGTATCCACTGTTCATATACCATATTTCAGTTTTGATTATGTGACCTTTTTCCTATAATGGAATTTAGACAAAGATTTATTTTGGTACCCATATTTTATTGGGTCCAGTAGTGTTAGCTAGCAAAGACTTGGAAATCCAGACTTTCTTTGTTTTTCTATAATCAATATAATCATTTAAACTACTTATAAAAAAGTATTTATTAATCCCACTTATTTGTTGTTGTCTTAAATTAATTTTTTTAGATATGTGACCTTTGTTCCACAATAGTCACAAATTTTACCTTTTGTAAATGGAACAAAATAGTTCTTATATAGTTTAGGTTTCTCACCTTTATCACCTATTCCATATCATTATTTTTAATCAGATTCTTCACAAGTATTTTATTTAGTTTGTTTTACCCTTTTGTAAAAATAAAAACTACACTTTTGTATGTTTCTACTTCTGTTTGCAGTGTTTTTATTTTATTTTCATTATCAATATAGTTTTTGTTTGATGATTTATATTTTTCAATTAACTCATGATGTTGTTTTAGCAGACTGTATCTTTCTCCTAAAATAGTAGTATAAATATTTTTCAGGGATTTATGTTTCTTAAATAAGGAATCATATTTATCTTCCAGAATATTGTAGCAGGTTGTATGTTTATTATTTTAAAAACTAGAACTAGAATTAGAATCAGATGAGTAGTAAGATTGTACCTCATTATCTTTTTCTATAAATCACATGTTTAGTTTCAAATTTGATTATTATTTTTCTAATTAAGACTTTGATGAGATGATGGAGTCTTTAGAAACACTCCAGGTAGATTTCATTGCTCTTTTTCCTTTTTTCCCATAATCATTGTTTTTGAAAAATTTATTCTTATTTTCTCCTTTTAATTGAAGAATGTTAGGTCTAATGTGACCCATATTTTTTGCATTCATATCATCTATCTTCCTTTATTTATTTTTCATCCTCTTTAAAGGATTTTATGAATCCTTATTTCTTTTTGTAGAATTTACTGAGCATTCTATCCATCTCAGCCAGTTCCACTTCTGAATTAGATGAATCAGACTTCTCTGATTTCACTTTGATTTCATTCTTCTTTTTTTTCAGCTTTTCTTTTGAGATGTTACCTTCAATGTAGTATTTTTATTTTTGATTAAAACATTATGCTCATTTTCTTCATCTTCCATCTCATCTTCATACATCATAAGAGTTCCAATTAACTCTCTCATTGTATGATCTTTGACTGGTGAGGATTTTCTAATAGTAGCTGATATCCCATTACAACTAGATGGTAGTACTCTTAGTACTTTCAGGGCCTGATCTGCTTATTTGATATGATCTCTAAAGGCAGTGATGTTATTAACAATTTCTGTAAGCCTTCCATTCATCTGTGTGATACATTCTCCTTCAAACATTCTGAATGTGTTGAATTTCAATTTTGCAGTGGCATAACTCATTTTTCTGACATTGTCAGTTCCCTCATATGTAACCCCAACCCCATTTACCCCAATTTGGTTCTTTATTACATAACATTGTCTTGATATAAGGAATTATGTACCGAAATACCGATCAATTTAGTATTATTGGAAACAAGATACATACATAAGTTCAACATTACAACTTGAAAATAAATACAACACTAATTTATTCCATTAGAAACATCCAAGCCTCCTAGATTATGCCTCCAAGTCGCTCATAACTAACATCTTCATATCCTGGGAAAATGAAACAAAAGAAAGGGGTGAGCTCAAATTCTTAGTAAGGGTAAGAAATATAGTTGAAGATAACATAAACATTAGGCATGTTCAATAATTAAAAACACATGCCTTTACAAATAATAAAAATGAACACTTTATAGAAGGAATATGAGCTGAGTAAATAATTCCATAATAAAACATAGTCATGGTTATTATACTATTCTAATAACCACATGAACCATCATTATTATTTTCATAATGAGGGAATGTGTAATGTCGTAATTTCTGAAACATCTTGTCAAGGCCTCGACCAAGATGCCTAAAAATGATTTAGGCCTCAGACAAAACCATATATCAAATTGGGAAAGGTCTCGGCCAATTATAGGTCTAATTATCGCATGAGACCTAATAAAGCACCAAGGAGCTATTACAGACTCCACCCATCACATACTAAGTCCAATACATGCCTCATATGAAAAGGTTGAAACATAACATAAACATTCGTATTAAAATTAGCATACGAAATTTCAATAATTTAACCATAAACCATGAATGGTATAAAAATAACACATCCACAGTCAAACAGATCAGAAAACCTTAAATAAAATATGGAATATTTGTGTCATAATAAATCATATTCAAACAAGTGTAAATTTTCTCAAAGGATGTTGACATAGATGAAATCAAAACATTTTGAGAGAAACATTTATTTATATTTTAAAATAATTTAAGAGTCACATAATTATAAAAGAAAACATTTATTTGTGAAAATATTCTAATAATATTTTAAAGGAAGCTTTTATGATGTTATAATAGTGGAAAATAGTCGCACCTGCCGTATAAGTTAAAAAAAGAGATTCTTACCTTAATTTTTTCGAAAAGGCCACAAAGTACCTTTTTTAGAAAATGATGGAAATATTCCTTTAAAAACATTTCATAAAAAGTAAAACAAGGGTATAAATGAATTTAACCCATAGTCTAGTAAATAGTAATTTTTTTTTGAAATATATTTTTAAGAAGAATGGATGTGGATGATGAAGAGGTCCCAATAGATATTTACGTAAAAAAAACTCGGATAATAAAGAGATTGTGAAAATAAACCCTAACTTGTAATTTTACTTGGTAGAGGGTATTTAAACCTCATAAATAATATTTAAAACATTTTTATTAAATTATAAATAAGCATATACATTGATGTGATATCATATATGATCTTATAATATTTCACTGTTGATAATATTTTAGTAGTATCATCGTTTCTGGTGTTAACTGATTCATTTTATTTAAATATTCTTGGTTATATAAGTCACGTTTTTATGGATAGGGTGTATTTTATTCATATAAATAATGATATTATGTTCATAAACTTTATTTCTAATCATAAAATGAAATTTATTCTTTAATGATTGTAACGAGGAATGGATTCATCGCGTTCGTGGAGACGGTAATCCATACGTACGAACGAGCGACAATATCATTATATTGATGGTGAAATCATATGTAATTGGATGTTATATAATATATAAATAATAATTAACATGTTATATTTATTATTTACATTAATTATACACATTATTAAATCCATCCAAATAATAAAGTGTTTGAATAAAAAACTACACCACGATGTGGAGACGGTAAGCCGTACGAACACATGTAAGGTGACTTTGTCATTCATATGATGGATAGAATAATTAATATAGTTTTACCATTTTTATAATAACATAAAATTATATAGAAGATACTTGAGTTATTATTTTAGAATTGAAACAACAATGATAGAGAAAGTGGATGAAGAAAATAACTAGAAAGAGGTGATGAAATATTTACCTCTTCTTCGGGTTCTTCATTTTGATTTGATCAAAAGGGATCCTTATTTAATATTTATGACCAAATTAATGACTCTAGTATGAAGGGAGGAAAGTTGGGAAGTTATTTGGGCATTGGTTTTCCAATCCAAATGGCTTTGGAGGTGTGAAATTAAGAGTAGGGGAAATACACTTTTATAAGAGAGGTGAGGGTGAATTTTGAAAAAACTTGAAATATTATTTTATAATAAAATAATTTTCATTTTCTAAAGGCTCGAAAATAATTTATTCCGAGGATAAGGTTTGGATGGGTCTAAAACCTCTCAACCAATTGGTTTTTGATAAGTTTAGATCACAATATTAACCTTATCTTTTAGATTTAACTCAGTTAAATAGTTTGACATTTACCATGTCTCTTTGTATTTTTATATTATATGGTTAATAAACTTATTATAACCGAAAAAGAGAACCCCATGTGGTTAGTTATTAATATATATAATCTTATATAAGTCTTTTGGATGAACCTTAGATTTTTAGGAATATTATATTAATTAATAATATAATATTTGTTTTAAAAACTCAATTAGGTCAATTTTGACACTATTCAGTATTTGATTTTTTTTTGTAATCCATAAAAACATTATCAATTCTAATAAAATTTATTTAATCAACCCTATCATGTTATATTAAACTAGAAAATTAGTGAAATTTATTATAAGTCTCAATTTACATTTATCTGGAAATTTATAATATCAATTATTTTAATATTTTATTATTAAGGTAATTACTGTATCATCGTTGTGTCATAAATAAAGTAAATTATTTAATTTCTAATAATTATAAATAAAATATAATTACGTATTAAATCTTTTTATCTCTCCGATGAATATTTATAGTCGATTTTATATTGGGTTTAACCTTATATTAAAAATGATTTAGTTATAAAACATTGAATTTAACTCTTTTAACAGTTCTTTAATAAAATAATAATAAATGTCCTAATCTAATCCAAGTAGAAAAAAGAGGATCATATTTTATTCCTAAGGTTTTTTTGTCTAATTACACATATCCAATAGAAATAGGACATGTTTTATGGTAATTATAATATCATTTTTACCCTTAATTACCCTATTTACTTTTAACTGTGGTAAATAAAAGTCAACAGTTACTATTCGCCAAAAATTATTTTCATCTTATTGAACCAAATTTTATTTACTAATATCAACCGTGTCTTTGGGATTTTTGAAATTAAACTCACAGAAGTGGTAAAATTATGTTTTATACAAATTTGAAAATGCTCCTTGAAGGCGGGTAAAAGACTGTAAAAAGTTCAATAAAATTTTATATACATAAAATTATTATAAAATGACTCAAATGAATAAAATTGAACATATATAGTTATTATGTTTCTATTTTGACCTGAACTAAATTAAAATAATATAACTACTTGTTTAATTAAAAATTCAGTTTTAAATAATAACGTTTTGTTTTTCACTATTCATCAAAAATTGAATGTTTTCAGAAAAATAAAAAAAATCACCCTAAGCTAATTTTGATATTCTGAATTCAAAAACGAATTCCATTTTGGAAAATAAAATTTATAAAATTTCAAAAACTGGGTATTACTATTCATAATGGCTAGTTTGATTGGTCCTGATGTGTTAAAACTCCAAGTTGCGTACAAGGCCAGCTACTGCATTATTCAAAGGGAAACGTACCGTGGAAGCTTGGGGTGTTACATTCTCCCCTCCTTAAAATAATTTTGTCCTAGAAATATCTATAATATCACTGTATTCAATGATTTGGGTGGTTCTTCATCATAAGTTCCTTAGGATCCCATGTTCCCTCTTCCATCTTATGGTTTCTCCATAGAACTTTTACCAGATGAGTCGTCCGGTTTCTCAGCACTTGTTCTCTGGTATCAAGAATTTTGACAGGACCTTCACAATAAGATAGATCAGGTTCTAGTTAAATTTCTTCATAGGTTAGTACATTCATTGTGTCAGGCATGTATTTTCTCAATAGTTATATGTGGAAGACATCATGAACTTTGGAGAGACTTGGTGGCATTTCCAAATGTTAAGCTACAACCACAATTTGTTCAAGAATTTCGAAAGGTCTGATGTGCTCTGGACTCAATTTACCTTTATTACCGAATTGTATAACACCCTTACATAGAGATAAATTCAAGAAAACATGATCTCATACTTGAAATTCAAAATTATTTCTCCGATTATCAACATAGCTCCTTTTCCAACTTTGAGCTGCTTTGATGTGGGTTTGGATAACCTTCACCTTTTCCACTGTTTCCTCAACATGTTCTGGGCCTACAATTTTTATTTCACCAACATCATCTCAACAAGTTGGTTTGCGACATCTCTTTCTATATAATGCTTCATATGGTGCCATCTGAATACGTGAATAGAAGCTATTGTTATAGGAATATTCTACTAGAGGTAAATATTGATCCCACATACCATGAAAGTCGAGTGAGAAAGATCTCAACATGTCTTATAAGGTTTGAATAATCTATTCCGATTCTCCATTGGTTTGAGGGTGGTAGGCAGTGCTCAAAAAAAGTTCAGTATCCAAGGCCTTCTGAAGACTTTTCATAAATCTTGATATAAAATGGGGATCGAGATCAGAAACAATCGATAGGGGTACACCATGGAGTCTTATAACTTCATTAATATATATTCAAGCTAGAATTTCAAGTGGTAAATCTTCTCTTCTAACAAGAAAATTTGCTGACTTGGTAAGATGATTAACAATGACACATATTGCTTCATTCCTTCTAGGAGTCTTTGTTAGCCCCATGAAAAAGTCCATTGAAATATTATACCATTTCCACTCAGGTATGTGAAGAGGTTTCATTACTCTTTCAGGCTATTTCCTTCTATCTTTCACTTGTTAACAAACCATTCATCTTGACACAAAATCAGCAATCTTCCTCTTCATGTTGTCCCACCAATAATGTTCCTTTAAATATTTATAAATATTGGTGCTCCTAGGGTGTATAGAGAAATTCAAGCTATGTGAATCATCAAAACATTCCCTTTTTAGATCAGGTATGTTAGGAATACAAAGTCTCTTCCAAAATTTCAAAATTCCCTCTTTATATATGAAGTCACTAAATCTCCCATCATTCACAGATTTAATCATCTTTTGAAACTCTTCATCATCCGACTGAGAACTCTTTATCCTTTATAGTAAGGATGGTTTGGAAACCATTTGAAAAATTATTGATGTTTCACCTTCCATTGTTATTCCTATATCCATCTCTACTAGATACATTAAAATAGAATCCCTTTAAACTCTCATCTTGTTCAAAACACCACGATCCTTTCTACTAAATGCATCTTCCACCTTATTTAACTTCCCCATGTGGTATTGTATAGTGAAATCATAATCCTTGAGTAGTTCAAGCCATATACTCTGCCTCATGTTGAGTTCTTTCTGTGAGAAAATATACTTCAAACTCTTCAGATCTTTATAAATCTCACATTTTTTACCACAGAGATAGTGTCTCCATATATTAAGAGAATGGAATATAGATTCTAACTCAAGATCATGAGTGGGATAGTTTTGATCATGAATTTTTAGCTCTCATGATGCATAGACAATAACTCTATCATTCTGCATAAGGACAAAACCAAGTCCTTTCATTGAAGAATCACTATAAATAACAAACACATCGTTCCCTGATGGTACATTCAAGAGAAAAGTGTTGACTAATCTTCTATTTAGTTCTTCAAAATATTATTCACACTATTTTGTCCAAAACAAATTTAACCCTTTTACATGTGAGCTTGGTTAATGGGTTAGCTAACTGGGAAAAATTCTGGATGAAATGTCAATAATAACTTACTAAACCAATAAAACTGCGTACCTCAGTTATACTCTTCAGTGCAGGACATTCCTGGATTACATTGGCACTGGAAAGATCAATAGAGATTCCATCCTTAGAGACAATATGGACATGAAAAGAAATCTCTTGAATCCAGAATTCACACTTGCTAATCTTCCCATATAATTCATTTCTTCTGAGGGTTTTCATAATAGTGCACAAGTGATTATCATGAACTTTGTAGATTTTTGAGTATACCAAGATATCATCAATAAATACCACTACAAAGTCATCAAGATATTCCTTGAAAACTCTATTCATTAAATATATGAAGACCGAGGATGAATTAGTCAATACAAAAGGCATTATTGTAAACTCGTAATGCCCATACATAGTTCAAAATGCTGTTTTCAGAATGTCTTCCTTCTTGACACAAAACTGATGATATCCAGATCAAAGGTAAATCTTTGAAAATATTTTGATCTCCACGACATTGGTCTAATAAATCATCAATGTGAGGTAGGGGATACTTTTTCTTTATTGTTATAGCATTGGTCTCCTTGTAGTCAATGCACGACCGCATAGATATGTCTATCTTTGTAACAAAAAGGACATGGGCTCCCCATGCAGAAACACTAGGTAGAATAAATCCATTATTACACAATTCCTCTAGTTGTTTTACTAGTTACACTAATTCAACAATGGACATTATATAAGGGGTATCTGATATGGGCCTTGAACCAGGAATTAAATTAATTGAAAAATCAATTTCTCATTCTGGAGGATGTCCAGGTAAATACTTAGGAAACACATCCACATATTCTTGCACAATAGGTACATCCTCTATTTGAGCATTATTTTCCTCACCCATAATTATTTCATTCTCTTCCTCCCAAATATTTGAATTTAGTAGAGCTACTGGGGGTGGATCTAGATAAGAATCAGGTGGTGACGTTTCTACTCTAAAGATAAGGAGTTAATTTTCATCATCGAAAATTATAACCTCCTTCTTCTTACAATAAATTTTCAAATAATGGTCTGAATGATGATCCATTCGGAGGATTATATAAAATTCAATTAGGGGTATGATGATGAGATCAGAAGATAAAGAACTTTCATATTCCATAATGAGAACTGATTCAAAAAACATTATTGCGATGATACTTCCCTTAGGTGTTTTGACTAACAACTCCATTGTTAAGTCGAATTGAAAATATCTAATTTTCTTAGCAAACTGGGAAGATATGAAACAATTCGATGATCCAAAATCAAATAAAGCATTGGTTAAACATGAGGAAACCATTAAATTACCTACCACCATGTATTTCAGAGCTTCAACCTCAGTAGTAGTGATCGCATGAGCTTGGCCTTGATCCCTTGTCCTTTTCTGATATAATTTTCCCTGATGCTTAGGAAATTCATTTTCATAATGTCCCATCTACCTAAAATTTTAGCCTTGAACATTAGTATCTTCTTTATTCCCCTTATAATCACTAGAAAGATGTCCTTTCTGTCCACATTTTTAGCATAATGCTTTTCCTTTTAGACAGGAACCAAGGTGCTTCCTTCCACAATTATCATAGGGTAGAAATTCAACTCTTCCCTTCTTCCCTGTTTCCTTATTTCCTTTCCCAAAGTGTTCAATAGATCTCTTCTTCTCTTTATTTGTTTTAAAGTCGTAAGACTTAGATAATTTCTTTTCTATCTTGATAGTACATGATACAATATACTAATATAATGAGAAGTATTGTGAGAATAATGCTCGATGGAAAAATGGTTTTAACCCATAAAAGAAATAATCAATCTTACTTCTTGGGTTACATATATAATCTGCCGCATTCTTTGCTATCCTCATAAAGTTACCTTCATACTTTGGGACATTCTCATCCTTCTTTTGTCTCAGACTCAGAAATTTCCTTTTCACATCTACTCGATGGTCATGATGAATATATTTTTCTAATAAAAAATCTTTAAACTCCCTCCATTCCATGTTTGATACTTCTTCATCTTCCTTTTTTTTGGATTAATGAACACCATTGATCTGCATCACCCGTGAGGTGATAAACTGCGATGAATTTTTTTTCCCTTTCACTACTCCCCAAAGCATGAAATATTTTCTCTAAGGAATTTGTCCATTTCTCAGCTACTAATGGATTTTTACTCCCATTGAATTTTTGTGGTTGTTACCTCATGAAGCGGTATAACGTTGATCATTCACGTTGTGGATCAGGGTGCTCCAAACAGGTAAGGTTATGATTCATAACATGAGTGAGTTGTCCTAGTATGGTGATAAGATAATCAGCACCAGTTGCATCACCAGCTCCACTATAATTATCTTACGTAAGATGGAAATAATTACATGGATTACGTGTATTGATATGGTTTCCATTCCTTTTACTAGGTGCCATTTCTAAACAATGGCACACACCATATTAGTTTATGAATCGCAATACCTAATTCCAAATTTGCAAAATACTTAACAATAATTGTAAAAATTATGGATATAATCCATAATCATAAAAAATGTTTTCTCTGAGGAGGTATATACTCATAAATACTTCATAATGGTTTGTAATGAAAATGTGAATTATCCTAAGCATATCCCCCAGGAGTAGTGTAACCAAGATTGCAGCAAGGCTCGTTGTTGTGTACCAGGATACCCCGGGTCAAGCCCGGAACTCCTTGCCATAGTTTTCACTCCTAAGAATATCTGTTCCAGAGATTACTCTAGCATCTCATATCTATACATGGATTTATTTCTTATAAAATACACAAAATCTCTTCATTACCATGATTCTAGGAAGTTCTTCTATATCAATACTCAATGTCTATCTTAGGGTAATGTTCTCTAATAAGAGTTTATCTAAATCTAGTTTTCATGGATTGTACTAAACTTTCTCTGATACTAACTTTAACACCCTGACCCCAGTTACCCAGAGTCAGTGATTTATTACATAACATTGGAATAATACAAGGAATAATGTCCCGAAAGACCGATTAGTTTAGTATTATTGGAAACAAGATACATAAGTTCAACATTACAACTTGAAAAGAAATACAACACTAATTTATTCCATTAGAAACATCCAAGCCTCTTTGATTATTCCCTCAAGTCACTCATAACTAACTTCATCATATCCTATGAAAATGAAACATAAGAAATGGGTGAGGTTAAACGCTCAGTAAGGGTAAACAATACAATAGAAGAGAATATAAACATTAGGCATGGGGAATAATTAAAAACTCATGACTTTAAAAATAATAAACATGAACACTTCTTGTCAGGAATATAAGATAAGTAAATAAATATATAATAAAACATAGTCATGGGTATTCTACTAGTCGAATAACCATATGAACCATCATTATTATTTTCATAATGAGGGAATATATAATGCCAGACTTTCTGAAAAATCCTGTCAAGGCCTTGGCCAAAACCATATATCAAATTGGGAAATTCCTCATCCAATTCCACATATAATTGCCTTATGAGACCTACCAATGCACCAATGACCTATAACAGGATCTACCTGTCACATACTATGTCCAATACATTCCTCATATGAAAAGTTTGAAACATAAATAAACATTCGTATTAAAACTAGCATACAAACTCCAAATAATTTAACTATAAAACATGAATGGTATAAAAATAACACATCCATAGTAAAACATATCAAAAAAACATAAATAAAATATGTAATATTTATATTATAATGAATCAACTTCAAACAAGTGTAAATTTTATCAAAGGATGTTGTCATAGATGAAATCAAAACTTTTTGAGAGAAATATCACTTTCTATTTTGAAAATTTTTAAGAGTTACATAATTATAAGAGAAAACATTTATTTTGAAAATATTCTAATAATATTGTAAGGGAAGATTCTACGATTTTATAATGGTGGAAAATAGCCGCACCCATCTTATAAGTTAAAAAAAGGCATTCTTACCTTAATTTTGTCGAAAAGGTTATAATGTACCTTGTTTGGAAAATGACGGAAAGATTCCTTTGAAACCATTTTATAAAATGTAAAACAGGGGTATAAATGACATTAACCCATAGTCTAGTAAATATTTAAAATGTTTTGAAATAAATTTTTAAGAAACATGTATGTGGATGATAAAGAAGTCACAGTAGATACTTACGTAAAAACAACCTCAGATAATAACGTGACTATGAAATTAACCCTTACCTTATAATTTTCCTTGTTATAGGGTATGTTAGCTTTATATATTATAGTTAAAACATTTTTATTAAATTATACAATTATTATATACATAAATATGATATCATATGTGATCTTATAGTATTTCTTTGTTAATAATATTTTAGTAGTATCATCATTTTCGGTGTTAAATGATTCATTTTCCTTTATATACTTGGTTATGTAAGTCATTTTTTGTATGGATTAGATGTATTTTATTCATATAAAAGATGATATTATGTTCATAAACATTATTTCTAATCATATAATGAAAACTATTCTTGAATGATTATGATGGGGAATGAATATCTTCGCGTTTGTGGAGACGGTAATCCGTACGTACGAATGAGTAATAATAACATTATATTGATGGTGAAATCATATGTAATTGGATGGTATAACATATATAAAGAATAATTAAAATTTTATATTTATTATTTACATTATTTATACTGATTATTATACCCATCCAAATAATGACGTGTTTGAATAACAAATTACACCACGATGTGGATACAATAAGTTGTACATACGCATGTATGGTGACTTAGTCATTCATATGATAGATAGAATAATTAATATGGTTGTAAAATTTTTATAATAACATAAAATTATATATAATATACTAGAGTTCTTATTTCAAAATGGAAACAATAAATAAAGAGGAAGTGTAAGAAGAAAAGAACTTGAAAGAGGTGATGAAATATTTACCTCTTCTTCGGGTTATTCCTTTTGATATGATCGAAAGGGATCTTATGGTTGGATTTTTGACCAATTTAAGGCCTCATGGATGAAGGGAGAAAAGTTGGGAGGATATTTGGGTAGGTTTTGGCCGAGACAAATGGCTTTGGAGGTGCGAAATTAAGAGAAGGGGAAGTACCCTTTTATAAGAGAGGTGAGGGTCACTTTAGGAAAAGTTTGAAATATTATTTTATAATAAAATAATTTTCGGTTTCTAATGGCTCCAAAATGATTTATTTATATTATAAGGTGGTTATGGGTTTAAAAACTATCAAACAATAGGTTTTGGATAGTTTTAGGTCACCATATCAACCTTATGGTTTAGATTTAACTCTTAATTAAATAGTTTGACATTTACCATATCTCTTTGTATTTTTATATTATATGGTTAATAAACTTATTATAAAACTCTCAGAGAACCCCATTTGGTTAATTATTAATATATATAACATTATATAATTCCTTTTTTATATCTATATATTTTTAAGAATATTAAATAAATTCATAATATAGTATTTGTATTAAAAACTCAATTATGTCAATTTCGACACTATTTAGTATTTGATTTTTTTGAAAGCCATAAAAACATTATAACATTTAATAAAATTTATTTAATAAACACTAACATTTCATATTAACCTATAAAATTATTGTAATTTATCATAAGTCTCAATTTACTTTTATTTGGATATTTATAATATAAATTATTTTAATATTTCATTATTAATGTAATTACTACCTCATCATTGTGTCATTAATAAATTAAATTATTTAATTCCTAAAAATTATAAATAAAATATCATTATATAGGAAATCTTTTTATCTTTCTAATTAATATTTATAGTCGAATTTATATTTTATTTAACCTGATATTAAAAATGGTTTAGTTAATAAACTTTGAATTTAACTCTTTTAACAATTCTTTAAATAAAATAATAATAAATGTCCAAGTCTAATAAAAGTAGACCAAAGAGGATAATATTTTATTCCTATGTTTTTTGGTCTAATTACACTTCTCCAATAGAATTATGACTTGTGTTAGGGTAATTATAATATCATTTTTACCCTTAATTACCCTATTTACTTTTAACCGTGGTAAATAAAAGTCAAAATTTACTATTCACAATATATTATTTTCATCTTATTGAACCAAATTTTATTTACTAATATAGACCATGTCTCTCAAAATTTTTAAATTCAACTCACATAAGCGGTAAAATTAAGTTTTATGCAAAATTTTAAATGCTCCTAGATGGTGGGTAAAAGACGGTAAAAAGTTCAATAAACTTTTATATATCTAAACGTATTAAAAAAAATACTCTAATGAATTAAATTAAATACATATTTATTATGTATCTATTTTGACCAAAAATAAATTAAAATTATATAACTAATTATTTAAATAAAAATTTGGTTTTGAATAATAACAAAGTGTTTTTCAATATTAATCAAAAATTGAATGTTTTCAAAAAAATAAAAGAAATTCACCCTAAGCTAATTTTGATATTCTGAATTCAAAAATGATGTTGATTCTGAAAAATAAAAATTATAAAATTTTAAAAAGTAGGTATTACTATTCATAACGGCTTGTTTGATTGGTCGTGGTGTGTTAAAACTCCAAGTTGTGTACAATTCAAGCTACTGCATTATTCAAAGGGAAATGTACCATTAAAGATTGGGGTGTTAAATCATAGGAATCTGTAATCGCCTACCACATTTTATTATCCGTTGGGCACTAATACACTCTATTAAATTTATTAGGTTCAGGACCATAGATGATATCATTCATATATTTCAAGTTTGTGTCGAACTCTGCTTCTATATCGGTACTCCGTGTTTCATGTTTCTCTAAAATCGCATGGGAGTTAGAATTTTCTAGTAGACTCTATGTCAAATGTTCCTTAAATAAATGATCTTCATTGATTTCTAGCATCCATAATTTTCACTATTGAAGTAGGGAGCTCGAACCATTGACATAACCTCTCATGTACGAGACACTGTGCATTGTATACTCAAAAAAAAATTTAGCTTGATATATATTTATCAAAAGAAAAAGCTCTAATACCAATTTTTGTATCAGGTTATACGAAATATAAATAAGAGGAGGGAGAATTATGTGTATTAAAATTTCTTTGTGATATCATGAATAGTCCTTTTAAATTTATCAACATGATTAAGAAGTGAAAAATAAATAGAAAAGGATGCATGATGTATAGTGGTTTAGGGAAAAGAAGGACCCTAATCCACTCCACCAATACTCTACTCCATGAGCTTAGTGATTTCCACTTTCTGGTCCTCTTATCAATAGAACATTCCAAAAATGAGTGCAGGTAGTTGACACCTACACAACTTTAAGTCTAAACAGAGCCTTCTGGTTCATACAAATATCCTAACACACAACTTAGTAGGAGAAGATGGTCAATCAAAGTAAAAGAATATTTGTTCTTTGAAATACTTTCTAGTTGTTATTTAAATTTGAAACAACACGCAATTGGCTGTCGATGGATTGTTGATTTTAAAAAATGATGTTCTTCAGGTAAGAGTCGTTCTGATTTAATATGATTATAGTAGATCTTGAAATATAATTTGAAACTTTAACAACAATCGATTCATAAATGATATTCGATGTAGAATTAGTAAATCTTCAATCGTGTTACTTCTTCTTCAGAAAACAGAGCTTTGTCGCTTTTCTTAAAAATAGATCTGTAAGTCTCGATTGTCTCTGTAAATTGTTTTAGTGAAAAACTGAATATTTTGATATATATTTTTCTTCTTTTCGATGATTTTCCTCTCTCTCTGTAATACAAAATAATACAGGTATATATAGAATAAAGACGATTTTTCTCCATTTAAATTTAGATTCAAAAACTTTTCTTTAGAATTGCGATATTCAAAAGTTTGAATAACATAGAAATAGTAACTCCCCTTAAAATTTTCCATGAAAAGATCCTCTTAAATCAAACCCTTGAATCATAAATAAACAGCTTTGAATTAGTCAAAGACGTGCTTTAAACTCGGGATTTTAATCTCGCTGGGAATTAGCTTAATAATCTACATAATTATTGTTTCATTAATAAAGTCATAATTTAGATATCTAAAGCCAAACATAGTTTTGTACAACATAGTATACATTCTCTGAACATAAGGTTCACAATGTACGGTAGACCAGGAAATTAAGGTTTGATAATCCATTCATAAAACAAAAGGTTGATCTCAAAGGTAAGGTTGATCATCCATACTTTTCTCTTCAAATCTCAAACATACAGTATATGATTTATACTTTTCTCTGCTTCAAAACATAATGTTTATGATCCATAGTTTTCAATCAAACATATGATTGTTTACAAAAGTAAGTTTTATGAACCATACTTTTGAGAAAAAAATGTAGGATACTTCTTCCATACTTTAACGATAATCCAAATGTAAGGTTCCTTCTAAACGTAGGGTTCTTCTTCCATATATTGTTGATAACGTATGGTTGTTTAACCATACTTTTCGGATAATACATAAAGTAAACAACAGATTCTTTCTTTATTCTATGATACTTAATGTAGGGTATGAATAGTGTTTCTAGAACACAGTCAAGTGAATTCTAAATACATTATCAATTGATTAATACTGATCAAACACTTTAATATTTCTCCAGAAATAAGAATATAAAGAATATAAATTTCTTGAAATATACTTTAGATAAAATCATTACAATAAACAATAAGGGTATTTGTGAGCATCAAAATCATCATAAACAGATAGAGTATTGTTCTCAACAATTTTCCCTTAATAATAATAAAATAAAGTATTGTTGGATATGACACTTTCTCAACAAGATAATCTTCAGCAATAGAGAAGAGCAGGGTTGAGATGGATCCCCCTATCATACTCCCCTAGAGAAAGCAAAGCGGCCTTTAGGTGAGCCATTGAGAAGAACTAAGACATGGGAAGAACCAAATAGGTAGGCAATCCATCTAATAAAAATGACATTTAAACCAAATTTTCCAAGCAAATTATATATAAAAGACCAATCGAGGGTGTCAAAGGATTTTTTTTAATTTCATGCTTTAGGGATATTCTACCTCCTCTTGTAGGATTTCTAATTAGATTAAGACAATCTGAGGTAGCACAGATACACTCTTGGATATATCTTCCTTTTATGAACCCAAATTGGTTCCAAGAAACAATCCTAGAATAAATACTTGAGATCACGTTAGCAAGAGTCTTTCTTATGACCTTTTAACTTGTTTTAACCAAGGAAATTGGTCTAAAAAGATGGATCTCAAAATCATTTTAAACATTAGAAATAAAAGGGATAAACTATGATTTGATTCCTTGAGGGATTTCCCTCATGAAAAACAAAGAGGAGGATAACATTTAAACATCACCTTTGATTACATCCCAATACTTCTGATAAAATAATTTTTTGAGGCCATCCGGACCCGGAGCACTAGAGGTGTTGAGGCTCAAAACAACATCCTTGATATCAAATTACAAAGGGGGGAGGTGGAAGTGATGGTGATATTATCAGAAGCAGTAACCAGGGGGGGAATAATACCATCCATCAGAGTTCCCCCCAAATAAGTTTCATTGAAAATACTAATGAAATACTCAACAATATAATCTGAAATATTTTTCTTATTTTCTAAAATCTGACCATCAACATTCAAAAAGGGGAGAGGCAAACTAACCTTTCAAATTATGAGAATAGAATTAATGAACTTTGTATTCTGATCACTCTCTTGTAGACACTTACGTTTAAATGTCTCTTAAAGAACCTTCTCTTTAATAGTAAGGAGAGAATTCAGTTTAGAAGCAAGAAAGGATTCCATAGAGAAATCCAGATTGAAATCCATTTTAGAGGCCTCATCTTGATGTTACTGAATATTGGATTCAAGAAAAATAATCTCCTTGTCCAACTCAAAATATGTATCTTTACTCCAATATTTTCATTTTCACTTAAACATTTTCATTTTAAACAAAAAACCAACACCTTGCATGCATTCCAAGTAGCTTTCAATCAGCTTACTAAAATCACTTTGAAATCACCAAGAACTGTTAAAATTAAAGCGGAGGGGCATGCGAAGCTCCCTGACCTTAAAACTAACCAGGATCAGATGGTGGTCAGAAGAAAATTTTGGTAGGGTAGTGCTGGAAATTGAGTCCCATTTATACAAATAAACATTGTTCATAAAAGCCTTGTCAAGCTTGCTAGCAGTCATGGAGTTGAGAAATCTTATATACCAAGTGTACTTGAAACCAACCAAACTTACCTCAGTTTTATAATTTCTACCAACACATTCTTTTAACTCCATAAAAGAAAATTGAGAATGAATTGGACCTATTTTTTCACTAGAAGAAATTATCGTATTGAAATCAACAATAACAACCCAAGGGGAAGATATGCCTCTTAATTTTCCCAGTTCCTGCCAAAACCCTCTACGGTCCTGATATATTATTCTAGCATAAAAAAAGATCCCAAAAATAGCTCATAATTCCATTGCAAGGAATAAGAGATCACCTGACCATTAATGGAAATGATATCCACTACGCCAATAGAGGCATGTGAAAAAACCCATAGACTTTCCACCTGATCAGCTGAACCATATGTGGTGACTAGAAGAAAACCATATTTGTTGAGACCCACAAAAACAAAAGGGAAAGAGGATTTAAGTTTATAAATTCCATGTAACTTCAACTTATGAATCTGAATGTGCATATGCAAAGCATAAACTGTAGAGGAATTAGAGAGACCCTGGAAATTCAAATAAAGAACATTTATTTTGAACCAGAATTATAATTGAACTTGCCCATACAATTTTACTTCTTTGACTTATTCTTTCCTGAAGTGTTTTTGGAACTGAAAAAGAGCTTGGTGAGACTCCTGGTTTTCATTCTGTGATCCAAACCCTCAGCAATACTCATAACAGAAGCAAGATTCATATCCTCCAAGGAGGATTCATTCACCTACATGGAGCAGGGGGGGGGGGGCACTTCTAGCCTTTAAAGATTCCTTCTACTCAACCATGTCTCACTATTTTTTCTTAGTGGGACTTGAAGATTTTTGAATTACCACATCCACTGGAGAAACCAAAAATTTTCCATTACCATAACTTGGTACACTAGCCACTAAAGGAGCATCTGCACTGAAAAGTGTACCATTTCCTTATCCTTTCAACTCATCCTCCACAGAAGTAATAAAAACAGAAATGGAACTAAAAAATAAAGTAATAAAATCCATTTATATCTCTGAATCATCACCCTCAACTCCATTTGAATAGGGATGGAGGGGTTTCCATTAGCAGGAACAACAGGCAGGGGGAAAACCCACTCTTTAGACACCTGCTAATCCTTGTTGCTTCAGATGGCTTAGAATAAGGGGGTTATCACTCTGGAGCCATTATTTGACCAAATATTGATAAAAATGAACTAAAAATAAACTTACAACTAGCTGAGGCAGTGAACTCTAATGTGATTGAGGAGAATCCACATTGTAGGGGACACCCTTCAGAGCATCTGAGTAGGAGACCCCTTTTCTCTTGGGCGTGCAATCCAAATCCACGATCACAGTCACTACATTATCCAAGGCCCTTTGAGGGAGCACAAATAATTACCACCTTGGATAAAAGGTTCCCATGATAGATCTATATTAATGCCAATTTATGGATTTCAAGAAGCCTTATGTTCGAGCAGATCCTTTCATCGTTGACATCCACTCCTCATATGTCACATGTGTTCATCCCCATTCAAAACTTAATCGATGTAACTAATCTTCACAATTTCTACTATTAATTATGGTAACAAATTAAGTTGAAATTATTATATGATTTAAAATATAGATATTAAATCAATTTTTTTAAAATCTATTCATGTAATTTTAAAATTTAATTAAAAAATTAATCCCGCATACATGACAAAAAAGCAGTTTCAAAGAGAAAAGTTTTAAATGTTTAAATTGTTTTTATATAAAATTTCAACATTAAATTGAATTAAATGTCCTAAATTGGATTAATAGATATATAATTTTACTATTTTTTGTCTTAAAACTATCTTAAAACAAAATTAACAATATAAATCTTTTAAACAAAAAATAGGTTTTTAGTAAAAACTATTATTTTTTACAAATCATCACAAAAAAAATCTTTTAAAAAAAATCCTAAAAAATAACCCAAAAATAATTTTGATATGATTTCTTAAAAAATGGAATTTATTTTATCAAATTAATTTTCTATAAGTTTCAAAAAGTCAATATTATTATTTGATCACAAAAACAAATAAAAATATTTATTTGGATAAAATAGTTTTTTCAAAGAATATAATGACATTACCAAAAGTTAAGTTCTTATTTATAAATATATTTTATTTATCTAATAATTTTGGTAGTTAATTTTAAATTTTTTTTATTACAATTCATACCCCTAAGTTTGACTACAATGTTATAATGGTCACATTTAAGTAATAATATTAATAGAATATCATGGTTTGTAAAAACCTAGCGTTGTGTGTAACACAAGCTATTGAATAAATTAAATTTATTCTAAAAAATATTTCATAAAATATTTCATAAAATATTAGGGGGTTAAAATATAAATAAATAATTCCTAAATTAAAATTTTCAATTATTTCATTATTTCATCTACTAATTATGAAGGATGGATATGATTATACGTCATGGGTATCAACCTACCAAGATATACTAACAACCTATTCAAAAACTATTTACTACTTAGGAAAGTTTCATGGATTGAGGTTGGTATAAAGATAGGGGGAACAACATTGATGGATTTCTTTCTATATGGGTTAGATTTTAGATATGAGACCAACATGGGGTTCAAGAATATTGATTTTGGAGTCATATTTATTTATTATATTTAGTCATTAACTTATATAACTTTCAGTACATTAGTTAGTTATATTTGGAATATCATTATATAGATTCTATTATTATTTTGATTGTTCAATTGTTTCCTCTTTTCTACTTGGTTTGAATATTTATTTGTTCCTATTATTTTTGATATTTTTCCTACTATTTTCCTAAGGGTATAGTCTTCTAATTATGTTCTTCACACCTTTACCACTAGTCAGTATCCTCTAGAATACATGGAGGAACACCTGAGGTTGATTAATAACCCAAATCAGTCCCATGATGGAGTATTGAGCTGGGTATGTTGCATTAATCTTAACCAATCATGATCCATATTTTACCTTCAGGTCCTGTAGATGTATCTAACATGATTTTATATTATAGTTATTCTTGAGATATACTTTTCATCTATAGATGGATGGTCACATGGAGTGGATTATCGATACACTAAAAGACATTTTGGGCATGTAAAATCTGGATTTTGGAGGTTTTTGGGTGAGTCATGTACCCTTGATCAAGTTTTCTTATAATAACTATCACACTAAAATTAGTATGGATGCATTAAGAGAATTATATTTCCAACCTTGTTTCTTTCTATTTTATTGGACTAAGATAATTGAATTAGCAACTCTGAATAAAGAATTTATGCCGAGCATGGTGAAGAAGGTGCAGGTGATCCAAAAAATGGATGACTACAATGTAAGGTCACTAGAATTCCATTAATGATCATAATATGAGGCTTCTAGAGTTCAAAGTTAGAGAACATGAGTTCTTAAAATATATCCAAATAATGGGAAGTGGAGGTTTCATCATGGGAGTAATATTTGTCCCTTAATTATCACACCTTATGAGGTGTTTCTTCATATTAGATATATTATGCATCAGTTAGAAATTCCCCTTAAGATGATCCAAATATATGATGTCATTCAATTGCCATATTTTCAACAATATCTTCATGAAGACTCCCACATCAACTACTGGGGTGATTTATAAGTTAAAGATGATGTGACCATTGAGTAATGACCTTTCTAGATCTAGGACCATCCATAGAAGGTGTTTCATGAGTATTCTATTCTTGTTGTTCATGTTTCAAGGTGCCATAGTGTGTTGGTGAGTACCTAGGAGCATGACTCACAGATTCACACCCAATCTCCCATGTTTTTTAACATTATATTTTTTAGATGTTATGTATGACCTTGTTGATTCATGATAAGGTCAATGATATTGAAAGATAATGTTAAATTTCCTGATGATGTGTTGGTGGTGTTAGGTTATTGTGAGATCCTTGAGAGGTATATTATGATGTGGTTGTTGAGACCCCCTTTATAATTTCTTCTTGAGTTTTGTTTTCATTATTGAGAATGAGAATTTATTGAGAGGTATATATTGTAATAACTCAAACCTTTATAACAAATTTATTTTAATTTTTAGGTGTTTGAAGGAATTATTATAGATCTCGGAGGCATTCTAGAGGTGAGAGTTAGGTTTTTGGTCATCTAAATGTTCAACACACTATGGACTTAGCTACAGTTAAGGCTACATTGGTCCTTTTAGGCATGGTGATCTGGGAAATTTGTAGCAATCCATTTTTTTGGTTATTTTAAGGACTTGGTTGTACTGAGTTGGCCAAGATGGTTCTTGGTGCACCGTGTTGAAATAAATGTTGAGGGTGGCTATTTTGGAGGGCGTTTTCTTTAGAAATATTCCCTATGGTAAATGAGAAAGGGATCCATGTTGTAGTGGAAATCATAGTGTTATTAGTAGATTGATGAGTTTCACTTGAATAAATATGGAGCATTGAAATTATTTAGTGTTGTGCATGGTTCTCAGTGAGCCTCTCTATAGGAAACAAGTGGACTACCACACACTGAATGTAGGATTCGTGGTTTGTGGTTGAGGAGTACTTGTATTTTGTGCATGGAGGATGGTAAGAGATGATTTGGGGATCAGTACACCATATCTGTGGTCATGGAGAGCTAAAATTCAAGGGGATCTCTCTATACCATGGTGAGGTCCATGGTAGTTTTTTGGGGGTGAAACAAGATCCTCCATGCCATGGAGAATGGTATGGTATTGGTCCAACATAATTAATGTTTTTTGTTAAAAACACCAATGTATTTGTGGGACTAGGCATCTTAAATAGGTGGAAACATATATATATATATATTTTGTGTGAGATTCCCCAAAACATGTTGAAAATTCACCACACCATAGAGGAGTCCATCTTTGATTCTTTAAAAAATATGGGCTCTCCTTCCCCTTGGTTTTACTTTTTATCTCCTCCTTTAAACCCTAGTTGGCCCATAATAGTCTTAGTTCTCTCCAACTACTTCTCTTGGGAGTTCATACCTATTGGTCTATTAGGATAAACCTCTCTTAGTTTATGGTACCATATTTTACTCTTATTATCATATATCATTTTTTCATTTTACTCAAGAGGTTTTTGATAGCCCTGCAGGCGTCACTAATTACCGTTGTGTTAACGAATTTAGAAATTTATTAACACAAAACAAACAGACCACTAAACTACAGGGTATTATATGATATGAAGGTATGAGTCAGTCCCATATATATAATGTTGGAGAAAATATTAATTAAATAACTAAGACCTAAACTTATCTTTAATTCAAAAAATTTGATCTAAACAATCGAGCATTAGATTTGTGGAGAAGTTGGGGGAAGAAAATATAAAATGGGTGCTAGGAAGAAATGATTCCAGGTACATGAGTTGACAAGGTATAAAATAATTAATGGAAATTATGTAGTTTTCATAATCATGTTAAAGTAAGTATAATTGTCATGCAAAACGCTCTCTATCTTATGTTCTCCTTTTCAAATGGTCAAGTACTTCAGATTACAAATAATGGGTAACTCGAAATATCATTTAAACATAGATAGAGAACAAACCCAATGGTCATGGTGGAAATCAAGAACCTAAAAATCACATTTATCAATGGTATTTATTCTACTTAGGAAATGTTCATGATAAAAGAAAGAATAAATTTAAACCTAATTCCTAACGTTGCTCAAAATGGTCATGTACGAAGAAATTAGGAAAAGTATATAGTTGAAGAACAAATATAAAATCACAACATCAATTACATTAAAATATAAAATAACTCGTTCATTCAATTCCCCTTCATCACACATGTACCAGTATAAAGAAATCACCTGATCATGATAACCATGAGCCGGATTAGAAAAATAATAAAAGGAAAATCCTTTAGAATGTGGGGAAGCAGGTGGTGTGCCTTCGTCCGAAGGCTTCCCGGTGTCTTGTTCCATCCAGAATGCTTCAAATGGGTGGCCATGGGTCCTTTTTATAGGCATTTTCCCATAAAACCCCCCATTCCGCAAAACCTTTATTTTCTCTGCCTGTCGTCGTTGTCACGACGTGTACCTAGGGCACACGATGTGTACTTCAGATTCAAATTTTCCTTCACTGCGTTGAATCTACAGAAGATTCGTACGATGTTTTGACTATCACCATGTTGTGAAATGATGGTACATGATGTGTAGTTGAATTTCACAGCATGTTTTTTCATCACGATTTGTCCAGCATAGATCTGTTTCACTTGAAATGGTCACAATTTGTACTTGTGTTACACAACGTGTAATGCATTTTCTTCAGTTTTCAGCTTACTTCTCTCTCAAAATTCTGGTGTCATGCTACTTCAGTTCTCTCACGTCACAAAGTTTCATTCAGCTCATATTTTATCTAATTCCTATTCCCTCTTCAATTATCAGTCATTTACAATGATAAACAGAAAACAACTCAGATCATTCCAAAATTTGAAATATTGTTCAGTTAAGTACACAACTTCATTTATAAAAAAATATTAAAATATATGCGTGGAATAAATATGTTAGTTTTCTTTATTGAGGTTTATCTTTTCTATAGAATTTTTTTGAGCTTGTATTAATGGTGGATCACTATGTTTTTTTCTAGAGATATTTTCTTCAAGTTAAATGGTGATTGATCATTGATTCATTTTATTTTTCATAGTGATTACTTGAATATTATTATAAAAGTAGGTGATTCATGTATTCACCTTTATTTTAATGTGTTAATGCATAATGGACATGCTTTAGCTTCTTTGGGTAACCATTGGGAATTAAAAAAAATAAAAATAATAAATTATAATTTAATAATTTCAATGGGAGTTGTGAATTAATAAAGTTTTTGTATGATTATTTTATTCCTTTTGATTTATTATCTAGAGTTATTTTTCTTCTTTATATATTTTGAATTATTATCCCGTGGTCAGGATGAAATTTGAATTAACAATGTATAGCTGGTAAAGATAAGTGTGAAATTATAAGAGGCATCTACTTGAGATATAAATTTCCCTTAAACTATTAGAATTATAAAAATAGTAGAAGCAAACACTTAGGTTTATTTAATTTTTTTAGTCATAACAATTATGAGGTTATTATTGATGAAATTATTTCAAAATGAATTGGATAATTTCGTTTGGTAATGGGTAATAATATTATATGCTAAAATTTAATATTGGGGATATTTTTTGGCCTAGTCTTTTGAGTATGTAGTGATGGTCTTCTGTACCAACTTGAGTTTGTTATATTGGAACAGTGTTTTTAATCCATGTATATTCCATGGGATGGTGTTTTCATTAATTTTTTTTCTATAAGACCTAGTATGGTTATGATTTTTTGTGAGGATTAGGGATGTTTTTCCTAGTTGTGGATACAGATTGACATGGACATGTGTTAAGGAGGACACTGAGGTGGTTTAATCGGGTTTAAAATTGGGGATTTTTTGGTAGATTGTTTCTTGGTAGCTTATTTTTTTGATGGTATGGTTGTTGTGATATTTTTTCTACTTGTTGCATATTTCAGTCAATGTGATACTTCCTTGTTGAAGTGGTTCTAGCTGAGTCCTATAATACATAATTTAGAAAATATTAATGAATTCTAACAGATTCATGGGATGGGTATTGATGTTGATTGTGATCTAAAGGATAAAAAATGATAATCTTGAATTGGAATGATAATTTAAAATACACTTATCTTTATGAATTAATGTGAGTGTTTAAACCAATATTAATGATGTAAGTTATAAAAAATTTCTAATTGAAGAATTGCTAGATGATTAATAGGGGTGAATTTTGATTTCTCATGTGTTTAGATGAGTCTTCGATTTTATTCCTGATAATGAAAACTAGATTTTCTTGAATGAACCTAAATAAATCGATTCTATGGTAGGTAATTTCCTATAGCATGATTGTGAGATATATCTATCATTATTTTTTTATGATTTTTATGAACCCCACTCAAGTCAGTAGGGTAACTAACACCCAAATATTGGAAGGGGGGGTGGGGGGGGTTCCATAACATCTAGGTTGATGAGGGAACATATGGTTGACTACTTCCACTCCCCAAATGTTCCATTGGATGTAGTATAATGTGTAGTCATACCCTATCTATGATAGCTTAAGGTATAGGGTATGGACTCACTGGGGTTATAATGGATCTTAGTTTCCACATACATATACACTTAGAAAGTAATAAATTAAGGTTATTATATTTACATGCATTATGAATACAATTTCTACATACCTTACATGTTTATCATGTTATTGATGTAATGGATTGAGGTATAGCACATTATAAATAAGATTTAGCGAATTTTTGAGAATCTAACTGGTTATGATGAAAATGATATTGATGTGATGCTCTGTAAGGAGTGCATGGTGAAATGATGATGTGCTGCATTGGATGCAAGATAGGATATGGCCGCCTATGAAGCATGATGATTATTGTAAAGGATACATGATCCGTTGGAGAATAATATTTATAAACCATTAGGGAATTTATTTTTGGTTACCCTTTGTACTTATATAATTTTGATATTGCATTACCTAATTTTGTACATTATTTGGTGAGTGAGCCTTAGGGAGGTTGGAATATAGTTCATCTATTTAGGTAATGAGTTGGTTTCCTCTATTTATTAAATGAGATTTAATAGGATTCATTCACATTTCCCAATAGGTTTTGGGGAGGATCCAATTGAGAGTAAATTTTATGCTCAACCATATAAATATATATAAACAAATCTTTAGGTCCATTAGAGATCTTTAGTGATTGAGTTGAGTATTACTAGCTCAAGGATATTGTTCAAAATATGTTTTTGTTTGAAATTGGTTATATAGGATTGGTTTTTTATTTTCCTTTAGTTTTATTTTACTTCTTAAATATTTTATGAAATTACATTCATGTATGAGATTGGTTTTCATTTATTCTATGATGTTTTTTAGTGTATAATTATTATTTTCTAGGATTTTTATGCTAATTCCTCCCATATGGGTGATTTATACCCTCAGTTCTAGTCTCCAACTCATGGTCTTTTGGTGGTGGTATTTTGGGTTCATCCCCATCTTTACTACTAGTATATGGGTGGTAACATTTCTGGGGGGTCATTAAAAATAAAATTCTTATTATAAATTATCTATATTTTCATTATATTCTACGTATGATTACCTAATATTCAGTTTTTATCTAACTTGAACTCGATTTGTGATTGAAGTTATGATCTTGGAAATATTTTTTTTAATATAGTTTGTGTATATTATGTTTTATAATTATAATGAATTGGATTCTCTCTTGAGTAAATTATCATTGGGTTTTTTAACTTGGGGCCAGATATCCCACTGAATTGGAGGGCTGTGTATTTTTATAAGAAGGTAGGGGTTGGTGATCTATCACTCTTGTCTTACTCATATGAATATTTTCAATATCATATATCTCTAAGACATTACATGGAAATTTCATATAACTTATGCATGAGATTCATTTAGATATGTGTAATTGTGTTTGGATTTTATATTTGGGTGAGTAACATTAATTGTAGGTTGTATATAGAGTTACATATAAATTTGGTTTAAACATATTTATTTTGTGGAGGTAATAGGATTTAAAAAAAGAAATCATCTAAAAAATTAATTCATAATGGGAATAACATAAGATAAGATGGTGAGATTGAATCCCCTTCAAATATTAAGTGTCAAATTAGTTCTAAATAATCGCTTGTCAAGATTTCTAACATTCAGTATGAGGGATCCTAACCATTAGGCTCCCATGAATTATCTTACATATGAAAATGTAAGTAATGAGGTAACTCTAACCATTATTTTCCCTATTCTTAGTGTTTTCTTGAGGTTAAACTAGCTAAGAAACTATTAATATTAGGATACTCGAGGAATATAGTTGAGTTTATTTCCATATCATGGATTTGGATGAATATTTTATCTACACATATAACCATGTGTCATATATGATTTGATTGAAAAGTTATGTATTCCAGATATGGTCATGGATTATTTACAAAAAAACCTAATGAAAGTAATGATAGAAATTTTATCTTATCCCGCTAATTGATACGATGATATTAAAAGGGTTAATCATTTTCATGGGAGACCATTTAATAAAATTACTTATTGAGTGCTAATAATTCATGGTACTCATCTGATTAAAGATCTTTTTGATAATAACAACATCATTATAATAAAACTTCACTTTTATATTAATACTTAAGAAGGAGAAGCCGAATATAATAAAAACTTTATACTTGTAACATAATAAGGGTTCTTAATTAAGTAAAGGTTCAATGTGTTTGAGATACACCTTCTTAAGTAACTATGTGTTATTATTGTTAAATTGGTTAATCATGTTTCTTATGAATTATATCATGATTCACTAAAGGTTTAAAAGGTATTAGATAAAAAATGTCCTAAAAAATATTATTTTACTCTCATATATTCAATATGATTGAGTGTAGTATTAACCAAGAGAGACTAATGGTTTTATAAAGTTTTATATTAGTTAATGAATTCATTCTTCTATCATCATTGGAAATGTTAGGATGAGATGAATGAATTCAAGAAAATTTTACTCAATATTCTAAAGTGTTAACAAAAGATGAATTAGGCATGTGATGTCTTGGTTATGGTGTTATGTTAATAATATTACATGGTGAAAGTTTAATTTAGGAGAATAAAAACATAGTTGGAGAGTCCAAAAATGTGTCTTTAAATAACCAAGGTCATTGAAACCTGAGGGTGTTACGAGGATGGGGGGGTAATGGTACAATAAGATAGAATTTTTTGAGATACCTAAAGGGGTTTAAGAAACTACAAGGATTGTACATGTTAGTTATCAGTGTTATAGAAACTGATTTTAGCTTTTGAAGGGCATGTAATACCATATTTATACTTTTTAAATATTAAAAATATACAGGTGTTCAAAATGTAAATTATAATTGATTGGTCTTTTAGTTTTCTTTCAAGTGATGAAGAAAAAATTGTTACATCAAGGATTTGAATGTAAATTTTTTTATTAAGATTAAATGGATCTCATTTATATGCCTATATTTATATAATTTCTTTTATATGATAAGCGAATTTGTTCATTAACAAATAGTAGTTATGAACAAAACAATATTTTTAATTGTATACAAATTTTTTATGATTCATCAAATTCTTTAATATGTTTTAAAAAGGATATAATGATAAAAATTTATTATCTAGGATAATGTATTTATCAATATATTTGTTAAAATATTAGGGAATATGTTCTCACCTCCCACAAATATCAATTTTGATAAATATTATTCTTTTTATAAGAGAATTATCTAAGAATGTAAAATACCTTATATGATAGAGAAAAAATAGTTTATTTTTTAAACCTTTCTAATATAATAAAATAATATTTATCTTCTTTACAATGGAGTTTATATTTATTATAATAATATTTTGAAGAGAATATATTATCTATGATACTAGTGTGAGTTTGGTTGGACTTAGATAATTTTATAGTTAACAAATAAAATATTGTACTGTTATAAAGTTAAAGTTATTTAATTTTATATTCTAAAGAGTTTATAATATGTGATTTAAATGACAAATGTAAAATTTACATTTAGTTACCACAAGAAATCGAACATCAATATTTTATACATTATTATGCTAGTAAAATTAAAAGTGAATTTAGTTTTATCTTATAAAAGTTTATAAAGTGATGATAAGTAATAGTTTAAATAGTTACATAATATTTGAAGGAAAAAGTTTGATGGATAGATCCAAGTATGGTGATGTTAATCAAGAAAAGTTATAAGTAGACAATAGATGTTAACATCATTAACATTTTATATTCTGAAGTTAAGTAGTTTGAATATTTTCAAGGGGTTGAAAATTAAGAATATTATTCCTAAATATCAACATTATTCAAGGTTTATATCTTCATAGAAGTAACTCACTAAAAAGTTTAATGGTAGGGGTTTATCATTTGATCAAATAGATATGTGATAGGAATTAGATATTGTTTCAATAAGTTAACATTAAACAAGAAAGTTCATAAAACATACAGATGATTTGGAAGTATATCATATATAATATGGTTGAAAGGTTCTTATATTTGGTTTGGTAAATAATCTTAAAATCATTAAAAAATATATAAAATGCATCATATAACGACATTATCCACTCTATCATTATTTAATGTTGGATGCATAAATTTATATATTGATATAATTTTTTAAATTGTAATGATAATTGAACTCTCAATGTATAACTTTGATTCATCACAAAACGATGTTCATCATGGATCACTATAGGTTATGATTAAAAAATAAAGTTATCATGACTACAATTTTTTATAAGATACTAAATTTTCTCATGAGGCACAAAAATTGTTTTTTACTAGATGAACTATTATGTATACCACAAGGAATGTCATGCACAATGTCTTTTGTATACTAGGGGTGCATGGAACATATAAGATTCCCCATTACATAAGTTAGGTGAGATAATTATCATGATAACCTTTATAATTTAATACATTTTCATATAAAATCTAATGAATATTATCTAATTAGGGAGTTGATCATTATGTTTTTTATCATTTAATCAGTTGAATCTTAACCAAGAATATATTTTTCCTCTTATATGATGGGTCTAAAATTTGGGACCTCAAATGATATAGACTAGGTATTGTGAGGCTATAACTAGATTGTAAAAATTATGGTATTATCAATTTGTATTAGGTCCATGTGATGTTCTCATCCATAAAGATGAATGACATGTGATATATTCAACTTCCAAGTCATTATATACTCCGAGAGTCGAGACCATACTAGTTTGATATATGTGACTAACATAATATGTGTGACAACCTAGGTAATATTATTAATATACCAATTTCATTAATTATTAATATTAATGAATTATATTTCATATATTTGTATTCATTATAGTAATAATAGATAATTTCTTAGTCAAAAAGAAATTTGTTTCATTCTAACTGAATTGAGTTTAATGAATTTTTTAATTTTATTCAAAAGTCTAATTTCAAAATTTTACAATTTTAATTTGAAAAAAATTTACGTCAATTTTTAAATCATATTTTAAAAATCAGATTAAAATTAATTTTTGTAAATGTTTATTTACAGGGGAATATTATAAAATACTGATTTTTATGAAAACGAAATTTCTTTTTCATGTGTTTACTATATTGTCTCATATTTTTGCTTGTATTTGTATAGAAATTTTATGAATTGATTTAGAGACAAGTATCTAAGATGGTGTGTGATTCTGAGGCCCAGTTTTCTCGGAGAAATTGTTTGAAATATATTAAAATTTTAAAAGCACACACATGCAGTTTTACTAAAAAAGTGTAATAACTCTTAAATGGTTATTCATATTAGACATATAGGAGAACCATTGACTTTATAGTATTAAATTTACCAAAGGTATGAAAAAAATTTTCTCAGCATGGGTCTTCTTTAGAATAAGTCCTGGAGCGTGTAACCCTAAATAAAATTATTTTATAAAAATTATTTTTGACGCAATGACTCCCCTTTTTATTAAATCTTTTTAGAAATTCAGGGTTAGTCTTATAACCCGAAATTTCATCAAAATATGTATAGGATAACCTCTAGGGAAACCATTGGAAAACTACAATGGATCGATCAAATGAAGCCCCTTGGATTCTATAAATCGAGGATTGATGATGATGCATCAACTATTCTTCATCAATGACTGATCCAAATCAAGGTAGGGTGGTTGTTCATTTGTGGTTTTTCCATTCATGATTTACATGCAGAATTAGTTTCAATCCATGAATATATTTATCTGTGGTCTAATAATTGCAGGATGGTTTATAATTATGGGATCTAGTTTGAGGGTTTTCTTTATTTACTCTTTGTTTATCAATATAATAGAAACAGATTTAGGTTGACATGAAAAAGGTCGAGGTTTGTTCTTCATGGTGTTCTTTGTGCTTTACTTTTCCCTATTCTTTGTGTTCATCAATATTGGACCCCTATGGCCACTGTTTGAATTACCGGGTAGCGCTGAACATGATTAGACCCTGGATTGGAAGAAAATTGACAACATAGGCTATGTCAATGAAGACCAGGATGCAAAGAGAATGGATCTATAACCTTTTCAAATTTCAAGAATTAGAGGTGGATTGATGTTCTGTAGAAGGGAACATTGGTAGAACCATCCAGTGAAGAGAGGCATTGGCGATTGGCGTGGTGACGACCAAAGACAGTGGCGACAACCGTGGGATGTGGAGGTGGTGGAGACGAGGAAGTAGAAATGGAGATACTTGAGTCCAAAACAAGCATAGGTGGTAGAGGTTGTGTGGGATGTGGCCAACAACCATGTGGACCAGGATGGGCCCGGCAGACCGCACGCCAGTGGTCCGGGCCAAGTGAACGAGCCAGGCCTAGCGGGCCGGGTAGGACCCAGAGGGCATGGTAAAACCCAGGTCACACCCAAGGTGACCTTGCTAGAGTTGGCCCATGGTCTACTATGAAAGTAAACTATGATCCATGGTGACTCTAGCTGCCACATGTCCATAAGGCTGTCAGTCCAAGCGGTCAACCTTGGCAGTCGACCCGGTCGGTCCATGAGCCCAGTGACCCCCTTCTTTTTAATCTTTACAATGCTCTAAATTTCAAATGGTATGTATGTTTGATAAGACTTATTTAGTGTTGAGACCCTGAAATTAAGATGTTACTTTGGAGATAATGTGGTGAGTTTTTAGTTTGGACCAGTATGGGTGGAGAGAATTACCTTGGTTCTTACCTTGAGGGTTCAATATGAAATTACATCCACATCCCTGGATTGTAATCCCCCTAGAGGAAGAGTCATAAATAATGTATGGTATCCCTCCATGGGACTGGAGTTCAATCATCTATAAAACCTAGTTGATTTTTGTGGAATAAATATAACTAATGAGAGAAAGGTGTTGGTCCTCCATCTTGTGGGATGAATCATTAGGGTTAGTGGTATTCCCTAGTGTGTCTCGGAAGGATTCTCTACATTGAGATTTGATCCATATTAGGTATGTGGTATCCCCTAGATTGCTTAGGTGCAGTCCATGGTATCCCCCAATGTTTATAGAAATGACCCCCTCCCTGTGTATCATAGTATTCCTTAACCAATACATTTTCTTTGGGTGGGGCCCAAATTATCTAGACCTCTTCATGAGTGTCTCTGATGATATCTTGTCTCGAGGAGTGATTTCTCCCAAAACGAGCACGATTTGAGCAGAATCCAATGGAATTTAATTAATTTTAGATTACCTCTAGACTATGCATCTTGGACTAAGTATATCTGGATATTCATGCTACATGGGTTGTAGACATATACGTATGTGTAACTAACTATATTTCCTTTATGTTATTTCCTTCATGGTATTTCCTTTATGGTATTTAATTTATGGTTTTGGGGTTTCCTAATAGGTATTTGTTTACTCACCCAAGCATGAACTTTTTCCGCACATATCATGTCTTGTGAAGACGATCAACCCTTTGACAGAGTGTTAGGAAAACCAGAACCAGGAGGTGCTTCGCGAGGACCAACTGTCTGAGGTGTGTTCTTGCAGTTCAGACAATAGTCCCATTACCTCTTCTTTTGTTGTTTGGACTCGTGGTTACAGAATTATTGTGGTGGTCTTGTATTCTATCCCAATTTATCTTTCTTGTTTACTTATACTATCATACTCTTTATGAGATCTTAGTGGTATGCATGAATTTTTTACTTAGTGTTTTTACATTTCAGTATTTTGTGGCTTTGATATATGTATGTGTGTACATGTAAATTGTAAAATAACTCCTATTTATTTGATAAGACTACTCATTTCTAGTCACCATCCCTTGGTCTATTGGAGGTGGTCTTGGGGTAGTCACGGTATGGGCCCCTCTGGGATTGGTTGTGACAGAGTGGTATCAGTGGTGGTTCTATTCTACCATAGGGCCGAGAGTATGTGAAGTTGGTTTGGGGAAATAGTGTTGAGTTTTTTGAGTTTATATTTTAGGAAAAACACTCCATTATTGGTGAAGTGGATGATGTATCCCTACATAAGGACTCCGACTACTTTCTTTTTGACACAGTACATGAAAACACTGGTTGTCAAGAAAAAAATGGTTCATGCATCATATAGGATTAGTTGTGTTTTCCATTTCCTTCTTGAGTCATTTCTCTAGATAAACTCAATTGACTGTGGTATATCTGGTTTTATTTCATGATTCCTCTATAAAGATAGCCATCCATAATTCTACTATGAGATCATAAGGATGATTTTCTTAGTGATGAGGCATCGATATAGGGAAATTTACCAGGGATAGAACTTCCATGTTGTTTACCAGCTATACCACCACTCATCAAGTAACATATACCACCAACACTAGTAGCTATGGATATACACAGGTTGAGTGCATTGCATGAGTTTTAGAGGAAGTGACCTCCCAGGTTTTGGGGTGATCTAGACCCCCAGTTGACTGAGGATTGGATATAGGCTGTCACCTATGTTTTCCGCCTTGTGAGGACCCCTTCCAACCAGATGTAAGTCCTTGTCGTGAGTCTTCTTAAGGGATCTGCATGGAGATGGTGGATCTTGGTGACACAACCTCACGATGAGAAAGCTATATCCTGGAAAATCATAGAGCATCTCTTAATATGCATACAGGAGCTTCTGCATCTGCAGTAGGGAAGTATGACTGTGGTGGAGTATTCAGCAAGGTTTACTGATCTTTCACACTACTCCATGTACATGGTACGATATCAGTTCCTTATGTATTAGACCTTTGATAAGGTCTTACACCGGGATATATGGACATTAGTAGTATCCATTATCATTCCTACTTATTCTGGGGTACTTGAGGGATCCTGGCTAGTGGAATGTTTTCTAACAGAGAAGACACTAGTAGTGGGAGCTAATCATGGGAACTGGGTAGCCGAGACCTCAGCAGCAGGTAGTCGATGATAGTAAAAGGGATCCAAGTGAGACATGTACTCCAGGGGATGATCCTAGAACTCACGGTTAATTGTGCAGGGTTCCTAGGTCAACTCGAGTTGGCCCTAGGATGTATAGTGTTACTCATTGGGTTGTTGGGGACATCTGGCATGAGATTTCTTGACATGTAATATAGTTGATTGGGGGATGGTTGAGGGACCACCAAGGTAGAGGAAGATATAAGATAAGGTTGGTCCTCAGGGTGTCGAACATTCTAGAGGAGTAGGTAGGATAGTGTGAGGTGGTCGTAGGTTTGACCTATTACCACCACCTCCCCTAGGTTTTCCATGCCAGGCTTAGGGAGCTAGAGGTTAGGAATGGGACTAACTACAAGAAATAAGGGATTATGGATGCATGGCTCCAGGGATGATTCTAGGTATTATTTATGCCTTTTCCACCTTATCTATAGTTTTAATAGACATAGGTGCTAGTAATTCATTTCTTTCACAAATGATTTTGAGACATGAAGATTCTGGTTGAACCATTAACTCAAGCCTTATGCTTAGATACTCATATGATATGAAATTAGATGATTACACACTAGTTTCAATAGTGTGACTTGACTCATGGAGGTGATATTTTTGGTTGGGATCTATTGGAAGTGGGGTCGAGGCCTTAGGATTTCATTATTGGTATGGACTGGTTATCCATAGTTTATGCTCAAATTAACTATTTTAGGATCATAGTGTGGTGTTTCTATAGTGATGGAACTAGGTTTTACTTTATTTGTGAAAAGGAAATGTAGAAAATATAGGATGGAATCACACATAGGAGGGTGTATCTGATTAATCATCAATTGGATAACCTTAACCTCAGTGTAGTAGATGAATGGGTCCTCAATTTCTAGAAGTGGTGGTAGAGTATGAGGAAGTATATCTTGAAGAAGTTTCGAGTTTAACTCCACATAGGAAGATGGACTTCTACATTGATCTTCAACCTATGACAACCCCGATATCAAGACCTATATATTTGATGACTGTTACAGAACATCATGAGCTAAGGGTGTAGTTGGAGGACTTATAGAGGAAGGCCTTCGTGAGATCCAATGCATCACCTTGGGTAGCCTCGATTTTTTCCAAGAAGGAAGATGGGATCCCGAGGTTGTGTGTGGATTACAGGTTCTTGAACTAAGTGACTGTGAAGAACAAGTATTTTATACTAATAATAAATTTCCTCTTTGATGAATTGAATGGGGTGTGATGGTTCTATAAGTCCTTTCTCATATCGGGCAATCACTAGTTTCGAGTAAGCGATGAGAAAATAAAAATGAACTTCAAGTGCTTTTATGGTCACCATTAGATCTTGGTAATTCCATTAGGCATTAATAATTCCCCAAAAGTGTTCGTCAGACTCAAGAAACATATTTTTTTTCCTTACGTACACTGGTTCATGGCGATTTTCATTGATGAAATCCTCGTGTACTCACCATCCAAGGAGGAGCACGCGAGGGACTAGAGGATGTTTCTAGATTCTCTCTGTGAGAAATAAGATTATGAAAATATCTTGAAGTGTCATTTTTATATTAGATAGTTCAATTGTTGGGGACACGTTATTTCAGAGGCTTTAGTTGTAGTAGATCCATTGATGGTTGAGGAAATACTTGCTTGGGATCCAACTAAGAGTGTTACGGATGTATGAAGTTTCCTTGGGTTGGAAGGATACTATTAGAGGTTTTTAGAAAACTTAACTATATTAGAAGCACCCTTGACATCTTTGACATGAATGGGGTAGTCTTTCATGTAGACAACGAAGTGCCAGCAGTTCTTTTAGGAGCTGTGGTATAGGGGGAGGAGCACTCCCATCTTGAAGTTACTAGAGGAAGGTGTTTGGTACATAGTGTTCTGTGATGCATCAGGGACCGATCTGGGATTTGTCTTGATGAAGGGAAGGTAGTGATTTCCTATGGTTTCCGACAGTTAAGACCACATGAGAAAAATTATGTGACCCACGATCTAGAGTTTGCAGTTGTAGTCTTCACATTGAAGATGTCGAATCACTACCTAGTGAGCGAGTGGATTATCATTTACTCTAATTAAAAGAGTCTCAAGTATATATTCTGTCATAAGGATCTAAATTTAAGATAGAGGCGATGTATAGAGTTCCTCCATGAATATGAATATGAGATTGTCTATACTACTAAGAAGGGGAATGTGGTGGAAGATTCTCTCAGTATAAGATATAGTTTTCAATTGGTGAATGAGGAATCAGAGAAGTTGGACTCATTGCTAATATCCTTTTTTGATGGAGATAGAACATCTTACCTCCAATTGATGGTTTTCACCCCCAGTCTTACAGTGAGTCTGAATTTCATAGCTTGGGGACACTGACTAAGAGACCTTATGTGTTCAGATGCCCATAAGACATGCTCTTGATGGATATTTGAAAGGTGGGGAGCACGTCATTCTTTTAAGAGGGAACATAGTTGTAGCATTGGAATTATAGGAGGAGGTTTTGATGGAGTTACACACTTATCCTTTGGTGGTAAATCTAGATGTGGAAAATATGTACCCAGACATATGATGTTAGTTTTGTTGTCCATGGATGAATAAGGGAGTTGGAGAGTTTTTCTCTCGATGCCTCACTTGTCAGAAAGTGAAGGCTGAGCATCAGGTTCCAAAAGGTTTAGCTTAACCCCTTGAGGTTCTGGAATGGAAGTAAGATAGGACATTAATGGAATTTGTAAAGAGTTTCCTACATACTTACAGGGACATGAGGCCATCTGGGAGATCCTTGACTGACTAACAAATTTGAAAAAATTCATGGTTATCTGAGAGTAGAGTTCAGTAGAGAGTTTGGGACATCTCTACATAGAGAAGATAGTTCGACTCCATGGAGTCCCATCGATGATAGTTTTAGATCATGATGCTCACATCACATCTCAGTTGTGTAAGGTATTGCAACAGGCATTTGGGACCCATTTATGCTAGAGCATGTCATTTCACCCAAAAATGGATGGCTAGACTAAGTAGACCACTCAGGTTCTAGAGGACATGCCACGGGAATGCATGATAGACTTTGGTCGTAGTTGGGAGGACCACCTACCAATAGTGTATTTTTCTTAAAATAATAGCTACCAATCCACCATTTTAATCTCACCATTCAAGTAATGCATAGGAGACCATACATATCTCCCCTTTGCTAGAATGACCTAGGAGAGTCAACACTCATGGGTCTGGAGTTGGTACGAGCTACTACTGAGAAGGTAAAGATCATCTAGGAGTGGATGAAGACTCTATAGAGTTGCCAAATGTCTTATAATAATAGGTGATGAAGGCATTTTGAGTTTGACGAAGGAGACCATGTGTTCCTTCGGGTATCACCTTGATAAGGATAATAGAGATTTAGATTGGGCAGCAAGCTATCTCATAGGTTCGTTAACCCTTTCCAAATACTATGTAGAGTTGGAAAGGTGGAATACCTATTGGATCTACCACCACTATTATATTGGTTACATGATGTCTTCCATGTTTCATAGGTAAGGACGCATGAGCGTGACCTATCGCATGTTATCAACTAGGGAGATATGGACATCAAGGATAGAGAGAGTTTTGATGAAAACCCATTAGATATTGAGGATTCATAGGAGATGATACTTCATGGGTGGTTGATTCCTCTGGTGTGTGTCTAATGTTACTATGAGAATCTCTAAGAGATAACAGGGGATCAGGAGGCTCAGATTCATGCTCAGTACCCTCATTGTTTTTGAGTAGCCCTTGTTTTTTATTTCAGGGATTAAAATCCCCAAGGTGGGGAGAATGTAACATCTGATATTTTACCATGTATTTTTTTAGAAATTATATGGATTTATATTGAGACTAGGTGCTAAGATGGTGTCTGATTCTGAGGTCTGTTTTTATAAAAATAATTGTTTGATCTAGTTGTAAGGTTACTTTTTGAGAATGTTTTGATAAAATACATCACTAATACTATGAAATAATGTATAATTCTATTGCTATAAATTAGTGATGATAAAAGTAAATTTTTATTAGTGTTATTATAGGTGAAAATAAAGCATTGTTTTTATTTATATTTTTATCATTAATAAAGTCTTCCTTTTATCATTGTTAAAAATGATTTATTTCATTAGTTATTTCTAGTGTTGATAAAATCTCCCTGATTTTTATTAGTACTTGAATTATAATAAATTTCATTAGTGATGATAAAATCCATTTGAATGCTTGTAAAAGTTATATTTACAGTAGTGATTATCATTGTCTCATGTCATGTTACTTTAAATATAATAATCATGATAATAATCCTTATAGTATTTATAATTTAGGTATTATCATTATTTGATAACCATTATGGAAGTTAATATTGTGATGTGATGTTAGCGTGACTAATAATTGTATATATTTATATATAAAACATGCTCACACAAGTTACATGCTAGAGATGTTAAACCAATTCAACTAGACCTAATAAACACCACATGAATTATATCATTTATATATTTGGCATATCTCTATAGGGATGTTATTAATTTCTCCTTTGACAAAGGAGTTTAAATTATTGTTTCCATGATAAATCTTATACTTAGGATCCCATTATACATTGTTTTATTATTAATGATTAGAAAATGGTAATTGATTATATTGCTGATCATGGGTAGGGAATTTCTAGGGTTTGTATTGGGAATTTTCCACTCATGGAAATTAATTTACATCAGGATCCTCATTTTAGTTGTTCTTGGAATGTGTATGCTCAGGAATAGTACATTAGATTTCATAATATGTTCCATTTACACATTTATACAAGTGACATATTAAATTTGTTTGATTTTGTATTGATATAATCAATATTTCATACTCAAGAATGATGCCATGGATAATAAGAACATGATATAATATAATCAAAGGGGATGGGATCATGAAGAACCTTTTATTAGGTATATTATATTTATGAATTAGATTCATAATTTATATAAATAATTTAAAAGGTTAAAATGAGTCATGAAAAAAGGTTTCCCAATCATAAAATTATTAATAGATTTTTTTTGTATATTTTTCATGTTTTATTTTTATACAAATATTTAATCAAAATAAAATAATATGTATAAAAAAAATTATTTTATTATTATTTAGAACATAATATTTATTTTTTATATATAGGATATATATTATTTAAATATCAATAGTGTTATATATATTATTATAAAATAATTCCATAAAGATCATACTATATTTATTTATATATATGAGATGAAAATAAATATTTATAAATAAAGTCAATTTTTTTACAATTGATATTTATTCACCCAATTAAATTATAAATGCAAGGATGAGGTTTGTTTAACTTAATAGTTTATTTTAATAATTTTTTACTTTTAAAATTTACATAATAATTGGCATGAATTAAATTTTCAATACCCATCCCAATTAGAATAATTTTTAGACTAGAAATGAAGATGATTATGAGCCCCAAAACACACCTCCAATCATCCATGAGTTAGCGACTAGTACCGAGGGTATAAACCACACAAATTGGAGGCATTACCATCTAAATTCAAAAAATACTGAACTAAAATCCCCAATATATAATCACCGCCACAAACCATCTATGAAAACAATGTTAATATTAATAATAGATCAATTTATTTTCTTATTAATATTAATTATTATATTTTATGTATTATAATTCATTAAAACAATTTTATATAAATATTAAATCGAAAAATAAATAGTTTTATTCTAACTAAAGTGTTTCCATGTAATATACGGTTTTATTTAAAATCAAATTTATAATTGTTTGAAATTTTATTTCAAAAAATGTACTTTATTCTTCATATCATAAAATTATATATATATTATGGTTATTTTTTTTAAATTTTCTTAAAAGGATTGATTTTTTGGTGAATAGTTAAAAAATGCCAATTTTTATAAAAACTTTCATTCCATTTCAAGTATTTACAAATAACCATTGTATTTTGTATTAATTTTAAAGTTAAATTAGTCCAAATTTACTAAAAAATCCAATTAATTATATTTTAATCAATATTGTTCTTGATTTTGGTATAAATTCATTTTTAAGCTTAAAAACACATTTTTCAAAAATGCAATTTTTTTTTCATTTTGAAGATTTGTATTAAAATTAATTTTCTAAAATTATTTTAATTTAATATTATAAAATTGATATAATATTTTGAATCATGAAGTTTAAATTTAGTAATGATTTCAATTTCAATTTTGGTCATAATGAATAGTAACTATGGTAAAAAATTATCGCCATGGTAAAGGGTAAAATGTGTTAATTAAGGTTAAAACTAAACAATAAGGTAAAAAATATCATCTTAAATATTATTGGATTAGATCATTTTGACCCTTACCTTCTTATATTTTAAATAAAATATATTTAGTTCCACTTTACCATGGATAATACTTTGTATTAATTTAAAACTTTGAAAAGTTATAGGATTTCCACTCCCCTCATTTATACAAGGGAACCACCGCTTCTCTCTTATTCATACACATTGAAATATTTAATTCAACCAATACATGACTAAATACCTTTGAAAAATACCTCATATTTTCATATAGGTCGTTTTTTTACTAAATGAAAAACCTTTAATGCTTAAGGTTTATGCTAATGGAGGTTTCATAAAGAAGTGGTTTTCCGAAGAAGAGGTATAGCTCTTAAGCAAGTGATTTAATATTTATTTATTCTTAAAACTCATTCAAATATTTTATAACCATTATAATATTATAATATATTTTAAATAAAAAAAATCTTATTCTGTTTATGGAAAAATCTAATTTCACCCCCTTTTCCATCTTATGGGAAATGAAAACATCACATGTGCATACATGTGGAATAATATCTCCACAAAGTGATGCGTTTTGTTTTTAATCCCCACATCCAAAGCCTAGTTATTAACATGGATTCAATGAATATATATTACACTAATTAAATAACTATGATTCTGAAAATATTATATATTACTTATCTTCTTACCCTTCCATTTTTTTGGAAAATGATTACAACACTCTGGTGTATGTGTGGAATACGAGCTCCAAGAAGAGATGTAATTCATTTTTCATGTATTCCATTCATGGGTGGCTATAAAATTATTTTTTATGTTAAAACCAATAAATATTTCATGATTAAAATTTTTTATATGATTGACCAATTACACCTTTGACCATTTTCAACCAATGATTTGTTTCTGGGATTATGAATCAAATGCGCTAAAAAAGTATAACATGAACTTAAATGATTTAGTAATTATATCAGATATAGTAATAAACGAAATAAAAGGGATAATAACAAGGGAATACAACTAAAAAAGTTTCTTAATATAGTAAATAATCAATATAAATGTGTTATATAGGAATTAAATCTTTTAGGTGGTGATTCATACTCGAGGTAAGAGATTTTTCATTACAACTATATTTAAAAAGTTTTGATATTTCTTCATTTTAATCCATGTTTTACTTTCTTTTTGAGGTGTTAAACTAAGTCTTTTTTAATGTTTCTATACATTTTTTTTGATATTTTTACAAAATTATAAAATGAATCTTTTTTTAATATATATGACTTGAGTGGAAGTGTTCATACGATTTTTTCCTAATTATATAAAACTAAAAAAATAAATGATCATGGGAATGTAATAAAATTAAACCATTACTGTTAAACTCATAATTATGGGTTATTAAATGTACATGTAATTATAGTTGGAATTAGAGAACGGTTTAGATAATATTTGATGTCAAGAAGTTATTTAGAAAATAAATTTAAGGTAAGTTAATATATTGAATATATTATCTTGAGAGAAATTTACGGTTTTCCATATTACTTCATTTAATTTATGTCTATTTCATAATTCAATTCCATATAGGAAACAAGGTGATTGAATTGAAAAACAATTATGAGGATATTATCCTTACAAATAAGCAACTCAGAATGGTTAGAATCGGAAAAAATGGTTTGTAGCTATGTTAACTCAATTTAAGTAGGAAATTAGTAGTCATACCCATGCTGAAGACTGACTAGGAAATTTTTAGAGTAATATTTATATAGTAAAGAATTTCATGAAACAAAAACCTTTTAAATTTGGTGAATCATTAAACACAATTGTATCTAAATGATATATCAATAATCCAAAAAATATATTTTAGGTTTTGGGTTGTTTAGAACATCAAAAGGAAATTATTTCTATTTATTTTTTTGAATGTTAATCTGATCAGATGTGGTATTTGGTTAATAATACTAGTGAAAAAGATGAGATTAATTTGATGAAGTGTATAATATTTAAAGAAATATTCCTTGAATATTTTTTTTCTGAAGGTTGTCTGACTTAGGATATAATGTTAATTTATGGAAGTAAATAAATATGAAGATTATTATTTTCATATATAAAAGCTAATTTAACTATATTGGAAAGGTATGGCCCAAATTTAGTTTTGGACCAATGAAAGTATAATTTACCGGTTTTACATCAAATTGAAACCAATTTTTGAAAAGATTATTGGACTCTCAGAAATTTATAAGCCATGAAAATTTCTTACAGAGTGTTGACAAGGTAGAGATGATGTTTTTCAACTTTTACAATAATAAATATATGAAGTGGTCTATGTTGTAATCAATGAGAATGAATACACTGAAGAAAATAAAATATAAGGGGTCTGAATTTATATCTTGTGAAACAATGAGGTAAAAATACTCATAGGGAAAATATTCTAAATTTTTTAAAGTGTTATAGATTTGGTTTACATGGAAATTTTGTTCGTGATTGAAAATAAAAGAATATTTGGAATGTTCAAAACAAATATGGTAAGAAATTAGTGATCTGTTTTAAATGAAATATGATATTCTATTATGTTGATACTTGTTCAAATAAAATCATAAATTATTGTAATAATTATGTTCATAAGTAGAAGGGTGTGAAATATTTATTTGTGACTACCACAGAAAATGGAAGTCAATAAAATGAAGTGGTTATTGGGACATTACTTGTTTACTCAAATTATTCCAAAGTCTTGTTTGATTATGGGTCTATATTATTTTATTTTTGGGTAATGTTTTGGTAAAATGTAAATATTATCTCAATTAATTGTGGAATAAATTTTATAAAAAACTCATGGTAGAATTATAAAATGAGGAAATATTTATAGGAATATTCCTTTGATTATCTATGGAATTATTTTTTCTGAAAATATTATTATCTTTCCCATAGTTTATTTGATTATTTTTTGGGTATGTATTGGATTTCTATTTATCATGATAAAATAGATTTCTTATCTGAGGAAGTTGTATATATTTTCTAGAGTGATTTTGTGTTTTCATATAATTATGAGTTCATATCTATTATAATATATCAATAAAGTTGATAAACTTAATAAATATAGAAGTAATATTTATCTAACTCATATTTCCAAAAAGATGGAATTTGTTCGGATTAGTGATTTTCTATTAATAAATTAACATGTATATGTATTTCCTAATGATTTGGATGGTTTTATTCATTACTTCAAGGTTTAATTCATTGTAAAATTAGTTCTAAAAGATAATCTAATTTCAAAACCTCCTTATAAAATATGTTTGATAGAGTTATTGGAATTGAAAAAGGTCTTACTAGAGTTTCTTTATAAGGATTCTATTCATCCTAGTAATTTACCTTGGGGTTATTCTATTATTTTTTTGAAAAATAAAGATGTCTAGTGAGGGTTTTAATTGATTATATAGTACTCAATAACATTACTACAAAGAAAATTTATCAATTTCCTCATATAAATGTCTTATTTGATATTATTCAAGGAGTATAGTGTTTTTCAAATATTTATCTTAGGTCCCTATATGATCTGTTAGAAGTGAATTAGGAAGACATTTTTATGATAAATGTTCATAATAGGGATGGGCATTACGGGTTTTGGTGTTATACCCTTTGGGATAATAAATGCATACGATGTATTCATGGATCTTATGAATAATGTTTTTTGTGAGTATTTAGATAACAATGTGGTCGTTTTTATTAATGAGAATATGATTTATTCTAAACTATATATGGATCATGAGAAATATATAATTATTTTTTTATATAATTTAAAATAAAATAAGTTGTTGGTAAAATTTACAAAATATGAATTCTGGTTACAACAAATTTATTTCCTTGTATATATTGTTTCTAAAGATCGAGTTAGTATTGATCCTTCTAAGAGTAATGTGGACAAAGAGTGCCCAAGATCAATAAATGTCACTAAAATTCTAGGTTTTATTAGATTATTGGGTTACTTCCAAATTTTTATTGAATAGTTTACTCAGTTATTTATCACATAAAGTTAACAGGAAAAGGAGTTAAATTCATACCGATAATGGAATGTGATGAATTTTTCTAGAAAAATTGAAAAGAATATTGGTTGATGCTCTTGTGTTTTCTATGATATCTAAAAATGATGAGTTTTTTATAGTGATTATTATTTTAAGAGACTTGATTGATTCTTGATACAAGATGATTGGGTAATTTCATATACATCAAAATAATTTAAAATCTATGGATAGAATTACCCTAAGCATGACCTTGAAATGGATATAGTATTTTTTTCATTACAAATATAGATAAATATTTTATATGGGGTATATAGTAAAATAAATACCTAATATAGAATTATAAAGTATATATTTATTCATAAAGAGTTATAGATGAAGAAAATAAGATTGTTGGAACTAATATAGGATGATGATTTCATGATTCACTATCATCCATGAAAACCAAAAAATAGTTGATTCCTTGATAAAAAAAGATAACACATAATTAACTATGCTATGTTTGGAAGATTAGTATCTTGTTAATGATTTAATGAGTGTTGTAATAGAAATTATACATTTTAGAACTCCGATTCTTTTAATTTAGGTTTTAGTCTTTCTATCCACGCAAAATATAATTAAACACAATGAGATGACAGATTTAGAATTCCAAGAAAGAGTAGACATGATTAAGAAGAGTAATTTTCATAAATTTAATATTGAAAAAGAAAGTGATATGTAATATGTAAATAGTTTATGTATTCCAAGTGATCCAAAATTGAAAAATAAATTGTTATGTGAAGCTTATAACTCTCCATTTTCTAGTCATTCGAGAAAAATTAAGATATATAAAGACATTTAAGAATATTATTAGTGGGATGGAATGAAGAATGTCATTGTTGATTTTACCATGAAAAGTTTGACTTTTCAAAAGGTTAATGTTGAGAAAAACCATAAAATGGGATGCTTAATTATTTTTAATTTATTTAATGTAATTGAAAGAATAAATCCATGGATTTTTTGGTGGGATTACTGAATAAATATTAAAGAAATAATTCCATTTGGGTTATTATTAGTCAATTAACTAAATCTGTTCATTTTATTCATATTCAAGAAAGTATGAATCTTGATTAAATTTCTAGTAACTAAATTAAATATATAATCATATTATATATAGCCCCTCTCTCTATAGTATTAGATCATGATCTAGAATTTACCTTAATTTTTGAAAATGACTTCAAAAGTCATTGGATAATAAATTAAATTTTTGTAAAACATTTAATTCTTAATATGTTGTATAGAAAGAGAAATAAATTTAGTATTTAGAGGATATTATTTCTGATTACTCATTGTATTATCATGGAAGTTCGGATTATCATCTCTGTTTGGTGGAATTTTTTTATAGTAATGGTTTTTATTCTAGAATACAAATGACACCTTTTGTGGTATTATGTGGAATGTGGTGTAAAAATATATAAATCTAGGATGAATTCAGTTGAATAATGTTGTTGGTACCAAAAGTAGTAGAATAAGTTGTAGAAAATTTAAATATAACTTTTTAGTACATGAGAGGATCTCAGAGTAGACCAAAGAGTTATGCTAATAACAGGAGGAAAGTTCTCTTGATTATAGTAGATGATAATGTTTTTCATAAAATATCTCCTTTGATAGGTGTTAGTAATTTCATAAAGAATGCGAAATTAATCACATTATTATTATTCAATATAAAATTATAGAAAAAGTGGTATCCATTTATTATTGTGTTTCCTTACCTCTGAGTTTTTCTCAGGTACATGACGTGTATCAGGTTTTATTATTAAGGAAATATTTATCAAAAAAATCTAACATTTTGAGCCTTGAGGTGGTATAATTGGAAGAGAATATTTCATATGTCAATAAGTTATCATAGATTATAGATCACAAAAATTAAGTGTTATGGAATAAGGAAACTCACAGGGTTAATGATTTGTGGAAGAACAACATGATTGGGGAAGAAAAACGAGTACCTAAAAAGGATGTGATAGAAAAATATCCCCACCTATTTAAGGTATGAATAAAATTGTGAGGGAATAATTTATTTAGGGGGGAAGAAAGTAAAAACCAAGGTTATTTTAATAATAGGCTAAATTCTTATCTTATTAATATTCAATATTATATTTTATTGATTCACATTAATTAAAATAATTTTATTTATTTTTTAAATCAAAAAACTAATAGTTTTATTCCTAAAGAATTATTTTGCAATTATTATATAATTTTATTTAAAAAATTAAATTTATAAATTTTAGAAATTGAATTTTTTCAAATGGAATTAATTCTTTATATTAGAATATTAGATATACATTACGGTACTTTTTTATTTCTCTGAAATGTTTAATTTTTTGGGTAAATAGTGGAAAATAACATTTATTAAAAAAACCACCATCTCTTTACAAGTATTTAAAAAGCTTCATTATATTTTGGATTGGTTTTAAATTAAAATTATTTCCCTTTGACTAAAAAAATCCAATTAATTCTATAAGAATCAACATTATTCTATATTTTTTATATAAATTCATTTTTTAAGCATAAAACATGTTTTTCCAAAAAAAAAACTACTTTTCATTGTGTTTTAAAAACTTATATCAAAATTAAATTATAAAAAATATATAAATATAATATTTTATAATTGATATCATATTCAGAATAATGAGGTTCAAATTTATCAATGATATTAATTTCATTTTTGGTTATATTGAATAATAACCATGGTAAAAATTTGGCATGATGGTTAATGGTAAAATAGGATTGTTAAGGATAGAAATAAGTGATATGGTCCACACATATCTTCTCAAATCCTATTTTATGAGATTATTTTTAAACTTATCATATTAGCTTAAAAATTGTAAAGCTTTATTTCAAATTTCCTATAAAGGAGACTATATATTATTTTAGAACATTGAAAAATTACAAGAGTGATACTCCCCGAAGATATAAAAGGGAACCTACTCTTCTCACTAATTCAAATACATTGATCCATTTATCATAAAAAATACCCAATAAAATACCTTTCCTATAATCCCTCCTTCCACCGTACAGTTCTCAGTTTCACAAAAATAAAAACATAAATGGATTAATAGGCAACCAAAGGAGGTTTTCTAATGAATAGGTATAACTCTTAACTAGTTATTTTCATGTTTATTTATTATTCCAAATAATTGAAAAATTATATAACTATGAGACCCCAAGATTTTATAAAATAGTTATATAAATATATATTTCTTGATATCTTATCGTAAATTCAACACCGTTTTCAGATGAACTATGATATAATATTAAAATATAATTATTTAATGTGATAGTTATCGCATAACTAATGGATTTGAGGTTTGGAGTAAGAAAAATTAAATTATGAAAAATTTATTTTTTTAATTGTTAAGTTAGGATGATGATAAATAAAACAAAGAAAAAATAGGGGGGGGGGGTGAATTACGTACACTAAGAACTTTGACAGATTCAGAACACATCTCTGGTTTATATAGTGAAACATTCCTTATTTGTTAAAGGTGAGTGAGAAACGAAAGAAATAATAGAAAAAAACACGGTGATTTATAGTCGTTCATGGAACAAAGATACCCTAATCCACTCCACCAATCCTAAAATCTAGGAGCATGGTGATTTTCACAAGTAAGTCCTCTTATTCGGAGACCTCTACTGAGTATAGAAAGTTGACACCTTAAATGGATTTTATAGGGACTTATGGTTCTTTTACATGGAACCATAAATCCATAGCTTTGTATAAGAAGCTGAATATTCATGAAAACTAATTCTAAGTATAAAAAACTCTAATAAATCAAAATAGTTTTATTTTACTGAGAAACATGTTAAACATTAGAGTTGCAGCAGTAACTGATAGATGAAATTGATCTTCTATATCACACAATAACAAATTGATCTTCAACGTTTCACATGATTTATTCAAACAGTTATAGAGAAAACACTAGAAATACCTGTAATCATGTATTAATCCAAAAGTGTATATCTGAAAAAATGATTTTTCGATCTTAGAGAAAAAGATATAATACTGATATGTAGCAGCAGAAACAATGACAACGGTGAGTCGATCAGATAGATCAGAATATGTCTGTCTCCAAAGTGTAGCTCAAAAGGTAATTAAAAACATATTGTATTTCAAACATAGCTTCTCCTTATGTATATCTCTTCTATGTTTACAATGATGAACCTCTCGATATTTATACTATATTTTGAGCATCTCCAAGTCAAACCAGCTCCAAAACACTGCACTATAAATCATGAATATTTGGATTTAAAATCATTCAATAGAGTAATAACATCTCATAAGAAAAGAAATGATTTACTCCATTTAATATGAGCCTTTAAATCAATCATAACAAAATTTTATATCAATCATAACGGGCCTTTGAATCTTTTATAAAATATATTATAATAGATCTTCACTTCCGTTTAAACCATTTCCTAAATCTTAGATAATATCATAGATTTAAAACTCCATTGTAGAATATTCCAACATAGGGATCTTCATGTGATGACAAAACTCAAATTTAGGGTCAATAATTTATGTTTGATTACAAAATTAGAGTTGATGATGTATGTTTGATTTCAAATATAGGTTCAATAAACCATATTTTTGACCCTAAAATGTAGGGTTTCTTATAAATGTAGGGTATATGATCAATACATGCTATTTCAAATGTAGGGTTGTTGAACTGTACATTATTCTTATAAATAGAGGGTATGAATAGTGTTTATCAAATACTTAAACATGTTGAAAATACTTAATAAAATATTTCCCATGGATCAAATGACTTTAATATATTTCTAGAATAAATATTCAGAAAAATATCATTTTCATGAAATTCAATTAAAAGTAAAATCATTAGTAACATAAATGTGGAAGTTTATGAGAATCAAAACCAAAAATAAATTAACAATATTATTGATTCCACACATGCTAAAAAACATTCCACTTTTTTATAATAAAAAACTCCCTGAGAAAATATATAAAATAGGAAGACAATTTTTACAACCCGGAATAAATTAAAAATAATTTTCTCTTTTAACAATAATTTATCAAATAAATTTCTCTCTAATTATTTATTTATATAATTTATCGTATAGAAAACTTCTCCCCCATTATAAGGATAAAAAATTCTCCCCCATGTCAAGGATAGTATGGATATAATGTGTAACACCCCGACCCCAGTTATCTAGAGTCGGTGCATTATTACATAACATTGGAATGATCACAAGAGATCATGTCTCGAAACACTGAATAGTTTAGTATCTTTGGAAGTACTAGATACATCCATAATTTTTATAGTACATTTTGAACTGGAAAACAACAAAATTGTGTCCCCTTTGAACAAAATCATATCCAATAGCCTATTCATGAAGGTTAATCATAATATACTTCTTCGCATCCTGGAAAAAATATAACATAAGAAAGTGCTGAGATCAGATGCTTAGTAAGGATAACAATATAGAAAAAATATCATAAATAAGCATAAACATTTAAAGAAATGTATAAGACTAAAACAAAAGCCTTTTAAACATAAACTTCACCATAATATAAAAAATATAAACAAAATAATTCTATTTAATTGTTCACATGGATATTCTACTAGTTGAATAATCACATGTAATATCAATAGCTAATTTCATAATGATGGACATCATAACCACATAGTCAAGGCCACATTCCAATACTACAAATATGATTTTTTCAATTCCTTATCCCAAGACACTAGTTTTTTTCATGAGACCTACCGATGCATTGAGGTGTTATAGTGAGCTCCACCTGTCACTTACTAAGTGCAATGTATATAGTCTTGCTAAAATATCAAGTGGTAAATCTTCTCTTATAGAAAGAAAATGTGCTGACTTGCTAAGATGATCAACAATGAACCATATTTCATCATTCATTCTAGGATTCATTGGTTGTCCCATGAAAAATTCCATCATAATATCATCCCATTTCCACTCAGGTATGGAAATAGGATTCATGACACCTCTAGGATGTTTTCTTCTAGCCTTCACCTGTTGACAAACCATACATCTGGACACATAATCCGCAATCTCCCTATTCTTGTTATCCCACCAAAAACATTCCATACAATATCTATAAATCTTAGTACAATTAGGGTTATAGAGAAATTGGAGCTATGAGCATCATCCATCAATTCCAATTTTAGATCAGGTATTATAGAAACACAGAGTCTCTTACCAAATTTAAAAATTCCATCTTCATATATGAATTCAATCAATCTTCTATCATTGAGAACTTTAATTTTCTTTAGAAACTCATCATCATCAGTCTGAGAACCTTTTATTCCTTCTTGTAATGTTGGTTTGGAAAACATCTGAAAAAGAATCGATGTTTCACCTACCATGATTATTCCCATATCCATATTTACTAGATCCATGAACATATGATCCCTTTAAAATATCAACTTGTTCAAAAATCCATGATCCATTCTTCTGAAATAATCTTCCACCTTATTTTCCTTCCCCAGGTGGTAGTGTATAGTGAAATAATAATCCTTGAGTAGTTCTTCCCATAATCATTGCCTCATGTTGAGTTCTTTCTACGATATAATATACATAAAACTCTTGTGATCAGTATATATCTCACATTTTTCACTATATAGATATGATATACATATCTTTAGAGAAAATATTACAATAGCTAACTCAAGACCATGAGTGGGATAGTTTTATTCACGAATTTTTAGATGTCGTGATGTATAGGAAATAACACTATCATTCTATATAAGAACACAACCAAGTCCTTTCTTTGAATCATTACTATAAATAAAAAACCCATAATTCCCCGATTGTAGAGTCAAGATAGAAGCATTGACTAATCTTTTGTTTAAATTTTCAAAACATTTTCCCACACTTTTGTTCAAACAAATTTAACCCATTTACCTGTGAGCTTGGTCAATAGGTATTCCAATCATGCCAAATTCTAGACAAAAATCCATAATTACCTACTCAACAAATAAAAAATTATACCTCAGTTATACTCATTAGTGCTGGAAATTATTTTATTTCTCTCGTCTTAGAAGGATCAATAATGATTCCATCATTAGAGTAAATATAGAAAAGAAAATAAATCACTTGAATCCAGAATTCACATTTGCAAAACTTCCCATATAATTCATTTTTTCTAAGAGTCTTTAGAGTAGTACACACGTGACTTTCATGATCTTCATATCATTTTGAGTAAACGAAGATACCATTAATAACTACCACTAAAAAGTCATCAAGATATTCCTTGAAAACTCTATTCATTAGATCTATGAAGATAGAGGGTGTATTAGTCAGTCTAAAAGGAATTACTATAAAATCATAATGCCCATACCTGGTACAAAATGTTGTCTTTAGATTGTATTCCTTCTTCACACAAAACAGATGTTATCCAGATAGAATTTCAATCTTTGAAAAATATTTATCTCCATGAAATTGATCAATAAAATTATCAATTCAAGGTATGGGATAAATGTTATTTATTGTTATAGCATTGATCTCACTGTAGTCAATGGCCAACCTCATAGATCCATCTCTATTCTTTAATAAAAGAACAGGGGCTCCCCATGGGAAAAAACTAGGGTGAATAAATCCTTTATTACTCAATTACTATAGTTGTTTCATTAATTCTATTAATTCAACAATTTCAATTCTATAATGGGTATTTGATATGGGCCATGAACAAAGAATTAAATCAATGGAAAACTCAATTTCTGATTCTCGAGAATGTCCAAGTAAATCATATAGAAACACATCAACATATTATTGAACAATATGTACATACTCTATTTGAACATTCCTTTCCTCACCCATAGTTATTTTACTCTCTTCCTCCCCAATAATATAATTTAGTAGAGCTACTGGGGGTGGATCTAGATAAGAATCAGATGGTGATGTTTCTTCTCTAAAGACAAGGTACTACTATCATCATCAAAATATCTAACCTCCTTATTACAATATATTTTTTCTTTATGGTTTGATAGACAATCCGCATTGAGGATTATATCATATTCAATCATGGTTATGACGATGAGATCAGAATATAAAGCACGTTTATATGACCTAATGGGAGCTGATTCACTAAACTTTGTTAAAATGATACATCCCTTGAAAGTTTTGACTGAAAACTACCTTGTTAAATCAAACTGTTAATATCTAATTTCTTAGTAAACTGAGAACATATGAAATAATAAGATGATTTAGAATTAAATAAACCACTGGTGAAATATTAGGAAACCATTAAATTACCTGCCACCACATCATTCGGAGCTTCAACCTATGCAGTAGTGATCACATAAGCTTAGACTCTCTCCCTTGTCCTTTTTTGAGTTAAATTTCCCTGTCTCTTAGGACATTCATTTACATAATGACCCATTTCTTTATAATTATAGCATTCAACATTGACATACTATTTCTTTCCCTTACAATCATGAGCTTCATGGATTTTTTCACCACACTTGAAAGAGACTCCCATTAACTTCAAGAAAGTACAAGGGTGTTTCTTCCCAAATTTACTATAGGATTAAAATTAAACAATTCCCTTATTCCCCTTATTTCCATTTCTATAGTGTTTAGTAGATCTCTTCTACTCTTACATTACATTTATGTCGTAAGACTTAGAGAATTACTTTTCTTTCTTAATATCACATGAGACAATATCTTTATACAATGAGAAGTATTGTGAGACTAATTCTCGATAGAGAAACAGTTTTAACCAATCAAAGAATTGATTAATCATTCTCCTTGGGTTACATATATAATATGCTCCATGCATTTCCAACCTTGTAAAGATAACCTCAAATATTGCGACATTCTCATCCTCCTTTTTCCTCATTAATTGAAATTTCCATTCCATATACGCTTGATGGTCTCGAGGAAAGTATATTTCTAGGAAAAGCTCTTTAGACTCCCTCCATTCCATATTTTATACTTCTTTATCCTTATTTGTGTTTTGAATTAATGACCACCATTGATCTGCATCTCCTGTGAAGTGATAAACTGCGATGACAACTTTTTCCATTTCGCTACTCCCCAAAGAATTAAATATTTTATCTAAGGAACTTATCCATTGCTCAGATACTAATGGATTTGTAGTCCCATTAAATTTTTGTTCTTGTTTCCTCATGAAGTGGTCTAACATTGATCCACCGTGTTGTGGATTAGGGTGCTCCATAAGGCTAGGGTTATTATTCATAACCTGAGTGAGTTGTCCTAGTATGGTAATAAGTGGTTCAACACTAGTTGCATCACAATATCCACTATAATTATCTTGAGTAAGAGGGAAATCTATAAATATATTATGTGCATTGATACGATTTCCATTATTTCCACTAGCTTCCATTTCTAAATAGTGGAATACACTAGATTATTTTATGAATCACAATACATAATTCCAAACTAGTATAATACCTAACATAAATTGAAAAATTTATGTATATACTCCAAAGTCATAATTTTTTTTCTTTAAGGGGTTATTTTCTCATAAATAATCTTTCATAATGGTTTGCAAATAAAATATGAATTATCCTAAGAATATCCCCCAGAAGTTTCACAACCAAGAGTGAAACAAGGACTATTGTCATGTACCGGGATACCCCGGGTCAAGCCTGAAACTCCTTGTCCAAGTTTTCACTCCTAGGTATATCTGTTCTAGAGCTTCCTCTACCTGCTTGTTTCCAGATAGGGAGTTATTTCTTAGAAAATAAAGAAAATATCAACATTACCAAAATTCTAGGAAGTACTTATATACTAATCCTCAAAGTCTATCTTAGGGTAATTTCCTCAAATCCGAGTTTTTCTAAATCTTTCTTCCAAGGTTTGTACTATACTTCCTCTGAGACCAAATGTAACACCACTACCCTAGTTACATAGAGTCGGTGCATTATTACAAAGCATTGTCATGGTCATAAGATATCATGTCTCAATAGACTAATTAGTTTAGTAGCCTTGTATGTACTAGATACATAAAAAATTGTTACATAACATTATGAAATGGAAAAAATCAATATTGTGTCCTCTTTTAAAACACTAATATACCATAGCCTATTCCTGTAGGTTAATAGTAATATACATCTTCATTTCCTGGGAAAAATAAAACATAATAAAGGGGTGAACTCAGATGATCGGTAAGGATAACAATATAGCAGAAACTATCATAAAAAATCATAAATATTTAAATAAATGTATAAGATAAAAACAAAAGCCTTTTAAAAATAAACTTCAGCATAATATAGAAACGATAAATCAAATAATGTAATTTACTTATTCACATGGATATTCCACTAGCCTAATAATCACATGTAATATCAATATCTAATTTAATAATGATGGAATGCATAATGCCAGATATCATAACCACATAGTCAAGGCCTCATGCCAAGACTAAAAATAATATTTTTAAGTCCTTGTTCCAAGACACTAGTTTGTCTCATGAGACCTACTAATTCATTGCGGAGCTATAGCGGGCTCCACCCATCACTTACAAAGTAAAATGCATTCCTCATATAAAAAGGTTGCAACATAACATAAACATTCGTATCAATAATAGCATACGAAATGTTAATACTTTAACCATAAAAATTTAATTGTTATAAAAAAACACATCTATAGTCAAACACATCACAAAAACTTTAATACAATATGAAATATTGTATAATAATAAATTGACTTTAAACAAACGTAAAATCCAACAAAGGATGTTGACATAGATAAAATCATTCCAAAAAATATTTGAGTGAAATATACATTTTTATTTTAAAATCATTATAAAGTCATGTAATTATAAGAGAAAACATTTATTTTCAAAATATTCTTATAATCTGGTAAGGTAAGCTTCGAAGGTGTTTTAACGGTTGAAAATAATCGTACCCGCTGTATAAGTTAAAAAACATTCTTACCTTAATTTTTCAAAAAGGTCATAAAGTACCTTATTTGAAAAATGACAAAAATATTCCTTTGAAAACAATTTATAAAAATTTAAAAAAGGTTATAAATGACATTAAACCATATACTAGGGAAAAGTAAATTTTTTTAAATACATTTTTAAGAAACACTAATGTGGATGATAAAAAAGTCTCTGTAGATACTTACATATAAAAAACCCCAAATAATAAAGAGATTGTAAAATTAACCATTATCTTGTACTTTTCTTTGGTCAAGGGTATGTTAACCTCCTTCATAATAGTAAAATCATTTATATTTAATTATACAAAAACCATATACATAAATATGATCTTATATATGATCTTCTAATAATATTTCAGTAGTATCATTGTTTTGGGTGTTAACTGATTCATTTTCCTTTATATATTTTTCTATGTAAGTCATGTTTGTTATGGATAGAATGTATTTTATTAATATCTAGAATGGTATTATGTTCTTAAATATTATTTTTATTCATAAAATAATAATTATTCTTTAATGTTTACGATGGGGAATGAATCTCACCGCGTTTGTGGAGACGGTAATCCGTACATACGCACGAGCGACAATATCATTCTATTGATAGTGAAATCATCTTTAATTGGATATTATATTATATATAAATAATAATTTACATGTTATATTTATTATTAAAATCAATTATACTCATTATTATACCCATCCAAATAATGAATTTTGGAATAACAGACTACACCATGACGCAGAGACAGTAAGTCGTACGTACGTATGAATGGTGACTTTGTTATTCAAAGGATGGATAGAATAATGAATATGGTTGTAAAATATTTATAATAAGAAAGAATGTATAAGGAACTGGATTTACTATTTTGGTATGAAATCAACAAAGAAATAGAAAGTGGAAGAAGAATAGAACTTTGAAAGTTGTGATGAAAATTTTACCTCTTCTTCGGGTGCTTCCTTTTGATTTGATCAAAAGGACTCCTTAGTTTGGAATTATGATCAAATTAAGGTCTCTAGATTTAATTGAGGGTATTTGGGATGATATTTTATCTTATTTTGACTGAGAAAAATGGCTTTGGATGTGTGATTTAGAGATAAGTTGAAGTACCCTTTTATAAGAGAGGTGAGAGTCACTTTATGAAATGCTTGCAAAATTATTTTATTATAAAATAATATTTGGTTTATAATGGATCCAAATAGATTTATTTCATGGATAATATGGGTATTGGTCAAAAACCTCTCAAACAATAGGTTTTAGATAGGTTTAGGTCACCATATTAACCTTATCTTTTAGATGTAACTCTTAGTTAAATAGTTCAACACTTACCATGTATACTTTTATTATTATAATAAACGGTTAATAAACATAATATAAAAATCCAAGTAAACCTAAAGTGGTTCATTATTGAAATATATAACAATATCTATGTCCTTTGTCAAAACCTAAATTTTTTCTGAATTTTATATCATTCAATAATATAGTATTTGTTTTAAAAACTTATTTAAGTATATTTTGTGAATATTTAGTATTTTGTTTTTGTGAAAGTCAGAAAAAAATTATCACATTGATTTTTTTAATTAACCCTAATATGTCATATTAACCTAAAAAATATGGCGAATTCATCAATTTACATTTATTTGGATACTTATAATATCAATTACTTTAATAATTCATTAATAAGGTAATTACTGCATCATCGTTGTGTCAAAAATAAATTTAATTATTTAATGTCTAAATATTATAAAAAATACCATTATGTAGGAAGTATATTTATCTTTATAATGAATATTTATTGTTTCATTTATCTCATGTATAAAGCTATATTAAAATTTTTTAGTTATTAAACTTTGAATTTAACACTTTTAACTCTTCTTTAAATAAAATAATAATAAATGTCCTAATATAATCCAATTGGATCAAAGAGAATCATATTTTATTCCTAAGGTTGATTTTGGTGTAATAAAACTTATCCAATGGAATTAGGACATGTTCTAGGATAATTATAATATCATTTTTACCTTTAATTACCCTATTTACTTTTAACTGTGGTAAATAAAATTCAAAAGTTACTATTAACCAGAAATTATTTTAATCTTATTGAACCACAATTTACTCACTTATGTCAACCGTGTCTCTCAGGTTTTTTTAATTCAATTCAAATAAGTGGTAAAATTAGGTTTTATTCAAATTTGCTAACGTTCCTAGAAGGTGGGTAAAAGAAGTTAAAAATTAAATAAACTTTTATACATTTAATTTTATTTTAAAACGAATTTAATGAATTAAATTAAAAAAATATATGTATTATTTACATATTTTGAGTTAAAATAAAATTTAGAAAAAATAAATAATTATTTAATTAGAAAGTAGGTTTTAAACAATAACACAGTGTTTTTCAACTATTTATCAAAAAATTAAAGGTTTTCAGAAAAATACAAAAAATTCACCGTAAGCTAATTTTGATATTCCGAATCCAAAAATAAAGTACATTTTGAAAAATAAAATTTATAAAATTTTAAAAAGTGGGTATTACTATTCATAACTGCTAGTTTGGTTGGTCATGGTGTGTTAGAATTCGATGTTGCGTACAATGCAAGATATTTTATTATTCAAAGAGAAGCGTGCCATGGAAGCTTGGGGAGTTGAATAATGTTCCATATCATTTACAAAATGATATTAAAAATTTAAAAGAAAACTATAAACTTATCCCCCAATATTAAAAAGAGAAGTGTAAATTGTAGTTAAAAAATCAGCCTAATTTCATGATTCCTTAAAAAGATATTGATTTTTAATCAAGGAGTATTAAAAATTATTTAACAATAAAATGATCATTTTTTGTAAAATTCCCCTAAAACACAACATATAGGATATTAAATGAATTAAAACTTTTAAAATAAATTAAATAAATTAAATATTTGTTTCAAAATTAATATTAAAAATAAAATTATTTTCTACTTAAAGAAAAAATCTAATTAATGTAAAGAGGTATTCAAATATCAAGTTCAAGTTAATGTAATATAACATAATAAAAGTTTAAAAATAAATTAATAAACAACTTATAGAATATATTTTCACTAAATAATATATTAAAACAAGTAAATATAACATTGATATAAAATAAGATACAAAAATTAAAATTGGAGTATTAGGAAGGAATAGGGGATTCATCCAAATATTCCAAACATAAAGTTTTTCAATTAAACAATATAAAACTCTTGAAAGCTCTTCTAATATTATTTTAACATTTGTTGTTCTTTGATATGAAAAATATGAAAATTTTTAAACCGAGAACAATGTTATATTATCAAGATCTAGATTAGTAAAATATTCTCTTCGGAATTACTTCATATGACATAAAATTTCTAGTTTAAAATTTTTAAAGTATTATTTCTAAGATAAAAAATATATATTAAATTTTGAAATTATCTTTATAGTGAATCAAAAACCATTTTTCATAAATATGGTTTTCTAATTTCTCCATAAAACTTTTTGGATGTATCTAGATTAGTATAAATCTTCACTTTTTCATTATTAATGTTGTTGAATTTGAGAAGTATGTTTTCATAAGACATTTTAGAAGAAGAAAATTTTAGTTATTCATGACTAAAAATTTACATATTTCTTTCATAAGACTCTTAAAATGAATCTTAAACAAACTAAACTAACTATTGTTTTAACAAAACATAATGATTACCTTTTTTTCTTTTTGTGAAAAGATTTGTTTCTTAATTTATAGTTCTTGACTGCTTCTTCTTATCATGACCAGTTTTCATAATCATTTGAACAAGATATTTCAATGAATTTAGATAATTTTTTATGAAAAAGATGAAATTTTTTCTTTTGGTTGTTTATAAATGAAATTTCATATTATTTATACAAAAAATATAGAATAATCATTACATATATTAATTTTTGAAAATATATATTACATAAGAATGGTTTTTTAGTTATGTAAATGAAATTTTAAAAACACAAAATATAAATATTTCAATAGGTTTAATGATGGAAAATATATACTCTTTCATAATAAGTACTGCATTATCTAATAATTTAAAACAACATTTAGAGGTAATTTAAATTTTTAATAAATAAAATAAAATATACAATGAATTGATTTAAAGAGTAAAGAAGAGTATTTTTCTAATTTTAACACATACCACTCTATCCATTCATAAAATATTTAATGCACTAGAAATATACATATATATATACACATGAACACACACACACACACACACATATATATATATATCTATAAAATGAAATACATCATGGATCATTGATTTTTTTATGGAAGATTTTTAGATAATGAATTACTTCAGAGTTGATCACTCCTTTGGTTGAGATTTTCATATATCACTTAATCGACCACTTAAAGATTTAATGATGCATCTTAGTGAAGCATTCCAAAAAAACATCAAATAAAAGTTATTTTTGGTACTCATATGCTTTTGGGTCTAGTAGTGTTGGTAATTAAATTTTTAGTTAATTTTTTTTATTTTAAGTAGGTATTCTATTATTAATGTAAAAAAATTCTTTGGAGAAATAAATATTTTAGAAAAAAATTTATGTTCTATAATGAATATGTAATTCACATAATTTCCATTAACAATATAATAAAAAAATTTAATAGTAGACAAGTTTTTACTATTTAAATGAGAAACAAAATAATTATTATATAATTTTGGTCTTTTAACATTAATTCATATTACATTTTTCCCTTTATGATTTTTTTAAAAAGAGTTTGATTTAAATATTCTTCTCCTTTTTATCATACAAGAAGATTATTTTAAATTATCAAATTCATTCAATAATTATTTAATCATTGTTTCATGTAGATCAAATCATTTTTTAAAAGAATTATATTTTAAATATATATTCTATTTTATAAAATTTTGTTTATATTATATATAAATATCATAAGATTTTATATATTTTTATGGTCTTTATTTATGGATTCATATTTATCTTGTAGCATTATGTAATACCTATTTAATTCATTATAAGAATGTTTTTACCAACTAGAGTTATGAGATTAAGATGATTATACCTCATCATTATGATCCATAAGACATACCATTTTCATTTTATGCTCATTCTAAAAATATGTAGAAGATTAATCATGTGAACCGGAAGAATTACTCCAGGTAGCCTTCATAATTTTCTTTAAATTTCTCTTATAATCGACTTTAGTTTGAGTTTTTAGTAAATGAAAATTGTACACTATGTAAACTTTTTCCTTACATTCAAGGAGTCTATATTATTCAGTTCGTTTATTTTTATTTTTATATAGTTTTTGAAATATTTTAGCAAGATATGATAATTATATATCTTAATCTGGATTTCTTGAATTAGATGACTAATCCATAGTTGTTTTTATTGAACCTTATTTGTATTCTGATGATTTTATGCTTCATCCTGTATCTCAGATTTGTACATCATTAAAGTCCCAATCAATTACTTCATATAAGAAATTTTCCCTAGTATAGATTGGCATATAGTTTTAGAAATACAATTCCTATTAGAATGTGGTTTTTGAGTAATTTTAATTCTTGATCTAGTTGTAAAATTGGATCTCCCTAGGACACAACATTGTTGAAAATATCTTTTAATATTAAATTTATTTGAGGGATCCCTATATATTATCAAAAATAAGTTTTACATTAGTTTAACTTAATGGTATGAAATTTTTAGTTCCTTCATAAGAAATAAAAATAGTCTATCACATTACGTATAGGTTATTAGATTGAGATACTTGATTGAACTAATCATTTCTTAAAAAAAACATAATAAGATTCATGGATTTTCATGTAATATCATATTTTCATTCTTGATCATCATTCCAATCATCCAAATAATCCTTAAGAATCTAATAATGATTAATAACCTTTATGTAAAACCTTATTTCCATGATTTTAAAATAAATAATCATACAGACATTCCAACATCCATAGTTATCACTATTAAAATAAAGAGCATAAATTATTTACATATCTTCTCTATAATTATCCATTTCATGATGTATTCATATTAATATTTTACTCACGCTTGTTAAAGCTAAACAATATTCTTAATTATGAAAAAGAGCATCACATTTGATATTACTCTGTAAAAATAGTTTTCTCAAGAATTAAAAATACCAACTAAGACCTATCTCTGATATCAATTATTGGAATTAGATAGTACTAATATAATATTCAATGATTTAAAAAATGAGAAATGTATCAAATATGGTCCAACCTTGTTTTTGTACCAATTTTAGGTCTGGATGATGATGACGAAGACAAAGACACAAGAGGGGGGAGGGGGAGTTGAATTATATATTATAAAAACATTTATATATTCAGAGTACCCCTTTTGTTTATGAAGATAACCTTTCGTTCTCTCTTAAAGATGAGTGAGAAGAAAAAATAAATAAAGGAAATAAACACATCAATGTATAGTTGTTTATGGAACAAAGATCCCCCAATACACTAAATTAACTATCAACTCTATGAGCTTGTGATTTTCTCTAGTAGGTCCTATTATTTAGGTACCTTTAAAACTAAGTACAAGAATTTTACACCTTACAATGATTTCACATGGACTTATGGTTATTTAACAAGGAACCGTGAATACACAACTTAGTATAAGAATCCAAAACATTACCATGAATAAGTCTGACTAATCAAAACCCCAATAAATAAATAGAGTTTTATTTGACTGATAACACATTCTAAACCTTACAGTTAAAACAACAATTGGGAGATGTAATTTTCTTTAATAAAACACAATAATAAATCGATCTTTATCATTGTATAGGATTTATTCAAACAAAAATCGAGAAAACACTAGATAAATGTGTAAACATGTATCTCTCCAAAGTTTATCTTTAACAAAATTATTTATAGTTCTTGTAGAAGAAGATTTAAGAATAAGATGCAGTAGTAGGGACAACAACAATATTGAGTTGATCAAATAGATCAAAACATTTATGTCTCCAAAGTGTATCTCATAATGAAATGACACACTTGATAAATCTCAAATACAAATTCTCCATATGTATATCTCCTATATATTTTCTGATGAATAATGTCTTGATATTTATAGTGTATTTAAATAACCTCTAAGTCAAACCAACTCCATAAATATATCATAAAAAATTATTCATATTTTAATTTAAAATCATTTAAGGGACTCATAACTTCCTATCAAAATAAAAATGATTTACTCCATTGAAAATGATTTTTAGTTCTATCATAACGTGAATTTAAATAAATCATAAAGAGCCTTTTAGTTATACAGAAAATATATTTTAATATAACTTTACTTCTATTGAAATCATTGCATAAATCATAGATAATATCGTAGATTCAAAACTCTATCATTGAATAGTGAAACTTACGGTTCATTCATGAGAAGAAAAAACTCAAAATACAGGGTTGGAAATGTAGGGTTGATTCTAAATGTTCGGCTGATGATGTAGAATTGATTACATAATTAGGGTTTATAAACCAGAATTTTCATCCCTCAAATATAGGGCTTCTTCCAAACAAAGTGTGTATGATCCATACATGTTAATTCAGTCAATGGGTTGCTGAACCATATCTTATTCTTATAAATGTAGGGTATGAAAAATGTTTTCAAAATACATAAACATGTTCAGAATACTTTATCAATTATTCCCCCTAGATTAATGACATGAATATATTTCAATAATAAATATTCCAACAAATATTATTTTCCTAAAATTTACTTAAAAAACCTCATTAGTAAGATAAAGTTGGAAAATGTGAGAATATAAACTATAAAATCAATTAATGAATTTTTTTAATAAACACATGCTCAATTCATATATTACTAGAATGAAATATTTGGTTATCATATAATTAGAAATAAAAATAAAAATTATATGATAACAAAGGATATGTTTTTATTAAAAACATTTTTTATGCGTGGAATGTGTTTTTATCTTAACAAGTTAAATTGATCACTATGGGTGAATTATTTTAATAAAATGTTTTTATTATATATATAATAAAAAATTTTAAATTCATTTTATTATTTCATTCAATGGATAGGAATAAATCCATTTTTTTCTTAAAAATTTATTTTTCATGAAAAATGTGTTTCGAAATATTTTACACACATATGTAAAATTAATTTATGCCACTTATATTAATGTATTTATGAAAAAATGGTTTAAATATTTTGAACCAAGTGGTTTTAATTTGGTAAAAAGGACCCTTTTATTTTTAGTCCTTTTTAATAGTAACTGTGGTAAAACTTTTCATCTGAGTAAAGGGTAAACCAGGTTTACCTAGGGTAAAAATAAATATTAAGGTCACCATTTTTTATATTAATTATTACCAGATGATTTTAATTATACCCTTTTTATATTATCATGTAAATTAAATTTTTTAATAAAACCTTGTCCATGAAAATGACTTATATAACGTTAAAAGAAAAATAAAATAAAAATTTCACTCTCTTTTAAATATCTCTTATGTGTTCATGTTGGGAAAAAAGAAAGTCGTGAGTTAATATTAATGTTTATTTGTAGGATTAATAATTTATTTTCATGATGTAAATTTATTTATATTTTTTATTATTATATATTTACTGTAAATATTTACATGACACTAACAAAATATTCAATCAATTTATAGAAAAATAAAATAAGTTTTTTTTTAAAAATATGAATAGAAAAATAATTTGAAGGATTTATAGAGTTACATGAATTTTATAGATTAAAATATCATATTATTGTTATGTTAATGTATTATATTTGAATTAAATATTTTTCAATGTGTCTTAAACGTCAAATTTAATGAATAGTCTAAAAATTGACATTAATGATATTTTATAATAATTAAAAATTGATTAAATGATTTAAAATTCAAAAAAAAACAATATATTTAGAAACTATAAGGTAATATTGTTTAAAATATAAACCATGGTATATATATGAGTCACTTTTCCATTTATGGTAAAATTCTAATCCCTGTAGGATTTAAATTGTTGTTATTATAGTTAAGATAAAAAATGGTTAATAAAGGGGTTAAAAAATATGATAATGCTTAAAATGACAAAAATCCCACAAAAATTTAATTATATGATTTTAATTTTACTATATATTCTTTTTTTTAATTTATGTCAATTTGCAATAATTTTTCTTGATAATAAATTTATAATATTTTAATATTTTAAAAAATTCCAACTATGTCCTTTCCCTCCCTTATAAAAGACAACCCTAATTTCTCTTATTAACACCAATTTTATCCTTATATCATGAAAAAATACTACCAAATTCCATTATAAAATTATATATCTATGTTATAGAGGTGGTTTTATCCCCAAAATACCAATGCTGGGGTCTTAAGAGGAGATCGTAAGGAGTTATTTCAAGGAATAGGTAATCACCATAACCGAACACTTTCATTCTTTTTTTTACTTCCTCTCTTACCTCCTCATAAACATAGGGTATTTATCATAAAATAATAAATTAAGTATCCTATATATACCTAAATGTTAATACAATTATTAAACTACCGTTATACACCTCCTTTTCTATTAAATTGGAAGTGAAAGTATAACTTGTGTGTACGTACGACTTACAGTCTCCACATAACGATAGAATTCATTTTTTATCAGAATCATTTATTTATGGGTATTAGGATGGATAAATTTTTATATATTATATTTATGACATAATTGTTCATCTTAAATAATTAAAAAAATATAATATATACATTCATACTTTACAATGTTTTGTAAAATGATAATGTCTCTCATGCGTACACGTGGACTACCACCTCGACAAACCGATGCAATTAAATTTTCATTTGAAATTTACCTTGATGTTAATTAGGATGAATTTTATCAATATATATGATTTATATGATATAATAATTATTATAAAAAGTTTAATTATTTTCCATATTTCTTTTATTTCATCCTTTAAAAAGTTAAAACAATGTTCAAGCATACACACGACCTACCATCCCCATAAATAGTGTAATTAATTTTTCTATATCTAATTTTAGGGATTAATATATATATATATATTAAAAATATATGATATTTATATCATTATTAATATTCTATATATGCTGCAACTATGATCAAATTATAAAGATCAAAACTATTGAACCAAAATGTACTTTTAAAATGAAACACTTATCACCCAGAATAATGATTTGAATAAAGAACTGTTAATAAGTGGGTGATAAAAGGTTATAATTAAATTATATAGGGTATGATATATAAATATATATATTATGAATCTGAAAAATATTTGTAATACATATATATTTTTCATATAGGAGAATCGAACATGTATGAAATAATCCAGACCTGATGTAACCGTTTTATGTTACAATCTCATTATTTATTGGTATTGTTTATGATTAAGTTTACAATGATGATATTTCATTATCTAAATATCAATAAAATTAGAAAGATTATTTTTAAATGTTTATTTCTTTATAATTCATTTTTTAAATTCAATTTGTTCACTTAAATTACTCACGATACCAAAAGATTTTTTTAAAGAAATCCAAATTTATATCTCTCTTTAGTGAAAAAAACATTTTCTTTAATAACTATTTTTTCTAAAAATATATTAAATAATTTTTTGAATATTATTATATTATTATTTAAAATAATTTTTATCCATGATTTAATTTTTATAAAATGTATTAAAATAAATCTTATTGTTATTTTCTAAATGAGGGTAATTTTTGGAAAAATTTACGAAAGTGTGAAAGGAATGATTTATTTTAACTTATATGGAATGAATTGAAATTTCCACAATTATGAACACTTAATAATTTGAATATTAATTTATCTTATTTATCTTATTTTTAAAGGAATTTTTTTACTTAATATTTGGGATATTTTTAGATTATAAATAAGTTATTTTAAATAAAAAAGTGCGTTTTTCTCAGGAAATGTTTCATGTAATATTTTTAAAAAATATTTCATTTATGATAACATCATTTGAGGTTACTTATTATTTACTATTGATATGATCCAATTATTCCATCCTCATTATTTATATAGATGGTTTATGATTATGTTGACAAGATTTTTATGAAACCTCTTCATTTTCCGTCGTTTATGTTATGATGAAATGAACAAAGGTTTATGAAACCAATTTATTTTCCATTGGTTATATTATGATGAAATTTTTATGAAACCAATTTATTTTTCAAGGGTTATGATATGATTAATGTTTTATGATATAGTGGCACACACATGTATTGTTTTCAGTTTTTGATAGGTTGTCCTAGAATTATATAGTCCTCCAATGCATTGGATAATGAAAGATATATCATGTGATAAATATGACTAGAATATGGAGTGATCCCAATTCAATAAGGGACTCTATCCACTATTATAGTCTTATTTGTGAACCTTGAATACTAAAATGGTTTGGGGAGTAAACCTAATACACTATGATAGTATTGGATGTAAGCCTTGACTACAAATTTAATAACATTATATGAATATATGTATGCCACAAACTTATATCTTAATACACTGTCATGATCTCAAGGATCAAGTTCTTTGATTAATTTCTGATTCATAGCTTATGAACTTTGAATATTTATGGCATGATTCAATACTATGATCTTTTACATGTAGGGTAAGGTTTTAAAATGTTATGGTCATGTTATTATACCCGTATTATCATGTTATGTTGATATATCTCTTGTTTATCCTTACTAATAATTTCATCTCACCCTTTATTATGTTTTACCTAGGTTTTGAATAATGGTGTTAATTATGATACGTCTAATAAAGGTGATACTTACTTAGTTGGAGATGATGTAGTTCCCTTATAAACCAATTGTTTATGTATCCAATTTTGTAAATACCTATATTATTCTATTGTGGATTGTTATTTTATGTAATGAATACTAATATAATAAGATATTATATATATGAATGAAAAGTATGGGTCTCTATAGTTGGTATCAGAGTAATGTCTAGTTACCTTTGGAAACTATGATGAAAAAACTCTAATGAGAACCTTGTGGATAGTTCTAATTATAGAATAATATCTTAATGTTTTAGTAATGACTTGTGATGAACTAGGTTAAGCCTAATGTGTCATAGATTCAAAATAAAGTCTCAGGATTTATTCATCCTAAAAATGATCTTCCATGATTATGTGGTTCTCCACTATAATTATTATTCCACACACTATGATTTTTGGTTTTAGTCAATGGATGAAACCTAAATTAATCATGTTAATTTTTAATGTGATGTAAAATTAAATGGTTTTACTATTGAGAAACCAAATGTGATGAGATTTAGAATGTAAAATATCATTACAATTCTTACAAAACATTCTCAAGTTATGAATCAGGTCTATATTACAAATGAGAAAAATTAGGTTACAAAGTTATGTGGAGTCCTTCACGGGGAAACACCCATATTATTTTAGCAGGTTCACTAATCCACTAGTTGTTGAGAAATGGACTAGTACCACTAAAAAGATATTTTCCTTTCTCTAGTGCACATAACATGGTAAATTTATTCTAGATGTTTGTATTTTTAAAGGAAAAGTAGATCAATAGTGTAATTTTATCAAAAAATGAGGACACCAAAAGACATTAATTCTATAGAGTGTGATGAGTTTAAAAGATTATTTTTCAATATTTACCTTTTTCATATTATTCATATAAAAATAGAGAGGAAATTCATTGAGATAATTAGAAGGATGATGAATTCATTAGTACCAATGAGGTAAAATTTACAAGACTTGTGAGGTATGCTTCTGGTATTATGATCTATCTTGAAAGTAAGGTTTCTTAGTTATTCTGTGGCTTAAAACCAAGTCTCCAAAGGGAATTAGCCACAAGATACATTAGTATATATGAAGAAATAATTTTATGTTCTGTCAAGTTGTAAATAGAGATTGCAACTACATATCCATCTCATAGTTTTGATAATAAAAAAAATATGGAACACAAGGAAATTATAAATAATACTGATAAGTGAAGATGATAATTCATTTATACACAAAATGTGGAAGAAAACATGATGGAAATTGTATTAAGAGTACTGGAAAATGTTTTATGTCTGTAAAGGATGGTCATTGGGCAATAAAATGCTGAATTTATTGGAAGAAGTTATTTAATTATGGAGTAAAATCACCACATAATGCACCATACACACTAAAATGTTTCAAATGAATGGAATATGGGAATTATACAGACTAGTCCTCAAACATAATGGATAATGATGAATACTGACATTAGAAACCTCTTAATCACCGATATAAATGGAAATATCATGCAATCACTATTTCTGATGTGAAGTATGACAATGAAGTTATGAAAGGTAAACTTTTCATCCACTCTATAATCGAAAATGTATAATTTTATTACGGATATTCCCAATCTTTTATATCTAAGTAAGTTTTTTAGTTAATCAGAGTACAACCTCAGAGATTAGATGATGAATTTCTAGTGAAAACCCATAATGGTACATTGATCAGATCTCAAGTCTATTAATCTTTTTCGATGGAAGGTTATGGGAATTTTCTTCTTGTAAATATTTTTGTTCTTCTTGTAGTTGAATTTTATGTTATCTTATGCTAGTATTGAATTTATTTACTGAAATCCTACATTAATTGTCAATGAAGAGAAGTCACATTTGGTATTTTGAACCAACTTATTACAGTATATCAGTACGATGATAAATATGAACTTCAAATGGAAATTTCACACACTATATGGGTATGGATTCCTATTAAAAATGTATTTTATCCCATAGGTTTGGGAATAAAAATAAAATTAAATACATTATTATTGTGATAGAGTTTTTTATGTCTTTCCGGAAGAGTTTCCTAGTCTCCCACTAAATCATGAAGTTGACTTCTCAATAGAACTCATACCTGGTGTTAAACCTATTTCAAATAATATATATAATTAAATTGATTGAGTTATAGGAATCAAAGAATCATGTAACACTCTAATATTTTATGAAATATTTATTTTCAAATAAATTTTATTTCTTCGATAGATTGTGTTACATGCATATCGAGTTAAAATGAACTGTAAGATATTATTAATGCATTTTATTCCAATCCATTAAATTAGAGGGTATGAATATAAATAAATAAACTATTAAAAATTTATGGTTAAATATATATAAATTAATTATTTGGATATCAATTAATTATAAATAAAAATATAAATCAGTAGAAAGTAAAAGATATATTTTTCTGAAAATCGTGTTTATGCGCACAATGCATTTTTTATCTTAATAAATTAAATTATTCACTATTGGTAAATTATTTTTATGAAATTTATATACATTATATAGTCAATAAAATGTTTTAGAATTAATTTAATAGGCCTATATTCAGAATAAACCATGTTTTATGTTAAAAATATGTTTCTTTATAAAAATGGGTTTTCACGTGCGTTTAATTTAAAATTAATTTATGAAACTTTTAAAGATTTAATTTGATAAAATAGAATCCATATTTAGAATAAATTGGATCAAATTTGGTAAATATTTACCTTTTATTTTTTGTCAATATTGATTGAAAACATGGTAAAATTTATTAAACGGTAAAGGGAAAATTAGGGTTACCTAAGTTTAAAATAAGTGATAATACCATAATTTATAATATAATTCTTATTTTATGAATTTAATTAAAATATTATCACTTTATACTAAAACATTATTTTATTTAAGGTAAATGTTTCCATGAAAATGACCAATATGATACTTAAAGAAAAGAAAGTTACAAAATATCACTCCCTTAGTTTTAAATATCTCTTATATGTACACATAGGGACAAAAGAATGTTATGAATGAATATAAATTTATATTTTTTATATTATTAAATTATTTTCATGATAAAAATATATTTATATTTTTTTAAAATTTTATACTTACCTTAATATTTATACAAATCCGACACAATATTTATTTAATTAATAGAAAAATAAAATAGAGGATTTTAAAAATACTTAAACTAATATAATTTGAGTTACTTATAGTTTTACATGAATAATTTATATCACTATTACATAATAGTGTTTTAAAAAAGTATTATATCATAATTATAACTTTTTATTTATGTATATTTAGTCAAAATTAATGAATAGTGTCAAAATTGACATTAATGATATTTTATAAAAAATAATTTTTTATTAATTATTTAAAAATAATAAAAATATTTAAGTAGGATAAGGTGGATAATAAATGGTTTAAAAAATCACCCCTTGGAAATTTATTATCCAATTTTTACCATAGAAGTTAAATTATAACACTTTAATTGTGAAAAAGATGTTACTAGAGTTAATGTTAAAATAGGTTAACTAAAGGGTAAAACCAAAAGAAAAGGTTTAAGAAAACTATATAAACATATCAAAATTTTATTAGTTGGTGTTATTTCAACCCCTTACTATCATATCTTCATATATCTATCCTTAAAGAGGCATTTAGGCAAGACAACTACTTTTTAATGTTTTAATTTTTTAAGAACTTCCAATAGTAATTGTCAACTTAATTATAAAAGGGCACATCATCCTTTCACTTATTGACACATTTTGAGTCTTATTTCTTAACTATCACATGAAATAATACCTTATACACTTACTTATACACATTATATATCTAATGGTTATATAGGCCCTTACATTTCATACATGAAAATTATATTACTTTTATATAATACTTAATGCAATACACAAAAAAATGCCCAAATATTTTGTTAGTTTAGTTCCTTTAGAAACTGAAAAACATAAAAACTGGTACATAAGTGATATATATTATCTCCCACTTGGTTCTTCTCGACTATAATCATTCTTATAAATATAAAATGTAATAAATATATTTATAACTTGGGGAAAATGAATCATAAAAAGGGGTAAGGTCAAATACCTAGTAAGGGTAATTAAGGTAGATATGTAAGCATATTACTGAGTATAATGGTAAGAGAATAATATCATGAAATTAGAAATCATACCCCACTTATTAATGATTATAAACAATAATCATGTAATAAATATTGGAAATTCATAAGATATTATTAAAATGAAATAAATAACATAATGCATGAAATCATAACTTAAGAATAAGACATGTATTTGTTTTGAAGAAAGATAAATATATAATATGATTTCCATTGTAGTCAAGGAATCACTAGAATGTACATAATAACAATATGTGTTCACCAACCATACCATATGTTTTGTGATGTTTCACTACATTTTCCATATTAGTTGTATTATTTCACTCCCCATACCATATTGGTAGTCATTGTTCACTCTCATTGACATATTATTAGTCAAGTATCACTCCCAAGACAATCTTAATTTATCTCATGAGATATAAGTATTTAACCAATGCATCAAAGTGAGATATATATCCCACCCATATCATAATGAAATCATAAATACATATTCCACAAGATCATAAAAAATCATATAATAACCAATTAAATTGAATGAGTTTCATAAACATGTAATCATATCATAACCTATGGAGAAGATACTGGTTTCATAATTATTTCATAAAAAGCATAACCCCTGAAAAGAATAATGTTTATTAAATATCATTCCACAAAACATAAACCATATAGATAAAGAATATTAATTTTAGTGTTTAACTATAATAATTTTTGTAATCTTATATGGGGAAGAATTTTGGAATATTACTTAGAATATGAAATTTCCATAAAAATAACTTTTTAAAACATAAAACAATTTTAAAATCCTCTGTGTTGAAATGAATTTGAAAAAATATAAATGAATCCTGAAAAAAATAATTTAAAACATTTATTGTGGAAAATATCCTTTATTCTTTGAAAAATATGTTTTTTGAAACAGTAATATTTTTGAATACCCTTTTCTAATACTTATAGAGGAAGCATATAGTCTTATAAATAAAGATTGAAATAATTTTAGAAATTGTTTTCCTTGAAATCATATGAAGGAAGCTTGAAAATAAATTTAAATTTTTTTTCATTGAAATAGATTTTCAAACATATAAAGGAAGACTTTTAAAAACACTTTGAAATATAATACATTTCTTAAAAATCATTTTTCCTTAAAAATGATCAATATTGATCTTTTAAAAACATTTCTTGAGATAAATAATCATTTAACATTATAAAGTGTCCCATACCATGATTAATATTTTTAGTCATAATACCCATGAAATAATAACATTACATGAACCTTAAGATATCATGAAAATAAAAATATTCAAAATATAACATTTCAAATGGTACTATATACACCTTGTAAGAGAATACAACTACATAACAAAACATGTGTCTCAAAGAAGGAAAATTGAGACAAAACTTCCTTAATCAATTGGTAACTTTGGAACTGTAAAACCACATGAAATAGAGATCATAAAATTTGTATTTAAATAAATATATATTAAATTATAAATATCAGATAATAAATTCATGGGTTAAATGTATAGCACACAAAATAAATGAGTGGTGCATAAGGCATGTATCTTAGAAAAATGAAACGTGATATAAAATTCCCTTACACCATTATAAACAGTTGAATCATATTTTCCGTGAATTAAATAAAAGTATATAGATATAAAAATACAATACAATTCATAATAAGACTCATTATATACATTTATAGTAAGTATTTACAATATAAAAAATAAGCGAGTGGTGAATATGGCATGTGTCCCAAAAAAATAAAAGTGAGATAAAAATCCCTTACCTTATGTAAAATTCCCTCTATAAGTGTCCAAAACACATATATAGTGGTTTTAAAAATATTATAAACTTATTAAAAAATAATTATAAAATTTATTTTATAATATATAATTCATTTATGACTTTATATTACATGTTTATTGATAATTCCAAGTTAAACAAACATTTCTGGTAATAACTACTTTGTTTATCGTATGTGTTTTGAATTTTTATTCTTGATCCTATTTCTTAGATGATTATTTACTTATAGAATTTAAAACATGATTTATGTATAATATATATATATATATATATATATATGAAATGGAATACACCATTCATGGAGATAGTAAGTTGTACGTACGCATGAATGTTTTTTCCACTTTCTTATCGTACTAAAGGGAAAAAAGGTAAATTAAATATATATATATATGCATGTGTGTGTGTGTGTTTGTGTGTTTGTGTGTCTATTATCCCTTTATAATTATTATTTAATGTATTTTATATTTTATATTTATATAAATTTCTATAATCCTTCTTGAGATGGTTTGCATGGAAGATGAATCTCATCGCCTTGTGGTGATGGTAGGCCATATGTACACATGAGCTACGATATAATTCCCTTAATGGTAAAAGGTTGAGAAATTATATATTATATTAATTTCAAACAATAAATATAATGTAATATTGTTTATTTATATCCATGATATTTGTCATTACACACATCCAAATAATGTAGTGATGAAAAAAATATTACACCACGATGTGGAGACGGTGAGATGTAACCACACATGTGTGGTACTTTTGTTTTTTATAGAATAGATCAAATGTGGAATATGGTTGTTACATAATAATAATAACATATTAGAATATATTTAATATGGGATTTATTACTTTATAATGGAATAAACACATGAAGAGGAAGTATAAGAAGTAATAAATTTTAATGGGTTGGTAAAGATATTACCTCTTCTTTGATGATCTCCATCTAGATTCCTATTCGGGACACTAGAGTTATATTTTTTAGAAGTAAAGAACCTCTATAATGTTAATAGGTATGTTTTTAATGGAAATGGTAATGGTTTGGTTGAGCTATAATTCTAGATGTGGTGTAAGGAAATGAGGGAGGACGTACCCTTGTTTAATTAAGGTGAGTATCATTTTAGGAAACTCTTAAAATATTAAATTAATATAAATTGACTTTCAATTTTAAATTGAAAAAAGTGAGTTATTTAGATTATAATATGAGTATGGTTATAAATATTCCCAACCAATTATTTTTATAGATGTTTAGGTCATAATATTAACCTTATTTTTTAGTTTTAACCATTAGTTAAGCACTTTATCTTTTACAATGACAACTTCGATTTTTTTTCTCATTAGGGTAAATATAGTTACTATAAAATAAAAAAAAGAATCCAAAATGGATCATTGATGGAATTTTAAACCTTATCATAGTTATTTTTCTTGATTTTATTTTTTTATGAATTTTATATCATTTAATAAAATATTATAATTTTAAAGTGTCCTTTACGTCAATTGTGATACTATTCAATTTTTTTATTTTCTAAAATATGAAAAAAAGAGGATAAATTCGATAAATAATTTATAATATATCAATAATATGTCAAATATATCTAAAAAATTAGTTTATGTCATTAATTATGTTTATTTTTATATATTTTATTATTTTTAATATCATTTGTTTGATATTTCCATTAGTTAAACAACTACTGCATCATCATTATGAAAGATAGTAATTAAATTTTTAATTTATAAAAAATTAAAAATTAAATATAATAATTTAGATAAATTTATTATATTTAAAATTAATTTTTATACTTGAATTTATCTTTCATATAACCGTATATTAGAAATTTTATAGTTATTAAAAATATGATTATGCAAATTTTATCCTATCTTTAAATAAAATATTGTAAATGGAATATTCTTTCATAAGTGGAATAAAAAGGTTATAATTTTATAATAATGTTTATTTTATTCTAATAATACATAAATAGTAAAATTAGGTCATGTTTTTGGGTAATTTTATAATTTTATAATATTATTTTTACCTTTAATTACCCGATTCACCTTTAACCGTGGTAAAAATATTATACTAAAGTTACTATTCTCCAAAAATTAATTTTATACTTTTAAAAATTAAATATAATATTTATTAAAACCTTTTATGTCTATTTTTCCAAATTAAATTCAACAAATTGAAAAAATTAAGTTTAATGCTAATCATGTAGATGTAATAAGAATGCGGGTAAAAAGAACGTTCAAAAGTTCAATAATTTTTATATCTAATTTTAATATAAAAATGATTCTAGTGACTTAGATATATTTATATTTTATGTATTTTTAATTTAAAAATTAATTTAATGTTTAATAATTTTTTAAAATAAAAGGTAGTTTTTAACTACAATGTAATATTTTTAACTATTCATAAAAAACTTGTAACTTCTCAGAAAAATCCAAAACATTAACCCTAAGTTAATTTTGAAATTATAAATTTCAATATAATTTTTATTTTAGGATTTAAAATTTATATAAGGGTGTACAATTTATTTTAATATTATTCATATATGGATATTTAAATTAGATCACATGAGAAAATAATATTTTAAACATATAAAGACTTTACCAAAAATTATGCATTTCATTATAAATATGTTTTATTTATGTGAAATGTATTTTAAATAAAATTTAAAAATTCTTTATTATAATTAATATTACTATGTTTAATGGATAGGTTATAATTATCTCATTTAAATAATTATAATACTAAAGTGTTGTTTCTTAGAAAATTAGTGTTGCGTATAACGCAAGCCAAGTTGGTGTTGCGTGTGGTTCAAGTATTACTTGTTGCTGTGTATAACAAAATAAAAAAAAATAATTTTATATAATATCCAAAATCTATATGCATTATTTTGTGATGTGAAAATATAAAAAATATTAAATTAATTAAAAAAAGAATAATTCAAGAATTATTTGGGTGTTACATTCTACCCCCCTTAAAATGAATTTTTCCATTGAATTCATTTGGGTTATCAACGTCTTAATACTTGAAATATTCATTCATAGAAACCCAAATCATAAAAATGAATCCTAAAACATACTTTTAAAAAGGAATATTAGAAACACAACGACTACCCTGAGTAACACACAACTAGCTTTCCACATATGAGAACATAGGTGGGAAGTGAAAAAATAGACATGGAAGAGAAATCTAATTATCATGTTCTGATGGAGAGTGATAGAGAACATGTTTAGAAGAAAGTTAAAAATAACAAATCCAAAAATTATTAATGATTTAAGGGACCACATTATTCATCAGAAATTAAGGTACATGGAAATAAATTTTGGTTTCTATATCCTTTCCCTAGAGTTGAATAATTTTCATGAGAATAAATAATTACTTTATTTTAGGATAACATAACCCTTTGTTTTTCCTTGATAAATTCCCACTTCATATCTTATTTCAAGAAACTATGTTGAATTTTTCATTCTTGAATCATTATGAGATCAAAATATCTTTAAATAAAATTATAAATCATTCTATCTATCATTATCATAACAAAAGGGTGTAAAACGTTATCAAATATGAATAAATCCATCTATGGTGAGATAATACTTTAATCCCTAAAACTTCAAAAAAATTCATAAATTGTTACCTTTATGATTAAAATTCAATTCATTCAAAATAATTTCAGTAAATTTCCAAATTCAAATTATCATTATTCTCCCAAACAACATGACATCGCTCTTAATTGCCACACACCACACATTTTAATACCTTCCTACTATATTCTCTTGAAACATATAAAAGACAATATTTACCATACATCCTTATTGAAAAAATTCATGTTTCCATATTACAATTTGTATTGTATATATTACTTGAATTAATAAATTCTATAAACCCCATTCATGAGAGAAAAAAAATACTTTTTTCAAAAATCATTTATCAGTTCCAGGGTAACCAATACTGTCCAATTAAATTATTCATATCCAACATGTATCTTATCTAAACATCATTATCTAAACATTAGGAACAACTTGACACTTATCTTCCCCTTAATATTGTGTTTCCCATGAATATCACCTTTCCATTAAATCTCTTTTCTTGTCCATCAGAACTATCCAACATATTCTTGAAAATCCTTAGTGAAGAAACATAAACTAATCAATCATTATATAAGTAACCATTCATTATTCTAGAATCCAAGTAGATAAATAATTCAATCATTACACATTAATGATTGGAATGGGATATGTGATTCCTTGGTTTAGAAGTAAATTATTAGTTCAGGGAATTGAGTTAGGAAATGCTCGTGTTCTCCATAGATATGATATTGAACTCCATGATATTTCATAACTCAATGACCCTTTTTCCATTGAAGATAACATATTCCCCTCCAATTTAGGCATTCCTCATGGTTCATCATCCCTTCTTCTCGACATTTTAGAATCTGAATCTTCTTTCCTCTATGTTCCTAACCATGTAAACATTTATAAAAGTCTATCTTCCTCTTATTCAGGTGTTAATAGTATCCCCAAAGATATCATTTTCAAGGATATATCATGATAGATGATTCAACATAATCATGATATCTTTTTCACTAATGATCATCCATTTTTTACGTATCATCATAAAATTATCTATCACATTTAACATTATCATAGATCCCTTTTTGTTCCTTCCATTTACTAAAACTAGAATACTTTGAGTAAGAAATAATAATAATAGTGAGGAATCACATAACCATGAAAAACCACTTATAATATGTCTAAATTATGAAACATTACTAACTCTATGAAAAATGAAGTTTATCCAATGTTATTTATATAAAATTTTTATTTAAATCCTTCATAATGGTTTGTTATGTGTTTGTGAATCTCCAAAGAATATCCACCAAGAGTGTCAAATAAGGTGTGTAGTAAGTCTAATTGTCATGTACTGGGTTATGACCGAGTGAGGCCCAATACACCTTGTCAGAGTTTTTACACCTATAAATATCTATGCGAGAGAAACATCAACTTGTAGTATCATGAAAGGGATATATTTCTTGGAAAAAAATTGCTCAATCCCTTACTATAATTCCCATAAATTTTTGTATACTTTTACTCATCCTTAGACTTATCATTAAGGATATCCCTTGATATATCATTAGAAACATCGGAAGGGATATCACTAAAGTTTTACCATCCTACTTTCTAAAGGTCAACTAAACATTTTATCTAATACCAACTATAGATAACCTCACTTTTCATAAGTGTAAATTATAATACTTTTGTAGAATACTTAAAACATTACACAAAGAAACACTGAAATACTCTATTAGATTAGTGCTATTGGAAACATAGAAATATAAAAACTGGTGCATAAGTGATCTAATTATCTCCTACTAGGTTATTATATACTATAAACCTTTTTAGAAACATAAAAGATCATATATATCTTCATAACCCATTGGAAAGGAAACATAAAAAGGGGTGAGCTCAGATTATCAGTAAGGGTAATAAAGGGATATATGTAAGCATATTTCTGAGTATAGGGGTATGAGAATAATATCATGAAAAAACAAGACCGTTCCCTGCATATCAAGGTTCATAAACATAAATCATTTAAAATATCTAAAGGTAATAATACATGATTGATAAAATTAAAGAATATAATCCATGAAATTATTAAATAATAACAAGACATGGAATTTTTAGAAGACACATAAACATATAAAATGATTTCCATAGTAGTCAAGGCATCACTTTGAAGGCCATATTAGTAGTATGTACCATCTTGGTAGTCATGGTTCACTCCAATGACAATATTAGTTGTATTATTTCACTATGCATACTATCTTGGTAGTCATGGTTCACTCCCATGGCCATCTTAGTAGTCAATGTTCACTCTCAAGACCATCTTAGTTTATCTAATGAGATATTAATATTTACCCAATGAATTGAAGGGAGATATATGTACCATCCATTTAATAATGAAATTTTACTTACATGTTCCACAAGATCATAAAAAAATCATATCATAACCAATGAAATGGAATGGGTTTCATAAACATGTAATCATATCATATACCATAGAAAATATATATGTTTATAATCATTTCATTAAAAGAATAACCCATGAAAAGGAGAAGGTTTCTTAAACATCCTTCAATTAAAACATAAACCATTTAGATAAAGAATACGAATGATATTATTGAACTATAAAAATTTACATCATCTTAGATGGGGAATGATATTTTATGATTACATGGAAAAGGAAATTTTCATAAAAATCACTTTCTAAAACATATAAAACTTTCATAACAAATTTTTTTGAAACCACATTGAAAAAATATAAAGAAACCAGAAAAAAATCATTTAATTTTTCAAAGGAAAATTTCCTTTATTATTTAAAAAACTTATTTTTTAATATTAAAAAATTTAGAAAACATTTATCCAAAACTTATAACTGAATCATGAAAAGATTTAACTAATTATGAAAAAAAATTTCAAAACTGTATTCCTTGAAAACATATAAATAAAAATTAAAATCATTTTAAATAAATTTTCCTTGAAAATAAACATATAAAATTTAAAATTATTCCATGAAAAACACTTTAAAATATATTAAATTTATTTAAAATGCATTTCCTTGAAAATGGTCTTAAGATATCTTTTAAAAACATTTCTTGAGGGAAATCATCTTTAAACATTTCAAAGTGCCCATACCACTTTGAATCATTTTAGTCATAATCCCCATGAAATAATAAAACTGCACAAAGCTTAAATTATTATAAAAATAAGTATATTCCTGATATAACATGTAAAATGGTAGTTTATACACCTTTTAAATGAATATAGATGCATAACAAAACATGTGTCTCAAAGAAGGAAAATTGAGGCAAAACTACCTTACTCATTTGGTAACATTTGAAGTGTAAAACCCATGAAATAGAGATCATATAATGGAAATTTAAAATATCCATAAATTAATTTAATAAAATAATATAATAATTTATTGTTCATTATGTATACCACAAAAAGTAAATTAGTGTTGAAAAAGTCACGTATCTCACATAAATAAAAAGTGAGATGAAATTTCATTGCACCATTATAATTAGTCGAATTATATGCCCATTGAAAGAATGAAAAGTATATGGATATAAATATTCAATAAATTTCAGAAATATAATCACAAAATTAATATATTATAAGTATATACCACAAAAAAACGAGGGTGGTGAATATGGAATGTGTCACACAAAAATAAAAGTGTGACATAAATCCATTACCTTAGGCATGCTTCCCTCCGTCGGTCTCCCTAAATCAAGCATTGTGGGTCTAAACATATTATAAACTTATACATGTATATTAATATTATTTATGATATCATATATGATTAATTTATTACTTTATATATCCTATTTATTAATAATTCTACATTAAAGCGATGTTTCGAGTAATAACGACTATGTTTATTGTAAGTGATTTTACTTGTAATTATTCATCCTATTACTTAGATAATGATTTAATTACCTGAATAATGTAAAAAATAATTATATATCATATATAATTAGTATATAAATATATATAAAAGATCAATATATGAAATGTAATACACTATTCATGGAGATGATAAGCCATACGTATGCTTGAACGCTGTTTCCATGTTCATATCATACTAAACAGAAGAATGTAAATTTTATATATATATATATATATATATATTATTAAATTAGAAATAATATTTCAAAAATATCTTATTATTAATTATATAAATATTTATAATCATTCTAGATATGGTTAGCATGGAAGATGAATCTAATCGCGTCGTGGAGATAACAGGTCTTACGTACACACAAACAATGATATCATTCTCTTAATAGTATAGAGGGTGAGAAATAAAATGGTATATTAATTATAAATAATCCATATCATATGATATTTATTATTTATACCCATTATATCCATCATTATACCCATCCAAATAAAGTATTTATGAAAAAAATATGACACCACGATGTGAAGACGGTAAGCCGTATGTACACATGTGTGGTACTTTTGTTTTTGGTAGGATATATAGAAGAAGAAATATGGTTGTTCTATGATCATAATAACATCTAATAAAATAGTTGATACATAAATTATTAATTTATAATGAAATCAATTGATGAATATGAATTATAAGAATAAATAATTTTGAAAGAGTCGGTATAGAGATTACCTATTCTTTGACGATCTCCCTATAGATATCTTCTTGGGACACTAGATTTGGACTTTTCAGAAGTCCAGGACCACTAGAACGTTACAAGGGATGTTGAAAATTTAAATGGTCTGGTTTTGGTTGAACTATAACGCTCAAAGTAGTGTGATTAAGTGAGGGAGGAGGTACCATTTTATAATTGATGTAGGGGAACTTTGGGAAACTCTTAAAATATTAATTTAATATAAATTTATTTTTGATTTAAAATAGATTTAATGTGAGTGATTTATAATAAAATATGATTATGGGTATAAATACTCTAATGAAATTATTATTAGACATGTTTATATCATAATATTAACATTATATTTTGGTTTTAACCCTTAGTTAAACCCTTTATCTTTTACCCTGACAACATGGATTTTTACTCTTTAGGGTTAACATAGTTACTATAAAATGAAAAAATAATCCCAAATGGACCATGTATGACATGTTTAACCTTATTTTATATAGTTATCTAAATTTTATATTTTTATAAATTTTATATCATTTAATAAATTATTATTTATTTTAATTTACCCTTTATATCAATTTTGAAACTATTAAATATTTTTCCTTTTGAAAATATCCAAAAAAGATAATAACTCGGAACCAAAACATTAATATCTCACTAATATTTCAATGTTATCTATAAAATTAGAGTATGTCATTAATTATGTTAATTTATATTAATTTTAATGTTTTTAATATCATTTATTTTATAATTTCATTAATTAAACAATTTTTTAATCATCATTATGAAAGCCCTTTATTAAATTATTTAATTATACAAATTAAAAATAAATTATCATGATGAAGATAAATTTATTATATTTAAAATAAATATTTTTAGTTGAAATTATCTTATGTATTACCCTATATAAAAAAATTTATAGTTATTAAAACTACTGTATGAAAATTAATTTTTTTTATTATAAGAAAGAACCCCTTTTAAGGGCTGAGGGGGAACCCGGCAGGACATAATAGAAATAAAACATAACCCATGGACCAAAGATCAAAAATCACAAGATAACAAACAACCAATTCAATGGAAAAGCCCCTCCCATCACCTAAATCATATAATACAACTTCTATCATCTCATCAATATGAAACAAGCTGTGCCATGAGGAATTTCATGGGCCTAGTACCAATGGATAAGTCATACCCTCTCAAAAATCCAGATATGGAAACAATGGTACGGTGAAAGCTCCTTGCTCTGAACCTCATCTAGAGAAAACCCTTGTAGATTGGTTGGAGGATCCCTTAAACCACATACCAAGGTGAACCGGAGTAGAATCAAAGTAACATGAAAATAAAACCAAAAAAACACTATAAAACTATTAAATTCTAATACAACAGTTCTTCCCATGATCACAATTAGAAAACCATACCCCCTTAGGTTGCATCTCGAACACCAGAACCACCACCATAAATGACCCCACTGTAATGATCCCACAAGGAACCCTTCAACCCCAAAGCAGCAAGTAACCCAAAGGGGATGGAGCTCAAAGATGTGAGGTCTCAGGACATCCCCACCTAGGGATGGAAGACAGAGAAAACACAACATAGAAGTGCCTTCGAGGAGGGGATCGAATTTGATATGGATAAGAAACACTACTGTGGGCAGAAACTCGGTAGATCTTGGAAGAGGAAGAACCCACACTTACTGCTGAGTCTAACTAAATCACTAAATGGGTTAGAGGGGAAATAGTATAAACTAAGAGAAGGGCCATGCCGGTGGTTTTGACACCACTAGACCTACCATAAACCAACTAAAATCCACTCCACCACATAATTGAACCACCGACACTGTCATGATAAACCCTGAGAGAAAAAACCACCACAAAAACCCAAAATTAGAATACCTATCCCCCCTTTGAGAAAATATGATGTCAACACAAAGACACACATAAATACCAGAGCCATTGTTGACCTGCACAAATTTCGAGAGGAACCGAGTTCCAGATCCACACCATAAGCTGGATTTGACGAGCTGCACTGGCGCCGGCGAGCTTGAACATGGCTAAGCCATCGCTGCGCCACACCAACTCTGAGCCAAGGAAGAAGATATTGAGCCTCACCAAGAATGCTGTAGGAGGGAAGGATACAACATCATAAAGGAAACCCCAACCTTCATGAGAAAGGAAGGAAAAATCTTCTCCGAGACCACCCGTTATGTTATACAAAATATGAGTATGCCATTTTTTATTACGTTTAAATAAAATATTATAAATGTCATATTTTTACCCAAGTGGATTAAAAAGGTTTTAATTTTAGTATAATTTTGATTTTATTATAATCCCACTTATCCCATAAAATTAGGACAAGTGTTATGGTAATTTTATAATTTTATAATATTATTTTTACTTTTAATTACCCAATTTACCCATAACTGTGGTAAAAAAGTATACTAAAGTTAATATTCATGAAAAATTAAGTTGTTCCTATTAGACTATAAACATAATACAGATTAAAACCTTGTATTTATGTTTTTAAAAATTCAATTCAAATAAGTGAAAAAATAATGATTAATGATAATCCAGTTGACATAAGGAGAAGACATGTAAAAAGAATGTTCAAAATTTCAATAAGTCTTTATATCTAATTTTAATATAAAAAATGATTCCAATGAACTAAATTGGATTAAAATATGTATAATTGATCCATTATTACTTTCAAAATTAATTTAAATTATAATAATTATTCAAATCAAAAATTAAGTTTTTAACTAAAATATAGTATTTTTCACAATTCAGAAAAAAAAATGAATCTTCTCAGAAAAATACCAAAAATTTAATAGAAAATAATTTTAACATTATGAATTCAAAAAAGATATTTTTAAATTAAATTAAATATATATAAGTTCCTAAAATTAATTTTACTCTTATTCATAGAAGGACATAAAAAGAAGATCATTTGAGAAAATAGTATTTTAAATGTATAAAGACCTTACAAAAAATTATAAATTTCATTATAAATATGTTTTATTAATTTGAAAAATATTATAAATAAACTTTAAAAAATATTATAAATATAATTTAAAAAATATTATAAATAACCTTAAAAAAATATTTATTACTATTTATATTACTACATTTAATGGATTAGTTATAATTATAACATTTACATAATTATAATAATAATGAATTATTTTATAGAAAACCATTTTTGCATGTAACAAAAGCCAAGTTGTTGTTCCATGTAGTGCAAGCATAACTTGGTGTTGCGTATAACAGAATCCAAACATTGTTCATTTATATCATAAAAAAATCAAAATTAAATGTTTTGTGATGTGAAAATATCAAAAAGATTAAATTAGTTTGGAAAAATATAATTCCCAAAATCTTGTGGTGTTACAATGGTCTTCCCAAAAGACTGACCCTAGGATACTAAAGATGATTTCTAAAGAAGTTCTTTAAATGGAGATGTAATTTCCTGAACAGATCACTTTCTTTTTAATTATTTTTTTAACTAATAAAAATATATTATATTGTTTATAAACTAATAAATTAAATATCCTAAATATAATTAAAAGTTATTATGATTATTTAAACACCTTTATTCACCCTATTTCCATCAAATGATAAGTGAAAGTATCAATTGTGTATTTGTACGACTTACCGTATTTATGTTGCGATACAATTCATTTATCGTCGTTATATTTTATGGAAGGGTATTTTGATAGGTTTAATGTTTATATATGATAATTATGACATAATTATATTTTTATAAATATAATATCATATCTAACTTATCAACTTTCAAACTAATGGAAAACAATAACATCACTCGTGTGTACGTGTGAACTACCACCTCTACGAAGAGATGTGATTCATTTTTCATTTTAATTTTAATGGGATGGTAATAAGGATGAATTTAATGAATTAATATGATATATATGATATAGTAATTATTTTTTAAAGGTGAGTTTTAATTTAACTTTCTTCCATTCCATCCATTAAAAAACAAAAACAACGTTAATGAGTTTGTATGACCGACCATATCCATGAATGGTGTAATTAATTATGCTATCTCTATCATATATGAAGGGCTATAGAACATTTTATTAGAAATATATATATATTATATTTATATATGATTATGATTTTGAATATGATAGAACCATTATCAAAATATAATGACTATAAATATCTAACCAAATCATACATGAAAAACGATGCAGATATTTCCTAGAAGAGGGATATTAATAATGATTTTTTATCAAATAAATAATAAAAAGATATAAGTAAATAATATCTCATATTATATATTTGATTATGATTCTTTAATATATATATATATATATAATAAATATATTTTTATTATATATCGGGACCCAATGCGTATGAAGTAATTCAGACATAGGATAAGAGATTTTCATCTCACTTTTATTTCTGTGAGATACATACCATATTTACCACCTTTTTATTTTATTTTAGATATATAATAATAATGAATTACTTTTATTATTATTATTATGAAATTTATGGGGATTTTAATATCCATATAAGGTTCTCTAATTCATGAGACTTATGATTCAAATGTAACCAATGTAATATGGATTTTATATCATAATCTCATTGTTTCTTAGGATTGTTTTTGATTAAGATTATGTTGATGAAATATTATTATATATATCTCAATAAACTCATTATGTTATTTATTATATAAAAATTTCTTGAAAATAAATTTTGTAATTTCATTTTACTAACCTTAAGTACTCATGAGATTGATTTCTTTAATAAAAATCAACGTTATTTTCTCATTTTTTCAAAAAAAATACTTTTCTTTTGTATCAATGATTTATAAAAATATTTTAAAGATGGTTTTTAATATTGTAATATGATTTTTAAAGGTCATTTTACACAATTTTTACTTCATAAAAAATGTTTTAAAATGAATTTTCTTTTTATTTTCTAAATGAGGTAATTTTTTATTTTTTTATAAAAGTGTGAAAGGAATGATTTATTTTAACATATATGAAATGAATGGAATTTAACTCTATCATGAATGATAAATTATTTGAATACTTATTTAAAATTCTCAAATTTTATTTTCATATAATATTATATCCTTAATATTTGGAATTTTTTTTATGTTTTAGAAAGTTTATTTCAAAGTGAAAATTATATTTTCCTAAAGAAACATTCTAGTGATCCTTTAATGGACTTAACAATTTATGATAACATCATTTGATGTTACTTATACATTAATAGGGATATTATCTAATGATATAATCCTTATTCTTTTTCTGGATGGTTTATGATTACTTTAAAAAGATGGTTATGAAACCCATTATTTTTCCATAGGTTATGATAGGATGATATATTTATTGAACATGTTCCATTACATGGGTTATTATATGATAAAATGATTAAATATTTTAGAAAACCATTTATTTTAATGGGTTCTAATATTATGATTCTTTTATGATATTATGGCACACATATGTATTATTTTTATAATTTGACGGGTGGGACCTATATCTCCCTCTAATGCATTGGATAAAGATGGTTAAATCATGAGGTAAATATGTTATGTGTGAACCTGATTTCAGGTTTACAATTTTATTTTTGGAACTAGGTGTCATGTCCATAAGATTATTTATGGACCTTTTTTTCATTCCAATAACTTTATGTGAGTACCAAATTTTCATGTCCATAAGTTTATTCATTTACCTAGGTTTAATGTCCATATGTTTATCCATAGACCTAGATTAAAAGTCTATAAGATAATTCATAGACCTAGTTTCATGTGAATAATTTTATGTGTGGGCCTAATTACATTTCCATAACTTAATGAGTGAAAATGTCTATATTTATACATGTTCACAAAGTAATTAGATTATGTATTCCAAAAACTCATGTGTTATTCCAATGTTATGCTTTCATAGATCATGATATTTAATTCCTTTATGATTCATGTCTTATGAACTACCAAGATTTATTCCATGAATCAATATTATGATATATAGGGTATGGATTGTAAATCTTAATCTAATGTTATCATACAATTAATGATCATATTATTCTTATGTGATCATTGATATCACCCTTTTTTTACCCTTAATAAGTATCTAATCTTAACCTATATTGTTTTTCCATTCTCTATGTTAGGAAAAAAGGTTTTAGGAATGATATGTCTAATAATGGTTCTAGTCATGAAGGAAATAATATGAGACTCTTATGAACTAGTTTTTTATGTGTCCATGCTTCCAAAGATACTAGAACTATATGATTTTGGAATGGGTAATTAAGATTTGTAATAAATATTCATATAATAATATGTAAAATATATGTATGAAAAGTATTGTTTACTATAGTTGGTATTAGAGAAAATATTAGTTAACCTATAGAAACTTGTATTAGAAAATTTTAGTAAGAACCCTAGGTATTAGTCTATGTATATGATAAAATAAAAACGTTTTTGTAATAATCACAGATGACCTAGGTTAAAATCAAGGTGTTAAAAATTGAAAATAAGGTATCTAGATTTAGATATATTATGAATAATTGATCACTTTGATCTAAGATGCCTGAAGGCCACACAGAACATTTTAGTTTTACAAAGGAATTGATGATAAAATAATGGAGTTGGGGTGGTGAAAGGTTAGGCAAAATATTGAAGTGTATTATTTGATCTTAGTTATATAAATTACCTTATATCATGGAGAGAATTTTGGAATATTAATTACCATCACTAATGATTCGATGTTTAATTAGAAGTGAAAAACCCTAATGAAAAAATGATAACATCTCAAGTCTTTGATTATTCTCTTGTTGATATTATTTGGAATGTGCTTCTTTAAAATCAAGTTATTCTCCCTCTAGTTTAATTTGATGTTGTTTTGGGCCTGAATTATATTTCATTACTTAAATCCCACCTAAATTTTTGATTAAGGGAAGTCATGTATGGAATTTTGAATCAACATATTATCTTCTATCAATGTGACCATAAATATGAAATTATGCTCGAAATTACATCCATCATATGGGTCTTGATTCCAATTCAAAAGGGTTGTCTATATCAGATGGTTGGGGAGAAACTGAACATAAATATAGTCTGAATACGCAAGAGTTTATTGATGTATTCCTAGAATAGTTTTCCAGTCATCCATCGAATCATGAAGTTGTGTTTTATATTGAACTCATAACTAGTTTTACAACTTTATAAAATTATCCATATATAATGAACTTAATTAAGTTGCAGAAATTCAAGAAGAGACTATAGTAGAATATTAAAAATTAATTCATTTGGGAAAGTCTGTCACCATGGGTTGCACCATTCCTTTTTAAGAAGAAAAACGGATCAATGTGAATTTTCATTAATTATCAAGAACATAACAAGCTCACTATTAAGAACAAGTATCATATACCTAGTGTTGATGAGTTGTTTTATCAATGGTGAAAATATGAACACTTTTCTTTGTTTGATATTCCTTTTTGATATAATTAATTGAGGGTCAAGAAGGAGGATATACCTAAGATAACATTTCATATAAGGTATGAACACTATAAATTTATCGTGATTCCATTTTTTCTAACTAATCCCCCAACTATCCTCGTGGATTTAATGAATAAGGACTTTAGAGATTACCCTAATAAATTTTTAGTAGTCTTTATAGGTGATTTTCTTATATATTCAATGAGTAAGGAAGAGTATTATGATCATTTGAGGATTATTTTTAACTCCTTGAGGAAGAATAAACTTTTTGAAAAATTTACAAAGTGTGAAATTTGGATTTGTAAAGTTTCATTCTTGGGTCACTACAACAAAACATACTTTTAACATTGCTATAATCAAACTTTGTCAGTTATATAAAAGCGTTGACTACCGTAACACCACTAAAAGTCCTTGTATTTTATCAGTTCTAAAAAATCTCTAATATAATTTATATTTATCAGTGCAAATAAAAGCACTGATAAATCATTCTTTTATCAGCACTTTTATTTAGCACTGATAAAAGATTAATTTATAAAAAATTTGATTTTTACTTATAAAAGTACTAGTTATTATTGCTTTGTAAATCTCTAATAAAGGGAATATTTATAAGTTCATATGAAATAACTGATAACTCATACTTTTAACAGTGAATTTATTATCACTAATAAAGGTGAAAACTACAGTGTGATGTTACAACAAAATATATCACCAAAAATAGGTGTATTGTGCTATAACAACACACTACTTCAGCAAAAAAACAACAAAAATTAATAAAATAAGATAAAAATAATGAATTTAAATGAAATAAATTTTCTAACTCAAATAGTAGAAAAACGAAAACACTATTATAGAGTATGTAAGTTGTTATTTACAAAAATTAATGTAAATTTTGAATAAAAAGGCACACTTAGAGTCCTACCGGTCACAGCTTGAGTCTAATTGAGTTGTGAATAATTTAAATACATTATAAATGACTTATGTATTGTTTTTCTAAAGTAACAAAACAATCATTATGTGTTATCTCAGTTTTGAGTATGATAGTTGTTTTATTGATTAAAATTAGTGTCAGTTTTTAATAAAAAGATACACATCGAGTCATAATGGTCACATTGTGTGTTGGATTGAGGTGTGGATGATCCCAACACATAAATATATATTTATCTATTATTTCCTTAAATTACAAAAATAAAATGAAATCATTTTCATGGTTTTGAGAATGTGAGTTGTTTTTTCACTAAAACTAGTCTTAATTTTGAATAAAAAGACACACTTAGAGAGATTCCAGTCACACCGTGAATAAGATTGAGTCACACCTGAATGATACAAGTCCCAAATGACTCATGGATCATTTTACTAATGTATAAAAATAATCGAAATGAGTTTCCTTAGTTTTGAGTATGAAATTTGAGTTTTTTTTTACTAAAATGTCATTTTAAACTATAAACACACACTTGGAGCCATACATGTGGCATCGTGTGTGGGTTTTGACATGAGAATAATTCATACACTTAAAAAATAATTATGAATTTTTATACCGGATTATTAATACAATCCATGTGTGTTTCCTCAGTTTTTAGTGAGTGAATCTTTTTTTATTTAAATATCAATTTTATACATATAACAGACACCTTGAGTCATATCAGTCAGAGCGTGCCTCATATTGATGTGTAGATAATCCTTAAACATCCCAACTAACATATGTATTGTTTTCCTAAAGTTCCAAAAAAAATCTAAATGTGTTTTATTAGTTTTGGGTATGTTAGTTTTTTTTATTAAAATTAATGCCAGTTTTGAGTAAAAATATGCACTTGGAGTTATACCGGTTACATTGTGTGTTGGATTGAGGTGTTGGTGATCCCTACATTTCACAAGTGATGTGTGGATAATTTTACCAATGTAAAAAACAAATATAAATGTGTTTTTGTTTGTTTTGAATACGCCACTTTTTTTTTACTAGAATTTCATTTTAAGATAGAAACACACACTTTGAGCCATATAGGTGGCATCGTGTGTCAGTTAGATATGAGACTAATTAATATACATCACATATAAAATAGGAACTGTTTTCACAAATTATAAATACAATCTTATCACATTTTCTCAGTTTTTAGTGAGTGACATTTTTTCCTATTAAAATGTAAATTTTAAACTGATAACAGAGACTTGGAGTCATACCTGTCACACCGTGTGTTAGATTGAGGTGCATTTGGTCCCTAGACATCATAAATGGTGTATGAATAATTTTTCAAATGTATTAAAAAAATAAAAATGAATTTTCTCATTTTTGAGTATGCTACATCTATTTTTTACTAAAATTTCATTATAAACTAGGAAGATGCACAATGACTCTTATCTTAGGTGACAAGAGCTCTGTGAACCATTAAACAATTTTATCAAACCCAATCATGTTATGATCACTATTCTACTTCATTTACCAACAATTTTATTATTTTAAATCCAACACTTCTTTTCATCCTCCTACTTAGTCTCCACCTCAGTATTTTCCTTTGACATCTCCTCTACGTCGGTCTCTGACACCGACTCTACCTCCATCTTCACGTCTTCCTACGCATATTATTATGTAACATCCAAAGAATTTTATTTCTTGAAATTCAGAACTTATAAACCTATTTATTTCTTCCATTAGTATTATCCTTGATAAAGTGATAAAAAATAATACATAAGCATTCTAACACTAATGCTTTTCACCCCAAATATCTTTTGAAGGTCATAACTCGTACTAGATCACAAAAATAGCAGGTAATCACCTAAATTTGTTGTTAGCATACATTCTGAAAAAAAAATTACACTACCACTCATCCCTAAAAAATTGATTTTTTTGAGTAACTCCATTGTCAAAAATATTGATTAAACTGAGAAAAAATATAGTCAAAAAAATTATTATGGAATATATTTAATGAAATTGTAATAACATTTGTAAATTACTTATTGGGGGATGACGATTGTTTCATTATTTATTATTTCTCTCATAAATTTGAAAACATAATATCAACAATAGATATCATTATTGTTTTTAGACACTATATAAACATTGACCACAATATGTAAATTGTTTTTAAATGTTTTGATAGTTAAATATTTCTATATATAAATTCATTTTTTTCCAGTTGTAGTAATCCATATGATTTATCTTTTCAAACACTGACTTCCTGCCAAGATCTAGAATGTATTGAGTGACCTCATTATAATAACAAAATTCAAATTAAAACACCAACTGAACATATAATTATATTTTTATTAATAAAATTTTGATTTTAGTTTATTACATATTCACAATGCACATCATGTGTGGTCGTTTGGTTAGAAATCAATGCATTTAATCCAAAAAAATAAATATTCATGGTGTTTATGTTGAATTCCATCATCATCCAGTTTTGATTAAAAAAAATATTTAATGAAAAAATTAAAAATATATTTTATGTGATTAGATTATAGAGCTTTACATCTACACTTTATGTATCAAAAAGAGTCTATTGTCTAATGCTTTTTTACTGAACTCTTTGAGTAACTCCTCTTTTTTCTTCTATATTTCATCCTTATCCAATGTAATATTTTTCTTAGAAATTATATAGTTATTAATGAATCTAAATTATGATTTGCATGATCATCCCTTTATACAGTTGTAATATAAACTCCTCTAAAAAATAGGAATAGTTATTAATTTTAATAAATATATTTACCTCACTATTTAGATTGATGTATTATAAAAATATACCTTATGTATATATTAAAAACCGAGATGCCCATCTATTCATGCTTGAGAATCTCAATTAGAGTCCCAAGACCAATTAATTTGGTAAAGGATTCTCCATATTTGTTTTCTAAATATTCAATGTAAGACATAGTTTAATTTTTAAATGTGATATCTACATGAATCTTTAATAATAAGAAATATTGTTCTAAAACTAGAGGGGAGACGATACTCTCAGAAGGTCACTTTGTTTTCTTGCTAGATTCACTAGATTTTATTGATTTGACCTTTTTTTCTCCACCACATTATTCATATGTAATATCATACCTCATTTCATAACATTTATCATCTACTATTAAATGTTTTTTACATTAATGTTTTAAATACATTCCTCATGTGTCTTTATAATATTAGACAAATAAACTATGAATGCTCCAATAGTAGCATCAACCGTTGTAATATCTATACCATCAAGTGGAACATAAAACTCAGAATTGTGCTCCGAAACTACCTCAATACGCATTCTCATGTCATTTTTCGGGATGGGTTGATTATGTACCTGGTGTTTGGGGATATTATACACTATAACCATCACAACATGGCGGTATGTCGGTGTTGATAGATAAAAATCATGAACAACTATACCCTGCAATATTTTTGTTAATATAATGTTATTTGAAGTTGTTTTATTCACATTTAGGATAAAGAATAATGAAAAAATTGATCACCTCAGGTAAGGTATGTGATTGAGGGGAATTAATAGACATAAATATAGTGGGATCATTTCGTTTATATGCAGATCTTTTCTCCAGCAATTGTTCACTTTGATTCTTTCTTACACATCAAAATACCAAACTAGACCCCAAAATAATATCATATAGTGAGTATATTTGTGCTTGAATTCATCTCATCATATTATATGTATCTTCATGCGGTTTTATATTCCCAAAATATGTTCGAGGAGAGACTCCAAAAACTAATCCTTTAATGTGACCATAAATTTTCAGGCCGTTTCAAAGATACTAAAAGTCACTATTTGTCTGGTATAGAAATTTCCCATTATTGTGTCTAAACCATATACAAAAATATGAACATGTTTATTTAATGTAATATTGTTATAAATCATAAAAAATACAATTATATCATACTTACAAATTCCTCCCATACAACATTTATATTTTCATCAACTAATATACCATCCTTATTTACACGAGCCTCCTTACATTGCACATTATGTGGGATGGAAGTGGCTTCATATTTGGATTCATAAATCTTCATATAAACAAATGAAAATATATTGTTTCATATTACATAATTAAAATTTTATTGTTGATTAAAAATAAACACCAATTTCTTCTTTAATGATGCATACCACATCCTTCCTTTGTGATAGGGGTACGATGGTTTTGATGCACGTTCTTTATTTTCATAACTCATTTTATATTTGATAAATGAACTATTTTGAATCATGTTGGATAAAATAAATAATTTCAAATAATATATTATCGACCATAATGAACCTGAAATGTTTTCTCATTGCAACGATTGCAGACAGTAGTCCATGTTTCATGTTTTATAATGTCTGCATAACTAAGTGGGGGGTGAGGCATTATTTTCACATTAACATCCCTAAGATGTTACTTTGTCAGAAGAGTCTGGAAGCCTCTATGGGATTTTCTAGTGGCCATTAAGACAAATTTATTATGTAAATATTCTAAAATAAATTTAGTCTACAAGGAATAATGATATATAAATAAACATTTAATTATATAATTTTTACATAAAATATAGAGTGTGTATTATATAAAATTACTATTATATCTTTCAAATGTACTTCATTAGTTATAGGTTGGATGCGGAGCCATCAGTCAATATCAATTAACACATTCATTCTCATTGTTACCCCAAGATAAATAATGAATGTTAACTCGATAGGGTTAATAGGTTGGCCTCTTTGATTCCAACTGATTGCAAATTTTATACCCTGATTTCTCGCCTTGATAATTTTATTCAATACTCTGATGTTGTGTTGTTATTTTTTTCATTTTTTCATCAACATGTTTTTGATCTCATAATAATTCCACAGTTTCATCATTAAAAGTATGTTATTTCTCAAGATTGTAAAAATCATCATGTTCATTAGATAGTGTCTACATGATTAGTGAATCTTTTAATTTGTCCTGAATAACAACAATGAAATACACTCCATGCATAAAAGTACAAAATTGCATCCATATTGCATGAAAATTGTTACTGTCTTGAATAGAGTTATAATACATAAATACTATAGTACAACTGACCTTCACTACCATTATTTAATCCTTCCTCAGAAACTTGATTGCCTTCTATCTCTTCATAATTATAGGAAGTATTGTTTGAAAGTGAGATTCCAATCTATCATTAAGAGATGGAATACAATCAAGTGTCTAAGTATTAAAGTTTCTTAGTACCCTACACTAATGGAATCAGTCAACAAGTATCATCAATTGAAGAGGAATTGGAATACTTCCACTCTAATGGTCTTGAAGAAATTAATCTCACCCCACCTATATTGGACATCCCTTCTGTCTGCCCAATGATTTTTCACCTTCCAATAATGGATGGTTTTTAATCCAACATAATATCTCTATACTAACATACATCCATTTAAACGGTATTTTTTTCAACTTATTCTCAATATTGATCTAGAATTTTTTAACTCTTATAAATGAAATGGATCTGTTCAATGAAATCCTAAATTTATTATTGGGATATATTAAAAATAAAATCTAAGAGTAATTATAGATACTTCCCAGTAGTGAAAATTATACCACAGAGCATGAAGTAGATTTACAATTACCTCTAGTAATATCCTACTTTATGACTTATAATGATATTAATTGATGTAAAATATAATACTGAAGAGTGGTATTCCAGAAATTTAATCATATTCTATGATGGAAATTTCATCATATGACATGAAATATCCCACCAAATATTATAGGAGTTATCGTATTTCATTTATCATATTTAACAATTGAGATGATATTGTATTTTTGATTTGATCTTCTATTTTCACACAAACCATGGATAGAGTCATATTTTATGATATCATAAATTTTATGATAATTTTTTTTTCAAATAATTAGATTTTATATACGTAATACCATATAATATATAAATTCCATATGATATGGCTGAACAAATAAATCCTTCATATCATAAATTATCATATTTAAATAATAAAATAAGATATTTATTTATTCAAAAAACTAATAGACTAATACACTGTGTCCTTAAAGAAAAAGTCTCTGATACCACTTATGAATTTTAGGGTATCATCCTATGTTCACTAGAGGACTTCTAGAACCTCAACCAAGTGATAAATAGCGATCAAAGAAGAAGAGTGGTTTGGATATGGAATGCAACAAAGGGTTAATTTCAACATGGGATTACATATCTATTTTGTGCATTTTAGACATGGATAAAAATTTACATGACTTATAGAACATACAGATCCAAACTATAAAAAGTATAATTTCGTCATTTTTTTGTCTATATTGTTATTAACCATGTTAGATGGATCTTCAAATAATTGTTTTATTCTATAAATTAATTATATCTCTATTTTGATTGGTAAATCTATTAATAAATCACTTCTCTTGGTTTTATTGGTCAACTATCCAACCATGGTTAACTAACTTACTTTTGGGAAACACATTCTTTACTTGTTGTTATATATTTCTAATTCTATTTACCCAATTATTTCTCAACCCTATCCAATATAGTAAATTTTATAAAAAATTTTAAGCATACTTTTCTCACAAAAGAAATTGCCCATCAAACTTTGTAACCCATTGTTAAATTTTAATAATCATATTAAACTAATTAAAAAAACAAATCTCTCAAAACATGAATTAATAAAATAACTTTTGGAATGTGAATAATTAATTCCACATTTTATTGAATTAAATAAAAAAATTATTCATCAAAATCATAAATATTAACAACCCATTTCATGGTTTAACAATTTACACGAATAACCAAAATTCACAAAACATGTTTTAATGTTTTTTACACATACCTTGGTCCCTATTTGTTCATCCCCCATAAATGAGGGCTATAACTTGGTATCCCCTAATCCTTAAAAAACCATATAATTAAGTCTTTAGAAAATATAATCTAGCATACAAGAAGAATTAAATTTAGGAAACTAGCTATATTTTATAACCCTAAATTATTCAAATTAAGTTAAAACAGAGGGGGGGGGGGTGAGAGGTTTACTTGTTAATGCCATGAGTAGAGGAAACCATCTATGTGTGTATCTTGGAAAAAATGGATTGGACACTAAAAAATATGAAAGGAGATGAAGAAATAGAGCCACAATCATTTTATTTTAGTGATGATAAAGAGATTATTTTATCAATGATTACTTTAGAACTTATAATGATGAACATTATCCTCATATTTTTCTAGGGATGATAAATTTCAGTGCTATTAAATGAACATTTTATAGTAGCAGGTCCTGAAATATCTTGTGAGGGTATTTTGGTGGATCTTTCAAAGATGGATTTTATTAAGAAATATCCTAGACCGTCCAAAGTTACTATGATATGTAGTTATCCTAGATTATACATATATTATAGATACATTGTTGATAATTTCTCATGGATAAATTACCCACTCATTATGTTAACTCATAATGGAGTCATGTTCCATTTGATAAATGAATATGATGAAAATTTAAAAGAGATGAAGGGAATTCTAGTCAGCACACTCATTCATACACTACCCTACAGTGGATAAGGGTTTATAATATATAGTGAGGCATTAATGAAGGGATTGTGTTGTGTTCTTAGGAATAATTAGATGGTTATAGATTATGGCTCATGTCAATTAAAGGTTCATGAAAGGAATTACACAACACAGGATTTGGATTTATCTCAAATAAAATTTTCATTAAGGATATGGAAGAATTATCTTTATAGAGAAAGGTATGATATATATACTAATCACAAAATTTAAAATTAAATTTTTACACATAAAGAGATGAATATGATCTAGAGACGATCGTTGGAGATGATTAAAGTTTATGAATGCTCAAAAAATTACCACCCTAGGAAAGAGAAAAATGTGGAAGACGTTCTGAGTTGAGATAATCATTCCTACTTATCTATGATGTGTATAAAAAAAGATCCAATATTTATGGATTTTCAAAGGATGGGTCTGTAAATTATGACGGAAGGGGAGAAATATTATCTTGTTAAAATAAATATTCAACTATCTATCTAGGTGAAGATTAAAGAGAAACAAAAGTAAGATGTGGAGATATAAGATAAGGTGTGACAATGGTATGCGTTTAACCTTTCTTGAGATTTAATGATAAGGTTCAAGAACTTTGTATGTGTTCTATCAATGATAGATTAAGAAAAGGAGATGTTAGATGAAGACTACCGTTCTTAATTCTCTATTTATCCGAGAAGTATAAATATGTATATATATATGAATAAGTATTTCTAGTTGGAAACCATTAATAGAGATATTTATGAGTATGTATCTTGGTTCTTGGTATGATTTCATGTTAAGGTTGAGATATATAATTATAAAGGGATTTTATAACTATTACCCATACTAGAATGTAAATGTGAAAACATCATAATGTATTTTTACCATAAAAATTCCCAAAAAATTCTAAAAGAAACAATGCAATTTGGGTGGTAATTGATTTCCGTACGACACTTTATTTCCATTATAGAAGATTTAAATCTTGATAAAAATAATATAATTTATATTGAGTAAGTGGTAAGGTTTCATGGAATACCACATTCTATTATATAAAACCAGGATATGAGGTTTACCTCAATGTTTTAGAAAAGTCTTCTTTATAACCGGGATATAGAGTTGCGTTTTAACACTGTGTATCATCCTTAAATATATGCTTTGTCTGACAAAAATTAAAACCCTTTAGGATATTCTGAAATCATTTTCTATCAATTTTATTGGTTTTCGAGATCAACACCTTCCTCTAGTTGAGCTTTACTATAACAATAGATTTCACCTGAGAATTCAGATGGCCTTTTATGAATCCCAATATGGAAAGAAGTATATAACTCCAACATTTTGTGATTAAGTTGGAGAAATAAATCTATTGAGACCTGAGCTGGAAGAGGAAATAATAGAGAAAATAGGATCCATTAACCAACACATCAATGTAGCTCTGAGTCGACAGAAATGTTATGTCGCCAGTCAACAAAATGATATGGAATTTAATATTGGTGAGAGGGGTTTTATATGGATTTCTCCATGGAATAAGTTTATGATATTTTTAAATAAGTTTATTATAAGTCCTAATTATATTATCCCTTTTTATATTCATGATCAAGTAGGAATGGTAGATTATCAGTTGGTTTTCCTCCTCACCTCTTTCAAGTTCACAATGTGTTCTATGTATCTCTTATGGGGATGTACGTACCTAATCAATAAAATGTACTAAAATCACATGGTGTAACACTATAAAATGATCTTTATTATAATGAATAACTATTATAAATCTTGTATTATAGAGATAAATTACTAAATAATAAGACTACTCACATGGTGAAAGTTTTTTTGGGTGAAATCACAAATTCGAAGAAGCTACATGAGAACTCGAGGATATAATGAAACAAATATACCCTCATTTATTATATTTGAGTTATGATTTTTTAGGAGAAAGTTCATTTTAAGTGGGGTATAATTTAAAACCCTGATATTTTATGTTTTTTTAAAATATATTATATTTCTTCAATAACTTTCATGACACGCGAAACATAGGTTGAACAAACAGTGTGGTACAATTAAAATATTTTTGTCACCTATAAATTTTATTGAAGTGTATGAATATAAATAAATATATTATGAAAAATTTATGGTTACATATTTATAAATAAATTATTTGGATAATGATTAGTTATTAATAAAAATGAAAATCATTTGAATGCGAATGATATATTTTTTTCTTAAAAACCATTTTTAAATGCAAAATGTATTATTTTATCTTAATAAATTAAATTATTAACAATTGTTAAATAATTTTAAGGAAATTAATATATAATATAGTGAATAAAATTTTTTGACATTCATTTTCATGGAATGATATATGAATAAACCAAATTTTCTAAATAAAAAATTATTTTTAGAAAAGAAGTTTTTTTCACGTGTTACACACTTATTTTGAAATTAATTTGGTCCACTTTTAAAAAATTATGTTACTGTATTTGAGGTTAAAATAGGATAACTAAAGAATTAAAAACACATGTAAGGCTTAAAACACCACTTAAACCTATAAAACTTTTATTGGTTGATTGATTTAAAACACATAATATATTAACTTCAGTTAACTAGCATTTCTGATGAATTTTTTGAAGATAATTGCATTATTATATTTTAATCCTTTATGAAATTATAGAACTATATCTCACCTCAATTATGAAAGGGTGCATCATCTCATAACTTATTTAAATATTTTGAGTATTCTATATCAACCATAATATACCTTAATATATTCTAAACATTCTATAAACTATCAAGAGGTTATTTATTCCATAAAAACCAACCATAGGATCCTTAAGACACCACAACAAAAACGGGGTTTAGCGGCGGTTTTGTGGTGGCGGCTCAAAAAACCGCCGCTAAACGTTTTCGCCGAAAGGTTTCGTGGCGGTTTTTAATAAACAGCCACGAAACCTGAAATTTTTTAAAATAGTCGCGACCCTTCCCTACCCCCACCGCGATCTTTCCCCCAAACACTACGCCCTCCCTTCTTCCCCTAACCCCCCCCCCCCGACAACACGCGACCTCCGGATAATTCCCCAAACCCCCGTGCCCTCATGATCTTTCCCCTAACCCCCGTCAGGCGACCAGCGACCTCCGGCGACCCCGCGACCTTCGGCGACTCCGCGACCTCCGTCTCCGGCGACCCCACGACCTCCACCTCCGGCGACCCGTCTTTTCCAAGTATGTATCCATTTAACTAGGTTTGAAATATAGAAAATTTTTATAGAGATTATGGTTATGGTAGGTCTTGTGTTATTTTTGAATATTTTGATTAATTTTTAGTATTATTTTGTTTCTTTGATATTCAATTTGTGGATGTGCTGTGAAAATCATTTTATGTGCATCAAAAAATAGATTTCCCTAGAAAACATTCCATTGGTTATAAATCAATGCCATATAATTTGTTTGTAAAATGTGCTTGGTTTGATGAAATATTTTGAAACCATTGATTTTATTAGGAATTTAGAAAATAATTGATGTGATTGTTGTGTGAAATGTGTGTTTTTTAAATGAGTGTTTTATGGAAAATCACTCTAATTTGATAGGAATCCTTTGGGATTTGTTTGCTAATTTTATGTTTTTTGGAAAATTATTGGGATGTTTTTATTATTTTAAATCATTTGAATTGGTTTTCTGTAATAATTTGTTTCTTTTAAAAACCAATTCAGTTTTAAAGGAATTTGGAACCCCACGGGGGGTTTGAAAAACAGACTATTTTCATTTAATGAAATTGATATAGTAAATGTTTTTTACATTAATTAAATATTGAGATTTGACAATCTTAGGTGGTATCAAGAAATGGTTTATAATGTTTTAGGATTTACGTATGCAATTTGGTTCTTTTACAAGAACATGTGTTATTTGAAAAATTTATTTTTGGAAAATTCAATTTTTGAGAATAGTTTTTTTATTCTATTGTGAATTTTGTTGTTTTAAAAGAATTTATAGGAGAATGTGATGTTCCATTTAGGATGTTTTGGGATATCTTGGTGTGATTTTGGGGAAACAAATACTTAAGGGTCTATGCTTTAGTTTATTTGATGTGATCCCCCCTCCAAAAAAGATCAATTATGAAATTAGAGTGTTCATATTATGGGTTCTTCCAACTTTTTTTTACCCTGTCTATGATCCAATTGGAGTGGTTGGTGTGGTTTCATTTTTGGGGTGATGTGATTTAGTTTACTTAAGGAATCACATCATTAGTGGCTCTATTAGGTATTTTATTGTCTAGTAGTTTAGAAACTTGAACCTTGGAATAACTGTTAGATCGATGAGGATATGTTTTTCTTGGAGTCTACTGGGTGATAACATGGAATGATAAGCAGTAATGAAATTTTATAGAAAACATGGGTAAAAATTTCCCTTTTTCCTAGTTCTAAACAAAAGTAGGTACATAATGTATATCAATTATAACTCAGAAATCCAATCAGTACAAAATAAAATAAGCAGTAGAGGCATAAGTACCAAGGAACACTATAGTGTAGACTAGAAGAATACTTATACCATAATAAATCATGTGCACAATCCAATTCCTATAACACATTCCTAGGAAGAAGAGAAATACCCCATGAGTAAACCCCCCCCGAAAATGCTATGTTTTCCCCTAGAACAATGGGACTAGGAAACCAAGGAAATACCCAAGAGAAAACCTCCTAATAATAACAAAACATGGACGATCGACTCAAGATAAACCTTCCACCTAAGTACCCAAGGTAACCTAAGTGCTCATTTTCACAAATCAATTTCAATATTTTAGAAGTAACCATTTCATTTTAATTTATCAATAATCATGGAAAACATTTCTCTCAAAAACCCCTTCTTAAACAAATTAAAATAGTCATTCCAATTTGATAAAGAAACTTATAAATTAAGAGAAATTAGTCTAATTATCATAGGCTAGAGATGGAACCACCTACCTCAAAGCTGAAGTCACACATTCCCGTAATGGGATCCACCAACAATGAAAGCCAATGATGAAAACGAAGGCCCTAGAATATAATAAAAACATTAATATTGATATAAATTATAAAAGAAGGGGTTGGTGGAAAGGGAAAACACCAAATACCTCAAGAACAGACATCCGACGCACCACAACTAACCAAGGAATGGACTCTATAATGAGATCTCACAAAGGATCTAGAAGAATACAAAAAGATTCAAAAACTTAGGCCACCAGATCTGATAATGTTACCCTAGGGTGCCACCATTATCAAGAGAAACGAAGAATCAGAAATATTTCTTACCCAGAGAGATGCACCATGACTATAATAAAAGATCCAATGTTGAATGGATCAATCTAGATGGAGCATAGTCTCCCAAAATATCCCAAGAAGATATCTTGGTAGGGATCCAAGGGCCTAGAGAAAAGAACTGAAACCAAAATATCCACTCGCCTATTTTAAAAACTACACGAGGGCCATTTGATGATGTGTAATACTATTACTTTCTGTGAAATCCATGGTGTTCTATTATGTTGAAAAATCCTTCACCTCGGATTAAAAATCCATTATTTTAAAATTTACAATGTGAAACTACCCTTCCTGAGGTGTAAACTTTCACAACATGAATAACCTTTGATGACCTGTATCCAGTAATAGTTACACAGTGTGTAACCTAGTAATAGAGTGTGAAATACTTTTGAATCATGTAGAAAAAGCTGGTTAAAGATGAAAGTACAACAAATATCGGACTTCAACAGTTTAGGTATCTTACCAATTCCTTCCTAGTCCTTTACAAACAATGGAAAAAAGGAAAACCATGAAGAGGATAAAAAAATACCTGATAGATCATTAATAGGATCTTACAAACTCCCCACTATAAATAATTTTTTTCCTCAATAAGTCATGTAAAAGATGTAATCCATGGAAAAATATGAGTTCACTTCTCCTTCATCAACGACTCGTGTTCTCTGTCTCCAACTCAACGACACCCTCATGAGGAACTCATGGAAGGTACAACCATGTAATATATATGGATAATAGATATATGAATATTTTTCTTTGGTTTATGAGGATAAATGGGACAGAACCATTTAATTCTTTTAAAAAAAAGTATCATCACTCAAAATAAAAGATCACTTGAACCATATTATTATTATATAAATAAAAGTTACTTGATTATATGTAATGAAAAGATAATAATTTATAGTAATGTCGATAAAGACCAAAAAAATAAAACTCATCTTTTTAATGAATTAAATAATCCTTGTCTATCTTTGAAGAATAGGTAATCACGACTAAATAAATGGTTAATAGATGAAAAAACATTGAAATGAAGTGGGGGAATGATCATAATGTGTTATCACTGTGTTAGATCTAGTGACAAGAATTTTCATTGGCTTATAAAAAAGTATCAACAACATTGTTCAAATTATGAAACTAAATATGGTAAAAAAAATATTCCATATTATTTTTATTGATCTATAATATTGATAAGTGAAGGTAATGATTATTAAACATAATACAATGAGGGGAAACTCTAGAAATGGGAACCCATGCATTGGTATTCTATATTAGTGATTTTGGATGGATGTTATAAATACCGACTGATATCCCATTTCTAGATATGGAAAATAAAATAAAACATTTAATTGAGATGATCAAGCACGTGAGTATATGAGATGTTCAGGAAAGTTGTAGTATTTTTTGAGAGGGTGTGGAAGTAATCTGAGTGGACCAATGCAACTCCCTTCCCATGAAGCTTCCCTCTTTTCTAAATTTTATTTTATGAACATATTGGGAGATTGTTAGATGACATGTCATATGATAAAAAAGAATAATCAGAGGGGTTTTACATGATTAATTGGGCTATTTGATGGGGCTTCACATGATCAGGAACAGATCACATGAATTGCATAACCCCTTTGGGTATATATTAATACCTATGCTTTGGGTATTTCTTTGTTCCTAAAATATACAGTGCTCATTTGGCTAGCATCAAAAAATTCCCCCCACAAAAGTGATATTTTAAGGAACAAGGACTCAGTTATGAGGTAGGAAATGACTTCATGAGTCTCTTATGCTTTCTCTGGTTGGAATTCAAAACACCCTTTGGTCTTCTATAAGTCCATTCATATTCCTTGAGGTTCCCTATAAATAGTGGGTGAGAGGCTGGTCAATCGACCGGTGACATGAAGCTCCATAGCTCTCAAAACCTCCTATCTTCTGCGATTGTTTTGCAAGACAACTTTGCCTGACCTCATCACAAGAACCATACAAGAGACCTAATCATGTGATCATGTCACTTGACCTCTTTGTGTGATCACCTTGTCTAAATATCTCACTTAATCAATCCATGAACTAATCAATGGTAATTTATTTGAACTTTAATGCACACCCTTGGCCATTAGTCTATCTTATGTGATTCGATTGTCTCTTGAGGATTTTTTTCATGATCTACTAATCTTTATGTGATTAATGTGACCTTCACATGGTAACATGATTATATGTATTAAGAAAAATTGTGTGATCAAAAGATGTTTTATGGGTTATGTGATTTTCGTGACCTAGAATGGATCATGTGGTCCACATAATTTTTTCCATGTTATGCACTTATTTTGTTTGATTAGCACAACTGATTCTCTCTTAATGGTTACATATATTCTAATATATTCTCTACTCTATTTAAATATGTCCTCTATTTCTCAAATGTCTTCTTATGTGGTAGACTGGAGAGACCTTTTTTCCTGGAACCATAATGTCAATCATCGATACAATGTATTTTATAACAATGATGTTTTAAAGGTTCTTATTCTAACTGAACATCAACCCATTTAATCCTTGTTCCTCCTCCTTATAGGACAAATGACTAGTAGTTATCCCTCCCCTCTCTTATTTGGAACATTTTGATCCATACACTTTAATCATTTATGGAATCAAATATTTTCAATTTTGATCATCTCTAAACTATAAGTATAAATCCATGTGACCCCCAATCTCTTGTTTCATTTGATGTTATCTTGTGTTTCATTCTAAATCCATAATTTTTGGTATTTTGTATGCTTTAGGTATTGTTATTGAATTGGATCAACTTTTTCATCAAAATTAAATGAAAGGGTGTTTATGAATATTGTGTAGGTGGTGCATAAATTTTCTCCTCATTATATATATGTTGTATGTGTTGTTTGATACACAAGTGTAGAAGGGAAGGTAACAATGGATCAGGATGGAATAAAATTTGATTTCATCATAGATGAGATTCAGGAAAGGTTTTTTAGCACTGTGTAAGGTCATCTGGTTTATAATTATTAATCATGTACATCCATGAATCAAATTTAAATTGTTGATGAAACTTGGAATGATAACCAAGAGGGGTATGTATTAATGTGAAATGATAATATCTTAAAAGTTATTTAAATAAATTCCTCAATGATGGTGAATTATATACAACATAATTGATTGTGGAGATCTTATCCAAGTAAGAGTGACTTGAGTAAAATGATGTATATTTTTGGTTGGGTGTAATTAAATTTTATTATTACTTGGACCATTAGTTGGGTTTCATTCCAATGATGTTTCTATATTGTTAATTAGGTTTGGCATAATGATAACCATTTCTTTGGAATGCTATATATGTTGGATATTTTTTAACCATGTTGAACACTTTATAATAAGTTGTATAAGATGCCAACTATCATTCTTATTGGTATATGGGTTGGGTGTGATTCCAACCAAATTTTTGTGGTTATGTAGGTTATACATGATTCTGATAATTTATCTTTGTTTTTACATAGATTGGGCATAATTACAAATATTCCTATGACTTCTTATATGGGTTGGGTGCGATTAAAACCAGTGTTTTTGTTAGTTACATGGGTTGAATGTAATTCCAATTATTGTTATTATTTATTACATGGGTTGGGTGTAATGTTAACCATTGTTATCTTCATGTATATATGTTGGGTGTAAAACCAAACCTACTCTTCTTTGATAGTTGTGTTGGGTGTGATTAAAACCATGAATGTTTTTAGTACTTGTGTTGGGTGTGATTAAAACCATGAATGTTTTATTATTTATAAATGGTTTCTTATTTGGTTTGTTTTCCAGGGAAGTGGTGCAGTATAAGAAGAAATGCTATTTTTTTTTTCAGGTCAGCATTTCGCGGTGGTTTTAACCGCCGCTAATGTTTTACCACTTATACATTTAGCGGTGGTTTAAACCGCCGCTAAATGTATTCGGCAATAAAATTAGCGGTGGTTAAAACCGCCGTGAAATCACTCCGGAATTAGTGGCGGTTAAAACCGCCGCTAAGAAGGCGCATGACACGCCTGAATTTCGCGGCGATTATAGCCACCGATAATTAAATAGCCCGTAAAACCGCTGCTAAATTTACCAAAAACCGCCGCAAAATGAGGTACTACGACACTTTTCTTTGACCGCCGCGAAATGCATAAAACCGCCGCTAATAGATTTCTGATGCCCTGTTTAGCGGTGGTTTCTGTAAACCGCCGCCAAATCATATAGCGGCGGTTTAAACTACCGCTATATGAAAAAAAACCGCTGGTAAGAGGTGGTTTTCTTGTAGTGAGAGGTGATCTAAAGTATTTCTTTCAATGGAGAGGTGATCACTTTAACCGATCACTTTATTTTTAATTATTCCTTTTCCTCCTCAAAATATATTATATTATTTATTAAATAATAAATTAAGTATATAAAAATAAATTAAATGTTATTATTATTATTAAACCACAATTATTCACCCTCTTTCTATCAAATGAGTAGTGAAAGTATCCCTTGTGTATATGTACGACTTACTATATCCATGTAGTGATACAATCCATTTCTCATAATTATCTTTTATAGATAGTAATTTTCATGGGTATAATGTTTATATGTGATAATTAGGAATTAATTATACTTATTTAATAATAATATCATATCTACCTTCTTATCTTCAAAAACATTGGAAGACGATAATATCTCTTGTGCGTATGTGCCGACTACCACCCTAGTGAAGAGATGTGATTCATTTTTAATTAATATTTTACTTAGATAATAATATGGTTGAATTTAACTAATATTATATATATATATTTATTATATAATAATTATTCTATAATGGTGATTTATTATTTACCTTTCTTTTGTTCCATTCAATAAAAAATGAAAACAACATTCATCCCTACATAGGACATTCCATCTCCATGAGTGGTGTAATTAATTTTTACATGTTAGTATTATATTATTGAAAATAAACATGTATATAATTAATATTTATGATATTTATATCATGATTAAAATCCTATTTATATGGTAACCATGATAAAAATACAAGGACCAAAATTATAGAGCCAAAACAAACATGAAAAAATGAAGCAGATATTACCCAGAAAAATGATTTTAATTAATAATTTTTAACACAAGGGTGATAAAAAGTTATTATTAAATAATATATAGTATTATATATGTGATTATATTTCAATAATATATTTATAATAAGTATATAATTCGTATACATGAGATTTAAATGTGTGGGAAGGAAGTCAAACCTAAGGAAATAGATTTCCACCTCACTTTAATTTCTATGAGACGTATGCCATATTCACCAATTGTATCTATTGTGTTATGTATATAATGAACATGAAGTTATTTTATTTTTATTATTACTAAATTTATTTGGATATTAATATCAATTTAATGTTCTTTTTTCATTGGACTTAAGATCCAAATGTTACATAAGTAGTGAAGGTTTTATTTCATAATCTCAATGTTGATCAAGATTGTTTATGATTAAAGTTTTTATGATGAAATATTTTGATATAAATATTAATGAACTCATTAATTTACATATACTATGGTTATTTACCTAAAATAAATGTTTTAATTTCGTTACCATCACCTTAAGTACTCAATATTTAGAAAATATTTTTTTAAGAAAATTTGACCTTATCTCTCTCTTCAGTCAAATTTTTTTTTTCGTTCATATGAATGTTCTATAAAAATGAATTAAATAAGTTTTGTAATAGTATAATTTGACTATTAAAATAATTGTAACAAATATATATTTTTGTCATTTTTTAAAATCAATCTTCTTGTCATTTTCTGAAGGATTTACTTTTTGATTTTTCTTCAAATGTGTGAAATGAATATTTTATTTTAACATTTAAGGCAAGAAATTGAATTTCCTAAAATCAGGACTTATAAATGATTTAAATATTCATTTAAAAATTTATAATGTTATTTTAATATAAAAAATTTGTCTTAATATTTAGAAATTTTTTATGTTTTAAAAAGGTTATTTCAAAGTGAAATAGATATTTTCATTAGAAACATTCCAATCATCCATTAAAACAATTCTTCATCTATGATAACATAATTTGATGTTACTTCTAATTTACTCGAGATATGATTTAGTTTAATGTTCTTATTATTTATATATATGGGTCATGAATATGTTAATAAGATGTTTATTAAATCTATTCATTTTACCCAGGTTATTCTAGGATGAAATATTTATGAAAACCATTCCTTTTACATGGTTTATGCTATGATGAAATGATAAAATGTTTATGAAACCCATTACTTTCCACGTGTTCTAATATTATGGATTTTTTATAATATTTTCTCATACATATGTATGATTTTCATTATGTGATGGGTGAGCCTGATATCTCACTCTAATACATTGGGTAAAGATGGATAACTCATGATGTAAATATGTTATGAATATACTTTATTTCATGTTCACAATTTTATGTGTGAACCTATATTTAATGTCTATAATATTATGCTAAGTCATGGTTTTAAAGTCTATAAGTTTATTTAAAGTCTTTAATTTCATGTCCATAAGTTTTCTCATGGACCCAACATTTATGTTAATAAGTTTATGCATGTTCCTATATTTCATGTCTATAAGGTTATAAGTATAGATGGTTTCATATATATAAGTTTATACGAGGGATGATTTTCATTTCTAAAACATAATGAGTGAAACTACTTATCTTTATTCATGTTAATAAATTTAAAAATTATATATTTAATAACTAATGTCTTACACCAATTTAATTCTTTCATGTGTTATTTTATTTTATTCCTTTATGATTTGTGTCTTATGGCCTTCTACAATTTATTCCATGACTGAATATTATGATATGTAGTGTATGGATTTAAAATGTTAGTATCATGTTATCATACCCTTATTCTCATGTTATTATTATGTGATCATTGATATCTCCCTTGTTTACTCTCAACAATCATTTGTGCTCACCCTTTATTATGTTTCATTTCCCTAGGTTATGGAGTAAGGTTTTAGGAATGATATATATAAGAAGGGTGCTAGTTATGAATGAACAAGTGAGTCACCTTGGATGGAATATGTTTTTTTATTAAAAATAAATATGGATCAGTGAAACATTTCATTGATTATTATGAACAAAACAAGACTAAAATCAAGAATAAGTATCCTATTCCTCATATTAAAGAATTTTTTGACCAACTATGTGAAGCTTAATACTTTTCCAAGATCAAACTTTATTCTGGATATCACCAATTGATAGGGAATAAGGAGAATATGCCCAAGATATAATTCAATACAAGGTGTGATCAATATGAATATATAGTGATGCCATTTTTCATACTAATTTTTATGGTATCTTCATGTATATAATGAATAGAGTCTTTAGGTACTACCTTGATCAGTTTTTAATCATCTTTATAGATGATATTATTATATATTAAAAGAGAAAGGAAGAGCATGAATATCACTTTATGATTGTACTAAGTACCCCAAGGAAGGAGAATATGTATGAGAAACTTTAAAAGTGTGAATTTTGTATTCAAAAAGATTCATTGTTGTGTCATATAATCTGAAGATAGGGTATGTCTATAGATCTATCAAAGAAGAAAGTTATTGAACATTGTCCTAGAGCAACCAATGTGATTGAGATCTATAGTTTTCTTTGTTTGGATAGATATTATCAATTATTTGTGGAGAATTAATCATGAATATCTTACCGAAAACCTACGTTAAATCGAAATGGATCCAAGTTACACTAGATAGATGAATGTGAGGAACATTTCCTGGAAATGAATAAATGATTAATCATCTCTCCTAATATTACTTTAACTTATAGTGTATGAGAGTTTGTAATATATAGTGATACATTGAATAAAGTTTTGGGATGTGTTATCATGAATAATGATATGGATATAACTTATTACTCATGAAAATTGATGGTTCAGGTGAAAATTTACCCAACTCCTGATTTGGATTTAGTTGTTGCAATTTTTTCATTAAAGATATGGAGGCATTATCTTTGTGGAAAAAATGTTATTTTTACACTAATCATAAAATTTTAAATTATATATTCAATTAAAAAATAGTTGAATATGTTCCATAAGAGATAGTTGGACTAGATTGAATAATATGAATACCCATTACATTAACACCATGGGAAGGTGAACAATGTTCTGGATGATTTAAGATTAAAGGATTATGCTAGCTTAACTATGATGAGGATCAAAAAAAGACCTAATATTTATAGATTTTCAATGTATGGATTTAGAAATATTAATGGAAGGGCTAAAATATTGTCTTTATATATTAATTTTCAATCATCTATCCATGTGAGGATTAAATATGCATATATAGAATATGTGTAACTATAGAATAAGGTCAGAAATGTTCTCGCATTTAACCCTGATTATAATGGAATGATAAGGTTTTGAAACAACGTTTTTATCCTCTATATAGAAGATTTTAAGAGGTATCTATTGGATGGGACTCATTGTTCATTCTTCTCTATTCATATTCAAAGTAAAAAATATGTATAATGATCTAAAAGTGTATTTCTGGATGAATAACAAGAAAATAGATATTAAAAAGTATATGTCTTAGTGCTTTATATTTCTTCATTTTAAGTGTGAGAGAAAAAATTCGAATGATATGTTACAACTGTTACCCATACCAGAATGGAAATGTAAAACCATCACACCATGGATTTTGTCATCGGAATCCCCAAAATATCTAAACTCCATAATGATATCTGTGTTATAATAATTCAACTTACTAATTCAACACAATTTATTTCTATTAAAGAAGCATTTTTATTGATAAATTTTCCAAAATATACATTAAGGAAGTGTTAAGGATTCAATAACTACCACATTATATTTTATTTGATTGGGGCCAAAGTTTTACCTTGAAGTTTGGGAAAATTATTCAACAATATATGGATATAGAGTTGAGTTTTAATAAAACTTATCATCCTCAGAAATATGGTCATTATGATAGATCCATTCAAACCCTAGAGGATATGTTGTGATCTTTTTCATTGTATTTTAAATGTAGTTTGAATCATCCTCTACCTCTTGTTTAGTTTTATTGAAGAAAAATTTTTCAATTGAGCATTCATATGGCTCTTTATGAATCCCCACATGGTTATAAGTGTAAAAATACAAAAATTTTCGATGAAGTTGGAAAAATAATTCTATTAAGATCTGAGCAATATGATGAAATAGTAGTAGAAGTCATATCTATTTGACAACACATCAAGACAAATTAGAGTTGATAGAAATGTCATGATGATAATTGTCAGTGATTTGGAGTTCGATGTTGGTGAAAAGGAGTTTTTAAGAATTTATCTATGTAATAATGTTATGATATTCCAAAATAAAAAATCTAACCCTAACTATATTATCCCCTTTAATATTTTTGATCAATTAGGAATGATATCTTATCACTTGTAACTTCTGCCGAACCTCTCTCAGGTTAATGATGAGTTCCATGTATCTCCCCAAAGGAAGTACATACTTTATCCTTCAAAATCACTAAAATCAGAGGTAATAACATCATAGCATGATATTTCTTATGAATAAAAACTATTATAAATCTTTTATCACAGTGATAAAGATCTATGGAACAAGACTACTCGCTTGGTTAATGTTCTGTGGAGGAATCTGAAATTCAAAGAAGCTACTTTAGAACCTAAGGATATAATAGAAAATAGATATCCTTATTTATTTATATAAAAGTTATAAAATTTAAAAGTAAGAATTCATTTAAGGGGGTAAAATATAAAAATATGATATTTTATAATATATTTCTCTATAAATTCTTTCTTTCATAGCTTGTGGTGCACACAGCACCAAGTTGAAACTTGATATACCATTAAACAATAAATATTTAATGTGATATTTATCACCTAGAAATTAGATTGGTAGGTATGAACATTACCAAATAAATTATTTAAAATATATTGTTTAAATATGTATAAAATAAATTCATTGGTTATCAAATAATGAGAAATAAAAATAAAAACCATTTGAAAATAAAAGAGGCAGTTTCTAGAAAAATGGTTTTTATGTGTGTAATGTGTTTTTATTAATAAATTAAAGGACTCACTATTGGTGAATTATTTTAATTAAATTTAAATATTATATATTTAATAATTTTTTTAATATCCATCTAATTATTTTTAGGCCTGAGATGAGAATAAATCTAGTTTTATTTTTAAAAATATATTTTCCAAAAAACGGATTTAATCACATTTTTCACTCTTATTTTAAAATTAATTTCTACTACTTATATAAATTGAATTATGAAAAATGGAATCCATATTTGAAATCATGAGTTTAAAATTTGGTAAATAGGTCCCTTTTATTTTTATTCATTTTGAATAGTAACTATGGAAAGATTTATCACCTCGATAAATGGAAAATCATATTAACCTAGGTTATAATTAAATGTTAAGGTCACTAAATTTCATATTAATTATTATAATATTAAGGTAATTTAATAATTATCACCTTATTCTTGAAATTAAATTTTTTAAGGGGCACTGGATCATGAAAATGACCTAAATAATATTTAAAGAAAAAAAAATACAGAAGGTCACTCTCTTAATTTTAAAAATAACTTAATTGTTTACATAGAGAAAAAGAAAGATGAGAATAAATATTAATGGTTATGTTGAGAATAATAAAATTATTTTCATGATATAAATTTATTTTAAATTTCTATTAATTATATAATTACTTTAAATTCTTACATAATGCTGACACAATGCATCTTTAATTAATAGAAAAATATAATAAATTATTTAAAAAACATTAATGTAATATAATTTGATTGATTTATAGTGACAAAAAAATTATATATATGAATATAACATATTTTTATTTTGTTAAATTATTATATTATAATTCCACTGTTTTATTTGGGTCTTCGAATTCAAATTAAATGAATACTTCCAAGATTGACATCGATGATATTTTACAATAAAAATTATTTTAATAAATGATTTAAAATTAAAAGAAATATATTTTATTTGTCCAATTTAATGTAATATATTTTTAAATATCAATTATCATCCATCTATGAGTCACTTTTCCTTTTATGGTAAAATTATCAACCCTTTAGGATTGAAATATTTGTTACAATGGTTGAGGTAAAAAACAGTCAACGAAGGGGTTAATAAAAATGATAAGGTTAAAAATGATACCAAATCCAATATAAATTTATTTTAATTATTTTATAATAACTCAATAATATTTTTATTCAAATTTATGGCCAGTTTTAGTCATTTTTCTTGAGTATATCATTATTATATTTTAATATTTTATGAAATAACAAGTGTGTCCTCTCCCTCCCTTATAAAAGGACACCCCTCTTTTCTATTATTTATATCACTTTGAGCCTTATAGATTATCCAAATACTATAAAATTACATTATAAAATTATCTATTCAAGTTATAGAGGTGTTTTTCTCCCAGAAATACCAACCCTTGGTTTCTTAAGAAGAGATCCAAAGTTGTTATTTCAAATTATAGGTAACCACCTTAACTGATTAATTTCTATTTTTACTTATTCATTTACCAACTATACATATATTTAATTTATTATAAAATAATAAGTTAAATATCATAAAAATACTAAAATGATTTTATGATTATTAGACCACAACTAAACACCATCTTTCTTATCAAATGGGAAGTGAAAGTATCTCTCATGCATGCGTATGCCTTACCATCTCCACATAACGGTGAAATTCATTTTTATCACAATATTTTATAGACGGGTATTATAAAGGGTTTAATATTTATATATGATATTTATGAGATAATTATTATTTCTTAATTATAATATCATATCGACATTCTTACCTTCCAATTCGTTGGAACATGATAATGTTTCTTGTGTGTACGGGTGGACTACGACCTCCCTAAAGAGATGTGATTTTTAATTCATTTTTGAAATACATGGATGGTAATAATGATGGATTTTATGAATATATATGGTCTACACGAAATAATAATTATTATATAAATGTAAATTATTATTCAACTTTTTTCATTTCCATCCTTCAAAAAGTTAGAACAACGTTCATGATTACATACGTCCTACCATCCCCATGAAACGTGTCGTATTATACATACATAATTTTTATTATTTTGGATATTATGGAAAAATTATCAAAGTATAAGGACCAAAACTATTGAACTAAAATATATGTGAAAATCGAAGCAGTTATCAAACGGAACTATGGTTTTAATAAAACATTATTAATAAATGATAGATAAAGGGGTATAAGTAAATATTATATGTTATGATATATCTTAATATGTTTCTATAATATATTTATAATGAATCAATATTTATTATATAGGATTTTTGAAACATGTATGAAGGAATTCAGACATAATGAAAGGGTTTTAGGATACAATCTCATTGTTTAAAAGGATTTTTCATGATTAAGTTTATGATTATTAAATGTCACTATATAACTATAAAAAACGTATGAATTTTATTCTATTTTATTTTCTAGAGAGAAAAAATTTTCATTCCATCTTCCTCACTTTATGTCCTCAAGAGACCAGAAGAAATTTCTTATGGTTATCTTAGTTTATTTCTCTCTCTGATCAAAGAACCTTTTTATTCCATATCCATGTTTTCTAAAAAGGTTTTCATGAATGTATTTAATTTTATCCTATTATTTTTTAAAGAAAATTTTGTCCATTATTTAATTTTAAATAAATGGTTTGTAATTAATATTCTTTTCATCTTCTAAATGAGGAACTTCTTGACTTTTTTTTTGAAAGTGTGAATGAACTATTTTCTTTTAACATATACGAAATCAATATAATTTATCATCATCTTGACTACTTAGTGATTTAATTTTAATTTACATGTTTCTATGTTTATTTTCAAATAATTTTTTTTATTTAATATTTAGAGTTTTCTTATATTTTAAATTAGAGATTTGAAAGAGAAAGGGGTATTTTCTTTAGGAAATGTTCCAAGTAATATTTTAAATTAATTTTTCACTTATGATAACTAATGATAACACATTTTAATATATAATATTTAACATTATATAAGTGTTTTAAATTAATTTTACTAAATAATTTCATGTATTTCAATGTTTTACTAATAAACCATTATTTAAAATTAAATAATTGAAATGCAATAAATGTGGGTTTTTATTGATTTATTTTAATGAAGATTATTTTGTGAAATTTAATATGTGTGATTAATTATTTTTCAAGTAAAAAATATGGTCCAACTACGCTTCTCTCTAACCTCACGGTCCTATTTAGATACATATCTAGTTTTTGATGGGTCGACTGAATATGCCAAGCCAACGGGAGGGCCTGCCCAGTGAACCCACGAGTGAGACACACAGGGGACTAGGCCCATGAAACATATGGACTATGGGAAAGAACTCATGGGTGTATAGGTGGTAATAACACTACACATGAAATGTGGGTATGTTGCAACCCAATATGAGTGTGAACATGTGTAACTAGTGGCCCACCCTAGAGCATGATTCTAAACGGTGTCAACAGATGATTTTCTTATAATTGAATACAGATATCCACCATGCTTCTGATGTGGGATGTAATTTCTATGGAACTATTAATAATTTAAAAAAACTTATCATCCCGCACCACTATTATTTCCCCACTCTTTGATAGAACCCACCATTATCTATTGGGCTTGACATCATCTCTCGATGTCATCTCGATGCCACTACGACAGTGGGAACCACCATGGACACTAATGGAATATCATGGGCACACTAAAAATCACCACATCGAGGCCCAAGAGCACCTTAGATCTCCCATAAAAACTCAGTTTATATATATATTCCATTTCTAATATTCATATGGATAATGGGAAAGTAATAAAATTCAGGAATGAGGTGATTCCATTGCTACCACATGCACCAAGCCACTGCCATGATGCCAAACGATTCATATATGACTTTTACCATACACCCCTAAAACCATGAAGTAAGATTCACCATGTGAGTTCATACTAAAAATCAGAAAAGCCATATGTTTACGATGATTCAAATCACCAATATTTATGATATGTAAGATTTCAAAGATCTAAAAAAAAGTTAATCTCTCATAAAAAATATGGAAATATTTTAAATAAAAGATGGAAAAGTGATTCTATACCTATAAAAGAAGGTCCTTGACAACATTTATGGAGCTCAACACCATGTGGAGGATGCTAAACCAATGTTAGAGCATGTTTTTTTATTTAGTTTTTAGGGGATTTCTTTTATTTATTTTATATTAGATTTTATTTATTTTGTTAATAATATAATTCATTCATTTTTCTCCATTCAAGTGTTCAATATGTTATCTTCACCATTATTCTTCTTTGTCAGATTATTTTTTACATTAGATTTTATTTATATTATTAATAATATAATTCATGCATTTTTCATCATTCAAGTGTTCACTATGTGCTCTACACCAATATTATTATTTTTATTCTTTTTCTTCATCTTATTTCTATTTCTCTTATACCAAAATTTATTTTATTTTATTTTTCTTCTTATTTTCTTTCAAACACTCTCTCTCATTAATTTTATATTCTCTTCTTATCATTATCACCATTGTGACCCCTTACCCCTGATAACGAGTGGTTGGACCAAGGATTATCCCTTGGGGAGGTTATGTGTTCTTGAATTTTGTTCTTAAATTATTCATGTTTTATTTTATGTTTATGGTAGATTTTAGTGACATGCATAAGTGTGGATATTGTCCACAATGACATAAAACTTAATTAAAATTATATTATTTCATTTTTATATTTTCCCTCCCTCTATTTGGACACAATATTTTTATATGGAGGAGTTGAGTCGTTTAATGGATGAAATTAATTAATATAAAGCTAGGTCTTAGAATATTTTACACTCTCTATTGAGGTGTTTCATCATCCTTCGTTATAAGTTGAAGGGGAATTTATATTTCATAGGCATTTAAGATTTCACAGCCTTTAAAAAATGGAATACTAACACATGTGTGTGAGTTCAAAACTATATTATCAAATTGAAATTTAAAAAAATAAAGAAAAATTGTGATGGAACCTAAAATAGAACCTAAAGGCCGTGTATGCTCTATATAATATAATTCCATTTCATTGCAGGATAATTTATATTTTCATGTTACTTGATTATTTTATAAAATAATAAAAACATAATAATATCATAGTTTTCCGAAAAAGTTAAGTATTTATTAGTTTAATTATAATTAGTAAGTTAAAAAATTGACCCTCATTATGTTAGATGACCCTTTAATCTATTGTTATTCATTATAAAAAAATAGAAATTTTCTTTTTCCACACCTTGTTATAGGCATGCGTTAATAAAATCAATTTATGTTACTTATGATTTACTAGGGATATGATCCAACAATCCCATCCATATTCTTTATCAATATGGTTGATAATTATGATGTAATGATGTTTATGGAACCCATTTATTTTCCATGGGTTATCCTATGATGAATTGATGAAAGTTTCAAGAAACCCATATATTTTTAATAGTTTAATCTTAAATTAAATGTTTATAAAACCCATTTTATTCATGGGTTATGATATGATGAATTGTTTATGATCTTGTGTTAATCATATTTATAGTTTTCATTATATTATGGTTGGTCGTAGAATTATATAGTACTATAATGACATTGGTAAATATGGATATCTCATGAGATAAATATGACTCCAATTTAGAGTGAAACCAATATAGTAAGGGAACCAATCGACAATGATAGTGTTGGGAGTGAACCTGGACTACTTTGATAGATTTATTAGTGAAACCAAACTACTATTATAGTCTTGTAAGTGAGTCATGAATACTAAGGAAATTATTTTTTATGTTCATGTGTATGTAACAAACTTATGTCTCATACCAATTTTATGCCCTCATCATGTTCTTTGATTCCTCTATGATTAAATTCTTTAAAAATTCCATGCTTTATTACATGATTCAAAATTACGATATTTGATTTGAACTTTATGGGTTTTAAATGTTATCATCTTGTTCTCAAATCCTTATTCCCTTGTAAAATTGATATCTCTTGTGGTTACCCTTATTGAGATCCCAATCTCACCCTTTCCTATGTTTCCTTTCCATGAGTTATTAAAAATTATATTAAATATGATATATCTAATAACGATGATAGTTATGAAGAGGTCAGTGGGAGATGTTTTTTTTCATTTATTAAACAGTTTTTTATGCATCCATGTTTCCAATGACACTAGAACTATGAAATTATGACATGGATCGTTATATTATGTAATGAATATTCATCTAACATGAGGTAATATTTATGTATGAAAAGTATGGGTCACTATAATAACCATGATAATATGGTAAAATCAGTTTATTATATATACTAATTTTTTTATGTTGATGTCACAACAGCTTTTCATCTCTATTTCCATCCTATGGGAAATTAAAACATCAACTTTATGTATTTGTGGACTACTACCGACACGAAGAGGTGTGCTTTGTTTTTCATCACCACCACACAAGGCATGTTGTTAAGATGTATTTAATGAATATATATAATTATGATTTTCTAAAAGAAAATATATTAATTACCTTCTCACCCTTCCATCTATTGGAAAACGGTAATGTCGATCATGTGTACGTGTGGACTACCACCTCCCAAAGGTGATGTGATTTGTTTTTAATATATTAATTTAATGAATGATTATAATATTAAATTTCATGTATAAAAATTATAATTATTTCAGGATTAAAAATATTTAAATGAAGGAACAATGTCCCCTTTGACCATGGTCACCGTATCGAAGTTGTTTTGGGATTACAACCCAAATGTTCTAAAAAATGCATGAAATGAACTTAATTGATTTAGTTACTATATAAGACATGGTAATAAATTAAAGAAAAGGTATAATAATTATTTAATACACATGAAAATAGTTTTACATAAATTAATTAATTAAATAATATATATATATATATATATATATATATGTATGTACGCTGTGAGTTAGACTTGAGGTAGGAGATTTTTCTTTTAAACCTTATATTCTAAAGATCAAAAGATTTTATTCAATTTTCACCCATATAAATATTATTTAAATTAATTGGAGATGATATTAAAATACTTAATGGAATCTTAAAATTAATTTTATAACATTTTTGACTTCATTTATGAAGGTTTTAAAGTAAATAATTTGTAACCATTATCGAATGGGTTATTTTTAAAAATTTTACAAAAGTCTGAAATGAATATTTTTTAATATATAATGTAAAGCCCCGGAAGTTCCATGGAAATTTTTTTCATAAATACATGAGAATTTTATGAATCTGTGAAAACTAACGGCGCGTGATTCCAAGGCCCGGTGTGCTCAGAATCAATTTCTAATGTTTTGTTCGGGTACATTAAGTAAATGTACGAGTGGGTTTTTATAACTTTTGTACCAGTTCTCAGAATTGAAATCTGAGGACACAATTGAACTCATAATGCCGATATTCTCTTAATAAGACTTTCACCTTGATTGTAGTTAGTCGAGAATAAAATAATGTTTTTGGGTTTTTAGAGAATGATTTAAATAAAAATAAAGTTTGTGGCTTTATTTTAATTTGTTGGTTTAAACCTCCCCATTGAAGTTGGAGGTGGGTCCACCACACCTTAACCTCCCAAAAGAGGTTATGGTGGTGGGGCCCACCCTAACCTATCCTCCCATTAGAGGTTACGATGTGGGGACCACACAGGACTAAACCCCCTATTAATGAGAGAGAGGAAATCCTTTCAACTCTCCTCATTAATGAGGGAGAGTCTCTCCACAATCCCCTCCTTTATTGGTGCCAACTCCCCTAACATAATTTTTTCCAAATCCTCAATATTAATTAAAGGTATCCAAGTTAATTAATTCACCCATTTTAAATTTTGTTCCAAAAAATTAAATAATACATTAAAATAATATATTATTTGGTTCGGAATATTCATTTTGGAGGAAACATTGGAGAAGAGAGAGCTTAGGGAGAAAAAGAACTCACCAATGAAGAACGAAGAATGTGTTCTTCCAACGAAGAATGATGGAAAGGAGCGTCTTCGACTTCTTCCTTAGATCCTTCTGACATGGAACGTCTTCAACCGACCTTCCCTCCGCATCGTCATCAACAAGCCGACACATGATCTCAGGATTGGTAGTGTGCGACAGACGTGAATAACGATGATCACCTTCGTCTTCTTTCTGCGACTTCGTTGATGACCAATGATCAAGGTATGGGGAATTGTTTTACTTTGTTTTATTTACAGGAATATGTGGGGTGTTTTGTTTGATCTTTCTCACCTCTTCTATTCTTGAGTAATTCTTTGAAAAATCAAAAAAGTTTGAGCAAAATGTTACCACCCTAAACGCGGAGGGTTCAGGCGAAACCAACATGGCCCGACCCCTCCACCATTCAGGCTTGTGATGATCTTCGGCATGGCGATGAAGCAATGAGGTGATGAAGGCGATGAAGAAAAAGTCCACACTACCCACAGACTCCATGATCCGCGCTGCCCCCGCGACATCTTGCACCACCACCAGGCGAACCTACCTCGGCCGATCCCCCCACCGGTCACACTGATCGTCGAGTTAAGCTGCTGCCCCGAGCCGCCCTACGCCCCGCTGGCATACCCTACTACTTCCCAGCCACTGGCCTGCTGACCGTGCCCTACCCGACTTCCCACCGGCCCGCCTGCCTGTCTGCCCATGCGTCGCCGGCCTTCCTGGCCGCCACCCAGCTTCCCTGCCAGCTTGCCCGAGCCACACTGCCCTGCCCGACCACCTCCCGTCTTGCTAACAGGACTACCCATGCCACCACCGGCCCACCCAACAACCTCCTAGCCTGCCCGACCGCCTCCCGACCACCCTGGACAAAGAACACCACTCGTCGGCCCAGCCGCACCACGCCATGTCCGAACCGCCCGTCGGCCGACCTGCGTCCTCCATGCCGTACCAGCCTCAGCCGAGAAACCTCAACCTCCTAGCCGAGCCACCCCAAACAGCACCCTCGCGGTGCTCTCCGGGCCGAGCCTCTCTCGCACGGAACCACAGCCGGTCCGTGCCCTCGCAGTCGGTCTATGCCCTAACGGTGCTCTGCGGCCCCTCACAGCCTACTGGGCTGGGCCCAACAGGTGGGGATGAACCCAATGGGCCGGCCCACCCAATGGGCTAGGCCAGACCCAATGGGTCAGGATGGGTTGACCCGAACTGGGTCGGCCTAGACTAAGTCAGGTTAGGTCGGTCCAACTGGGTCAGACCGGACCCGGGCCCACTACTATCCCTTTAATTTGTTTTGTGCATATCTTTGGCACCAGCTGACCATTTGATGAACAGTTAGTAGTGATGGTATTCTTCAAGTCCGTCAGTCCATTTGCATAAACCCCACAGGAGTTTGAGGTAAAGTTGAGATACAGTCAGGTTGGATTGTCCATGAATTCAACCCGGACACTAAGACTAAAAGGCTAATAACTCACCGACCGGGAGTCCGATTTACGCACTGTTTGTTGCGTTGATACCCCTATGATGTGGCAAAACATTGAGATACTTCTCAATGAGACTTCATGATATTTGGAGTATCAACCTATACCTTGTGAAGTGGATCCTTTCAGAGATGAGTGAGCTTAATGCGGAGACCTAGTAGCTGGGTGAGACCTGATGAAAGCAGACCATTTCGACTCGAAGTGACTTGAATAGACCAGTGGGAAGCACCGTGTGTCATGGATGACCCACATTGGGGAGCAGATTGGTGTCGTGGCAGACCCACGATGATCGATAAGAGGATTACCTCAGTAGGCTACGAGGGGGAGCACCTTGGTGACGTGGTAGACCCACAGTGGGGAGTGCCTTGGTGACGCTGCAGACCCACAATACTCGATAGGAGTAGTACCTCAATAGTCCAGGGTTAGTGGAAAGCACCTAGGTGACGTGGCAGGCCCACTATACTCGATAGAGGAGGAGTTCTCTAGTAGCTGATGTTTCGAAAGTGTGACTGTAGATGTTACTTGATACTAACTGTAGAATAAAATCCTTGCTTGAGCTAAGTCTGTAACTTTTTTTTCCTCATGATTGAGATGGATTATTTGATAACTTAGGTATATGAATGGGAATATACCTAAGTGGTGTTATCTGTTGATTTCATACCTTGTGGTTTATCTTTGTTGGATTTTGGGGGACCTTGATGGTCTTGAGGTCTCTACTGAGTATCATTATACTCACCCCTAAAAGAACTATGCCCGCACCTCATTGTGTTGGATGCAAACGATGGACAACACTGACCGAGGCTGAGAGTACTAGGACTAGACGGTACTTGGAGGTGGACCACACGGCGTGACGATACATGGAGGAGACAGATGAACGTGGAGTGCTATGGAGGCAATCAATACATACCCTTCAGGTATGATTTCCCAGTGGACGATCCAGGAGCTGTTTTCCCAGTTTTCCAGTACTTGTAGTTTTCAGTTTCTTATACTTTCCAGTTGGGCTTGTATTCTTGCCCCATTTCACTTGTTGTACTCAATTTTTGGTAAAACAATTTTCTCGTTATCGTATCTTCCTCGTGTGTTTATTGGTTATAATGGCAATGAATTCAAAATTTTAGTGATTTAAGCCTTTTGTGCTAGTTTCCAGCCCCTATCCTATGGAATGTGGGCTTGGGGTAGTCACGACACATGCCCTAGGGGACGAGTCGTGACAAATTGGTATCAAAGGAGTTGATTCTACCGTATAACTTAAAACTTTGATCTTTTCTGTGAAGAAATAGTGGTAAGGGTATTGAGTGTGGTTTTTATTTTAGGGAGTCCAGTGTTGGTGTGGTGGCCAATGTATCCAAAAACCAGGACACTGACTAATGATTTCTGACTCAGTGCACGAAAACACTGATTGTGTGTGTGTTTTCCAGAGTTTTCTTTACGTTAGCTCACCAGGTATATTCTTTGACCGTGTCACATCTGTTTCTTTCAGGATGCCTCCCCACTGATGACCATCTAGAGCCTTTAGAGTTGTATGCACAGAAATCCCACCGAGCGATGAGGACTCGTGCATGGCCCTCTTTTTGCTGATGCACTAGCGGTACCACTACCCGTTGGGCCAACAATGCCAACATCCCCAGCAGTAGACGATGCACTCCGCTTGAGCGCATTGCACGAGTTCCAGCACTAGATGCCATCTAGGTTCAGGGGATAGATGGACCTGCAGGCAGGTGAAGATTGGATGGAGGTTGTGGTGAGAGTTTTCAGACTGGAAGGAACAACAGCTAACTTTATGGTGATCCTTGTCGTGAGTCTCCTTCAGGCAGCAACATGCAGATGGTGGAGCCTAATGCTCCTGGTGCATGCCAAGGAAAAAATACTCTAGATAGACTTCGAGAGCCTGTTTCAGGCAGTGTTTGTCTCAACCACCCTATGTGGAGTGCGGAAACATGAGATACTTCACTTGCAGCAAGGCAGTATGACTGTGGCACAGTACTCAAAAAGGTTCACCGATCTCTCGCGCTACTCTACAGATATCGTATGAGACCCATTCTTTAGGGCTAGAACCTTCGAGTAGGGGCTATGGTTAGATATTAAGGCTTCGATAATCTCCCTCCTCATCACAATAAAAGGAAGGGGTGTTGGAGAGAGCCCTCTTAGTGGGAGAGTTTCCTTACAGAGCAGTCTCCAGCAGCGAGACCCACCACTTGCTGACATGCAGCAGAGTCTTCTACATCTGGCAGTAGACAGATTTTACAGAGGTCCAAGAGGAACAGACCCATGGGTGGACGATCTCATGAATTATGATTGGTTGTGAGGGGCACCTGGAGTAGAGATATACATGCTAGGAGTGGGCAGAGTTTCTCATGCAGTGGGTAGGGTCACATGGCTCATGACTGTATGAACCGCCATTAAGATGATCAGAAGAAGGTTGAAGGACTACTTAGGAAGAGATATAGATTCTATCTAAGTTTTCATCAGGGCACAGGTAGACATGGCAGAGGATCTAGTCGTGCAACTGGTGGTGGGTGATGTTTCGAGGTGTTACCGCCACCACCACCCGGAGGTCCACCCTGACCACAGGGAGCAGGTTGACATGTGAGAGCTCAGATCTAGGCAGCTAAGGCTTATAATCAGAGTCCTTCAGAGATGATTCAAGGTATGATATGTGTCTACACCACCTTAGCTATAGTACTTGTAGACACAGGTGCTAGTCACTCTTTCATTTCCACTGCCCTTGTTCGGAGCTTGAAGGTTTTGATGGAGTCGTTGGCTTGATCCTTACGGCTAGAGACTCCTACGGGAGTAGACTCGATAATTACGCAATCGTGCTGGCATTGTGAGATTACTCTAGGAGGAGAGAGCTTCGGTTGGGATCTCCTCGTAGTGGCATTGAGGCCTTACGAAGTCATCTTGGGTATGGAATGGTTATCTGAAGTCCATGCTCAAATTTACTGTATTAGGAGGAAAGTGCGGTGTGTCCACAAGGATGGGACCAGGTTTACCTTCACCACTGAGAAGGGAGCCTTTGCAGCACATGATGGATTTTCCTAGAGGAGAATATAACTGATCAATCATCAGTTGGCTTGCCTTACCCTCAGATCAGTTGATGTGGAGAGTCTGACATATCTTGTAGTGGTGGACCAGTACGTAGATATTTTCTCTGATGATGTCCCATGTCTACCTCCTCGCATAGAGGTGGACTTCTACATTGACCTGTAACCATGGACGACATCGATATCTACACCAGCGTATCGGATGGCTCCCGCAGAGCTTCGCGAGCTGCAAGTAAAACTAGAGGACTTGCAGGAGAAGGGATTCATCCGGCCCAGTGTTTCTCCCTGGCATCCCCGATTCTGTTTGCCAAGAAGGCGGACAGAAGATTGAGACATTATGTCGACTACCGTTTCCTGAAATAGATTACTGTGAAGAACAAGTACCCGCTCTCGAGGATTAAAAACCTCTTTGATCAGCTGAATGGAGCACAGTGGTTCTCGAAAATAGACCTCAGATCAGGCTATCACCAGCTCAGAGTTTGATATGAGGATGTGCAGAAGAGGAATTTCAGATGTCGGTATGGCCACTACGAGTTCTTGTTTATGCCTTTCGCCATAACCAACGCTCCAGCAGTGTTCATGGGACTGATGAACAGGATTTTCTAGCCATACCTCGATCACCTTGTCATAGTCTTCATCGATGACATTCTGATCTACTCGAATACTAAGGAGGAGCATGCCTATCACTTGCGGGTAGTACTCACTACCACAAAACTGGGCATTCCCAGCACCACCCTTTATCAGCGTTAACAAAAAAGCGCTGATAAAGAGGGGGATCCTTTATCAGCGCTAAAAAAAGTACTGATAAAAGTACCCCTTTATCAGTGCTTATTTTAGCGCTGATAATGGTACCCCGTTTAACAGTGCTTTTTTTAGCGCTGTTAAAGGGTACACCATTATCAGTGCTTTTTTAGTAGCACTGATAAAAGGGGGTCTTTATCAGCACTTTTTTTAAAGGTGCTGATAAAGGGTCTACTTCAAAAAAAAATCATTAGAAAAAATATATTAATATTTAAATAAATAAATATATATATATAGTTATATTGATATAAATATAATATATATTTTTTAAATATTATTTTAAATATATTTTAGATTAGTGTAAATATATAGTTACACATAATATATAGGATATTTAGTGAAAATGGAATATGAAAAAAATAAAAAAAATTAATTAATAATTTGTTAATTACTATGGAGTAATAGTCATTTAATAACAATTTGAAGAAAAAAAAATAAAAAAAAAATGAAAAAAGATCCAAAATATGTTGAAAACACAACTTAAACTTCAAACGGCCATAACTTTTGATCCTGGTGTCCGTTTGAGCTCTAAAAAATATCAAATCGCAGCCTGTGACGAGATCTATGTGCCGGTGACTATATAAACGCCTTTTTCACATTTTTAAGGCCAAAAAAGGCCCATAAGGCCTCCAAAACTGACTTTTTAGTTTGGATACCCTGATTTTTTAATTTTTTGTGGATTTTCAGCCTCGTTTAATGGTGTATTATTGGCTTTTTTTGGTGATGACTGAATTTATTCCAATGTATTACATTCATATTGATATTATTTATTTGAAATTATATCATTTTTTATAATGAACTGCTATTTATAATCAAATATGTAACAATATATACATATTTTTTATATATTCACACATAAAAATTAATTTTTTAAAGAAATAATTAAACATATTAACATATAAAATATATTAGCTTTATCTAAATAATAACTAATAAACATTTTATTTAAAATACCAATATATCAATATTTACATACCTATATATTAACTTAACTATATATGCACCAATATAGTGTGTGTGTGTGTCTATTTGTGTGTGTCAATATATTAACAAACTGATATTATATATATATATATATATATTCTAACATATGTATATGAAAAAATATATATATATATAAATATGTATAATTATACTTATATAAATAGACATATATATCTATATGTGTGTGTGTGTGTTGTATATATGTATATATTTACACACGCACAAAACAAAACATATTTTATAATTGTATTGAAAACTAATCTTATAAATATATATTAATATACGAATAAATATATAAATATATAAATATATACATATATAAATATAACTAACTATATATATATTAATATCCAAATAAATATATAAATATATAAATATAACTATATATGTATATAAATATGTATTAATAAAACTATATAAATTTATATTAATACATGAATAAATATAACTAAATATATATATATAAATATATATATATATAAATATATATATATAAATATATCACTAGATGGAGAAAAAATCAAATTAGAGGAGTGGTAAAGGCTTAGCGCGCAAGGGGGGAGGTCTTGAGTTCAAAACCAGGTAGAGGTAGGCAGGGGCACGTGCATGGGTGAATTGGGGGGGGGGATATAGCGTTGTTAAAGGTGTCTAAAAAGCGCTGATAAAACGTGGGGCATCATGGATGGGGATTGTGGGGGAGTGGGTGGGGTGGGGGCACTGATAAATGGGGGGGGGGAAGCACTGTTAAAAACCCCCTTTGATTTACATATTTTTTTTAATTATTATTTTTTTTTAATTTTTTTAACTTTTATCAGCGCTAAAAAAAGCGCTGATAAAAGGGGCCTTTTATCAGCGCAAAAAAAAAGTGCTGATAAAAGGGTCCTTTATCACCGCTTTTTTTAGCGCTGATAAAAGGATTCTTTATCAGCGCTATCTAGAGAACTGATAAAGGGGACCCCCCTTTATCTTCGCCGGCATTAAGAGCGCTTTTTAGCGCTGTTAAAGGCCTTTTTTTGCACTGATGAAAGCCGTATTTGTAGTAGTGACTGGACAAACTCTGAGAGAACTAGCTTTTTAGTAAGATCTCAAAGTGCCAGTTTTGGATTCAAGAGGTTCAATTCTTGGGACAAGTCATCTCGGAGGATGGAGTTATAGTGGATCCTGCGATGATTGAGGCGGTTCTTGATTAGGAGCCACCCAGGAGTGTGATAGAGGTACGTAGTTTCATGGGTTTGGCTGGTAACTACCAGAGGTTCGTTCCATACTTCTCTAAAGTTTCATAACCACTATCAGCATTGATGAAGAAGGGGAAACCCTTCGTGTGGTCAGAGAGATGGCAGTATAGCTTTCAGGAGCTGAGGAGAAGGTTAACTAGTGCCCCATCATGAGGCCTCCAGAGGAAGGCATAAGGTATGTAGTCTATTGCGACACATTAGGGACAAGAATTAGGTGTGTACTGATACAGGAGTGAGCAGTGATCGTGTATGGTTCGCGGCAGCTGAGACAACATGAGCCGAACTATCTTACCCATGAAATAGAGTTTGCAGTAGTAGTCTTCACCTTGAAGATGTTGCAGCACTAACTGATGGGAAATCATTTTACCCTACACTCGGATCACAAGAGTCTCAGGTATATCTTCTCTCAAAAGGACCTAAACCTATGACAGTGGCGAAGGCTTGAGTTCTTCCAGGACTATGACTTCGATATAGTCTATACTTTTGGAAAGGGGAAAGTTGTAGAAGATACACTCTGCAGGAGATATGGTATATAGCTACTAGGTGAGTCGAAGGAGTAGCTGGCCGCTTTGCAGATATAATTTGTGGACCATGATGGAGCAAATTTCTTTCAATCTCTTATAGTAACTCCTCCACTTCTTTAGCGAGTCAGGGAGGCACAGCGTGGAGCCGCTGACTGCAAGACATGATGTGCTCAGATATCCACAAGGCGGGCACCTGATGGATTTTCTAAAGGTGGGGATCACACCATCCTCTTTAGAGGACGTATTATGGTACCAGTGTCACTTAAAAAGGAAGGGTTAATGCAGTTCCACACATCCCGTTTAGTTGTTCAACCAAGAGTGGCGAAGATGTACCAGGACCTTCGACGACAGCACTGGTGGACTGGCATGAAGAAGGAAATAGCAAAGTTTTTCTCTCGATGCCTCACTTGTCTAAAATTGAAGACATATCACCATGTACCAGCAAGTTTGATTCAACCTTTAGAGGTCCCAGAGTGGAAGTGGGATGGGATATCCATGGACCTCGTGAAAAGACTTCCATGTACATCCAGGGGACACGACTCGATTTGGGTGATTATCGAACGACTCACCAAGTTGGCCCACTTTATACCGATCAGAGAGGAGAGTTCTGTAGAGAGCGTGGGATGCCGCTATGTGCAGGAGTTTGTGCAGATACATGGAGTACCTTCATCTATTGTCTCTGATCATGACAAATCATTTACTTCCCAACTATTGAAGGGGTTGCAGGAGGCTTTCAGGACACAACTTCATCTGAGCACCACCTTCGATCCTCAGAGATATTTCTAGACTGAGCGGACCATTCAGACCCTCAAGGACATGCTGTGTGCTTGTATCCACGACTTCGGTCGCAGCTGGGAGGATCACTTAACTTTGGTGGAGTTTTGATACAACAACAGTTATCACTCCACCATAGGGATGACACCTTTTGAGGTGTTATACGGACGACCTTGTAGATCACCTTTGTGCTGGACTGACCTTGGGGAGTCAGCACTACTGGGACCAGAGATGGTACGAGCTACCAAAGAGAAGGTTCTGATCATCCAGGAGCAGATGAAGACAGCACAGAGTAGATAAAAGTAATATGCTGACAAGAGACAGAGACCTCTGGAATTCAAGGATGGTGACCATGTCTTTCTATAGGTCTCACCAAGATGAGGACTATGGAGATTTGGCTGAGATGAAAAGTTATCTCTGAGATTCATCAGACATTTTCAGGTCCTCAGTAGAGTTGGCGAGGTGGCTTACCTCTTAGCACTTCCACCTCAGCTACACCGGGTGCACAATGTTTTCCACATATCTCAACTGAGGAGATACGTGCAAGCCCCTTCTCACATCATCGACCATGGAGAGCTGGACGTCGATGATGGGGCAACTTTCATAGAGGTTCCACTAGAGATTGAGGATCTAAAGGAGCAGGTCCTATGTGAACGTTTGATACCTCTGGTGCGGTTTTTCTAGCAACACGAGAACCTCCAGGAGAGAACATGGGAGCGGTAGACTTAGATTCATGGTCAGTACCCCCACTTGTTGCCTTAGTTAGAGTTGTAGCTTACAGGGACGTAAACACCTAAGGTGGGGAGAATGTAAAGACCTGGAAATTCCATGGATTTTTTTTTCATAAATATAGTGAAATTATACGAGTCCGCAAAAACTAACGGCACGTGACTCCGAGGCCCGGTGTGCCCAAAATCAATTTATGATGTTTTGTTCGGGTACATTCAGTAAATGTACAAGCAGGTTTTTATAACTTTTTATCCAGTGCACGGAATTGGAATTCAAGGGCGTCGTTGATCTCACAGCACCGATATTCTCTTAAGAAGACTTTCATCTCAATGATGGTTAGTTGAGAATAAAAGATATTTTTTGGGTTTTTAGAGAATGATTTAAATAAAAATAAAGTGTGTGGTTTTATTTTTATTTGTTGGTTTAAACCTCCACATGAATGATAGAGGTAAGACCACCACACCATAACCTCCAATGAGATGTTATGGTGGTGGGGCCCACCCAAACCCAACCTCCCACGAGAGGTTCTGATGTGGGGACCACACGGGAATAAACCCCAATATTAATGAGGGAGAGGAAAACCCTTGAACTCCCCTCATTATTGAGGGAGAGTCTCTCCAAACTCCCCTCCATTATTGGTGTCAACTCCCCTAACATAAGTTTTTCCAAATCCTCTAAATTAATTAAGGGGAGCCAAGTTAATTAGTGCACCGATTTTGAATTTTTTTCCAAAAAATTAACTAATAGATTAACATAATCAATTATTTGGTGTGGCATATTCATTTTGGTGGAAACTTTGGAGAAGAGATAGCTTAAAGTGAAAACGCTCTCACCAACGAAGAATAAAGAACACATTCTTCCAATGAAGAACGCTTGAAAGGAGCGTCTTCGACTTCTTCCTTGGATCCTACCAATGAGGAACATCTTCAACTGACCTTCCCTCCACATCATTGTCAATGAGCCGATGCACAAGCTTGGGATTGGTAGTGTACGACAGACGTGACATACGACGATCACCTTCATCTTCTTTCAATAGCTTCGTCGATGACCAATGATCAAGGTACAGGGAATTATTTGAGTTTGATTTATTTGTGGGATGATGTTGGGTGTTTTGATTGATCTTTCTACCTTTTTCTATTCTTGAGTAATTCTTTGAAAAATCAAGAATGTTTGAGCCAAATGTTTCCACCCTAAACACGGAGGGTGTGGGCCAAACCAACATGGCCTGACCCCTCTTCGGTTCTTGGGTATGATGATCTTCGACATAGTGACGATGCAACGAGGAGACGAAGTTGATGAAGACAAAGGAAGCACTACCTGTGACCTCCATGATTCATGCCACCCCCGCGGTGTCCCGCACCACCACCGGTCGAACCAGCCCTGGCTGAGCCCCCCTGGCCACACCACATGCCAAACCAAGACGCTGCCCCAAGATGGACCGCACCCCACCGACCTGCCCTGCTGCCTTCCGACCGCCTGTCGTCCTGCCCGACCACCGTCCGGCCTTTCCTCGCCCTACCTGGCCACCCCTGGTCTGCTTTCTGCTCTGCCATCATGCCACCAACCTGCCTCACCTCCTCCCAACCTGCCCAAGCCGCGTCGGCCAGCCCGGATGCCTCCCGGCCTACCCGCGCCACCGCTGGCATGCTCGGCCACCCTCGGCCTGCCCAGCCGCCTCTCGGCCTACCCGACCACCTCCGAAGTGAGCTGGATGAAGCAAGACACCCACCATCCCGGCTATGCCGTGCCCTGGCTATGTCGGCCCCCGACTAACCCGCAACCTCCTAGGCAAACCAGCCTCGGTCGCGCCACCTCAGCCTCTGAGCCAAGCCGCCCCAAACTGTGCCCTCGTGGTGCTCTCTAGGCCGAGCCTCCCTCACACGGCCTCGCGGCTGGTCAATGCTCTCGCGGCCGGTCCACACCCTAGAGGGCCTCCACGTCCCCCCATGGCCTACTGGACTGGGCCCTGTAGGTGGGGCCAAACCCAATGGGTCGGCCCAGTCTAAGTCAGGTCGGGTCGGTCCGACTGGGTCAGACCGGACCTGGGCCCACTACCGACCCTTTACATTCTTTTGGCCATAACATTGGAATTGGAAGACCATTTGACGAACCGTCAGCGACGCTGGTATTCTTCGAGCATGAAGGTCCCTTTGATTATACCCAATTGGAGTTCGTGGTAAGGTTGAGATATAGTCAAGTGGGATCGTGCACAAATCCAACCAGGCCCCCGAGACTAAAAGGAAAATAACTCACAGACTCAGCGTCCGATTGACGCACTTTCTGTTGCGTTGAGATCCCAATGACGTGGCAAACCTATGGGAAACTTCTATGTGGGAGTTCGTGACAGTTGAATTATTGACCTGTAGCTCGTGGAGTGGATCCTTCCAGAGATGAGCGAGCATAGTGCGGAGACCTAGTAGCTGGATGAGACCTGGAAACTGCTGACTGTTTGTACTTAGAGTGATTCGACTAGCCCAGTGGGAAGTGCCTTGGTGTCATGGTAGACCCATAGTGGAGAGCGCCTTGGTGTCGCAGAAGAACCACGATACTTGACAGGAGGAGTACCTCAGCAGTCTATGAGGGGGAGAACTATGGTAACGTGGTAAACCCATGGTGGGGAGTGCCTTGGTGACCCAACAGACCCACAGTACCCGACAGGAGGAGTAACTCAGCAGTCCAATGCTAGTGAGAAGCACCTTGGTGACACAGAAGGCCCACTGCACTCGATAGAGGAGGAGTTCTCCAGTAGGTGAGGTTTTGGGTGTGTGACAGGGGATGTTAGATGATAATACCCCTAGTATAAAATACAGGTTTGAGCTGAGTTAGTATTGTGTTTTTCTCATGATTGAGATAGATTACTAGATAACTAAGGTATATGGATGGGCATATACTTAGATAGGGTTATATATTGATTTTATACCTTGTGGTTTATCCTTGTTGAAATTTGTGAGACCTTGAGGGTCTCGGGGTCACCACTGAGTGTCGTTATAATCACCCCTGCACAGGCTATGCATGCACCTCATTGTGTTGGATGCAGACGATGGACAACGCTGACCGAGGCTGAGAGTACCGGGACTGGACGGTACCTAGAGGTGGACCACACAACGTGATGATACACAGAGGAGATGGACAGACATGGAGTGCTATGAAGGCTATCTATACCTACCCTTCCGGTTGGATTTCCCAGTGGACGATCCATGAGCTCTTTTACCCTTTTTCAAGTACTTCTACTTTTCAGTTTCTTGTACTCTCCAGTTGGGATTATATTATGGCCAATTATCAATTGCTGTACTCACTTGTTGGTTATTAAATTTTCTCATTATCACATATACTACATGTTTTTACAGGTTATATAGGAAATTCCTTCGCAGTTTTTGGGATTTACGCCTTTGGTGCTAGTCGCCAGCCCCTGGCATATGGAAGGCAGGTTCGGGGTAGTCACAACACAGGTCCCAGGGGATGGGACATGCCATATAATACATGAGAGAAATTACTCACATCTAAAAAAATTATTATTTAATAATATTACAATATAATATTTTATGGTATTTCAAAATAATAGCATATTTCTTATTCTTATGGGATTTTTTAAATAATTTTTAAAGAAAAAGGATTTTAATCCCTATTTTTACATGACGTTTAAAATTACTCATCCATATGTGTTAAATGAAATAATATATGACACATATTATATAATTTAAATGTTTTATGTATGTTATGGTTCTTAAACATTTTTCATGATGATGGGTGAGCCTAATATAGCTCCCCAATTCATCGTGTAATGATTTTTTTCTATGGGGAATATATGTTAGAGTTAACTGAGTGGGTTATTCCATTTATAAGACTGATTATAACATACATATTATATTACTGGAAATTATTTTTAATGGAATTGTTTTTATTTCATAGCTTAAGTTTATGGGATTATGTATATATGAAATTTTCTGTACCTTTTGAGGGTGAAAATAATGTTTTTCAAGATAATATTTTCATGAGTACCCATGTTTTACAAGAATCCCTAATGATCCATATTTTTCTTTAATTTATTCATTATTAAAAAATGTATTATAAAAATTATTTGGATGTGAATTTGATATATTGATTAAGTAAATGATTATTTGATTTCAATATTAATTATATTAAAGGGAAATTTTCAAAATGATTTCATGATTTTAAAAATTGATTAACAAGTTTCTTTCTTTTTATATCCCATTACATGTTTTTTATAATCATCCCACATTTTATAATATTTCTAATAGGGATAAAGGATGATTATTAAATATATATATGGGGTTGTATTTCCACCATGGGGATTCTTCTTAAAATAAGTGAGCATCCTTTAAATGAAACATGAGATTAAATTTGAAGAAAAATATTTTTTTTTGAAAAAATATGAATATTGAATGAAAGTGTATTCTTGTTTTTATAAGAGTTTTATGGGTTTGAGTTTTTCCTAATTCTCTAAAAATATAAAACTAAAATATTATAGGAATGTGAGAAAATTAAATCCTTTTTTTAAAATCATAATTATGAGGTTTTAAAGGTATGAGTCGCTATACCATAAATCACTTAAACCTATAAAGAGAATACATTCAAAAAATAAAACCACACAACAAAACTAACACTGCATCCAAATACCTTATTTTTGATACCTCTATCACATTTATTCATCACTAACCCCTTTTAAAATTCATTAACCATTTTAATTTTATTAATTATATCCTTACAAACTATTTCCAACTCATATAATTTAAAATTAAAATAACACATAATTATTCACCACTTAATTATATTTATTAATCACAATATTATCAACTAATTATTTTATATTCAACAATTTACATGATCAGCATGACTCATTCCTATTTCAATTTCAACACTTTCATTTATTTATCATTATACATCTTGGGGAAACTACAAAAAGAAAGAATTACATCTTTATCACAATATCATATCAAAAAACTAATCCAATATCCCACAAAATTATATCTAACTCTAGGAGAACACCTAATTATATGTGAATATCATACCAAGAACATACTATGATTTTTATTCTTCATATAGATGAGACGCTACTACTTAAATAACTATGGGTTGTTGAACCTAATAAAAATCAATATGTTCAAAGGTAAGACATCACCTAAAAAATTTAACTAGTTTAATCAATTACTTTACTTCATAGACTTGGAAAATATTTAAATAAGGCTATAGGAAAATTAATTCATGAATGATAATAACTCTATTCATTCATGAAAACACTTTTTAGAGAAATACAAAAAATTAAAATGAAATAAAAAGTCTTGTAAGGGAAGTATCCTTAGGTTTCCACTAGCAAAAAGGCATGTGGAATTTTACAAAGTATGGATAAATCAACTCTTAATCTTCTTCTTACTTTCTTGATTTCACTACCTCTATTAAATTATCATAATTATTAAATAGATATGTGCATCTTTCAACTAACAAAACATATCACCCTCACACATCAGTATTCTCCCCTTTTTTCTAGTGTGAATTTACCTTTATAAACATATGAAAACAATAATTGGAAAAATATTTAAATTATTTCAATCATTTAAGTAAATCATAGTGAACTTTCATGATTATATATCATCTCTTAAATATCTTATCTAGTTGTTAACAACAATAATTAATTCTTCACGTGCATGTGTTAACAGCAATAAATATCCATGTGCACTAAAATTTTAATCTCTTTTGAATCTTCTCATGAGATTTCTATGCTTAATATTCTTACTAAATAGACAAACAAGGATTAGATAAGGTATCTTCATTAAAAACCATATTTTTTATCATGATTCCCTAAAATTTAAAAGTTAAATTAAAAAGAGATTGGAGTTATTTAAAATCATAATACACTATTTTATAGGAATTTACATTTTATGACATTAGAATTTATAAAAATTTAAATTCATATTATGTTTTGAAGTCATATAAAACAACTGAAGTCTTATATTCTCAAAGTATTATGATCTAGCTAATGTTATATGGAACAACATTTTAAATTCATACACTAGACTCATAAAAACAAGTATTATGATGGGAAAGAGTGTTAAAATCATGTATATGGAGTTCAAAGACTTATGATTAAGTATTATGATGAGAGAAAGTCATATGATTTATATGAATGTCTTACATAAATGTTTTATGATGGGGTCTGTATTCATACAATACATCTAGAAGAATTATGATCTAGTCTTACAAGATCAAAATCTTATGATGAAATTAGAATTAATTTGAAAACATAAAGAATTAACTTATATGATAGAGTTTTATGTTTGATCCTAGAAGTCATATGATCCCGAATTATCGACAATTTAACTCAGAAAAGTTCAAAAATTATTTTTTTATAACAAATTAATAGAATGGATTGATAGATTAGTTAAATAAATTATTAAACACAATTAAAAAAATTGAATTGATCAATTTTTACAATAAATAAAAAATCCTTCCTTAGAACTAAAAATTATGAAATTACATTAAAAAGGAAAAAATAGTGGGGATTTATTATTTTAAGTCTACATAAAATGTTAAAAAATATATAAACTATATGAATTACACAATAGTTAACAATTTTCATCCTAGAAAATTAAGTACTAAAAATAAATAATAAAGTAATTTCTAAACACATACCAATGAGATACAAAAATGTAATAGAAAATAAATAAAACATTATCATTACTCCTCTATAAACATATTTACAAATTCTCCATTTGTTCATTAAATCCATTTCCACTTCATTTATTCCCCCATGCACAAAATATACATAACTTACCATACTTTTCATTCACCACAAAGATTTGAATATTCAATATGAATTATCTACTCTAAACATATGAAAGGTTCACCATAAGTTTGACAATATTCTAAATATTCATCCAAATGAGTTAAGAAATTGTGATTATCATATTAAATTTTTAGGGATGTTCAATAGTTTAACATTTTTAAATTTTAGATGTGAAAATTCTAAGGAAGAATAATGAGGCGTTAGTTATTAATGAATAAAAACATAATGATTCAGTTTACACTCAAGTATGGTATATCCTTACTCCCCTTACTAACAAATTATCATTAAACTTCAAGAAAATATTTAAGGGATGTCTATAAATTCATCAATCCTATAGTAACATTGTACCCACTAATCTTCTTTAATAGAGTTTCCTCTATTTTTGATATTTAAAATCTATACAATATTTTATTTTTGAAGTTAGTGAGTTATTATTTCATGCTTAAATTGTTAGTGTGACTTATAATTCTTCTCATCAATTATTATACTTTTTTTATATCCCAAAAATTAAGTTTTCTTTTTCTTTAAAATAGATAAATAACAATTATTTTTTTTCATTTGGTTTCAAAAATTTGTTTCCTAATAGTTTTCTAAATACCACTTGAAATATCTCTAAACATATTTTCTACTTCTGTTTACTTCCCATAGCATCCTAAAATAATATATCAAAACACAAGATATAAATCCAACAAACATGAGTTTTACTAGATCATTAACTTTACTTAAAATATCATGTTAGATAGGTAAAACTGGATTATAATGTGGCTACCTAAAAATTTATTAATATATTTATTAGGTATAAATAAATAAAATTTCTAGGATTGTCATGAATGAAGAGGTTATATTAAAAAGTTGGATTTTAAAATCAAATAAATTTCTTACCAATCTAGAAAAATTCCTCAAAATCCCATGTTTGGATAGAAACATAGTAGAATTTGTTTATAACAGGAAAGTTTGGTTCTCTACTGAAATAATATAAAAGTGAATAATCATAATAAAAGTTTAAAATTCCTCTTAGGATAGTTACTTTAAAATTCAGACAGTGAAATGTCACATGATATTCAATGATTTGGGTGTATTTTCTTGAATTACGCATAACTTTAAATTTAGAATAGAGTTATTTTAGCAATAATTTAAATTTAGTTTCATTGGTTAAATCGGATTATTCCTTAAAATAGGTTTCAAAAATGGAAGTTTTTTAGATTTTATGCTTACAATTTGTTTAAAAGAAACACTAAAAATAAAATAAAAAATATAAAAACTCAAATAAAACCACAAAATGTTTTTATAAAAAAAGAAACAATTGATATATAAAACACATTAAATAAAAAATAATGTTACTCCCCATAAACATGTGTTTTGAAATTTCATCACTGTGAAAAAATTATGTCTTGAATGAAAATATTAAATAATGAAAAGATTAGTAGGTAAAGATGAAAGGATGGAAACAATCTATTGTTCAATTAATATCATCTTCTTGGAGATGGGTTTACTCTTTTAGAGGCTCTTGAAAATTATCAGTAAAAAACTTTAATTGAAGTCTATAGTTAGTGAATAAAATTTCTTTATCTAGTTAGTTAATCTAGATAAAAAATTTAAAAAATAGATAATAATGAAAGGTATAACCCATTTAGAATGAAATTCACCAGGAAATAACATCATTATAAATTCAAACAACAACACATTATTCCCCTATTTAAACTCTTGTTGGGGATAATTATATAATGAGAAGCTTTAGTTATTTATTTTTACTATATAGTGATTTCATATAAATTATTTATAATCTTTCTCATCTCCATCAAGAATAAATTTCCTACTTTTCTGTTAGAAAATTGATTTATATGACATGGTTTTATAACATAAAAAGATTTGTCTTCTAACTGATCATAAAAGAGATGTAATAGAGTGAAATACCTTTCTCTTATTAAAAAAATAAATCAGGTTTCACAATAATTGTTTTATTATGAATCACATATAAATACTTTTACATTTCATAATAACATTACAAATCATGAAATAATATTTACTATACTAGATAAAAGTAATTTAGGGATATAAGAAAAAAATACAAATTAATGTAAACCCCATAGACATGAATTCTCTAATAAATATATCTACTACTATAAAAATAGAAAAAAATAAATATAAGAGTAACGAATATGATATATACTATCCAGGGAAATGTATATCATTTGTATGTGAAGTATTGAATATTGAGGTCTGAGAATGGTGGAGTATATACAGGGTTCAAAAGAAAAAGTGACAGTTAATATCTGACTGATACCTAACCATTGTTCAATATGAAAATTGGTAGAAATTACTGATGGGAATTATTATTTTTGGTAATAATTTAACAATTATAATTAGTTTTTATAAAAGGTAATGATAAGAGATAATTGATAAAGAAGGGAGAAACGATGACCAAAACTAGTAGGATCAAGCTTTTTGAAGAACATTTATCATTATTTGGGAGGTAGGTTCAATCAATGGGGTCTACCCTTGACCAATCACACACAAAAATTTAAAAATGAAGGCTCAAGTAGAATTGACTATAGGAGACGTTCAATTTATTGGAGATCATCACTTGCTCAATGTCATATGAGCCTCCCCTTAAAAGTAAAACTATCAACCTCCTTACTGTTAGGGATTTTGTTAGTATCATAAGAGGTTATGTATCTAGACTTTAGTATTATAAATGTTTAAATTTCTTCCAAGAAAAGAAATAGAGGTTTCATCAACCCAATTTTCATTATTATTTTATTCAATAAAATACATACAAATATAATATGAATATGATAAAAACAATTTTACATATAAAGAAAACATAATTTTATTTTTAGAAAATATGTAATTTAAATTATGATATAAATGAATGATAATTTAGTGAAATAATATAATAAAACATTATTTATTTAAATATAAAAAATAATATATTTTACATGTGTTAGAAAGTTGATTATGTTATAAAAATGATAATTTTTAAATGAATAAATTTTTTACATAAAAGCCAAAATTCTTATATTTAGAAAATTATTTTGATAAAAATAAATATTATATTTTAAATTAACACATTTAAATTTGGTTAGCATGAAATTTATAAAAGTGTCTAAAATAGAGTATTTTTCAATGAATAGTAAAAAAATCCAGTTTTGTGTTTTTAGTATATTTTATGGCTTCATAAATAACTAACAATGATGAAATAATTAAAATACTATAATCCATAATAAGATATAAGTTATTTTATTTATATAATGTATTTTAATTATTTATTATTAATTTTCAATCCTATAAAAAAATTTCAATGTCTAAAGTGGGACTTAATATTTTAAAAACATTATTTTGTGGAAAAAATATTTTTTCCATGGAAAAAGTAGTTTATCAAGTTGATTTTTTTCTCTCAAAATAAAAAATGAAAAAAATCACATTACTTATTTCCTAAATCATGACAAAAAATCATAGGTGTCATGTGGAAAATTTATTTTCAAAAACCTAGAATTTATTGGGCTATATTTGATAAAAAAGAAAAAATTCTCTTCAGTTTGCTATAAATACCCACCTATATAACCCATTTCTTTCACATCCATGGCATATAGCATGAAGTTTCCCTCATTTTCCACATATATAGCCTCTATAATGAGTTTATAAAATTCCAAGGAACTCTATTTAATATTTAAAAATCTATCTCACATGGTAAGGGATTCTCTTCCTCTCCTTGTTTATCTATATACTTCCTTTATATTTTGTCTTAAAATTTCAAAGTTGTTATTTTATGATTCAATTATGATAATTCCATTACTATATAATTTTTTTATGATAGATATTTTTTAATTCTCTCATTAATCTCTTTCCATAAAAAACATTGTTTACTTGTTATGTAGCTGAAATCAACCTTTGATTTTCCATTACCTCCTCTTTATATTGTGAATGGATAACCCTATTTTTATTTAAGTGTATTCATATATATATAACTAAACATTAATTATTGTTTTTTACCATGCATGAAACATATATTTCCTTCTTATGGGTTAAAAATGATGTAAAGTTCAAGTCTTTAAACACTTTATACTCAATGATTTTTTATGAAACTCGTTCTTTATTCTCCATGGGTTATTGATTAAATTATATATATTGATATATAAAAAATTAGGAACACATTAATTAATATATATGAAGTGTTCAACCAGATAACACTCCAATTCATTGAGTAGTGAACTAATCTCTACAGATTACATGTTTTTACAATACCTTAGTGAATGACATTGATAATATGTTTTATGAAACCATATTATTAATCCTTAGAGATATGTTTATGAATGTACAATTGTTATTTTTTTCCCCATTTAAATGTTATGTATCATATACTTATGATTATGCTGTCATGTTATGACTCATTTCCTACCTATTATAATCTCACATGTTCCATTTATATTTTTATCCCTTATTGGAATTTATGAATTCCAGATTTGATTGATGTATGTCCACAAAAATTCATTTGTGATGAGGTGACCTATTATAGAGTAATAAATGAAAATTTTAAGATGATTAAATAATGTTTATGTTAATATTTTCTTATATACTTCATGTAATATGTACCTAGTTTCCTATAAACTCAACCGAAAATGATCATGGGAAGTTATTAAAATAACTTTTTTTATAGGGAATCATGTTAAAAATCATTAATGAAATGGGAGGGTCACTATATATGTTTTTCAAATGATGTTTTTGTTATTTTTTCAAAATAGGACATGAAATATTTTGTAAAAATAATATGTATAAGATAAAGTATATGAAAAAATCTTGAAATTTTTCTAAATTGGAGAGCGATTGGTTTCCATGAAATGAAATCCATTTCTAGATAATAGATGTGAATGTGTCTTTGACACAAATGTTCCTAGTAATAATAAACCCAAAATAGATAATTGGGTATTAATTGACCTATACATGATGAAAAATTAAAAGTCCTTACGGTACAACATGTTTGACAATATAGGGGGATATTCTTGGGTAAATCACGTTATTTTTATAAACAATTATAATTTATATATAGATTATACATATCTTTTCAACAATTAAGTATATAATCATAGAAGCGTGTTATTAGAAAATTTTAGGATTAAGCTTCCCTTTAAAACTATTTTCATAAGATTTAAAATAGTATATGTTTTCACATTTAATTATTATAACTTTTTGAAAAGAGATAGGGTTTATAAGAGTACATATAAAGAATAGTTACAACAAACAATAGATGAGAACCTTACAAGTATAGTGCTATGTAGAGTTGAATTCTTCAGGATGATGGTTAATTAGTTATGTTCAGTTATGAATAATAACCTAAATAATTAAGTGATTCTATATTCAATAAGAAACAAATAATAGTTGAATAATTCACACATCAATGACCACAAGTTTTTCAACGGAACCTAATATCCACTAATCAATGAACAATGGATCAACACTATAGAAAATATATTTTCTATAACCCTTAATTTTGAGTTGGATAAAGTTACTTTGGTATTATATCTCTCTGATGGATAAGCTAATCAATTTTAGAAACTGATCAAGAACACAAATTATAAGGATTAAGTTGAAGTTACGGAATAAAATGATTTCAAAAATCATATTTTAATTAGTATTTTACCCACAACCTTCAAAAAATTAAATTCCATAAATGTTAACAAAAGGAAAATGAAAAAGTGGGGTGTTAGAAGATGAAATTTATAGGGATTGCGAGATAATATTTAAGAATTGTTATGGATTATGATGGAAATATTTCTTGATTATTTTATGGGATAATACTTCATTTATGTATATACCTTGTAATTTGAGACTTTGGTAGTCATTAAGAGAAATTTTAGGGTGATATAAAATTAGAAATGGAGTTTGAAGAAACACAATAGTATTTTGGACAAAATTATAATAAATGGAAGAAGGTTACAAATTTCAGAAAGAATTTTGACCATGAAATTGACCGGTAGAAAAAAAAACTAATAGTGTGAAATATGTGTAGGAATAAACATTCTTGGAAATATATATATATAGAATTGGAAAGAGCGACATGTGTGAAAGAGATGAACATATATACTGAAACCATATTAGAGATATAAATCCTCAACACTTAAATTCCAATGAAAAAGGGTAGATTTTGTAAGAATAAATTTCTATACAATTATTAAAGTATGGGGAGAATAAATATGAAAATAACCAATAAATTCATTAGAATATAATGTAGGGAAACCTCAATCAACCAATATAAGGACCAAGGGATAATGTTTGTTCTGTTTCAATAATGACGTCTAAATTCAAGGCTCTCGATTATGTAATAGAAGGAAAAATAATCATACACACAATACTAGAAAGTATATTGTATTATTATACTTCTATAAATTCTTTTATTTGATTAATGTTTGAAAAGAACATCAAATTTAACACTAATCTACTAGTGGTCAAGTTATATATCAAGATTCCATGAGAAAATATTCAAGAATCTCTGATATAGAAAGATCCCCCTATTAAATGTGGTGATTTTAGTGTCTCGAAATTATTATAGTCATTCTAAAGGTTTAGTTTTATATTATTTTTAGGATGAATTGGTTTTCAAAGTATAATTACAAGATCTACTATGTAAGAATGAAAATTTTATTTTATATAGAAGGAACAGATTATAATTATCTTCAAAGGTGAGATATACCAATCTGAATTATGTCAAGAACCACCTACTTTTTATTTACATATAGAAACTATTTTTGTATAAGGGTAAGATAGTGAATGTATTAAGATTATTGATATACCCATTTTCAGGAATACATTGTTGTATTTTATGAATAATTACATAGAAATCCCTTAAAAATATATGCAATTCTATCAACTGAACACATACCTAGATATAATCCAATATGGAATTCCCCATATATAATGTCATATGTGGAGTTATATTAATGAAAAAAAAAATAAAATTCAAGATATTTTAGGGAAGGGTATTATTCAACTAAGTATATCTCCTTGTAGAGAAGCTGTTATCTTTGTGAAGAAGAAGGAAAGATTAATGTGGTTATGCATTGATTATAGAGAACATAATGAGATCAAAATGAAGAAAATATACACTCTTTCAAGGATTGATTATATTTTCATCTTGATTTATGGGGTTTTATTATTATCTAAGATTGACCTTTGATCAGAGTATCATTAGGTGAGTGTGAACAATGAAGATATCCCATAGACTATATTTTGATCAGGTTACGAATACTATGAGTTTGTTATTGGGCCCTTTGGTTTGACTAATTATTTTTCCTAATTTATGGATTTGATGAATCAATTATTTATGTTTTACATTGATAATTTTTTGGACTTCATTAAGTATATTTTTATATATTCCAAAAGTGGAGAGGAGTGTTAGGAATATATAAAGGACATTTTATAAATTTTGGGGAAAGTGATGCTTCCTGAAAAATTCTATAAAATTGAGTTTTGGTTACAATAAGATGAATAATTGGGACACATTATATCTAGAGAAGGATTCATGGTTGATCCAGTAAATATAAACGCTATAGAGGAGTGGCTTCATCTAACATTAGTTACTAAGATTCATAGTTTCTTTAGTCTAAAAGGGTATTTTATAATGATTGTGGAGAAATTTCATGGATTTATAATAAAATAACTAAGTTAACATGAATGAGAGTTATTAGTAAAAAGGTTTTTAATGAAATATTCAAAGAATTGAAGAATAGGTTTGTTCAATAACCTATGCTAACTTTAACCTTTAATGAGGAAAGTTATATCATTTATACGACACATTTTTTAAGGGACATGTATGGGTACTCATGTAAAATGACGAGGATATTGCCTCTACAACTCAATAGTTGAATACACATGAATAAAGTAATCATAACATGATTTTGAGTTAGCTATCATTATTTTTTAATTAAATATATGATGAAACTATCTATATTGTTTATAGTGAGATATATACACTAAAAATTAGATTCTTAAGTATACATTCCCAAAAAGGAAACTAAGAATGAAACAAAGTATATGGTTGTAGATTCTTAAGAACCGTGATTATTCAATTTGTTATAACCCTGGGAAAGAAACCAAATTCAATGACGCATTGTGTTGGAAATGATTTGGAGTTCTTTTAATGATGAGTATTGTAGGGGATCCATTTATCATAGACTTGATAAATATAGGAACTGAATACATAAGTGAAATGACATCACTAATCCAATCAAAAATTATTTCCCAACCATAATTACCATATAATATCAAGAAATAACAAAGATATGATCCTAGGTTAAAAAAGTAGACAGAAGTTATAAAAAATAGGAAGATTCCAGAGTTCAATTTTGATCAAGGGAAAGTATTGATGTTTGGTACAAGGTTATGAATCCCATCAATTAAAGAGTTAAAGAAATAGTTGATGAAAGAATCTCATAGATTTGTATTATCTATACATATCATAAGAACCAAAATGTATATAAATCTTTAAAATCATTTTTGGTATGATAATATGAAAAGGGTTATTACATATTATACTACATGATGTTTTGTATCCCAATAAGTGAAATTGGTAAAAAATATATTCAAAAGTGTCATAACCCCAATCCATTCTTGTTTAAATATGGGACATCCTTGATATGGGATTCTCTACTAGACTTCCTAATATATACATGATAAATAATTCTATATGGGAAATAATTTAAAGTTTTAATAGTCATCATATTTTATCACTATATGATAGGAGTTATTCGTTGAGTTCCTTAATCTTGTGTATATTAAATAAGTGTTAAGAATTCATGGGGAATAATTTTTTATTGTTTCAAAATAAGATACAAAAATTTATTTTATGTTTTGGATGATCCTTTATAAATCTATGAAATATGAAGTAAGATTTAGCACAAACTATCATCTAAAATTTGATGGGTAGTCTGAGAGAACTATTATAACATTATAATACATGTTAATGGATAAGTCATTTGGTTTTCAATTGATTTGAGATCAACAATTTTAATAGCGGATTTCATAGAACAAACATGAATTGTAATTTTTATTACTATATAATTTATATAGTGAGATATTTTTGATTCCTTCTTTCCATAAGAGGGATTATATTCACATGTCCACAATTTATATGGTAATTTTGATATATTATTTTCATATCAAAAGGTTATAGTAGTTCCAAGACTATAAGAGAACCTTGAGAAAAAATGACTTAATATTAAAGATTTGTTCAATAGTTTTGATACATTATACTGATTGGACACATATGATATATTAATATTAGGTTCTGAGGGTTCATAAACATTGATACCTCTTCTCATGATGTTTTCACTTGGAGATCTCGAGTAGATGAGATCATGAGGACTGTCCCTCCAATTGCAATTCGACATGTTTCTAGTTTCATTGGTTGTTCCTATCTTCAAACATGTGTATTGGTCTCCTGACTTGATATCATTATCAATGTGTACCCTTTTATCACATACATTTATATAAAGAAAAACCCATGACATTTAAGTCATGGAAAGGTATCTTATATTAATTGCGTCTTTATTGGTATGAAATTAGTTGAATTAAAATATTGAATTTGTCACTTCCATGTTGAGAAAGTGATATCTCATGCCTAGTTGATAAGGATGGTAGTACCTTAACCAAATCCATGGCCATGATATAGGAAGGTAATTTGGATCTGTTAGATCAAAAGATATTAAAGCCAACATGGATTACGACACAAGATGTGCATCACCCTTTATAAGATATTCTAATAGAAATAGATTATATTACACAACATGTTAATGTAGGATGATTTTAATTTCTATAACTATTCCTTATCTCATTAGTGTCCTTTATGGGTTGCTATAATCCACTCCTAGTCTAGGAATAATATTCACTGCAATCAAGATAAGGGTCTATAGGGTCACACATAATAGAATATTCCAGAGTCCTCCTATTTGATGAATATGATAAGATGAGATGGTAGAGCCTACCATGGTGTTCGATATATGTGCGAGAATAATAAATCACCAAATAAGAAATAAATTCATTATTAACCGAGTATAAAAGAATTTGGTTGAATTTATTCACAAGTTATTGTGTGAATACATGGAAAAATATTATACAAACAAGTATTATTTTAATATTCAAGGTTCATTTAATATTGAAGGAATTATTATTATAGTTAATGAATTATTTTTATCATACAATATATTTAATATATATTATAATAATGTTATAAAACATAAATGACATTTATGATCCAATTAGTTCATTATAATGTTTCATTTATGGATTATTTAGTGGGAGTTATTTATATGGGTTTTGGGGAATCCATTTAAGGTATTCAATTTCCACTATATAAGTCGAAAGGAGATCATTTTCATGGTACCATTAATTCCAAAAAAAATTTAGATCTGCTATCTTTCTTCTAATATCCTAGAGAGTTGAAGGATCCTTCCATGAAATTGTACTAACTATGCCATCATGAATCGAAGGAACAAGTTCATGATGATCTTTGCGATGTCAACGGATTCTTCGAAGCTCTGTTCTACCACCAAGGATTTTACTATTGACATTATCATGGTCTCATGAATCATGTTTGGATGATCTAGTTGGGATTGGATTCATATCCTTCATGCAATGATCACTAGCGTTGATATGTAGTCGGAAATTCATCAACTTGAATGATATAACAGTTTGTGTTTAAATTTTGTGATTTGATATATTCATATGAGATAATAATACCATACTAGGGCTCAGATCACCAGAGATGACAATGTTTCATCTCTATGGTGATAAATGATTTTAAATCCCTAGACCACTAGATTTCATTGCACACTTCAATACCAACATTGGGTATCACATTGATCATGTGAACTATCCAAGTAAAAAAATTATTTGACTCAAATTTAATTAGAGAGTTTTGATTTGGTCCTAATTGAACAGACCATATATCGATCCGATTTCTAATGACCAAGTTATGGTCATTCAAAAATTTAAATACGAATTGAAAACATAGCAGTTGTGGGTTAAAATTGAAGAACTGTTTTTATTCATTTGTTCATGTTATGTTTTTCTTGTAAATTTAGAAGCACACATTTTTCTGTCTTTGATCTAAACAAATGAAAGTCATCAATATAGTTATTTCTAGTGGAAATTTTATACCACGTGTTTATCGAATTCATAAAAAATAAAAAAAAATCCTACAAAATATGATTTTGATAAGAAAAAATATGGGAGGATTTGCGGGGGTGACCTATAAAAGAAAAAAGTGGTTTTTTAAGAAAAATCCATTAAGGAATGCTTAAAATAGGTTACGATGATAAAAAGGGGGGCCCTGACAAATGATCCACTTGGTCAGCCACATATCCCTACCCAGTGTGGATCACTCGACTATTGCCTCCTCATTCCCAACCACCACATCCTCAACTGGCCACCACCACCTCAACTTTCCTTTAATAGTGTTTCCTCCCTAGGTCCCTATTAATCACCACTTCCATCGAACGATGCATCTACCATACCTGAATATATAAGAAAACATAGGTCACCACCTACCTCGAAATTTGATGCCACCCTGGTTGACCCTGTCACACCCCTTCGGTCGCCGCCTCCCTCGAACAGTGCTTCCACCTTGGCCATCCCCACTGGTCCCCATCACATCATCTGAAACGACTATTCACGATTATCATTCCCCATCCCACCACCACTACAATGGGTTTTACACCCCCTCATCACAGAGGCTCCCTATGGAAGACTGAAACTATGTGTGTAAGGATCCTTCCAATGCCCATCTATCCATCTCAGTTAACCCTCGCCCAGATTGGGTGATGTGTAACTAAATCTGTCCAGATTGACCTGGAAGGGTTAGGGTGGGTCTACATGACCCAAAACTACCCTATAGGGCCCTTCTCGACCCAAAACTAGCCTGTTAGGTTCATTACACCCTGCAATGGGCCTGATAAGGCTTTCAAACCTCATGAATATTTTAAATATCCAAAAAATTATTATTATTTTTTGAACTGAAAAAATAATAATTTTATTATTATGTGAAAAAATGAATTTAATATTGATATAATTTTTTGAATTATTTTTTAAATAAAAAATTAAATTAATTATAGGACTAAAAAATTAAATTATTTTAAATTATTTAAATTCACTTGGACTTAAATTTAATTCATATTAATTTTATTACACTTTTAATTTAACAGAAAACTATTTTTGACCTATGACCAAAAAATATTTTCTAAGGATGATATTTTTTTATTAATTATTAAAACTATATATGATGCTTGTGAAATTTAATTAGTTATATTTTTATTGTATTCACATCCTTCTTAATTTAAATATGTATAAGGGCTTCCATGTACATGAGTATGTTCTGTATGTATTTGGAACTACCTGAGACACCCTCTCATGTGTGAGAGTATATTTTTAGAATATTGTTGTATGATGTGGACCATGATAAGAGGAGGCAATAACCAATATGTTATGTTAAAACACTAAATTAGGGGAGAACATCAATACAAGTCAAGACCCGATGTAGGTATTAAACCCATAGATCATGATTGATCCATTGATTTAAAATGAATCAACCAATATTAGATTCTCCAGAAAATTATGGTAGTTTATTTTATTTATTAATTTTTTATTTTTCATGTATTCATGTTTGTAGGAATCAAATAAAATAATAATTAGAAAAATTCATTAATTCATGATGAATTTTTTCTATTAATGCAAGTTTATATGTGAGAGTGACAAAAAAGTATGGAGTTATTTAACTAAAAAGGATTTATATTAATCAATAAATATTAAAAACCATAAAAGTAATATTATTTCCTGAATTCCTACCATCACATAAATTAAAAAAAGACCATATGTACAAAGTGCTAATCATCCCTAGTTGAGGGTGCCTCCTACCACCAGGTAGTTATTGTAAGAGTGATGGGTTGACAAAACTAATGTTTTTGGAAAATATTTGTACAAATCTATATGGATAACAATTTAGAGTAAAAGAGTTGAGAGAGTCAAGGTTACGACTCGGAGAAGCATGGACTTTATTCAATAGTTCAAGGAACTACAAGTCAATGCGGCTGGCCACTCTATTAGCCACTTTACCACTCTATGTGTAGTGTCATATCCTTATCTTAGACTATAAGTAGAGGTTTCAATGACCCTTTACACTAGAATACATAAGATATTGGGAATTTAAAATATATTAGTGAGGGATAATAAGGTTTAATAAAATAGTTGGGGTCATTTAATGAATTTTTATATAATCGATAAAGTATAAATTAGTATTTAAGATAAATGTAATAATATGATTATATTTTTTTTAAATGGAAATTAATGAAACAAGTTCAGTGTGACTAATTTTGGAGAAAAGAACATGTCCTTAATGGAATGTGATTCCAAAGATTAGTACAAGTTCTTGCACAAAGCACTATGATATAGGAAATTAAAGGTGCTGGAGTCTACAATTCCCATTGAGCCACCCTAAGAAGAGAGGGTGTGGAAGATTATTATAAGAGACTAATGTATGACACATTTGATATTTATATCATAATTATATTATCATATTTTTATGTAATTTGAATATAAAAAATCAGTACATGGATGATAATATATGATGTATCATCTCAGAGAAGCTTGTGTGGTGAAAGTGAAGTGAGACATGAACAAGTGATCCTTAACTAGATAGGTGTAAATTGAAAAATATGAAACTTTATTTAAATGCATCCCATTATTATATATTTAAAACTAAATTTACCAATTTTCATTTAAGATTATAAAAATTGAAATTAAATGGATAAAATGCTTCATTACCTTTTGGTTATTGTTTTCAAAGTAAATAAAAACATAAAGAATTATTAATAGTATGTTTTATGGTGAAAAATTAGTAAGAAAAGGAGAAAATGCCAATTTAAAGTGTTATTAAAAAATAACCTTAACAAATACCTTGAATGAAAATAGTAAATACATTATATTGGAGGTTATTTTCTTCACATGTCATAATATTAGACTATAGAAGATAAATGAAATAAAAAAAATTGAAGAAGCAAATAGTTTCTTCTTCTTCAGCTATATTCATCAATTATATATAATGTTTATATCATATTTATTTGGTATTAAATTCAATTTTCATTTCAATTTAATTTATTTAATTATAGTAACCATGTATGTATATAAACATCACACGAGTTAGGGTGAATTCTCCATGTGGCTGAGAATGGATGATTCCTAAGTTAGTGCTGAGAAGTGAAAAACTTATAACATCCAAGATATAATGGTTCTATTTGATCTTTTATTAAGTATAACTAAAAAAATTCATCTCACATGTCCTTTGGAATAAATGAGACATTATTATTGTTTTAGAATAAATGTTTTTTATAGTTTCAAACACTCAACTAATAGTTCATGTAATGATTTATTAATTGAAAATATAAGATTTATATAAAATGTAAGACTTATTTATACCTATTTTTTGGTGAGATAATTGTTTATATAGAAAACCAAGTTATTTTTAAAGGATATACCCATTATGATTTTAGACAATTTAGAGTTAAATACCTTTTTATGACTAACACATTTACTTATTTAGTTATGGAAAAATAAAAAAGGACATGACATAAATCTTTTAAAAGTTTTTCACCTAAAGAGAATGAAATATTGCAACGTTAATCTAGTGATAAATATAATTCATTAGATTAATTTAAGAGTTTTAAGTAATACAAAATTAATGTATAGTATATGCATGGTTGTAATAAATTAGTTACTTTGGTTTTGTGTGATGAAAAATAACCTAACCAATAATTCATTAATTATGAAATGTAGAGTGAATTTATTCCTAAAATCATATTTCTTAATTCAAATAAAAGCCATGATGTTAGTAAAAGGATGATTGATGGTCATTATTAAATCAATGAATTAGTCAATAAAGTGTAGCATGAATTAATTCCTAAATTCACATTTCCTTATAAAAATCAGACTCATGATATAAGTAAAAGGAGTATCAATGTTTGAACTTATGTGCATTGAAGATACTTGTATTGGTTATCATGACATGAATCATATATAATAGTGCTCTCAGATAACCATATAACAAATATAATGAAAATGGATATCATATGAGTTTTATTATGATATAAATCCATTATTTCATAATAACATTCATTTGGATGAAAAGATTTTGTTATGGAAAGAAACAAAACATCATCAATTAAAACACAATATGGATCAATGTTATTATACTAATATTTTTCCAAGGATATCATAAAAATGAATTGTATAGAAAATATATAATAAAGTAATATAATATATTTTTATAAAAGTATGAACACATCTATTTTATATATTGGAAAAAATATTTAGTTGATTTTAGTCAATGCCATAAGATATATAAATGGATGTTTTGGGAATATGTTCCACAAGATCATATGGGAAAGTATCTTCCAAAGACACATACGTCATGGGAAGAATAAAACCATGGTAATGGTATGAAATTCATATTATGATACTTTATTCATTGAGAATAATGGATCCTACAAGTAAGTAGTATATGTAAATTAGATAAACAATACCATTTCAATTAAAATTTAATAATGGATTAATTGAATCAATGAATAAGGGATTATTATTTAAAATACAATAGTGTGTATTCAAGTGATACTATAAATGGGTTGTACATGCACCATACCAAAAAGTATATATTGGTTTTACCAATTCATTATGATTAAATCCCTAGGAAATTTACTTGTTATAACTACATTCTATGATCATTTAGTTGTGAATTGGATGTTAAGACCCCAAATCATGGAAGGTATCTATATGACACAACCAAAAAATATTGGGGACACTATAGAATTCCAATATAGGGGTTAACTTACTAAAATCTAGTTTTGGCTTTTAGTAAGAAAAAATATCATTAAATAATCATTTGTAATGATTTTTTTTGATATTTCTAAATTTTTTTAAAGAGTCAACCACTATTTTCCAAGTAATATATTTTTAATAAAAAATGGAAAACAACTATTGGTTTTATAGTTATTTAACACCAATATAAAATTAAATCTATAATGATTAACTAAATGTATGAGCCTATGCCCCGAGGAACAAGATCAACCGAGGTAGATCGAACGATTTTCTTAGACTAATCAAAAAGTACATATACTAATAAAGTAATGAAAAATAAAAGATAGAACAATTTGAGAGACAATTGTTACCATTGTCACATGGAATAAATTTATATGAGAAGATATGCATAGGGAATAAGGGGAAATTAAAGTGATTATTATAATTCCATATGCTTCTAAAATAGATCAATAACATATAACATACTATGTAAAAGATTTGATATTGCTGACATATAATTAATGTTAGGAAAATATCAGCTAAATCTAGGAGAATTTCATAGGATGTAGTAAAAACTATTCAATTGTACTTGAGTGACTACAAGAGATATATTCATAGTACTTGGAGATGAAGGGAAAATAGTTGAAGGAGACACAATATATTATTTCTTTACATCAATATGATATCATATTACAGTAAAGCTAAGATAATGAAAAATAGAATCTCATTTAATCTGGCGGTAGCCATACCTAAAAATACTGAGTTCATTATAGATTTTGATGTATTTTATGAAGTAGTGTAAAATACACATTGAGTTTTCCCAGTTCATGGAAACACACCTAGTATATAAAGATTTATCACAATATAAATTATGATAATTACATTATTTGTACATGATAAGATGACATGTTTTTATAGTGTAATAGATGAATATAATCACATATATCATCTCTTGAGGAGTTTTACTCAAGGAGGTGAAGTCAAAGATAATAGAATATACACATAATGAAGACATGATAAGCCCCGTGACTAATGTTACACCTCATTAGTAATATAAACATATTATTTGAGAGATAACAAGGTTCATTAACAAGATGGATCTAGTGAAACTGGGAGTGTTTTAATAGTGGGTTCCCTAAACCCAACATTAATAGTACTTTTGATTAACATATCATGTGTAAAGTGATATAAACATGATGTATTCATACATTAATAATTTTGATATTTCTTCATCCACTATTTATACGGTAATGTCCATAGATTAATTTTCAGACCAAAAGGTTATCATAGTTTCCATGCTGTAATGAGAACCTTGTGATACTATAAAATTAATCTTAAACTTATGTCCTATGGTCTAGATACATCATAATGATTGGAAATGGATGATTTTTAACTATCAGGTGTTGGGGGATCATAAGAATTAAGAATTATTCTCATGAAGTTCACACATGCAGATATTAAGTAAATGAGAGAATAAAGAATGAACCAACTAACGGAACACCACAAGTTTTAGGTGTCATGGGGTATTTCTATCTATGAACATGTATATTTTTCTCCTGAATTTAGATAATTTTCAAGGTGTACTACTTCATCATATTGTTGGATGAAAGGAAGAAACTATTACATTGATTTCATGGTGATGCAGTTTGTATTTGGTGTGTTATTAGTGGTATAATATAGGTTGAATGACCAAGATATAATTTTTCAGTTCTGAGTTGAGTAAGGGAAATCATGGGAATAGTAAACAAGGATAGTATTACTTTCACTAAATCCATGTACATGGTATAATACGGTAATTCCATCTTGTTAGATAAAAAATTAATAAATAAATCAAGGATTATGACACAAACAGTTCATCCTACTTTATAAGATATCATGAGATAAAAGATTATATTACACAGATTTTGTTCATAGGATGGTTATCATTTCTAGGACTATTCTTTATTTCCTTAGGATCCATGATGGGTTTCTAGACTCCGCTCCTAGTCTGTGAATATTATTCAATACTATCAAGATAAGGGTATAGATGGTCACATATAATAGCATACTCGTTATTCTTCTGTTTTTTGAGGAATAAGAGAATTGGGCACGGTCGGCCCACTATGGGGCTGAAGATATGTCGAAGAATAATCAATCAAAAATTAATGAATAAATTTATTATGATTAAAGTATAGAATAATTGGGTTTAATTTTTACACAAGGTATTATGTGAATAAATGGAAAAATATTAAACGAATTAATATTATTTAATTTTCAATTTTCGTTAAATATTTTAGGAATTAGGATTCAAGTTAATAACTCAGTTTTATCACACATCATATTTAATATATATTAAAATTCGGTGATAAGAAATAAATTATGTTTATAATACTGTTAGTTTATCATAATATTTTATTTATGGATTATTTAGGGGGTGTTATTTATATGGGGGTCGGTGAACCCGTCCTGGGTATTTAGTTTCCACTATATAAGTTGATTGGATCTCTTTTCCATCGTACTATTCATTCTAATGATTATGAGCGCACTCTTATCTTCTTTCCCATATCATAGAGAGATAAAAGATCCTTATGAGAAATAGATCCAAGAATACCTTCATATATTTAAGGAACAAGATTATGGTGGTCATCGTGACATCGAAGGATTCATTAGAGCTCCATGCTAGCACCTGGAATTTGATAATCGACACTCAAATAAGCTTTTGATGTTTGTGTAGATGATCTAGTGGGGATCAAATTTTGATCCATTGATGATATTTAGTTGAACATGAATTGATCCAAACGAGGAAAATAATATTGTTTAATATTTTTATTTGAAATGTCCATGTGAGATCTTCAAACCATAACTAGTCTCATATTAACAGAGATGAAAAATTTTCATCACACTAGTGATATTTTTTTAAATCCTCAGCCCAATGGCTTCTAATGCCTTCTTGGGTACCAATACCAACATCCTGCACTTATCAAATTACTATATATTTTTTTTCACATGAGTATTCAAATAGAACCTAATAAATCACTCTATGTGAAGAGGTTTCGATCACCAACATGTTTGGAAGAATACTGAGAAATAAAATTGTAGGAACCATACATTATGAATGACACTGTGTAGAAGATATAAGTGAAATAAAAACATATCAATAGAACTCAGATTTGATAAAAGTTTAATGTTGAAAATAGAAATAAATAATTTTAATTTTATTTTAGAGATCCTGTATTCTCAAATAATCACCATGGAAAGGATCCATGATATTTTAAAAGAAAGGAAATTTGAGTCCATGGTACATTGCGTAATTTTAGATTCTAAAGTGTGTTGGAGTAGTTTAATACTGGTTATCCTTACTTAAAGATGTTTCCATTTTCCAAAACATCTTTTAAGTATCCATGTTATAAAAATATATATTATAACTGACACATATACTAATTTTAAAATGGTATGAAATTGGAACCAAACACTTAATAAAAAGAAGAACAGATCAAGATTCATTATAAAAAAAGTGTTGTGGAATAACAAAACATAATTTTTTAAAATATTTTAGAGAAATCTAATGTTTGAAGAAGTAACCTGGGAGTCTTATGATGTGAAAAATGATAAATACCTGAACTTTTTTTAAATTAAATAAATTTTGATGATTAAATTTCTTGGGGGGGGGGGTATGTAATGAACTAAAATAATTTTATCTTATTAGTAATAGAACTAATGTTTCACAATGATTATTTTATTATGAATCCATTTAAAATAGTTTTACATTTTATAAAATCATCACAAATTCTAAAATAATATTGAATATAATATTTTGAAATAATAAATTTATATAATTAAAAAACAAAGCATATAATAATGTAAACTAAATAAGCTTTATTTATCTAATGAAGATCTTTCCTTTTATAAAAAAAAGTAAAAAGAAATCCAAGAGTTCTGAATATGATATACATCATCATGGGAAGTGTGGAACCTTTATAAGAAAAGTAGTGAACATTGATGTATGAAATAATAGATTATATATAGTTTATAAAGGGAAAAGTGGCCATTATGATATGAACATTACCTAACCATTGGTCAATATGAATATTGGTCAATCAAACTATTAATAATTATTTCTATAAGAAATAATGCTACAGTTGTAATTAGTGTAAATAAAATTAATGTCAAGAGAAAATTGATTCAAAAGGGTGAAATTATAGCCTTAATCACGAAGATCATTTCATTTGAATCCCATTTTTTATAACTTCGGAGGGTGGTAGAATTTCTATGGTTCTCCTTTAACCAATCCTAAGTAGATCTTCAAAAACAAGGCTTGATAAGAATTCAATATACCATAATTTCAAGTCAGTCGACATCACCACTAGATCAACGTTAGTTGAGACCTCCCCCAATGTATGCACCACTATCACACAACATATCTATATGACACATGATAGTGAAATAAGGTGTTATCTCTCTAGAAATTAGTATTTTAAAAGTTTAATTTTATTCCAATAAATGAAATAAAGGTTTCACTAATCCCATTTCAATTGTAATTTTATTTAACTAAATATAGAAGAATATTATTTGAATATGATAAATAGATTTTTGGACACAAAAAAAACATAATTTAATTTCTAGAAAATATATAATATGTAATAATATTCTAAATAAATTTTACTATTATTAAATATCATTATAAAAAATTATTTATTTAAATATAAATGATAATATAATTTTATAATTTCTTAGTTAATTTTTATAAGGGCCAAAAAGATTATTATGTCATAAAAATGTATTTTTTAAATAAATAAAGATTTTGATTAAAAATTAAAAATTATAACTTTAACATAATTAATTTTCTAAAATAAATATTATATTGGAAATAAGAACATAAAAACTAGGTTAGTATGAAATTTTAAAAAATTTCTAAAACACAAAATTTTTATCTGAATAGTAAAATATGCATACCTATGTTTTTAGTTTGTTTTAAGTCTTTATAAATATGTAATAATGATGTAATAATTAAAAAAAGTTAATAAATGACAAAAAATATGATATGTTTATTAATTTAAAGTATTTTTATGAATTTATACATCTTCAAAAACCAATGAACATGTTTCTAAATTCTGAAGATGGAATTAAGCTATTAAAAACATTATTTAGTTGAAAAATTATTTTTCCATGAAAAACATAATATAAAAAAATAATTTTTTGTCACAAAACTCAATATTTTTAAAAATTAACTTCTATATTTAATAAACCATGATCCAAAACCATGGTTGTTATATGTAAAATATATTTTCCAAAATCTAGATATCTAAGTGCTATATTTGAAAAATTATAAAATATTCTGCACAATTTTCTTTAAATACCCACATCTACGTCCCATTTCATTCACTCCCAAGCTATTTATAGTTAATTTTCCCTAATTTCACCACTATAGCTCCTTTACAAGAAGTTTATATGGTTCCAAGTAACTATAAAAATCGTTAAGAAGCTATCTCGTAAGGTAAGAGATTTTCTTCATCTCCCCTTATTCCAAAGTACTTGTAGTTAGTCTTAAAATTTCAACGATACTATGTTTTAATTAACATATGATCATTCCACTATTGTCTAAATTATTTTCTATCAGTGATATAATTTTACTCTCTCTCGCTAACCCCATTACACAAACTACTTTGTATACTCCTTATGCTACATAAATTATCCTTTGATTTTCTATGTTTTCATTTTTAATTTGTAAATATCCAAACCTATTTTAATTCAAGGTTACTCATATATATGAAATTATACTTAATTTATTGGGTATTAAAATTTTTGAAATCCATATTCCCTTCTCATGGGTGAATAATTATAAAAATTTCAATTCTTTAGTCACTTATAAACTCAAAGATTTAATATGAAACCCATTATTTATTTTCCAATAGTTATTGAGGAAATGATTTATTATTACATATTATTTTTGTGTAATTAATGAATTAATACATATTATAATAGTGATATTTTTCATTTTTTAAATAATTACTCCCTATATATGACATTTTTTTGATATATTGGTGAAAAACAATGGTAATATGTTTTAAGACACCTTGGAATTAAACCTTGGTGATATTATTAAAAATGGATCGTTTTTATTTTTTAGCCACATTTCCATGTTATATGACATATAATTATCAAAATTTTATGATTTTATTCCACATTTCATATCCCAGATGTTCTCTTATGTTCCATTTCTTTTTTTTATCCCCTATTGGGATTTATGTTCACCCATTTTTATTAACATATTTCCTTAAGAAATCATTTATAGCAAGGTAAACTATGATGGAATAATAAATTATTTTTTCAATAGAATTAAATAATGTTTATGTTTATGTTTTAATTCTGTACTTGATGTATTATTTACCTAGTTTCAAAAACATGAATCCTACAAAATATCTTTTGAAGTTATTAATGTAATATTTTTTATGAAATTATGTTAAATATTTGTATGAAAATGGTTAGTCAAAATTGGTGGAAATATGTTTCATACACAATTTTGAAAGGTTATATTCTGATTACAATTTTAATGTTCATCTTATAGTCCGAAACTACATCCTCTAATCTCAAAATCTAATCCTTTCTAGTTGGGTAAACACTTTTTTCTAAAACACGTTTGATTTCAATGTTTTAAAATTTAAATATTCTATTTTTTGGGTGATAGGGTATAGAGACACTATGATAGACAATATATTTCATCAAAATAGATCCAAATTTAAATTTTTTAATTGGTTACCCTAATGAATGATTATATTTTTTTTAAATAGAATCAGAAAAAATCATTTTATATATTTATCAAAAACATTGTCATCACTAGCTGTAGTCAGAATATCTTAAATCCACATTAACACATAATAAATATAAAGAAATATGTTCCAAATAATTTTAAAAGGGTACTATGAAATATTTACCCCATATATAAAACACATAAGAAAATATAAGGGGTGTTGATTATTTCTTTTTATCTTAGTAACAATACATTGAAATTAAAATGTTTTACAATTTATAAAAAATTCAATATAATCTCTAAAAATGGATGGAAAATATAAACCATAATCAAGACATTTACTTTTGTTTATTAGATATCAAAAGATACTTAAAAATATTAATGTATGGAAAAATTGAATTCTGATTAACATTTATAATTTGGAATAATTGTTCTTACCATTTGAACACTACCAACATGCCATAATTATGGATCATCCTAAATATAATTATTTTAATAAATCACAATAGTCAAATTTATTACTTATAAAATCAATGGATAATTTCATTAATAACAATGTATTATACAATATCATAAAAACATTATCTCTCACTCTTACAACATGTAGTTCCTTATCAATAAAAGGTTATTTAATTGGTGAAAAAATAAAATGATTTTCATCCAACGTAGTAAGTAATCATATTAAATAGTCAACCAAAAGACATTCAATTATTTTATTGTACTATGTTTCAAAATTAATTTCTGTTGACAATAATATCTATCTAAAAATCAATGGTTTTTACCTTGGACTAAAGTACTTAATATATTTTTCATTATCATGATAATACCTCTGTTTAATTAGGCTGAGAGGTAACCCTTACCTTAAATAAAGTATTATAGGTACAAAGGATTTTGATTACATGTATAAAAGTCCAAAAGGAACTAGGGTGAAATCTAAAATATCCCCTCCCAACATCCTACCATCTTATATCCCTCATATCTAACATCACATATACAACCTGCCATCTTCTATTTACTCATATGTGTTATCGGTCTATGGAAGTAAAGAAAAAACTATTTTAGATATAAATATATTGAAAAATATAAATTGATTATATTGATTATATTTAAAATGTATCATAGAAAATAATTAAATATCAAATATTAATTTTGAGTTATTCAATTTACAAAAAAAAAGCTATAGCGTTAGAGTATTTGTAAAATGGTTGGATATTAAAAAAACCCCTTATAGATTCCAAGGGAAAACCTATATAAAGTGGCTTGGTCAATGTTTATAATATTTAAGTGTGAGTCATTCCATAGTCATTCTTATATCTATTTCTTCCTTTTATTTGACATAGATTCTAAAGAGACATGAATATTATAAATAATCTTACTTAGAAGTTTTTAGGTGATTAAACTTCATATAGAAACATTTAGAAGTGGGATTTCATCGGTGATATCATATGGATCTCCCTCAACATGTAATAAGTAATGTTTAAACATTATAAAAAATAGAAGAAATATTATATATATTTTATGCATTAAATTCAATTTAATCTTGGATGGATATTGTAAAAATGGATTTTGATGTTGTTTAGAATACCAATGGAAAATATTGTTCCCTATAAAGAACAAAAATGATATCAAAGACACTTATATGAAATTTGATTTAACTTTGGATAGATAATTCAATAAAAATATAAGAAATAAATATTTATACATGAAATAATAAAAATATATCTCCAATCATCCTAAAATTATGGATAACATTGGAAATTATTTTCCATTGAACACTGTATAAAAAATAATGTTATATGATAATGTCTCTAATGACATGCTAGGGTCACAAATCCTGAAATTGGGGATCAAATTATTTAGTGTTACATATATAATAGTTTAGAATTATAAATATAGAACTTTAGTGGTGTGAAGATAAGTTTTTATTATTATTAATTTTTTTTACCTATTATAGTTAAAATTTATGATTTAAGTTTTCAATCAAAATTATTATAGATATAATTTTTCCAATGACCGAAATATTAAAAAAGATAAGATATATCATTGTTTGTATGTCACTAGGCAATTTTATTAGATAATTTTGTCTTGATGACTTGTGATTAAAATAAAAAAAAAATTAAATGAGGTACCACAACCCACATCACATTTAAAATTTTTTTAGGATAATAGATCATTGATGTTCATGTCATCAATATACTCAATAATAGAGTGCATGAAATAAGGTTTTCAACTATATATCATATATAGTATTTTACTATAATTATTAAATTGTGAAATAAATTAATAATTAATAATTTTTTGTAAATTATATTTAATTATTAAATATATATGAAATACATATTTATTCAAATTAATGAATTATTCTTAGAATCCATCATTTTTATTTTTCCATAGAGACAACGTTAAATTTGAAAGGGAAATTATACTATCTATAATTTGTACATGTGACGTTTTCATATTTATATGTTATAAAATTTCCATAAAATAATTTCAAAAGTTTAAATTTTGTATATTTTTTTTAATTTATGAAATGTTCAAAAATATTTATCACTTGTCTAGATATTAGAATTTTTCATTCATTAATTTATTCAATATACATATAATATTCCTGAGTATAATATTTTTATATTATGATAATATATATTTTTTAGTTTAAAGTGTTTATACTATTTTTATAATTGTTTTACCATACATATAAGGAGTTAAAGGCTTGGTAAAACATAATATTTATTTTTATTCAAAAAATAATACGATTTTTTTATGATTTAAATAAAAATGGTTTCTTAAAATTGATACATATTATTGTTATATTTTTATTATAATTATGATTCCATTTCCCTATTTATTTATGGAAAATAGAATGTTTAGACCTGATACACAAACTTAAATACTTCAACTACATCATAAATGTAATTAGTTGACCCCCATCACACTGTAAATTATATTGAGTAAGTTTTTTTAGTTTTATATGATTATAATCCTTTATATGAACGTGTTTAATTGATCATATAGATAATTTTTTTAATTATTAGTGGGAATAAATAGCTTTTATTTATACTAAATATCATCAAAATTTGTTAATTAAGCATTTGATAGCATATTATATAATTCTCCCCAATATATTTCATTCTAATTATTTTATTAGTCACCCTGATAGAATCCTTTAATGATACCCAAAATAGAAAAAATTTAATATTCCATATTAAGGTTGTAGGAATATATAAATGATCAAAATAATATAATGTGGAAGTATGATGAAAAATGGCTGATTTCTTGGGAAGTAAGCCTTATAAGAATAAAAATGAATAAGATGAATTTTGGAATATGATTAGTGTTCGTTTGATGAATTTGTGATAATATTTTTGGGAAGAAGTACAGACCCTGTTTCAGTAAAGATCATAGTAAAGGCCACGATTCTTGGGAAAGGAAAACGCAAGAAAAATGGAAGCTATTGTATGCCACTGGGGTAAACTACATTATTATTTTCAACACCATATCATTTTTTCCCACATACCACTATAGTTTATTATATTTTAAATGTGTTTAGATTGAAAATATTTATATAAATCATAAAAATATAAAACCAAAAAAATTAACTAAATGTGGTTTTTATGTGATATTGAAAAATATAAACGAAAGATGACACCATATATTATTGTGTGTCATGAATGATTTTTTCTGAAAAATTATGGATGAAATAATATGTGAAGAGATTATAAAACAAATTCAATCCATTTTTAGGGAAAAGGGAATAGTGATTATAATGATGAGAATGGAGTGGACCATTTTACTAAATGGAGATGATGGAATATTTATAAAAACCCCTTAATGTATTGAGGGTATAGCCATATCACAATGTGTTTCAAATGTGAATTTTAAATTAGGAATATTAGAGTGTTTTCATGATTATAAAGATACAGAGAAATTGTTTTTTAGGACCAAACCAATGACAAATAAACCCAATAATGGGTTTTGAGGCCACCTAATGTTTTAATGGTTTATACTAATTTTATGGATTTGATTATTTTTCTAATATTGAAACTTATGATCCTTAATAAAATAATTATAATTAAATATGGATGGTGTTTATAAATGTATATTTGGTTGTGACATGTGGTATACATAACAATTATTATTTGGAAAAAATATTAAAATATTTTTAAAATATTTTTTAAGAATGAAAAAAATTAGTTAATAGTGAGAATTATGTCAATTAGTCTAGGATTATAATGAGTAAAATTAATGGTAGAATAATATATCATGATTAAATATCTAAATTTATTATTAAATAGTACTATTAAGTGAAATATTTATTACACTATAGTTTATTTATTGTTCTTCAGAATTTCATTATAAATAAACTATAATTCATATTCTTTTACACATTATCTAGAAAAAATAATTTCAGGGATAAAAAGTGGTAGAGATACTTGGATTTAATTTTTATCCATTAATAAATATTATAATAAATGAAAACTGTGTTAGTAATTTCCCAGTAGGTCGACAAATAAATAGTGTATTATCCTAGGAAAATACCTTCTGATAAATCCGAGTAAAATATGAGCGTCCTTGTGCCAAAAAATCATATTTTGATGTTTTACATGATTTTATTTATTTGATTGGTTTTAATAGTATTTATAACATGAGTAAAATACTTATTTAATTAAGATAATTACACCAATAATTCCCCACCACTATTTTAAATATGATTTAGGATCTTATGGTTATAATAAATGGTATTAAAGTTGAAAGGTTATCATCTAATTAATATGTAACAAGGATGAATTTGATATAGAGAATGTTGTGAATATGAAGATATTTTTAATTTTGTGTTATTTTAATTATCATATATAGATCAATAGGATAAGATTCTATTTTTATTATTTTGGGTTTATCATATTCTCTTGTTCTATATATGGAATCCATGTAAGATATCATATAAAGATGTTTTTAATAGAAAAAACCAAAAGCTTACTAAAACTGATGAAAATGATTAAAATTACTTATATAGAGTGATTTAAAATAAGATATATATTAAAGTAATGAACAACACATCTCTAAAATAAATATGGAATAATTTATCACATATTTATGAAGGATATGAAAAGGTAAAGGAGGAAAATATTTAAGTCTTTCATAATAATTTTGATGATTATAAGATGCACTCTAATGATATAATTTATAATTTATTTAAAAATATCATTGAGGTTATTAATGATGTTTGTGGGGTTAGTGAGGAAATAAATGTTGTAGAAATTTGGAAGAAAATACTAGAGAGACTTTGAGATTTATGTAATTTAAAGATGTTGACTCCAAAACAAAGAAACTCCACAGAGTTATATATTGATGTTTTCTAGTTTGGTAGCATATGAGGTATGAGTGAATCTAGAAGGAATGACTAATCAATCATTTATCCAAAGAGATACATTTTAAGGACTTTTAAAATATTGATATCCTCTATGGTGAAGGTTAATAGAATCTTATTAATGAATATCTATCAATTGTTTCTATAATGTTCAAGTGTGGAAAGATACATTTTTAAGGAAACTGTAACTATCAGGATTTAATTTTGTAAAGGATTACTATAGAGAAATGGGGTGTCCAAGGAATATTAATAATGAATATTGTTAGTTGGATTTCTTGAAAAGGGTAGTTTCCCCAATAAGGAAGGTAAAAAATAGAAATCAATCTATATTTAAATTTCAATATTAAATCATTATGAAAATGGAAGGAGTTAAAAATAATATTTTTCCAAAATAAGATAAAATAAAATTTAAGTTTTTTTTTCCGAATATTCTATGGTTTAAAATATTGAAAATAATTAATCTAAAAACAAATAAGAAGATCATGCGCATGGAGTATTTGATATCATGTATAAAATAAAAGGTGTACTTGATTAGATATATATTAAAAGAAATAAAGGTAGAAATATAAATGGACTATTGAAGTAATCGTTGAATTATATTAATAAAATCAAAGATGAAATCACTCAGATAATGAATTGTTTGGACTACCAGGATACTGTATAAATAATAATTTGGGATGTAATTGATTTTAAGTTGAAAATAAAAGAACAAGATAAAGAAATCAGTTAATTTAATATTTATATTAAGATCATTGAAAAGTGATTTAATAAATTGAAGAGAAGTGATCACATTGATGAATAAATTAGAATTTGATTAAAAATATTGAAACTCCATGAAAATTATATAGTTTGGAAATTTTTTAAATGAGGATTTCAAAGAGAGAGAATACAATGGAATGATAAATTATAAGAATTATTGGAATCATTGAAACAACAATTTCATGGGTAACATTAGATTTGTATTTGAGGTTGAATCATATAAGACCTATCTGAAAAATTAAATAATGAAAGGAATGTAAAATTTTGAATAAAATTCTATAAATTAATAACCAAGAGTTATTCAAGAAAATGAAAACTAATTAGGTTATATGAAGTAATATATTATAATTGGAAAAATATTCTAAATGATGAAGCACATATTCTATCGTTATTTAGGTCATTTCAAGGCCATTTTGATATTAGAAGAAGCTGCCTATAAAGAGTGGTACTTAAAAGTAATCAAAAAAGGATGATAAAATATTACTGAAAAAATAAAGAATTTTTATCAATATTATTTTTACTACACTAAATTTGGACACAAGATTATGATTTTAGATATAGGAGGATTTCCACTAGAGGATCAAGAATAATGGAGACGAGATTTGTGGCTACAACTCAATTAGAGAAAAAATTGACTCAATTAATATTTGAGGATAATTACATCATTGATGATTATAAAATAAATTAGGAGAGGCCTTATTATATATAAATTAAAATAGTTATTCTTATAAGTAAGATATGGATGATAATAAGGTTTCCTGGGATGAAATTACACGTAAATGAAGTAAGAACTATAGAAAATGGATAATCAAATTTGGGTGTTTATCCCACATGATAGGGGAATGTATGTTTATTGAAAATCAGAATTATCTATATGGTTAGAATGATTTACATTGAAGATAATGGATTATTATAGATCAAAATACTGATAAAATGAAGATATTTAGAAAATAGATGAAATATATATAAATAATATTTATTGATGGAATTTAACATAATCTCTTGAGTTGTCACAACACATCTTAGTGGGGACCATGCCTTGACTCCTTAAGCCCACCTGTAATAGGAAATGAGATGGTGACTAGCACCGAGTAGACATATCACTAACATGGAAGGAATTTATTATGTACCAGCATGCATACAAACACCCCGATGGCCACAAAATGTGGAAATGTAAAAACAACTATGTAAAAAAGGCATGTATTCCACTATATCCCAGAAAAAGAGTACGATAAAATGTAAAGTAAATTAAATTGTACCAGAATACAAGCCCACAATAATATTCTGTGACCAAAAGTACATCTTATAAGAAAAAGGTATTGGGAATAATATATGGAAGTCCCAGAAACACACCTTAGTCTGTCCAGTCTCAAAATACACCTTCTGGTCATGGTTTGCCTAGGCCTCCATCAAAGGCTTGATCATTTGCACAAGAAATTACAAATTTGGGAAAATCCCATGATGGGGTGAGTATAACAACACTCAGTAGGACACCCTGAAACCACAGAGAAATATAACAATGGAAATAATTTCCAGCTCTACATAGGTATATTTCTACATCACATATAAAAAGAATATTTAGATATAGTCAATCAAGACACACAGTCTAGTGGTAATTGAAAACCACTACATAACATCCCTAATAATTCAGCTAGAATATTACACGAAGCAATCATTTGGGAGAACTCAATCCTAAGTCCAATAACACTGATGACATTCATCCTCTAGGTACTACTCATCAGGTCTCTCCATGAGAGACACACACTAAAATATTTTAATATAGAGATACAATACAACTGATTATGATCACTTCCAGGTCCAAGGGGTTATACTTCCAGCTCAAACAGGATTGGACCACTAAGTAAAGGATTGGAAACCGCATTGCGTTTCTCACAATGATACCAAGCACTCTACCTAGGGAATCAAAAATGAATTGAGTATCCTACTCTAGGCCTCTTTGGGGATTCAAAAAACTCTATCTAGGAAGTCCTATTGAAGGGATCATAGTCCTGTTAGTAGGAAATTATTTTCAACTACCTTCAAGGAAATGATAAATGGAATGAAACCTAATGAAACATGTTTGTGATACAAAGTAAAATTAGTTGACGCCATGTAGGAAGGGGTACATGACATGTAGTTGGGAGACAAGTAAAGGAACCTGGAAAATCATAAGTGGAGAGGGGTGAATCAGGGTGTAAAAATTTTCTTTTTAAAGTTGTAGATCTTTTTCCCAAGTGGGTAAAACTTGTTAAATATGTAATTTAAATGAATTTAAGGAAATGACACAACAATTTTTCTTGGTTCGTCATAAAGGGATACGTCTATGTAGTATACACCTACAATGTTAGTTGTACCTAAATCCACTAATACTTAAATGTTTGTGGATTACAAACTTCAATCGCAGTCCCTCTGTGCCAAAAATAGTACCATTACAATGGTTTAGGGATTGATCACTGCATACCTCAGATCACTTACGTCAAATACCCCTAGCTCACTTCCTTGATATAAGTATAACTCATTTTGTCAACATAAAGGTCACTTTAATAGATTTTCATTGAAGTCTTTGTCTCTAGTCAGCACGCAACACAACTTGGATCAATTTTATGAATTGATGCACCTGAAATAATTGAACACACAATCTAGATACTCAAAACATATAATCTTCTTACACTAGCAATTAGGTTCAACACCTACCCTGTTCACACAAGATCTTACTTTTTCATGCAATATTTTCCATTACTCAAAAAATCCATTATTGAAATGCAATATTTTCTTTATCATGCAAGATTTGCTTTATCATGCCAGATTTTTCTTTTCCTAAGAAATATTTTGTTCACCAACAACCTTTATGAAAAAATTTTACTTTTATGCACAACTTTAACTTTTCCATGCAAAGATTACATTTTTGCATACCTCTCTTTTTTTCATAATGTTTACACACATCAGAAATGAGGTCATCTCTAAGTCTTCATCACTATTGAAAGATGGGGTTTACCTTTTATTTAAAGGTGTGGCTGACCCCTGTGTGGAAAACCCATCATGTCATGCCAAAACTCCTATTATGTGTGCAATGATTTTTATGCAAGAACAATTTTTCTTGTACATCTCCAAATTTTTAGCACACCTCATTTTTCAGCCTTCTGCTCCTAAAATACCTTTTGTGTAAAAATTTAATCCTACTCTCACTATTCCACTAAAACACAATTTTTAAACATTCCATGATTTTTCATGAACTACTTAAATATTTCACACACCTTCTATGGGAAAAAACACATATCTCTATTTTATAATTTTTAGGCCCAAAAATTTGGCAAACACTGAAAAATGGCAGCACCTTCTATACTATTTCCCACTTGAACTGTATGATCCCTTTCTTGGAAATTTTTCTAAACATCCAAGGAGGATCAAAAAAATAGAAACCACACTCTATTTTTAGCATCAGTTAGGGTTAAAAAAATCTCCCCCTTTGGGTTTGTTGGAAATCTCCAGATAATTTCAATAGAGAACTAGCCATTATCAAAACCAGATACACAAGAGTAAACTCAGCAAACACTCTAAATCTACGTCAACAATGCTTGGTGTAGAAAACAAGAGGGTAATCTTTAATTTGTTTCTCATGTATTGGAATTCAAAAAAAACTCCTAAGATACTCTCATACAAAATCACATTAGCATTACATGTCCTAATGTATTCCTTCTCCTCCTACCACTGAATGCTAATCATGTCATAGAAGCATTACATTTCAATTACATGCCCTAAATTTATTCCCTCTCCCTATTTGAAATAAACCCAAAGATAAATATTTGTTCATTATGAAGCTCAAAACACACTCCCCCTTGATAGTATCTGCACTATAAACCTAAATCACATTAAAAAACAGATTAAAAATAGTTAACATAATTAGAAAGATGGGAAAAAATGTAGACTCCTCAAGAATTAAAAGGTGGATGAACACTGGGGTTCAAATGATGTTTCTCAAACATAGAAATTGACAACATCTTGGTCATTATGTCATCCACTTGCTCATTTATTCCCACATATTCCATGTTGATAACCTCTTGATCAAATTTTTCCTTAATGATGTGATATCTGATTTAAATATGTTTCATATGAAAATGTTGAACATGATTCTTCATAAGATTAATTACACTTTAGTTATCATAGTAAATCAACATTGGTTGTTTTACCTCATCACTTAGGTCAGTCAGTTGCTGCTTCATCCAGAGTAACTATGTGCATGTATTTGTAGTAGATATAAATTCACCTTTAGTATTTCTAAGAGTATTACTTTCCTATTTCTTGAAAAACCATCCCACACATTTCTTCCCAATATAGAATACTCCACCACTGGTGGAATTTCTATCCACTACATCTGAAACCCAGTCAGCATCTGAAAATGTCGATAATTCATTATCTTTTCCTGCATAAAATAATAATCCATAATTTTGGGTACCTAGATTGCACCTCATGATTCATTTAACAAATGCAATATGGTCTTACTTTACATTGAAAGAGGGCCACTAAAATTATTGCAAATAAAATATATTTTCATGACGTTGTTAGGTACAGTATGATTCCAATGATTCTCTTATACAGGATGGGATCCAAAAAATTTCCATCCGCATTCTTTCTGAGTTTAATTCCAACCACAATCGTAGTCCCCATTGGGTTGGAATCATGTATTTTAAATTTCTTCGATAGCTCTTTTCCATAATTTTATTGAGAAAAGAAAGTGTAATCCTTATTCTGAATCACCTAAATCCCTAATGAGTTTGTGAGTTCGCCAATAATTGACATTTTAAATTTGGACAATATGAGATTATAATATTCTGAAACTAATCCTACCACCAATTATAATATCATCCACAAAGACTAGAACCATGAACTGGTCTTTCTGAGAATTCTTCACAAAGATATTGTGATATACTCCCCATATTTTGAATTCTAGATTATTGAGATTAGAATATAGCTAGGAATACATTACTTGCAGTGCCTACATTAAACCATAGAGGGCCTTTTTTAGTTAGAAAACAATCATTTCATCATTACCAAGAAATAACACCCTGTGTTTTATAATGTATACTTTTTCTTTCAAAACTAAATTAAGAATGTTGTCTTCAAGTCCATTTGATAAAATTTATATCCCATATAGATTTACATGGAATGAAATATCATGATTGACTCCAGTCACACTAATGGAGAAAATTTCTCATCAACATCAATGTCTTTAATTTTTGAATATCCTTTATAGACAAAACACACCTTATTTATGTTCACAATTCCATGCTATTTAAATTTTTTCGTGAAAATAAACATTATACCATTAGCATTGTGACCTTCAGGTCTCTTGAAAAGATCCCAATTCTGATCTTTTTCAATTTGATCTAACTCTTCATTAATTTCATTCACCTAAGACTCTTCATTTGCAGCTTCTTCAAATGAGTATGGTTCCACAACTGATAGAAATGCAGATTGTGCATTATTCCACATTCTCCTTGTCTTTGTAGGTGCATTATGATCCTCGATAATGTTAGAATGATCAATATCTTCCCTTAGATTTATCCTTTTATATTCAAACTAATATTATCTAGCCATGGTTTCCTCTTCAAATTCTTCTTCGAAGTCAACATCATGATGTGGCTCCTGATAAATTTGTACACCTTTTCGTATTTCTGTATTTTTATTAGCTCAATGTTAATTTTATTACTCATCTTCTTTCACATTAGTATAGAAATTCCTGAAATAATTTTTAGTTTTCACTTCAATGATCTTATCATTGCTACTTTCCACAATCCTTCTAAGGTTCTTGTTGAAACACTTGTAAGATTTACTATTCATTTATTATCCAAGGAAAATTCCTTCGTATATATTTTCACCATACATACATTGATTTCCTTTTTTGTTTCTAATGAAACATTTACATCCAAAAACATGAAGGTTTTTCAAAGAGGGCTTCCATCTATGTAACATTTCATATGGTGTCTTCATCGCACCCATAAAAAGCCCAGTTAGATTTTTAATATACCCTGTGGATTGAACGACCTTTTTCCAGTAATGTCAAGGAATACGACTCTCAATCAGCATAGTTCTTTCCATGTTGTTCACCTGCTAATTCCTGCGCTCAACAACTCAATTTTTTTGTGGAGTTATCACATTAACCACCTCATGTTGTATCCCATGCTTCACTAATTAATTTTCCAATTCAGTGGACATGTATTCCCCTCCATTGTAAAATCACAAAAATTTTATTGTTCGTCTAGCGTCATTCTTAGCAATATGATGATCTGTTTTAATGCAGTCCTACACTTTTTATTTTCTATGTATAACAATTACACATTACATTCTAAATTAATCAAATATGAAAAGGAAAAATTAACTTTCTTCATGATTTTCAGCAACATTTACAGAGACACCTACATCTGTATGAATATGATCAAGAAGATGAGATTCACTTATCTTATTTTGTTGATATTAACTGCTAACTAGAATCCCCTAAATGCATGTATCGCAAGACATTTTAGATTCACACTTCAGGGTGGGATTATCTATCATAAGTTTAAGTTTTGATATCTTCTCCATGTCTTTTTGATTGATGTTCCCCTATCATCAATGCCATATGTTATTTTCTTCTTCAATAGTCATGTAACAAATGTTTTCTTTACTATCAACCTCATACATGTTGCCTTCTGTTCTACATCATTTAATAAGTGAAATTTCTTTCTTTCCCTTGATAGTGTAGCCTTTTCGATTCAAAATCACTATATTTCCTGAGTCATAGATTTGACTCACACTAAGAAGACTGTGATGCAGGCCATCCATATAATGGACTTATGTTTTCTTTATCTCTCTATTAGCTACTTCAATACTTCCACTTCATTTGATTTTCAGAGCTCCATCATTTCCAAATTGTATTGTTCCACCAAACCTCCACTTGAAATATGATAACAGGTTTGTAATACCTATTATATGAGACAAACAATGGCTATATATAATAGAGGTGTTGTTTCTTTTTTATCTTTCAGGGCCACCTATGAAAGGTTTTATTTCTCAATTTTCTTCTTTTCTTTCCATGATATTTTCAATTTAGTGTAGGTCACTTATATCCTTTCAATTCTATCTTCCATGTACATGGGATCTCCATAGTCAAAATATTCTTCTAGAAGATAAAACATATTTTAAAGAGCAACATGACCGTTTTATGATCTTTGACATGTCTCAGACATTGGTATGTGGTGTCCATGTCACGATTCTGCCTATAATAATTGTCTTTATGGATAAATTTACAATAATGAAAAAAATATTAATAGAAATTGTTTCTTCTATAAAAAGTTGGTTGCGCCCAAATTTAACCTACTGGTAAAAGTGGTTGTTGAAGTACAAGTAGGGATCAAATCCACAGGGACCGAAGAAGAATCCATGAGACACTCAAATTTGTTGAAGGATTGGCTATAAAGTGACCAAAATTGAGGGATATTTTAATTGGAAAATTATTTATATAATTTAAATAACAGACAAGAAAAATGATGTGAACAAAATAATTATTGATAATCGGTTGATCTTATGGTTTCACTTGGGGTGGATTAGATAAATTTCTTTTCATAAAAATTTTAATGTCATTAATAGAAGACATATCCAAACAATAAAATTATTCTCCCAAATCATTCACCAATTGAATCCCTACACAATTCTAAGGCCAATCACCAATTCACTTTGAGGATCACATTACTAAGAACTCATTGGAAATTGATCATACTAGCTCTCAAAATGTGTCATCGTTATGGTTGACGAAGATGAAAAATAATGTAACTCATCAAATGGAAAAAATAAAATAACAAAAAGCTTTAAATATTAAGTTCATGAAATAACACCAATCCCTGATGTTGCTACTACCTTGGGTCAACCCTTAAGTTTTAGCCCCATATTGATGCTATTCTACCAATGGAATCGTGATGTAGACTTATGGGGGCGGAATTGAAGATGAAGAAAATTATTAAAAGAATGAACACTCCACCGTTGTGTGATTGAATTCAAAAGTGCTGGTGTGAATAAATTCACACCTGGATTTAATGGTATCAACATGTGAAGAAAATGAAAATAATAAGTGAAGAAGATGAATAAATTTTATTAAAATACTATACATAAAGGAACAAAATAAATGGGAAAACTTGAAAATTTGATTAGAAATTGAAAGTAGGAAATTACAATTGAAAGAAATACAATGGATGACAAAAAAAATCATATTGAAAGAAAAATATTAGATGATCATTTCCATCACCAACAGCTCCTTATATAGGCATATTAGGATCCTTATATTCACCCCACAACAATAAATTCCATCCCCATTAACTAGGAGAGTTAAAATGAGGGTGAGAAATTCAAGGGAATTTGACGTTTCGAAGTTGACCCAGAAAACTGTCCAGATTCATCCTCCTTTTTGACATTTGAATTTGACATTAAATATGGCCGAATCATCAGTAGTCGTAGAATAAAAATATCTTCTTCCATGTGTCCTATATCATCTTTCCAAATTTATGGTCATTTAGTGCATCCGTTTGAATGTTATGGATGAAATGGTGGGAAGAATTTATGGGTGTTCATATCGGTCCAACCATTTAAATGTAAACATTAGATCCATATATATTCCTGAAAACATTAGAATTAGATCTAGCCACAGATGAATAAAATTATACCCATATTTTTCAATTTCTACTGTAAAAATTTTAGCTTCATTGGGCCTGGTTAGTGGGCCCCATATTTGTTTGATGAGCCTTAGGCCCATTATTCTTTCTCCAGAAAAGTTCAGCATTCATGCCCAAAAATCTCCATCTTCCATTGGGATTCATCCATAGATCCTAAAAATAGAAAATGCTCAAAGAAAGTGATCAATCATATCCCAAAATATCAAATTCGGAAAATGAATATAATGTTGTCCACAAACAGATGAATGATTGGGACCAAATTTACATTTTAAACATGAATTTCATTTGAGATGAAAAATGAACTTGTATTTATATAATTCACTATAAAATATGTTTATGGACTTTAGAAAAATGAATATATAGATATTAACAATGAATATTATCCACTTCCAGCAGCTAATCACACCCCCCGACTTGAGTTTTTCTAGTCCCGAGAAAAATATATTTCAAATATGAAATTCAAATTCCCTTTTACAAAAAATTTTTAATAAATATTACTCACCCAAATACCTCATTCCAAAAAAATTATGAAACCCATCAAAATCATTTAAAACAGTCTAGGTCCACAATCATATCCCAAGACCAAGCCCATTCATTTGTTAAAATTCATCATCAAATTTCATCCCATTACAATTAAGCATGATGATGTGTTGTGTATCACAAAATACATAGGGCCCATTTTATTATTCATGGGAAAAAATGGAAGCGCTAGGTGGGAATCACATTAATCCTTAAGATGAGTATCCATTTTTTTATTTTTTTTATTTTTTTGACCATAATAGATATGAAATGACTAACTCTGGTCAAGAAAACTATGGATTCACGATCTTCAAGTTCCAGATGCCACACATATTGTCATTTACATGCTCTACAATAGAGATATGAAGCCTAACTCTGGGAAAGACAAATATGGAGTCACAATCCCCAAGTGTCGGACGCCACACATTTGGAAAAAACATTTCTCTATGTGGTCATTATGTTTTTCAAATTTTTTGTTTTTGTTTTGTTTTTTTAGGATACTCAAATTAAACTAAAAGTGACACTAGAACCCTATTCTATAATGAAAGAGACCCAAGAACTCAAATTTACAACCAAGATCTAGTAGATATGCATTGTGGCATTTTTATTAATAGGATGAAAATGTAAACATTGAAAAATCACATCGGACAACCGCAATTTCCAAAAACTATGGTCATGAAGATAAACTTTCATTAAAATCATAATCAAGGCATGAACAATTATTTGATATTAAATTTCATAGTTTTCAATGTGTGTTATCATGTTCAAGGTTAATGGATTTTTTCGTTCCATGAATGTTCTTATTCATTAAAAAATCATTTTTTATTTAATCTCCCCCCAACATAGAATAACACTGTCCTCAGTATTTAATGAAAACTTAGAAGGGGGTATAGGAGAGGTTTTCCAAGAGGAAACTGAAAATGATAATTATGGAATAAATTCACCTGGTGTTTGATGATGAAAGCATGTTCCACAGTCTCCCTTTAATCATGGGTTCAAGACTCAGCAGCTTGGATAGTTGTGATGGGCTTTTACCCATGAACTACGATGCATCCTATAATTTTTTTGTTTATTTAACCTATAAAAACATAAAAATAAAACAAATAAACTAATGATAAATTGTCTTATTTTTAAATTTCTGGGTATGGTATTACTCTTAGATCACTCCACGTGACACAGATGAATATGGAACTCCCCTTTCATACCCATCCATACTCATAATAGAAGAACGGGTCAACAACCTATGGTAATTTTTTGAATGAAAAAAATGATTCAAAATTATTGGAAACATGAAACCCATGGGTTTCTTCCCATGCAACACTTTTTTTAACGTCGTTAGCTCGACTTGATCCCCCAAAATTATCCAATTTCAATTTTCAACATTTTCAGGACCCCATTTTTATCAACCTCAACTAGATTTAGATTAATTATTTTTTTTGAATTTTTTCCTTGTGAAATCCCATGCTTAATAATGAGTGTGAAAGTCCAAGGAATTTCGGTAATTGTTCATTGAGTTTCATCTAGAGTATTTCTGAAGATTTCAAGGTTCATTCCTACTTTGTGAGATTCTTGATGAAAATGGATGATAATTGAATAGTCTTGGTTGTCATAAATGGAGATATTCTTGAGTGGGGAAGGTAGGATTATAGCATTGAGTTCAGTTTGATTGAATTTGCCAAAAGAAGAATGTAAATTTGAATCCAAATTTTTTTCTTATATAAAACATTTTGAAAGAATTGGTTCCTTTTGAAAATATATGATTATTCCCAAAAATTGTCCAGTTCAATATCAGGAATGGTTATGGGCTCATTGTTTGGGATCTCTCCTAATGGTTTAATTATTGGTACTTCGAAAAATTTATCAATAGAGTTATATTCAGGAAACTCAATCCAAGATGTCAAATTTTCCTCTTTTGAGTATAAAAAATCAATTTCCTCCTGATTTAAAGATCCTTCGACATTTTGATGACCTTCTTCAGTTATTCCATATCTAAAGGTTAGTTCTCTTTTAAGTTCATGATTAGTTTTTGGGATAAAATACTATTCTATCAGTGATGAGGAAAGGACATCCTGAGTGGAAATGGGTTCCTCATAAGTATCAATGATTTGTTTTTCTAATCTCAGTGATGAAACTTCTGAATTCATTTTATCCATTTTTTCACAAAAATGATCAAGATTTTTTTTCAGTATTAGGATTGATAGATGTTTGGACATAATGAACTTCATTATGTTTGATCTCTTCAATCATCCTCAAGAGGTATGAAAATTGATCCTTTAAACAATCAGTATCCCATTGATTCTACATCTCATCTAGTGTGGTGTATTAAATAATGGTTTGGTCAATGAAATTACCTATTTGAGGTGATTCCAAATATTGATTTTCCAGTTGATTATAGCCTTGGTCTATCAAAGGGTATTGTGGAAGATAATCGATTGGAGTTGATTAAAAATTGGTTTTTGGATTAATTGGATACAATGAAACAAAAAGGGGAATAGAGAAGAAAAATTATGGCGAGAATAGAGAATTTGGGGTGAGAAAAGAAAATGAGTGTCTAACGTACTTACTTCTGTCCCTGGAAATGACACCAAAATTTGGTTGTGCCAAAATTTATCCTACTTTTAAAAGTGTTCGTTGAAGTACAAGTAGGCATTGAATCCACAGGGACCAAAGAAGAAGCCTTGAGACCCTCAAATTTGTTCATTGATTGGCTATTAAGTGACCAACTTTGAGGTAGATTTTGAATTGGTGAATTATTGATATAATTTAAATAAGAGACAAGAAAAATGATGTGAACAAAACAATTATTGATGATGGGATGATCTTAGGGTTTCTCTTGGGGTGGATAGGATAAATTTCTTGTCTTAAAAATTTCATGTCATTAATTGAATACATATCCAAAAAATGAGATAATTCTCCCTAATCATTCGCCAATTTAATCCCTAAAAAATTCCAAGGCGAATCACCAATTCACTTTGAGGATCAAATTACTGAGCACTCATTGAAAATAGATCATAATAGCACACAAAATTTGTCATCATTAAGGTTGGCGAAGATGAAAGAGAATGCAACTCATCAAATGGAAATCCTAAAATAAATAAAAGATTTAAATATTAAGTACATTAAATAACATCCAATCCCTGACCTTGATACTACCATGGATCAACCCTTATGTGGTTGTCCCTCCATTGATGCTATTATACCAATGAAAGTTGTATGAAGACTTATGGGGGTTGAGTTGAAGAAGAAGAAAATTATTAAAAGAACGAACACTCGATCATTATGTGTTTTAATTCACAAGTGCTGCTGTGAGTAAGTTCACACCTTGATTTAATGGTATCAAAATGTGTAGAAAAGGAAATGAATAAGTGAAGACGAAGAATAAATTTTATTAAAATACTATATGTGAAAAAAAACAGACATCCGAAAACCTGACAATGCGATTAGAAATTGAAAGTAGGAAATTACAATTGAAAGAAATACAATGGATAAAAGAAAAACACAGATTTAAAGAAAAATATTAGATTCTAATTCACTTAACCACCAGCTCTTTATATAGGTATATTTGGATCCTTAGAGACACCTCAAAACAATAAATTTCATCCCCATTAGTTGGGAGAGTTAAAAAAAGGGTCAGAAAATCAAGGGAATTTGACATTTCAAAGTTGACCCAAGAAACTGTCCAGATTCATCCTTCTTTTTGACATTCGAATTTGAAATTAAATATGGCCAAATCATCAGCAGTCGTAGAAGAAAAATATATTCTTCCATGTTTCCTCTATCACATTTCCAAATTTAAGGGAATTTGGTGCTTCCATTTGAATATTATGTCCGAAATGGTGGGAAGAATTTATGGGTGTTCATATCGGTCCCACTATTTAAATGTAAATTTAGGATCCATATATCTCCATCAAAACTTTGGAATTAGCTCTAGCCACAGTTGAATAAAATGATTCCCATATTTTTCTATTTCTATTATAAATATTTGAGCTTCATTGGGCCTGGTTTTTGGGCCCCACATTTGTTTCATGGGCCTTAGGCACATTATGCATTCTCCAGAAAAGTTTTGCATTCATCCCCAAAAATATCCATCTTCCATAGAGATTCATCCATAAATCCTAAAATAAAAAATGTTCCACACTAAGTGATAAATCCTATCCCAAAATATCAAATTCAGAAAATTAATATAATGGTTTCCACAAAGATATGAATGATTGGGCCCAAATGTTCATTTTAAACATGAATTGTATTTGAGACGATAAATGAAGTTTTATTTATATAATACACGACAAGATATTTATGGAATTTTGAACAATGAATATAAAGATATTAACAATGAATATTATCCACTTCCTATGGATAATCAGTAGTTGGATGTGAATTTGTTCTCCTCTATTGAACTCCTATATTTTCCACATTTAGATAGATCATTTCCTCTTTGATATATGACATAGTATGTCACAAATATCCATAAAAATAACACTTCATGAGGGTAAATTTCTTCTCACTTCAATTTTTCCTCATGATTTTTCCTAGGAAATAATGTTTGACTGCCTCTTATTCCTAGAAGCTTGAGTATATTCTTCTTTTCTCCTTTCAATTTGATTTAAGGGTCCACTTTTCAAAACTTCTGGTGATTTTACAACATGATCAGAATTCATCTTGCCTTTATTTTGGTACATTGTATTTGTAGAATTTGATGTTTCAACGTAACAACTGATTCCACTATTTCCCATGTGTGTGGGTCTTTGATCACAAAAAATATTTTCAACTCTATTATAACATCGTTTCTCTCTCTCCAATAGCTCAACATCTGAGAACCTACCAAACTTTATTTTCTTCTTTTCTTCTTTTGATCTTTATTCACTTTTGAGAATACTCTTAGGAGTAACAACATCGTTTTCGAGTCCCCTAATAGTTTTGGAAACCTCCACTAGTCTCGAGTTATGGACATTGATGACATTTTTCTGTTCTTCGACTCTTCGATTTTCTTCCACTACCTCATCTTCTATTTCAAGTATTGATAACTTTACTTTCACCAGTTCTTTCATTTGATCAATTTTATCTTCAAGATAATCAACATATTCTGATGATTCTTCCACCATTTCTTTCCACTTATGTTATCTCTTACACTTATTCTCATTCTTACCAATAGATTCCTTAATTTGTAACACAGGATCATCATTAGTCATCAATTAGTTATATCTATCTTTATTTGTAGATGATTTTGGCTTTTCAATGGTATACATCATGGAAGAACGGTTTCTCTATTTAAATTATAATTATTCATCTTCATAAAATTCATTATCATCATCTTCATCTTTATATGAATAACTATTATTCTGTAAATTTATTCTAGATTTTAAGTCTCACTTTTTGAAAAACATTTTCAGTGGCATCTAAATGTGTTCATATTCAATTTCTTCATCTTCAATATTTTTTTAGCACTAAGGGGAAATGTGCCCAACCTTTCCACAATGAAAGTAAGTTAGTGGTAACTTCCCTTTAAATTTCCCTTTCCCCTTTCTGGAACTAATTAGAAAGGAAAGATATAATTTGTTTTCCCCATTGTCTCCACCAATACTATCTTTTGAAACATTTAGTTTTTCCATGGCATTGAACACGATTTCCTTGATCACTCGAGTAGTAAAATATTTTGGCTTGAATCTCATTTAAAATACAAACAGGATTCTTATAAGATCATCTAGATAAATCTTGGAAATATCTATTTCCTTAAGGGCTGACACCTTTTCATTGTACATGGGTAGAAGTATTCTCAATAATTTATTTACAATAACAACGTCTTTGATTTCTTCTCCTAGACCTTGAATTACTCTAACCACTTCAGTAATTTGATTTAAGAAGGTGTTAAAATTCTCATCAGGATGCATCTTCAAATAATCAAACATATTATGTAAGTCTTTTAGTTTAAACTCTTTCATGTTACTATCCCCTTCATAAATATTTTCATGTTTATCCCACATGGACATTGCTGAGGTGAAACTCATCACCTTTAGATAGACCTGATTAAAAAGGGTTGTAGTGAAAGCATTCTTCACTTTTGAATATGCATCAAGAATTTACCGATCTTCTTCATTCATAGCTATCCCTGTAGGATTAGTAACTTGTTTTAAAATCTCAATATAAAATAGAACTTCCATTCCAAAAGATCTTAAATGATATCTCATTTTGTTCTTCCAGATCTGAAAATTACTTCCATCGAAGAAGGGGACTCCCCTAACATTGGATGAATTATCTATTATGGTATATGACAGATCAAACACCGGTAACCTCCCTCTGATACCTGATACCGCATGAAGGACCCTAGAACACCCTGAGAGGGAAGGGGTGCATCAAGGATTCAAATTTTTCTTTTTAACATTTTGGATCTTGTTGCCACTTTGGTAGAAATTTTTTAAATCTTCCTATCAAATGAAATTAAGGAGATGACATATCACATTTACTTGGTTCACTAAAAATGGATAAATCCATGGAGAATACTTAGATAGTGTGTCGGTCACACCAAAATCCACTAATATTCAATAGTTTTTATATTAAAAGGTTCGGTCATAGTCGCTCTGTGTCATTCATACTTCCTTTACAATAGTTCAGGGATGACTCACCGCATCCCTCAGATCATTTCTGTCAAGTCACCCTATCTCACTACCATGAGAGAAGTCTATCTTTGTTTATCGACAAGAAGTTATCTTAAATAAATTTTCATTAAAGTCTTTGTCTCTAGTTAGCACGAGACATTGCTTGAATTGAAGTCCTGAATTGGTGCACATGAAATCACTGAACAAACAAACTAGATATTCAAAACATGTAATTAGATTACACAAAATATTGAGCGCAACAGCTAACCTGTGCATGTAAGATCTTACTTTTGCATGAAATATTTTCCTTTGCATGCCAGATCCCCTATTTTCAGGAAATATTTTATTTGGTGTGAAAGATTTTCGTTTCGTGAGGAAATAATTCATGCAACTAAAACCTTTACGCGCCAATTTTACTTTTACGTGCAACTTTAACTTTTCTTCACAACTTTTATATTTTCACACACCTCCCCTTTCACCCAATATTTACACTTATCAGAGATCAGATCTTCTCTATGTCCTCATCACTATAGAAAGAGGGGGGGGGACTCTTATTTATGACTATCATCGATCCTGGTGTGCATAACCCATTGTGTTGCGCAAAAAAAACCCATTCTGTATGCAATTATTTTCATGAAAGAACTATTTTTCACAGACATCTCCAAATTTTTCATGCACCTCATGCAATTTCCAATTTTCCGCATTCTGATCCTGAAAAAACTTTTGTTTAAAAATTCCATCCTGCTTTCAATTTTACATTCAAATCCAATTTAGCACAATTTCCATGTTTTTCCATGCACCACTTCAATATTTCATGCACCTTCCTTTCCAAAAAACACAGCTCTCTATTTTCCATTTTCAGGTCCAAAAATTTGGCAAACACTAGAAAATGAGGAAACGTTTAGTATTGTTTCCCATTTGAACTGTATGATCACTTTCTTGAAAATCGTTATAAATTTCCCATGATTATTGATAATAAACACAAACCACACCCCATTTATAGCATCAGTTGTTGTTTAAACAACACACTGCGTCCCTTAAATCCGATATCTACGTATGTAGAATAGCCTATGTATTTAAAACGTTTCATGTGTAAGAGGGGGTACAGAACATGTAGAGGGATTCATACCCCTATTCCCTTCCATTTGGGGTCTTCTTGTGTAATATTACCTAATTATAGTACACAAAATTATCCCATGTGTTCCTACCCATGTACTAGTACATGGGGTGGCCAGTGTACTTGGTATAGGCCATTCTCTGTGGGGGTGTATATGCCATGTAGGAAACTCGTGTACTCCACCCCATGTCCATGTACTTCACATGTACATGATGAGTCATCCACTAATGATCAAATTATGTGTATCCAAGATTACACACAATGTGTGTTGGGTTTTCTAGAAACTCATGTTCTTACTCTGCTCATGATGATCCATCTCTTGGATCTTACTTTGGTGCTCGGTTTTCCACTAAACACTATATTGAAGGACTTTTGGTCCCTCTTACTATGAATTAATATGATCCAGTCCATCACAAGGATTGAAAAATGTGATCATAGGTGTTCTTCATCATTGCCTAAGAATGCGTATTTGACCCCCATTATCGTTCAATCCACCGCCATGACATCCTTCGCACCTCCAATGAGTTGTCCCAATGTCGGATCTCCAGTTTTAGATCATTTTTCCAAGAATCAAAGGTTGAACAATCTATTGTTCAATTTCGGGGGAAAAATGAAGAACAATGACACATAACACAAGGAATTGGGGGAAAATGGCCAAATATTGAGAGGAAAAAACCTCAATCTATGCTCGTGTTGATCTTGGTTAGTCACTATTAGAATGTTAACTAAATCCAAACAATTATCTATAATCAAATATCAATAAATCTCATAAATAATCCATCCCACAATTATGATCGACCCATGGGATAATCTATTCGTTGATTAGTCCACATTCATTACAGGAGTTCAAGAAAAGGAATGAAGAATCAAAATAATGCATCCTACCAGGATTTTTATCTCTCATTGATGAAGATCTGTCACCACATCATTGTCATTAGAATGATCTTACAATATTGGCATGCAATGATCTTGGATCTGATATTTCATCATCTTCTATCAAAGGAATTCTCCATAGGTTCATTCTCAGATATATCCAGGGAATTCCAAGGTTATGAGACTAACCCTATATTTTTGAAAAAAGGGATTATTTAATGTATAACCGGTCCCTGTGTCAACATTTAAAATAAAATAAATTTTATGAATTTATTTTATTCATTTTTCTACCCACAATTAATTTTACAAAAGAGACCCACGATGAATAATGTTAGGTCATTCCTAGGTTAATGTTGTTATTTTGAACTCAATGGTTTCCTTGGATTCATAATTCGAGAACCTTTTTAGAATTCATTCAACTTTTTCAAGACAACTATAGATGTGTATTATTTAATATATTAATTTATTTGAAACATTTCTTTTCAGGAACCTCATGCATCAGAATCGCATTCCTTCTCAGTTCCTGGTCTCAAAATCAACCAATATAACATTTAAATATTGTACATGGAAAATTTAATACATTACATTAACCTAACCATGGTGCTTTACATACTCAAAAATAAAAAACAGAGGCTAATTGAAAAGACTAGGGTACTAATAATGAATTTGAGCCTCCCTATTCCAAGTGCTCTCCTAGAGATCCCTATGCTTCCACCAAACATCCACTAAAGGAATCGATTACCCACAAAGGATCCTCTCTTTCCAATCCACTATCTCCGTTAGGTACTATTTTAATGTCACTCCATCCTCGGTGTCCAGCTCACCCCAATTTATGACGTGCGATGGTTCGTGCACATACCTACTCAACATTGACACGTGGAAGATTTTATTCACCCAGTCTAACTGTGTAGGGAGATCTAAGAGGCATTCCAAATTTCCAAATCTACATAGTATCTGAAAAAGGCTATTGAATTTCAATGTTAACTTGTTTCCCCAACCAAATATCTATAATTAATGTCGAGGTGAAACGCGTTGGAACACATGGTATCCTTCCTCGAACTCCAAAGGCCTCCACTACCTATCATCATAAGACTTATAATATATCTATGCAATCTAAATTTTCTTTGGGATGATCTTAAACTTCTATGTACTAGCTCTGAACTACTCCGAGACCAACAGTGCTGACTCTCCTGGGTCATTCCAACATAGTGGTGACATGCATGGTCACACATAAAAAGCCTCAAATAGTACCATGCCTATGGATGAATGATATCTGTTATTGTATGAAAACTCCACCAATGTTATGGGATCATCCCAATTATATCTTATGTGGTAGTTTTGCAACATATTCAATGAAAAAACTACCATTTCTATATCAAGATCATGGATCATGTATTTGTGCTCATGTTTTCTCAATTTGTGTGAACCATATGCAATAACCACTCACCTCTAAATTAGGACATGACCAAACCTGGTTCCTGATGCATAAAATAAAACTATGTATTCCAAACCATCCTATGAAAATCTAAAAATTGGAGTGCTCTTGAAACTCTACCTAATCTAAAGAAAATCTAACTAGCTCTTATCTGTCCACATAAAAGGCTACACATTTTAATTCAAAGCTATCGTAGGTAATAATATCCTAGAGAAATGATGTATGCTTCTCTAATAATATCAAGATATCCCATGTGATATCTTCACGTCTATCATGTTCTTAGGTGGATCCATTGATAACAATACCTTGACCTTGGTTGGATCTACTACCATTCTATCTGCTGAGATAACATGTTCCAAAAAGTGGACAACCTAAATCATGAACGAGCACCTCCAGAGTTTCCCATAAATATGGTTATCTTAATATTTGTGAATAATCATCCATAAGTGTCTCTGTTTCTCATTCGTATATGCCAATTATACAAGGATATATTTGATGAAGGAAACCATGAATCGGTCTACGTATGGTTGAAATATCTAGTTCTTGAGTCCCATGAACATTGTTTGAGTGTTTGTCACACCAAAAGAAAAAACCAAGTTCTCATAGTTATCGTAATTAAATATAATGGTTGTATTTGGTATATCCACATCCCAAACTAATAGTTGGTGACTGCCTGATCTGAGGTCAACCTTCAATAACCATCATACCCCTTTAAATTAATCAAAGAGCACATTGATCCTTAGTAGTGGAAACTTTTCCATCATGGCCACCTTGATCAAGTGATAATAGTCCACACCAACCTCAATCTCTCATATTAATTTTTGAAAAAAATGGGGATTCCCAGGGTGAAACACTTAGTCTCACAAACTCTTCCTCTGCAAGTCCTCCAAGTATTCCTCAGCTTGTGAAGCTCTGAGGGAGGAATCTAATGTGATGGTGTATACATTAGTTCCACACATGGGTGTAAATCAATTCATAAGTCTATATTATAATTTTTAGGTTATAGTGGAACATCTTCATAAAAGGCATCCTCGTACACCTCCACCACTACTAGAAGCTAGAAGCTCATAATATCTACTGTACCAATGGCCAGTCTAGGAAATAGATGTGTAATTAGCTACACCCTCCTATGCAGGAGTCTATCTTGTTTTTTTTTCTGGGATTACATTTTACCAACAAAGGAAAACCTCATTCTATCACTACGGACACACTGCACCATTTACCTAAAATAGTCAATCTGGGCATTGACTGTAGATAACTGATTCATATGAATAGTTATGATATAAGGTCACTACACCACAACTAAAAGGTTCCAACCAAAACTCTCACCTCTAAGGGCCAGGTCACATCACTGGGATAGGTGTTTGATCATTGAGTCTCTCCTATTAGGTATCTCAAAGCGTAAGGGTTGAGTTAACAGTTCAACTAGAATCTCTAGGTCTCAGATAAAGTGTTTGGTGAAAAATGAATAACTACAACCCATGTCTATTAGTATTAAAGATAAGGTATAAAAGACAAATATTGTACCTAAAATCATTCATGGAGCCCTTGGATCATAAGCCTCGATCGCATGTAGCTATCCCTGACCTTGTACTCCAACTCTCTAAGCCTGGCCTGGTCCACTTGGGGTTGGTGGTGGTAATATGTTGAAACATCTAACAAACCCTACTAATCTCTCATATTCTATTACACTTCCTCAACCCTATAGATCTTTTTGATCCTACCATGATAGATCATACAATCTCGAGCGATATGTCCTCTATAGTCAAAAGAATATCACTGCTTATCTCTAGGCTAATTGGATACACCATGTGATCCCTAAACTCTAGATACTTTATCTGGGGACCTTCTATTGAAACATATACTACATACAGGTCCTTGAGACTGTGGAAGGCTCCCCACATTCGAGGTCTTTACTCCTTCTTTCCCACTACTGACTGTCACTGGCTGTATCCTCTCAAGAAAGAATCTTTCAAGAACCAAATCCGGGTCCAACACCCCATGATATGTAATAATTCATAGAGGGATGATGATGGACAAATTGTCTCTATGCAGACCTCACTCGAAGGTATGATCCCAAAAGTACTGATCTCTAACCATATCAATCAAATACCTAGAAAGGTTGGTGAACCTAGATGAATAATCAGAAAAGAACATGATACCCAACTGGTGAAGAGAAAGATACTGAATATGCATATCCCATATCTAAACTATTGATAACTCCTTTATGAAGAGCTACTCAAACTACATCCCTGAAATAGTCTCCCCATCATGAGTTTGGATAGCCAAAGTCCACCATTGTCTTGATCAACCTTGTAGAAGGTTAATTTCCATGACCACCATCTAATTCATGGGTGTCCTAAACAGAATGAAAACATAGTTCATTTCCTCAAAACATTCCTTAGCCGCCTATCGGTTGAGTTCACCACTAAACCTGAGGGGTCTCTGTCACTAAAACTCATATAGTACACTCAACTGTGCTCCTCATTTACAGGAACTGTGGGTACCACATGATATTCTATAGGTGGCGGTATGGTTGGTGCACCACCTGGAGGTGACATCTGGGGAACTAGTGCCTTTATCAAAGCCTTTCCACTGGGGGTGGGGGTAATCCTCATGATCAAAATGTTGGATCCTAGCTGGTATGCGTTCCTGTGGCATCCAGTATGAAAACATGACAAACAATGGTAGATGATTATATCTGGAGAGGATAATCAAGAATCACATGGATACCACAACCCATTACTATATTATGTATATTCAATTATTTCTTCTTCAACTAGAGTTTTCATGTACCATGTTAAATAGTTGGTTATCCAAGTCCTGGTGTATGGATGCGTCCATCTCTGCACCAATATTGTAGTCCATGGACTCAAAGAAGAACTCAAAACACTTAACACTATTTCCACAAACCAATATCATAGAATCGTCATCCTATGATAAAACAAAACACCTCTAATACCACTCTTTGAGAACCTTTCATAGTCGGTTCCATAATTTAAAAACATATGGCCTCTTACAATAGGCTAGGGAAATTTATTAGAACCTAGTAAGCACATCAAAAACATGGGAGGCATTGCCTATGTACCTGTATAAACACACATATCTCCAAGCCCACAAAATTATGAAATGTAAATACCACTAAGTAAACAATGCATGCATACCAATATATCTCACAACCAGATTAAAAAAATGTAAACTAAAGAAACAAGTCTAGAATAAAATCCATCCAAAAAGAGTCTATAACCACACGTCCAACCAGTAAAAAAATGGTACAGGGACTTCTATCTGGAAGCCACAGGAACACACCTCAGTCTATTCAGTCTCTCGAATCACTGTCTCTTCCTCATCTTCCTAATAATCCATCAATGTGTTGATCTTCTACATAAGAAAAAACACATGAGAGTAAACCCCATATAGGGTAGAGTATAACAATACATAGTAGGACATCCTGAAACCAAAAAATAATATAATAAAGTAAATAACAGTCATATCTTCATAGGTATCTGTCTACAGTACATATAAAAAAATATCTAGATATGCTCAACCTAGACACACAGAATAGAGGTAAGTCACAACAACTGAATACCATCCAATGGAATTCATGTGAAAGATTCCATGAAGAACTCATTTGGAATAACTCACTCTCGATTCTGATATCTCTGATAACATCCATCTGAGAGGTACTTATCATCATTTCTCTCCATGAGAGAGATACGCTAAAATATCTGAGGGGAGAGATATGATACCACCGATGAGGATGATAGCTAGGGAAATCAGGTGATAATGAAAAATCAATCTTGAGTAAACCTCCATGTTGAGAATCAGTAACGCCATAGTGTTATTCACTTCAATATTGATAACTCTACCTAGTACATGAATAATTAATATTGGATTCTTCTGTGGGCCTCTCAGTAGATTCCAACAACTCTATTAAGTAAGTCCTTATAAAGAGATCATAGTCCTTTGAGTAGGAAATAATTCATACCGACCTTCAAGGAAATTATAAAGGGAATAAACCCAAAAAAACATGTCTAATATATAGAGGAAATGTGGCTCAATCCTTGTAGGAAGGGGTACACGGTGTGTAGTATAGTGACACTCCATGTCCCTTGACCCCAAGTTCTTCCCATGTACAATGTCCCGTGTCTTTAAAACATGTCATGTAGATGAGGGGGTGCATAGTGTGTAGAGGGAGTCACACTCTGTGCACTTCCATCCAGGGTCCTACCATGTACTCTAGCCATGTGACAATACATGGAATCAACCAGTGTATTCCTAACTGTGTACCAGTACATAGGGTATCCCGTGTACTCGGTCCAGACCATGCCTTGTGGGGGAGTACATGATGTGTAGGAAACCCGTGTAATCCACCCCATGTTAGTGCAATTCCCATGTACATGTTAAGTCTTACACTTATGAACACACTCCCTAAGTTAGTACTATATGACGTGTGTATTGGGTTTTCCAGAAACCCGTGTTCTTCCTCCACTTACGCCGATCCATCTCCGGGATCTATCTCTGGAGATCGGTTCTCCATGAAAATTTAAATAAAAGGTTTTATAGTCACTATAACACTGAATCTATGGGATTTTATCCTTAAAATGGCTCATAAAATGTGATGATAGGTGTTCTTCATCATTGTTGAAGAATGTGGATTTATCACCCACTGTCATTGGATCTGCCCCTCCCACCATTGCACCTCCATCAAGTTGTCCATATTCAAGATCTCTAGTTTTATATTGTTGTGCCCAGAATTGAAGGTGAAATGATCGATTGTTCAATGTTGGGGGAAGAACCAATAATATAGACAAAGAACTAAAGAAATTGGGGGAGAAATGAACAAAAATCGAGAGGGATGAACCTCAATCAATGTTTGTGTCAATATTGGGTCATCACCATCAGAATAGGAAATGAATAAAAACAATTATCTATAATCAAATACCAATAAATCTTGTAAATAACCCATTCCACAATTATGATTGATTCATGGGATAATCTGTTCATGGATTAATCTGAATTTGTATTAGGACATAATTAATGGGAAATAAGAATTGAAATAATGCATACTGCATAGATTTGGATCGCTCACTGATGAAGATCGGTCATCATGTCATTGACATTCGTGAGATCTAACAATATTGGTGCACACTTACCATGGATTTGATATCTCATCATTGTCCATTAGATGGATTCTCTAGAGGTTATTTCTCTGCCGTATCTAGGGAATTCCTGGGTTTTGAGGCTAACCCTAGATTTTTGAAAAGGGGATTATTTAAATTTTAACGGGTCATTGCATCAACATTTGAAATAAAATAATTTTTATTAATTTTTATTTTTCATTTTTTCATCTGTGATAACATTTTCACAATAGATCTTCACTGACCAATGTTAGGTCCCACCTAGGGTAAATACACATTTTTGAACTCAATGGTGTCCTCATATTTCTAATCCAGGCACCCACATAAATTTTATTCTACTTTTTCAGGACAACTAGGAATGTGTGATATTTAATATTTTAATTTATTTCAATGATTTATTCTGAGCATAAAGGGTGTCAGAATCGCATTCAGTCTTAGCACATGGTCTCAAAATCAATCCATATAATATGTAATATTAATACATGGGAAACATGGGACATTACTTGAGTACATGTAAATTTCATGTGTCATGAATTAATTTACATTCAATTAAAAAGTATACATGAAAAATGGAAAGGATAGTGATTCATTGAATCAATGATATAAATAAAAATATTAAGATCTATCTGGGGTATAATAAAATAAAATCATGTTTCATTATAGTGGAAGAGGAAACCAAATTGTAGCATAGATGGATTAGAAATATACCCTAATAAACCATGGGAAATGTTTTATACAATAAATCTATGATTGCTATTATTAATTTGAAAATATATATTGAAAAATTGTGAGATGCATATATTAAATAGAATATGGTTCAAATCCCTATATGTAAAAGAGAATGATATATTTATATTTACTTAATTTGATACATATTAGAATGTGTGGTCCTATGAAACATATAAAAACACATAGAGAAAGTTATTTTTTTTAATTTTTTTATGATTTTAGTAGGAGAGTATGGATAACTGTCACAAAAATAAATAATGAGGTCATTAAGTGTATCAAAATATTCAATTGAAAAGATAAAAACAAAACTATGAGTATGATCACAATGTTATGATCAATAAATATTATGAAGTACACATCTATTAAAGTTGCCAATTATGTTGAGAAAAATAAAATTAAATAAGTTGTGTCTTAAGTTATAAATTTATTTACAAATAGTGGAGTTGAATGGATAAAAAAATGGTGATCAAGATGTTGAAGATATTTCTTAATAAGAGTGATATTTAAAGGTAATGTCAGAAGGAAGTTAAAAATTTGTTTCATACACTCCAAATGAGAATTTTTTATAAATTGAAGATATGAATATGCCTAATGAGAAGTGGAACAGGAGGAAACACATTCAACGTATTTAGAGTGTTTGGATAGAATTTTTATATCTAAAAAAAGAAGGAAGACAAGGTAAATATGTTGATGTAGTGACTGATGGGGTATTTTATGGTTATTTTACCTACATTAAAGATAATAAATAATTTAAAAAGTGGATTAAAAAGATTATTAAATGAAAAAAATATAAAAGTAATTGAATAGAAAAATATATATATAAATATATATATATATATATTCAATTATGGAGAATATTTGTGTTAAATAGAATGACCATTAATTTTTTTGGGAGAACCAAGAACCTCAACACATAAAAAAGACTCAATTATTGCATAAAAAAAGAATCATGAGTAAAGTTAATTCATTCAATAACTCAATGGATGGAAATGAGAGTTGAAATTTATAATCCTAACATCATAATAAGAAATTACTCTCTAACTAAATCCTGATTACTAATGAGTTTTGAAAAAACTATTCTTTTGTAATTGGTGGAGCTTGTTTTATTTGAATATGTTCAAGAAATTCATGGTCATAATCAATGAGGAAAGCAATTTACTAAATTGATAATAAAATATATTGTAGATTATAATATTTAAAGGTATTATAACTTTATTGGAACAAAAATGGGTTTAAAAAACTATCATATTGAATAAAGAAATGTGATTCTAAACAAGGTATGGTCGGTATATAAAGTATCTGCTCAAATTAAAGTCATTTTTTTTCAAGTGATAATGTCATTGGTGGTGAGTCTTGAATCATTTTGACTAATATTGGTAGCATTAATTCAAATAGGATCATTATATATCAAATCGATTTAATGATGGAATTATTAAATTGAGTTCTTAAAGAATAGTTTTACACTGAAAAAATAATAGGGATCTCACTTGGTGATTATGAAAGAAAGGTAAGTAAACTAGGTAAAGGTTCATATGGTTTATAGGAGAAACAAGGAACTTATCAATTTTTTTGGAATAAAACTTAATTAAATTATAGTTCAAGAGAGGAAGTATGGTACATAACTTTTATTAAAACACAAAAATGGTTGAACTATTCAAGGCACTCATCTATATTAATTATAATATTTTTGGATGAATCAATGTGAAATCAGTTGAACAATTTCAAAAAATGATTTGATTATAATTTGAAATTTTAATGATTGGATAAATAACTTATTTTATTTAAATTAAGGTTAATAAAAAGTGTGATTATGATTTTATTTCTCAACATATATATTCTAAATATTCAATGAAATGGTTTGTTATAAAAGATAAAAAATATTTTTAACACTAATCACTATCAAAACTAAACATGGTAAGTATTATGATATAAATGTTTTTAATATGACATAATTATAGAAACTGATTTAATGTTTGAAATATTTTATGTAATGTTCTTCGAAATTGTCTATCAAACATGTTTGGTAGGTCTATTTTAAAGCATTCTGATTAAAGAACATCCCATAGAGGTGAAATATTTTTTTAGGTATGATCAAGTAACCCTTGATTATTTATTCTTAAATGATAAAATAAAAGATAAATTTTTATTGGATTATTTTAATAGGTAATTTAATGGAGTCATTATGAATGAAAAATCCAAAAGTGGAGTACTATTCTTCATTGTTGTAAAATGTATTAGTTATCTTAGTAAGAAAAAAAAATATACATCAATAATAATTGATTATGAAAAGTATATAACGAAAAAAATTCATGTACCCAAAATTATTGGATGAATAAACAACTAGAAGATCTTCGTGAAAATAAAAATACACCCATGATGATACTACCTAAAAAAATAGTGCAATTGATCTTATAAAAAATTTGGTAGAAAACTCATTTAAGAAACATATTAAAACCTAACACCACATTACTAATGAAAAATTAGAACTCATAGCTATTATATTATATATTTTTATAAAAGTTCAATAAGTTTATAATATTTTCACAAATCTATTATCCAAAATGGAGTTTGAGAACAATTGAATCTCAGTGTATAAACACATCCAAATGTATAAAGAGACTTCTTGTATCAATTATTATTATATGTTTTTAATGATTTAAATGGTTTCTAATCTTTGATAGTTTTGGTAAAATTTAGGTTTATTAAAAAGGGTAATAAATCATTAAAAGGTAATTATTTTCAACAAGTTATAGTATAATATATTTTACTTTTATATTATGGAGTATAAATTCATTCTTGATGGGTAGTATTTTGATAAAAGATGCATGAGGTGATACATTCCATAAACAAGAAGTAATGGGAGAAAAAATCCATGGGAACTACAATTAAAAATTATAATCATTGGGATAATCATAATAGATGAGGGTTTTATGTATTTTATGGTATCAATTTGTCATTAAAATATCTATAGAAGTCTTTTTTATATACTAATCATGGATCATGTATATAGAGTGATTTATCAAAAAATTTATTAGAAATAATTTTCATATAGTATTTGATAATTTCCAATGAAATATTTGTAAATAGTGTAGAATCTAATAATTAAATTAAGGTTACCACCTAAAATAAAAGGGAGAATATTGGAACCTAGGTTGATCAAAAGTAGATAATGGTGATGTTTGATAATGTTTTTGGAAATATGCCTTATTATATGAAACATGAATTATTTACACCGTATAATAATATTATTAATTATTTTATGGATTCCAATTAATTTTTATTGAAAAACAGAAAAACATGTCATAGTGAAGATCATAATCTATTTCATGTTTAATTGGAAAGTTTTATAGAAGGAAAATAGAACCTATTAGATTCCATGAAGATAAAAATTCCATTTTTTACTAGACAACATCATGGCTTCTATAAAAACATTATGATTTCTATATTTTTTGAATCTTATAACATGAAAATATTTCTAAATACTAAAAAGAATATAAAACCATGAAAATTTATAAAAAATTAATTTCATGTGAGATAGAAAAATATGCCATAAAGAGTAAACCATTACATAATATATGTGATGTTTGAATTTTTATCATACAAAATTTCTATATTAAATGATATATGATGATATTATGCCCATTTTTAAGTAATTTTTTATAGGAATGGTAAAATTTATAGTAGAATTTAACATAGTGTTGATTGTTTTATTGATGGATGTTGATGAAACATTGAGGATAGAAACTATGACACGGTAAAGATTCAACCTTATCATGTTATTTTTCAAATATGAATTTAAAATTATAGATATTATTGGATTTTTATGAAGATAAAGATAAATATAAAATTAGTATCAATATGAAACCATTTTATAAGAAACTACATTGTGTTTAGTGAGGACACATCATGTTTTTCATAGTTTATGTATATTTTTTAGATTTTATTATCTTTTTAAATATGGGTGATTATAATCCTTTATAATATATTTTTAATTTATTATAGTGGATGTTTTTGAATAACTACCATGTAAGGGGATCTATCATATAATTTTGATTTAATAATAGAATATATATAAAGATAATATATTGATTTGATTGAAGAATTAGAAAGAGAGAGGGACATAGATAGAGAGAGTGATATAATAGAGAGTAATAATTCTATATATTTTGGATTCTGTAGAGATTCTATGATGGTGAAATAATGGATCATTATTGAATATAAATACTTATTTATTGATAGGAATCATAAGAGAAACATAAAACTTTTAATGTGTGTTTATAATTCATGAACCTTTTATAATTAAAAATTGACAATTCATATTCTTTTTCACCTTATTTAATAGTATTTATTAGATGAATAAGAAGATTTATTAATACATGGTTTTAATATTGATCAATCCCTAAATTTTATATTCACATAATAATGAGTTTCTAATTTCTTAGTATATAAAAAAACTAGTTTATGATCATTGTACATTTCCCATATGGGGAACCATGTTAAATATACTTATAACTATAATTTAATTTCATATTTGAATATTATGACTAATTAGATTGAGTTGACATGTTTGATTATTCTTACTGAAATGAGAAAAAGATGAGTTTGATGATAAAAACTCTGGACCTCAATTCACCCCATCCTAGAGTGATTTGGGACATTGTGGTTTTAATAAAAATATAACTTGGTAGAAAATATGATTGAACCATTACTTAGGTTATAAAATTTAAGTGTACATATATATTTCATATACCTCACACTAAATAAGATATATATATATATATGTCCACCAAAATAGAATTCTCCATCAACATATTATATTAATTGGATTTTAAACCCTTTAACTTATTTAATTTCATTTAAATAAGTTTCCTAACATTAGAAAAATATCCCAATATGACATTATATACAACAAGAAATCTATTAAAATATATTTTTTCCCATTTTAATAATGATTGGGGTACTTGATAAAGAAAACTATTAGATCATTTTTCTCTTATATAGAATATTATATTGTTCCCAAAGAATCCATTTATAACCTTACATTAAGATAATCTATTTTTTCCTTTAATTTGATGTCGAGTTCAATTTATAATATCAACAATATTTATTTAAATATAAATTACATTATAAAATTATATAATATTTTATATTTTTGATATAGTGTCTCCAAGAAAATAGACTTCTTATTATAATAGCTTATCCTAAGTTTCTACATAAATGGTTTTCTAAATGAAATATATAAATCATTAATTATGTTTGTAATGACATGGAAATTCCGTGGAAATGCTTTTCTTAAATACACGGGATTTTTACGAGTCCGCGAAAATTTACGGCGCTTGATTCTGAGGCCCGGTGTGCCTGGAATCAATTTTTGAAGTTTTGTTCGGGTACGTTCAGTAAACGTATGGGCGTGTATTTATAAATTTTGAACTAGTGCTAGGAATTGAAATATCAGGGTAGTATTGAACTCGCAGTGCCGATATTCGATTAAGAAGACATTCATCTTGATGGAAGTTGGTCAAGAATGGATGTTATTTTTGGGGATTTAAGGATAAAATTAAATAAAAATAATATGTAGCTTATTTTTATTTGGTGGTTAAAACATCCAAGTGGAGGTCCGGTGTTAGGGCCACCACACCTTAAACTCCCATGAGAGGTTATAGTGGTGGGTCACACTCGGACATAACCTCCCTTGGGGGAAAAATTTTGGTGAGGACCACCCAATCTTTTTAAACCCCTTTAACTCCAATTAAAGTGGAGAAATCCCTTGACCTTTCGCACTAATTAATTGAGCCAACTCTTCGCCATTAATTAAGTTAGTTGTGTCATTTAATTAAATACGACATTTTGAATTCATGCCAACAATTAAAATAATAGATGATCTATTATTTCATTTTGGTTGGCATCATTATTTTATTGGAAGGGAGAATTGGGGAGCTCTTGGAGATAGAACGCCAAGGATTAATGAACTCTCCAACGAGGAACGACCACCGAAGAACGATAGGCACCTTCTTCCTTCTTCAACAAGAAAAAAGGAGGGAGTGCCATCCTTGAAGAATGCCGATGACGCCATCCTTGGCATCTTAATTTTGGACGTCATCAAATCGACGTCCGCCTTTCTGTTACATCGTCAACAAACAATGTTACAAGGTAGACGATCTAAATTGATTTTGTTTCTGTTCTATCTTGTTCAAACATGGTTTGTTATTTTCAAATTGTTATCATCATAACCCGGAGGGTGCAGGCCGCACGAACTTGGCCCGACCGCCATCCATTTTTCTTCGCATGTTGACAAGGGTGGCGATGCAATGGCACCGTCGGAGGAGCGGACCACGATAGGCGGGATATAACAGAGCAGCGGTAGCCGGTGTCGGGCCAGCCGAGATGAAACTGGCAGCAAAGGGCTGCCGGGTCGCTGGAAGGGCGTGGCACCGTCACGCTGGGAAAAGGAAGAGGCTACGGCCCCTGGCCGTAGCGGTACACATGGGCGGACTTCAGGCCACTGGAGGGGTGTGACACCATCGCACCACGTGGAGGGAGGAGGCACGGCCCCCAGGCCGCGCCGGTGGAGCAAAAGCGGCTGACTAGGCCGGCCACCGGTGAAGCAAACCGGCTAGCCCCTCGGCTAGCCGGACAAGGCGGGAACCTCCTGGGTCTCGTGGGTTATAGAACCGGTTCATATCTCCGGTTTCATTCAGGAGACGGGGGGCACTGCACCCCCCCTTACGCGGCTAGGGAGGGCCCCACAGTGTGCTGCCAGCCACTGGCCAGCCATGCCACACGGGCTGCAATCCATGCCATGCGGGCCGCCAGCCAGGGTACGCGGGCCAGGCCGCCCTTGGTCCGGGCTACCTCTTCATGCTGGGCCGCCCCCACGGGTTCGGTTGGACCCACAAACAGAGTTGTACCCGCAGACAGGGTCGGACCCCCGTCCAGTCCAGTTTGGCACGAAATCACAATTTCGCTTATAACTTGGGCTACGGGTGTCCTATCGACGAACTGCCTGCAGCGATGGAAATCATGGAGCAAGAAAATTATTTTGGCATAACCCAAGTGAGGTTTGGACATAGTTGGGGAATGGTCGGGTTGGATTGAACCCAAATCCAATCGGGCCCTCTGAATGGTAATGCTAATAACTCACAGACCAGGCATCTGATTGATGCGACGTCTGTCACATTGAGACCCCTATAATGAGATAGACCTTCAAGATACATCAAAATGGGAAAACATGGAATTTGATGTATCAACATGTGGCTTGAGGATGAGACCCTCCCAGAATTAAGCTTACTTTGGGGGAACCCTATGGCTGGCTGCATTCTAACGACTGTTCCTGGATCCTGTGTGGGTTAGATAGTTTTAACGACTATTATTTGATCCTGTGTGGGTACGAAAGTTCTGACTTCTATTTATAGATCATATGTGGGTCTGATAGAGTAGCTAGTCCTAGATACTGTGTGGTTATGAAAACTTAGCTGGTCCTGGATCCTGTGTGGGTCTGACAGCTGCAAATACTGTTCATGTATCATGTGTGGGTCTGACAGTTCCAACTGCTGGTCCTGGATCCTGTATGGGTCCGACAACTTAGATGAATCAGTGACTACATCTGATCATCTCTATCACTATACAAGGTTGTATACCTGTGTGAGACGAGTTTGCAACTCTTGTGTTTCCTCGTGAACGAGATAGATTACTTGTTAACTTAGGTATATGTATGGGCATATACCTAAGTAGAGTTAACTGTCGATTACATATTTTGTGGTTTATCCTTGTTGGATTTTGAGAGACCATGAGGGTCTCGGGGTCCCTATTGTGTATTTTTATACTCACCCCTACATGGGTTATGCCCGCACCTCGTTGTGTTTGTTGCAGACGACAGACATTGCTGACTGAGTCAGAGAGTAGCAGGACTGGACAGTACCCAGAGTTGGACCACAAGATGTGATGGTACATGGAGGAGATAGATAGTTGTGGAGTACTGATGAGGCCATATGTACATACCCTTCAGGTAGGAACCCTGGAGGACGGCCCAGTAGTTGCTTTACATTTCATCAGTTGTACTTTCTTTCAGTTGTACTTGTAATTTCCTGTTGGGATTGTATTTCCGGCCCGTTTTACATTCCAGCACTTCTTTTGTATACAGTTTTACTTAGTGTTCCACTTCCAGTTGTGTACTATGATGTGTTTGTTTATAGCTATAAAGGCAATGCCTTCCCAGTTTAGGGATTTATTCCTTTGGTGCTAGTCGCCAGCTCTGTCCTATGGAAGTCGGGCTTGGGGTTGTTACGATATGGGCCCCGGGGGACGGGTCGTGACAAATTTGTACCAGAGGTGTCGGTTCTACCGTAGAACTTAGGACTCTGATCTTTCTTTTCTGTGAAGTAATATTGTTAAAGGTACTTAGTGTGGTTTTTAGTTCAGGGAGTCCAGTGTTGGTGCGGGCGGCCGACGTATCCGTACACGAGGACCCTGACTACTGATTTTTGACTCAGTGCACAAAAACACAAATTGTGTGTGCATTTCAAGAGTTTTCTTTGTGATATATTTGATACAGCTAACTAGGTATAACTTATTGACTGTGGCGCACCTGTTTCTTTTTAGGATGCCTCCATGTAGACAACTAGCTAGGGTTCCGAGAGTTGTACGAGATGGCAGTCCACCGAGTGAGGAGGCCTCAATTTTGGGCCCCATTACTGTGGAGGCACAAGCAGTACCACTGCCCGTTGGGCCACCGATACCACCAGCCCCAACAATATAGAGTGCATGTCGTTTGAGCGCATTTCTCGAGTTCCAGCGCCATAGGTTGCCCAGGTTTAGGGGAGAGATGAACCTATAGGCAGCCGAGGATTGGCTGGAGGCTATGGTGAGAGTCTTCAGGCTAGTAGGGACACCAGCAGACTTCATGGTGATCATTGATGTGAGTCTCCTTTAGGCAGCTGCAGGCATATGGTGGATCCTGATGCTCGAGGTGCATGATGAGGAGACACTACTCTGGGCTGACTTCGAGAGCCTTTTTCCGGTGGAGTTTGTCCTTGCCACCCTCTATGTGGTGCAGATCTAAGATCTACTACATACACAGCAGGGTAGCATGATAGTGGAACAGTACTCAGTGAGATTCACTAACCTCTCACCTTACTCCATTGATATGGTGCAAGACCCATTCTTCAGGGCCCGAACCTTCGAGCTGGGGCTCAGACGGGAGATCAAAACATCTATGATCTCACTCAGCATCCCATCATAGATGAGGGTGTTAGAGAGAGCCCTCCTAATAGAGAGTTTCTTTGCTGAAAAGTCACCAGCAGCGAGACCCACCACCAGGAATCACGTAGTGGAGTCTTCTATAGCAGGAAGCATACAGATTTCACAGAGGTCCAAGCAGACCAGACCATCTGGTGGGCGACCTCAGGACACAGGTTCGGTTGTACGGGGCACACGAGATAGAGCCAATTATGTGAGGAACATGTAGTGTTTCACATGTGGAGGGGATGGTCACATGGCTCATGACTTTCTGAACCACCATATTGATGATCAAAAGATAGTTTAGGGACCTCCCATGCAGAGGCACAGATTCGATTGAGATAATCCGTAGGGAGAAGGTGGATGTGGAAAAGGAGCTAGTCGAGCAGCTGGCAGTGGGAACCTTTTGAGGTATTACTGCCACCACCACAAGGAGGTCTAACCTAGCCATAGGGAGTAGGTGAATAGGGGGGAGCTCCGCTCAAGGTAGCTAAGGCATACGACCATGGAACTCCGAAGATGATTTGAGGTACGATCTGTTTCTACTCCACCATAGATGCAGTTCTTATAAACACAGGTACCAGTCACTCTTTCGTTGCCACTACCATCGTTTGGAGGTCGAAGATTCATACAGAGCCGTTGGATTGATACTTATATATAGAGACCCTTACGAGAGACGACTCAATGATTACGCACCAGTTCCGGAAGTGTGAGCTTACTCTCGGAGGAGAGATTTTCAGTTAGGATCTCCTCGTAGCAGCGTCGATTCATTAGGACGTCATCTTGGGTATGTGCTGGTTATCTACAGTCCATACTGAGATAGACTGTATTAGGTGCAATGTTCGGAGTGTCCGCATGGATGGGACCAGATTCACCTTCACCGACGAGAAGGGAGGCTTTGCAGTAAGGACAGACTTACTTAGAGGAGGGTGCATCTGATCACTCATCAGTTGGTCTGCCTTTGCCTCAAAGCAGTTGACCTGGACTCTCTGACCTATTCTATAGTGGTAGACCAGTACGCAGATGTTTTCTCTGATGATGTTCCATGACTACCTCCTCATAGAGCGGTGGACTTCTACATTGACCAGTTCTACGGGACGACACTGATATCTACTCCATCATATCGGATAGCTCCCGCTGATCATTGTAAGCTATGGGTATAGCTGGAGGACTTTTAGGAGAAGGGATTCATCCCGTCTAGTATTTCTCCCTAGGTAGCCCTGATTCTATTTTCCAAGAAGCCAGATGGGAGGTTGAGGCTCAGTGTGGACTACCATCACCTGAACCAGGTGACCGTAAATAAAAAGTACCCACTTCTAAGAATTAACGATGTAACACCTGAGACTTTTATGAGAAATAATTTTTTTATGTTATATAAATCATCAAAGGAATCTTTCACTACACACAACACTAGCTTGGATTGCTTTATACGCAACCGCGGCCTTCCTCGATAGCTTGCGTCGTACGCAATACTGAGTTTCACTAAACAACGATATGCTATTAAAATATTATTAAAACTAGCCGTTATGAATAGTAATAACCACTTTTTTGAAATTTTGAAATTTTTATTTTTCAAAATGGACTTCATTTTTGGATTCGAAATATCAAAATTAGCTTTGGGTGAAATTTTGGTACTTTTCGGATAACTTTCATATTCTGATGAATAGTGAAAATTACTAAATTTTAATTAAAAACAACCTTTTTAATATAAATAATTAATATTGACAAAATTATTAATTTGAGTGGTATTAAAGTATATTTAGAATATATTTTTACAATTTAATACAATGTTGTTCATTGGATGTAATTTCACATTTATACCAGACATAAACAAATGCCAATCTTTTGATAGTTATTATCTTTTAAAAACACGCTATTTGTTTTGACGACGGGAATTAATTTTTAAATTAGTTAATGTAAATGATATGTTTTGAATTTGTTAAAATAAACATCAATTTTGAATTCATAATATAAAATATATCTTAGGCCTAATTTTTGGTATTTTTCTGGAAACTGACATTTTTTGATGAATAGTGAAACCACTAAGTGGTAGTTAAAAAACCGAATTTTTCATAAAACTTAATTTTACCGCTTCTGTGAGTAAAATTTCAAAAATCCGAGAGTCAAGGTTAATATCAAGGACTAAAATTTGGTACAATGAGATGAAAATACTTTTTGGTGAATATTAACTTTTTACTTTTTTACCACAATTAAAAGTAAATAGGGTAGTTAAGGGTAAAAATGATATTATTATTACCCTAACACATGTCCTAATTCTATTGGATAAGTGTTATTCGACCACAAACAACATTAGGAATACCATATGACCATTTAGGCCCACTTGGATTAGATTAGGACATTTATTATCAATTTATTTAAAGAAGGGTTAAAATAGTTAAAATCAATGTTTAATAACTAAAGAATTTTTAATATAAGATAAATTAGACTATAAATATTCATTAGAAATCTAAAGAGATTTCCTATATAATGGTATTTTATTTTTAATTTTTAGTCTTAAAATAATTTAATTTATTTATGATACAATGATGATGCAGTAATTATCTTATTAATGAAATATTGACATAATAGATGTTATAAATACCCAAATAAATGTAATTTGAGACTTTTTATGAATTCCAATAACTTTATATGTTAATAGGACATGTTAGTATTTATTTAATTAAATTTTTTTCGAACTAATCATTCTGTTATGAGTTTTACAAAAATCAATTATCAAATACTGTTAAAATTGACATAAAATAGTTTTTAAAACAAATACAATATTATTAATTGTTATTTTATTCATAAAAATCTAAGGATAGGAAAAATGACTTAGATAAGGTTATATATATTAATAATAAACAACTTGGGGTTCTTTTGTCTTGATATAGTATGTTTATTAACCTTATAGTGTAAGAAAACAAGAAGACATGGTAAAAGTTAAATTATCTAACTTAAAGTTAAATCTTAATGATAAGGTTAACATTGATACCTAAACTTGTCTAAATTCTATTGTATGAGAGGATTTCGAACCATACCCACCTTAGCTTCGAAATATATCAATTTGGAGCTATTAAAAACCGAATTTGACTTTATAATAAAATAATATTTTTTGTTATTCCAAAGGTGCCCCTCTCCTCCCTTATAAAATGGCACCTCATCCCTCTCTTCCTCACACCACATTGAGCCTTCATGCTCGGCCAACCCCTGAAAATATCTCCTCTACACATCGCTAGAAACATCCTAGATGTCCTGGTCTTCTTCAATGACCAATTTTAGTGCCCTAATAGGAGGTCTCAAAGAGGCACTTCAAAAAAGAGTTAATGCCCGTTACCGATTCTTTCATCTTTATTTCTCCTTCCACTTCTTCTTGTTTAGTTGTATCATTATGAAGTAATAACATAAATATCACTCATATAGTGATATGTTATTATAAGAATGAAACAACCCTATTTCACCATCTGTCCATCCAACGAAAAATGAAATCACCGCGCGTGCGTACGTACGGAATACCGTCTCCACGCTGTGGTGTAATCTATTTTCCACCACCACCTTACTCGGATGGGTATAATGGTGTAAATAATTACTGTATATGATTAATGTAAAATTATATTGATTGTGAAATAGTATACATACACTACAATACAAGTCCACGATCATGGGAACGATATCATCACTCGTGAGTACGTACGGAATACCGTCTCCATGATGTGATGCGACTCGTTATACATGATATTCATTTCATAATGATTATATAAATGAATTGAGTTAATGAATATGATATATATTACACTAATAACATTTTGGAAGTGAGGTATCTATAATCTAAAAAGAAAAATAAGAATTTATTTGACAAAACGCACAAAAGAACAAAAAGTAATAAACAACCGAATAACAAGTAGTAATGAAATATTATTAATAAGAAGCTAAGAATATGACCATATATGATATCATAAAAATATGTATGATTCTGGAATAAGTCAATAACATTATTTAAATCATTATACAGGAGGTTCAGACACTTACAAAGCAAATCGGACCTAAGGTAAGAGAAAATATCACAATCTCATTTTATCCGAGATTGTTTATACTTTGGTATTTACTGGGTTGTATTTTATCATCCAAATCCATGTTTCCTCAATATGTAATATTGTTTCCATCCACCTACAATTGTTTAAATCCAATTTTACCCTTCGGTGAGTTTTTAGTAAAAGATATAAAAGCAATCTTTTGTAATTTTTCGTACGAGGTACTTTTTGAATTTTCCAACAAAAGTACGAGAAGAATGTTTTTTCAACTTATACGGCATGAATGGATTTTTAAAACATTATTTCCAAGAAGATTCCTTTACAAGATTTCATGTTTATTTTTAATCAACTTCTTTTAGTTTAAAATTGTATGAAATGTTAAGAAAGGAAAATGTTTTTGAAGTAGAAAGGATATTTTCCTTAAGAATGGAGTTCAAGTGTTTTATCAAAATTAATTTCCATCTAAGATAATATAGGGTTATGTTTCTATCCCAATTATTACATTGATTTGATTATGTTATGATGGAATTATTTTTATGAATTATTTTATCTTCTATGAATTGTTTTATGATGTCATGTTGTTTAAGAATCCCATTTTTATTACATGAGTTATGCAATGATGTATGATTTATGATTTTATGGCACACATAAGAATGGTATCATTATGAGATGGGTGGGACCTATATGTCCATACAATGCATTGGGTAATGATTTTATATCTCATGAGATAGACATGGCTGGAACGGCAGGTTAAACCGGCTCAGTAAAACAAGACCGAAATGAGGAGTGAACTCGGTTCAGAAATGGACTTTGTCCACTAAGATAGTCTTGGAAATGTGTCTTGACTAATAAGAAATGATTCTCTATGATTATGTGTGTATGCCAAAAAGTTTCATGTTTTATGTTATTATTATTGGGATTACATTTCACTACCATGATTTATCCCAGGTTATGAAATTATGATCTCTTTTGCAGGGTATGATTTTCAAAATGTTATGTTCTTATTTTGATGTGATTGATATTTATATTGTTTACCCTTACTGAGCATTTAAGCTCACCCTTTTGTATGTTTTCTATCTCCAGGCCAGGAATAAGGTTATTAAGTAATATATGCCAAAAGGGACTATAGATATGATTAAATAAATGGGAGATAGTGTAGACGCTTTATGAACCATTTGTTTATGTTTCCCAGTTTCTAGAGACACTATACCTATACGGTCCTTTCATGGTTTTGTTGTATGTTGTAATAAGTATGCATCGATTTTGAAGTAATAACAATGTATGTATAGTATGGGTCGTTATAGTTGGTATCAGAGGAAAGGTATAATAAACCTTTGGAAACTAGGATCTGAAAGCCTTAGTAAGAACCCTAAGGATAATTATAAGCATAGAACACAATCTTAGTGTTTTAAAAATGACCATGAATAACCTAGGATAAGACCTTAAGTGTGAAATTTTATTCTTGATTATGTGGTTTTCCTATTATAATTAGTGATTCTCACACTATTCTTCTTGGTTTTAGTCAATGGCTGGATCCCGAAGGGAATGTGTTAATGAGGAATGCGACGGGCAATGCAATGATTGACCCCCTGAGCAACCAAATGTTATGGGAGCTGGAATGAAAAATATTGTAGCCATGCCCACACAACATTCTCAAGATGTGAATCATGCAGGACTTACAAACGAGCAAAGGAAGGAGCAACATTCTGTTGAATCCTTCATGAGGCAATGTCCACCTTCTTTCAGCGGGTCTACTGATCCATTAGTTGCTGAATAATGGATTAGTACTACTAAGAAGATATTTTCAGTTCTTCAATGTTCTGAACATGAAAAAGTCATCCTATCAGTGTATCGTTTGGAAGGAGATGCTGATCAGTGGTGGAATCTTATTAAGAATACGAGGCAAAGGGATAAAATTGAGTCTATGGAATGGGATGAGTTCAAGAACTTAATTTTCAATAAGTACTTCCCTCGTATTCTCTGAACAAAGATGGAGAAAGAGTTTCTTGAACTGAATCAAAAGGATGATGAATTTTTTGGTACCTATGAAGCAAATTCTACAAGACATGCAAGGTACGCTTTCGGTATTATTATCCAACCTGAGAGTAAGATCGATCGATTCTTTAGTGGCTTAAAACCAAGTCTTTGAAGGGCCTTATCCATAAGGGACTTCAATATATATGAGGAAATCATTCGATGTGCTCTCAAAGTTGAGATGGAGATTAGAGTAACCCATCAGTCATATGGGTTTGATAAGAAGAGGAAAATGGAATTCCAAGGAAAATCTAAAGACCACACGGAAAAGAATATGAGCTTCCCTTATGATCAAAGTGTGGAAAGAAACATGGAGGGAGTTGTCTTAAAGGGACAAGTAAATGTTTCAAATGTGGAAAGGAAGGTCATCAGGCATTTGAATGCCGCAATGATGGGAAGAAGATGTCTAATGATGCAAACAAAGGAAGGGACACACAGAATGAACCTACTACACTTCAATGTTTCATGTTCAAGGAGATGGGGAATTATTCCAATAAATTCCCTAATCCAAGGGTTGTTGATGATGATCGACATCAACAAAATCTTATGTCTAAAGACAAAGTAAAGTCACATGCAATTTCTATCATTGATGTGGAGTACGATAACAATGTGGTGAAAGGTACACTTACCATCCACTCTAAAGTAGAAAATGTTTTATTTGATTATGGATCCACCCACTCTTTTATTTCTGAAGATATTTCTAAGGGTATAACCATATTACCTCATCAATTAGATGTTGAGTTAGCTGTGACAACACCTAATGGCACAACAGTCGCATGAAAAGTTTAAAATTCTTCCCCGATTGAAGTTTGTGGGAAAGTGTTTCCTGCAAATCTTGTGATCCTTCCTATAGTGAAATTCGATGTGATTCTTGGCATGGATTGGCTTTCTTTATATGGAGCTCATATCAATTTCCAAAGAAGGAAAGTCACATTTCATATTCCAGATCAATCTATGATCGTCTATCAATGAAAGGATGAACATAACCTTCCAGTGGAAATTTCATCCATCTTATGGGTCTTGATTCCACTAAATGAAGGTTATTTATCTCAAATGGTTGGTGAGATACTCACAATTAAGAATATTCCCATTGTACAGGAGTTTGATGATGTCTTTCCTGAGGAATTGCCGGGTCTTCCACCAAATCGTGAAGTTGAGTTTTCAATAGAACTCGTACCAGGTGCTTTGCCTATTTCAAAGACACCTTATAGAATAGCCCCAATTGAGTTGCAGGAATTGAAGAAGCAACTCCAGGATAATCTTGAAAAGGGATTCATACGCCCTAGTGCGTCACCATGGAGAGCACCTGTTCTATTTGTTAAGAAGAAAGATGGATCAATGAGACTCTGCATTGATTATCGAGAACTTAACAAGATCACTATCAAGAGAAAATATCCTCTCCCACGCATTGATGACTTATTTGACCAAATACGCGGAGCTCAATACTTTTCCAAGATTGATCTTCTTTCAGGGTATCATCAATTAAGGGCCAAAAGGGAGGATATACCAAAGACGACATTCCGTACAAGGTATGGACACTATGAATTTATAGTGATGCCATTTTGTCTTACTAATTCCCCTACTATCTTCATGGATCTGATGAATAGAGTCTTTAGAGACTATCTTGATCAATTTGTGGTAGTCTTTATAGACGATATTCTTGTCTATTCAAAGAGAAAGGACGAACATTAAGATCACTTCAGAATTATATTGAATACCCTGAGAAAGGAGAGGCTTTATGCCAAATTTACCAAGTGTGAATTTTGGCTTAAAAAATTTGCATTTTTGGGTCACATAATCTCAAAATAGGGGATATCTGTGTATCCAGCAAAAACAGAGGTTATCAAAAGATGGTCAAGACCAACAACAGTAACTAAGATCTGAAGTTTTCTTGGTTTGGCTGGATATTATCGATGTTTTGTGAAAGATTTTTCACGATTATCTAATCCACTCACCAGGTTGACTTTGAAAGGAGTCAAGTTTGTTTGGATGGAGGAATGTGAAGAGAACTTCAAGGAGTTGAAAAGAAGGTTTTCTATTAAACCTATTCTCACACTGCCTTGTAGTGGAGAAAGGTTTGTGATCTACAGTGATGCATCCAAGAAGGGGCTGGGGTGTGTTCTTATGCAAAATGATATGGTGATAGCTTATGCCTCATGACAGTTGAAAATCCATGAGAAAAATTACCCAACACATGATTTGGAGTTAGCTGTGGTAATCTTTGCATTAAATATTTGGAGGCATTATATTTGTGGAGAAAGGTGTTGCATTTATACTGATCATAAATGTTTAAAGTATAGTTTCACCCAAAAGGAGCTGAATATGTGCCAAAGAAGTTGGTTGGAACTGATTAAGGATTACGACTGCTCAATTCATTACCACCCTGGGAAAGAAAACAAGGTGGAAGATGCATTAAGTCGACAAGACCATGCTAGCTTATCCATGATGAGGATCACAAAAGATCCAATATTTATGGATTTACAATGGATGGATCTTGGAATTTTAATGGAAGGGGAGAAATATTATCTTTCTCAAATGAATGTTCAACCATTTATACATGTGAAGATTCATGAGGCATAAAAAGAAGATGTCGAGTTACAAAAGAAGGTGAGAAATATTCCTGAATTCAACCTTGATTGTGATGGGATAATAAAGTTCACTAATTGGGTTTGTGTTCCTCCCATTCTAGAATTAAAGAAAGAGCTGCTGGATGAGGCTCATTGTTCTTCATTATCTATTAATCCTTGAAGCACGAAGATGTATAGGGACCTGAAAGAGTACTTCTGGTGGGATGGCATGAAAAGAGATGTTACTGAATATGTCTCTCGATGCTTGGTTTTTCAGCAAGTTAAAGCTGAGAGACAAAAGTCTAAGGGGATGTTACAACCATTATCCACACCCAAATGGAAAAGGGAAAACATCACTATGGACTTTGTCACAGGACTCCCTAAAACATCCAAAGGAAATAATGCTATCTGGGTCATAGTTGATCGTCTTACAAAGTCTGCACACTTCATTTCTATTAGAGAGGATTTATCTCTGGATCAGCTTTCCAGGATATATGTAAAGGAAGTGGTAAGATTGCATGGAGTACCACTTTCTATTATATATGATTGGGATCCAAGATTAACCTCGAAGGTCTGGAGAATTCTTCAGGATCCTCTAGATACAGATTTGAGTTTCAGCACTACTTATCATCCTCAGACAGACGGTCAGTCTGATAGAACAATTCAAACTCTAGAAGATATGTTGAGAGCTTGCTCTATGGATTTCAAAGGTGGTTGGGATCAACACCTACCTTTGGTGAAATTTTATTATAATTATAGCTTTCACTCCAGTATTCAGATGGCTCCTTATGAAGCTCTCTATGGAAAGAAATGCATGACTCCAACTTGCTGGGATGAAGTTGGGGAAAGAAAGCTATTAGGACCTGATCTTGTTGATGAGATGGCAGAAAAGGTTTGATCTATTCAACAATGCATAAGAGCATCTCAGAGTCGACAGAATAGTTATACCGACAACCGAATAAAAGACCTAGAGTCCGAAGTGGGTGATAATGTGTTCTTACGAATATCTCCCTGGAAGAGGGTCATAACATTTGGAAAGAAGGGGAAGTTGAGCCCTAGATATATCGGTCCTTTCGAAATATTGGATCGTGTTGGAAAGGTAGCTTACCGATTGTCGCTTCCACCTAATATCTCTCAAGTTCATGATGTGTTCCATGTATCTTTCCTGAGAAAGTACATACATGATCTTTCACATGTACTTAGATGAGAAGTTGTACCGCTGGAGCAAGATCTTTCTTATGAAGAACAGCCGATAGAGATTCTAGATCGTAGTGAAAAAGTCCTGCGAAACAATACCACTCGCTTGGTGAAAGTTTTATGGAGGAACCACCAATTATAAGAAGCTACATGGGAGCTTGAGGATATGATGAGGGAGAGGTATCCTCATATTTTTGTTACAAAGTGACGAATTTCGAGGGTGAAATTCATTTTAAGAGGGGTAGAATGTAACACCCGAGACTTTTATGAGAAATATTTTGTTTTTATGTTATATAAATCATCAAAGGAATCTTTCACTACACACAAAACTAGCATGGAATGCTTTACACATAACCGTGGCCTTCCTCGATAGCTTGCGTCGTACGCAATACAGAGTTTCACTAAACAACGATATGCTATTAAAATATTATTAAAACTAGCGGTTATGAAAAGTAATAACCAATTTTTGAATTTTTGAATTTTTATTTTTCAAAATTGACTTCATTTTTGGATTCGGAATATCGAAATTAGCTTAGGGTGAAATTTTGGTACTTTTTGGATAACTATCATATTCTGATGAATAGTGAAAATTACTAAATTTTAATTAAAAACAACTTTTTTAATCGAAATAATTAATAGTGATAAATTATTAATTTGAGTAGTTTTAAATTATATTTAGAATATATTTTTACAATTTAATACAATGTTGTTCATTGGATGTAATTTTACATTTAAACCAGGCATAAACTAGTGTCAATCTTTTGATAGTTATTATCTTTTAAAAACACGCTATTTGTTTTGACAACGGGAATTAATTTTTAAATTAGTTAATGTAACTGATATGTTTTGAATTTGGTAAAATAAACATCATTTTTGAATTCATAATATTAAATATAGCTCAGGACTAATTTTTGGTATTTTTCTGGAAATTTTCATTTTTTGATGAATTGTGAAACCACTAAGCGGTAGTTAAAAAAACTGAATTTTTCATAAAACTTAATTTTACCACTTCTGTGAGTAGAATTTCGAAAATTCGAGAGACACAGTTAATATCAAGGACTAAAATGTGGTTCAATGAGATGAAAATAATTTTTGGTGAATAGTAACTTTTTACTTTTTTTACCACGGTTAAAAGTAAATAGGGTAGTTAAGGGTAAAAATGATATTATTATTACCCTAACACATTTCCTAATTCTATTGGATAAGTTTAATTCGACCAAAAACAACCTTATGAATAAAATATGACCATTTAGGCCCATTTGGATTAGATTAGGACATTTATTATCAATTTATTTAAAGAAGAGTTAAAATAGTTAAAATCAATGTTTAATAACTAAAGAATTTTTAATATAAGATAAATTAGACTATAAATATTCATTAGAAATCTAAATATATTTCCTACATAATGGTATTTTATTTTTAATTTTTAGAATTAAAATAATTTAATTTATTTATGATACATTGATGATTAAGTAATTATCTTATAAATGAAATATTGACATAATTGATGTTATAAATAGCCAAATAAATGTAATTTCATACTTTTTATGAATTACAATAATTTTATATGTCAATATGACATGTTAGTATTTATTTAATTAAATTTTTTCGAACTAATCATTCTGTTATGATTTTTACAAAAATCAATTACCAAATAGTGTCAAAATTGACATAAAATTATTTTTAAAACAAATACAATATTATTAATTGTTATTTTGTTCCTAAAAATCTAAGGATCTGCCAAATGACTTAGATAAGGTTATATATATTAATAATAAACAACTTGGGGTTATTTTGGCTTGATATAGTAAGTTTATTAACCATATAGTGTAAGAAAACAAGAAGACACGGTAAAAGTTAAATTATGTAACTTAAATTTAAATCTAAATGATAAGGTTAAAATTGATACCTAAACATGTCTAAATTCTATTGGATGAGAGTATTTCGACCCATCCCCACCTTAGATTCAAAATATATCAATTTGGAGCTATTAAAAACCGAATTTGACTTTATAATAAAATAATATTTTTAGTTATTCCAAAGGTTCCCCCTCTCCTCCCTTATAAAAGGCCACCTCCTCCCTCTCTTCCTCACACCACTTTGAGCCTTCAAGCTCGGCCAAACCCTGCCATTATCTCCTCTCCACTTCTCTAGAAACATCCTAGAGGTCCTGGTCTTCTTTAAAGACCAATTTTAGTGCCCTAAGAGGAGGTCTCAAAGAGGCGCTTCAAGGAAGAGGTAATGCCTGTTATCGATTCTTTCATCTTTATTTCTTCTTCCACTTCTTCTTCTTTATTTTTTTCATTATGAAGTAATAACATCAGTATCACTCATATAATGATATGTTATTATAAGTATGAAACAAACCTATTTCACCATCTATCCATCCTACGGAAAACGAAATCATCGCGCGTGCGTACGTACGGAATACCGTCTCCACGTCGTGGTGTAATCTATTTTCCACCACCACCTTACTCGGATGGGTATAATGGTGTAAATAATAACTATATATGATTATTGTAAAGTGATATTGATTCTGATATAGAATACATACACTCCAATACAATTCCACGATCATGGGAACGATATCATCACTCTTGCGTACGTATGGAATACCGTCTCCACGATGTGATGCGACTCGTTATACATGATATTCATTGCATAATGATTATATAAATGAATTGAGTTAATGAATATGATTTATATTACACTAATAACATTCTGTAAATGAGGTATCTATAACCTAAAAAGAAAAATAAGAATTTATTCAACAAAACGCGCATAAGAACAAAAAGGAATAAACACCCGAAGAACAAGTACTAATGAAATATTACTAATAAGAAGCTTAGAATATGACCATATATGATATCATAAAAATAGGTATGATTCTGGAATAAGTCAATGACGTTATTTAAATCATTATATAGGAGGTTCAGACACTTACGATGCAAATCTGACCTAAGGTAAGGGAAAATATCACAATCTCATTTTATCCGAGATTGTTTATACATTGTTATTTACTGGGGTGTATTTTATCATCCACATCCATGTTTCCTCAATATTTAATATTGTTTCCATCCAACTAAAATTGTTTAAATCCAATTTTACCCTTCTTTGAGTTTTTAGTATAAGATATAAAAGGATTCTTTTGTCGTTTTTCGTACGAGGTACATTTTGACTTTTCCGACAAAAGTACGAGAAGAATGTTTTTTTAACTTATACGGCATGAATGGATTTTTAAAACATTATTTCCAAGAATCATCCTTTACAAGTTTTCAAGTTTAATTTTAATCAACTTCTTTTAGTTTAAAATTGTAAGACATGTTAAGAAAGGAAAATGTTTTTGAAGTAGAAAGGATATTTTCCTCAAGAATGGAGTTCAAGTGTTTTGTCAAAATTATTTTCTATCTAAGATAATATAGGGTTCTATTTCTATCCCAATTATCACATTGATTTTATTATGTTGTTATGGAATTATTTTTATTAATTCTTTTATCTTCTATCAACTGTTTTATGATTTTATGTTGTTTAAGAATCCCATTTTTATTACATGAGTTATGCAATGATGTCTGATTTATTATTTTGTGGCACACATAAGAATGTTATCATTATGAGATGGGTGAGACCTATATCTCCCTCCAATGCATTGGTTAAAGATTTTATATCTCATGAGATAGACATGGCTGGAACGGAAGGTTAAACAGGTTCAGTAAAACAGGACTGAAACGAGGAGTGAACTCAGTTCAGAAATGGACTTTTTCCACTAAGATAGTCTTGGCAATGAGTCTTGAATAATAAGAAATGATTCTCTATGATTATGTGTGTATTCCACAAAGTTTCATGTTTTATGTTATGATTATTGGGATTACATTTCACTACCATGATTTATCCCATGTTATGAAATTATGATCTCTTTTGCAGGGTAAGATTTCCAAAATGTTATGTTCATATTTTTATGTGATTGATATTTCTTTTGTTTACCCTTACTGAGCATTTGAGCTCACCCTTTTGTATGTTTTCTTTCCCCAGGTTAGGAAGAAGGTTATTAAGTAAGATATGCCAAAAGGGACTATAGATATGATGAAATAAATGGGTGACAGTGTAGACGGTTTATGAACTAGTTGTTTAGGTTTCCCAGTTTCTAAAGACATTATACCTATAAGGTCCTTTCATGGTTTTGTTGTATGTTGTAATAAGTATGCTTCAATTTTGAAGTAATAACAATGTATCTAAAGTATGGGTCGTTATAAACGACCTCTTTGACCAGTTGAAGGGAGCACGGTGGTTTTCAAAGATGGACCTCAGATCAGGCTATCAGAAGCTCAGAGTTCAAGATGAGGATGTAAAGGAGATAGCCTTCAGTTGTCATTACAGCCACTACGATTTCTTGGTTATGCCCTTAGGAATAATCAAAATTGCAGTAGTGTTCATGAGTCTCATGAATAGGATCTTCTAGCCTTACCTCGATCGCATTGCCGTAGTCTTCATCGATGAAATTATGATCTACTCAAATTCTAAGGAGGAGCATGCCTACCATTTGAAGGTAGTATTGGACACACTCCGAGAGCACTAGATTTATGGTAAGCTCTTGAAGTGTCATTTTTGGATTTGAAGGTTCACTTATTGGGACAGGTCATATCGGAGGCTAGAGTTGTTGTGGATCCTGTGAAGATTGAGGCAGTAATTTCTTGGGAGCCACCCAGGATTGTAATAGAGGTACGGAGTTTTCAGGGCATGGATGGATACTATCAGAGATTCACACCAGACTTCTCCAGTGGTGCAGTACCACTATCATCCTTGACGAATAAGGGGAAACCCTTCGCGTGGTTTGAGAGATTCCAATGGAGCTTTCAGAATCTAAGGCAGAGGTTGACTAGTGCCCCCATCTCAAGGCTTCTAGAGGAAGGAGTTGGGTATGTAGTTTACTATGACACATCAGGGAACAGACATGGGTGTGTCCTGATGCAATAACGGTCTATGATCGTGTATAGTTCTTGGCAGTTGAGGCAGTATGAGTATAACTACTCTACGCATTACCTGGAGTTATCAGTAGTGGTATTCTCCTTGATAATGTGGTGACACTATTTGTTGGTCGAAAATTTTACCATGTACTCAGATCACAAGAGTCTTAGGTATATATTCTCTCAGAAGGACCAGAACCTGAGACAATGACATTGGCTTGAGTTCCTCTTGGATTACGACTTTGAGATAGTATATACTCCTGGGAAGGGGAACATTGTTGAAGAGGCACTCAGCAGGAGATCCGGTATATAGTTGCTAGGATAGGTGATAGAGAAGATCGCTGCCTTACAGATATTCTTTTTGGATAGGGATAGAGTAGCCTATATACACTCTCTTATAGTCACTCCCTCACTTCTTTAGAGAGTCAGGGAGGCACAACGTGGGGACACTAACTGCGTGACACGATGTGTTTAGTTATCCACAATGCAGGCACCTGATGGATTTTATGAAGGTAGGGAGCACATCATCTTTTTCAAAGAACATACCTTGGTACCAGTGGAACTTCAGGGGGAACTATTGAGGGATTTCCATAAATCCCCCCTAGAGGTACATCCCGGAGTGGTGAAGATTTACCAGGACCATCAACGATAACACTGGTGGCCTGGTATGAAGAAGGAAGTAGTGGAGTTTGTCTCTCGATGCCTCACATGTCATCAAATGAAGGCAGAGCACCAGGTACCAAATGGCTTGGTTCAGCCTTAGAGGCCCCATAGTGTAAGTGGGATGGGATATACATGGACTTTGTGATGGGTCTTCCACAAACATCCACGGGCCACGACTCGATTTGTGTGATCGTCGACCGACTCACCAAGTCGGCCCACATCCTACCGATCAGAGAGCAGGGTTCAGTAAAGATCATGGGGAACCAGTATATGCAGAAGATTGTGTGGCTACAGGGAGTACCTTCTTCTATTGTCTCCGACTATGATGGGCAGTTTACTTCCCGGCTATGGAAGGGGTTGCAGGAGGCTTTAAGGATTCAGTTTCGTCTGAGAACTGCCTTTCATCCTCAGATGGATGGCCAGACTGACTGGACCATTCAGACCCTCGAGGACATACTCTATTATTGTGTCCTCAACTTTGGTCATAGCTGGGAGGATCACTTACCTTTGGTGGAGTTTGCCTACAACAGCAACTATCACTCCACCATAGGGATGAAACCTTTTGAGGTGTTGTACGAGAGACCTTGCAGATCACCGTTGTACTAGACAGACCCTGGGGTGTCAGCACTGGTGGGACATAAGATGGTACGAGCTACCACGGAGAAGGTTCAGATCATCTAGGAGTGGATGAAGACAGCACAGAGCAGACAGAAGTCGTATGTTGACACGAGGTAAAGACCTCTGGAGTTCGAGGATGGCGACCACGTCTTTTTATGGGTCTCACCTCGACGAGGCCTATAGTGATTTGGACGAGGTGTCAAGTTATCCCCGAGATTTATCAGACCTTTCCTGGTCCTCAGTAGAGTAGGCGAGGGGGATTACCACTTAGCTCTTGCACCTTAGTTGCACCTGGTGCACGATGTCTTCCACATATCCTATATGAGGAGATATGTGCATGACCCTTCCCACATCATCGACCATGGAGAGATGGATTTCGACGATGGGGTTACTTTTAAGGAGGTTCCCATGGACATTGAGGATTGACAAGAGTGGGTCCTTCGTGGATGATTTATACCTCTGGTGCGCGTTCGCTGGTAGCACGGGAACCTCCCGGAGATCACATGGGAGCGGGAGGCTCAGATGCGTTCTCAGTACCCCCATTTTGTCCCATAGTTTGAGTTGTAGCTTATGGGGACATAAATCCCTAAGTTGGGGGGAATGTACTGACTCGGAAATTCTGTGGAATTTGTTTTCCTAAATACATGGGATTTTGATGATTCCACAAAAAATTACTGCCCTTGATTCCGAGGCCTGGTGTTCCCATAGTCTATTTCTGATGTTTTTTTTCAGGTGCATTCAGTAAACGTATGAGTGTGATTTTATAAATTTTGAACCATTTCTCAGAATTGAAATCTGAGGCCACCATTGAACTCAAAACGCCAGTATTCGCTTAAGAATAATTTTACCTTGACGGAAGTTGGTCGAGAATGAAAGTTAGATTTGGGGTTTTAAATAAAAAATTAAATAAAAATAATGTGTGTAGATTATTTTTATTTGGCGGTTAAAACCTCAAAGTGGAGGCTGGGGGTGGGGGCCACTACACCTTAACCTCCCATGAGAGGTTATGGTAGTAGGGCCCAACCAAACATAACCTCCCTTGGGTGGAAAATATTTTTTGGGGACCACCATAGTTTTGTAACCCCTTTAACTCCCATTAATGTAGAGAAAACTGTTGACCTTCCCCACTAATTAATTGATCCAACTCCACCGCATTAATTAAGTGAGTTATCCCATTTGATTAAACACCAAATTTTGAATTCATGATAACAATTAAAATAATAGAAAATATATTATTTCATTTCAGTTGGCATCATTATTTTGTTGGAAGGGAGAATTGAGGAGCACTTGGAGATAGAACACCAAGGAAAAAAGAACTCTCCAACGAGGAATGACCACCGAAGAACGACAGAAACCTTCTTCCTTCATCAACCAGAAAAAAGTAGGGAGAACCATCCTTTAAGAACACTGATGACGCCATCCTTGGTTTCTTCATTTTCTACATCAAAGAATCGACATCTCCTTTCTGCAATATCGTCAATGAACAATGTTAGGATGTAGGGGATCTGAATTGATTTTGTTTCCGTTATATATTTTTCAAACATGGTTTGTTATTTTCCAATTGTTATCATCATAATGTGGAGGGTTATGGACACTCAAACATGGTATAACCCCCTCCGTTTTTCTTCACTTGTTGATGAGGACAGAAGTGCAATGACACCGAAGGAGGAGTGGAATGTGGCCGGTGGGCCGCGACGGAGATATGACGGTCGGCGTCGGGATGGTCATGAAGAAACCGACGGCGCAGGGCTGCCAGGTCACCGGATGGGCGTGACACCGCACAAAGGAAGAGGCCACGACCCCTGGCTATGGTGGTACACACGGGCGGTCGTCAGGCTGTCGGAGGGGCGCGACCCCGTTGCGCCGCACAGAGGAAGGAGCCACGTCCCCCTGGCCGCAGCGGTGGAGAAAATGTTTCCGGCTGGGCGGGATGCCGGCGGAGTAACCCGGATGGCGGCTCGGCCAGACGGACAAGGCGGGGCCCTCCCGGGTCCCGTGGGTTACTGAACCGGTTCCTAGAACCGATTCCATTTGGGAGATGGGGAGCGCGTAACCCCCCCCCCCCCCCCCCCCCCCCGCCCTTACGCGGCAAGGGAGGGCCCCGCATGGTGCCGCTATCTGCTGGCCTGCCAGGCCACGTGGGTCGGGCCGCCCGCGAGCCGGGCTGCCACCTCGGGCTGGGCTGCCCCCTCAGGCTGGGCCGCCACCTCAGGTCGGGTCGGACTCGTAGACCGGGTCAAACCTACGGACCGGGTCAGACCCTAGTCCAGACCCGCTTGACCCAAAATCACCTTTTCGCCTATAACTTGGGCTACGTGTGTCTAATAGACGAACCACCTGTGGTGAAGGAAAGATTATAGCATCAAAGTTATTTAGGAATACCCCAAATGAGGTTTGGACATTGTTGGGGAACGGTCAGGTTGGATTGAACCCAAATCCAACCGGGCCTTCGGAATGGTAATGCCAATGACTCATAGATCGGGTGTCGGATTGACGCGCCGTTTTTCACATTGAGAAGCCTATGATGAGATAGATCTTTGGGATAAATAAACATTGGACGACTTGGAAGTTGATGTATCAAAACTTGTCTTGAGGAGCAGAACCTCCCGGAATCAAGCGTACTTTGTGGAAACCCTACGGCTGGCTGCGTTCTAACGAGTGTTCCTGGATCCTGTGTGGGTCCGACAGTTATAATGCATGTTCCTGGATCCTGTGTGGGTTAGATAGTTCTTACTTCTATTCCTGGATCCTGTGCAGGTCCAACAGAATATCTGGTCCTGGATCCTATGTGGGTTCGACAGCTTAGCTGGTCCTGGATTCTGTGAGGGTCCGACAGCTCAAACTATTGTTCTTGAATTCTGTGTGGGTCCGACAATTCCAACTACTGGTCCTAGATCCTGTGTTAGTCCGATAGCTTAGATGAATAAATGACTACATCTGATCATCTCTATCACTCTACATGGTTGTATACCTATGTCGACTGATTCATCAACTCTTGGTTTTCCTCATGAACGAGATGGATTACATGATAACTTAGGTATATGTATGGGCATATATCTAAGTGGAGTTAACTGTCGATTTCATATTTTGTGTCTTATCCTTGTTGGATTTTTTGAGACCTTGACGGTCTCGGGGTCCCAACTGAGTATCGTTATACACAACCATGCATTGTCTATGCCCGAACCTCGTTGTATTGGTTGTAGACGATAGACATCACTGACTGAGGCAGAGAGTAACAGGAATGGATGGTACCCAGAGGTGGACCACACGGCGTGACAGTACACGGAGGATAAGGACAGTTTTGGAGTGATGAGGAGGCCATCTATACCTACACTTTAGGTAGGAACCCCGGAGGATGACCCAGTATCCACTTTAATTTTCTTCAGTTGTATTTACTTTCAGTGGTACTTTCCTATTGGGATTGTATTTCCAGCAACATTTACTTTCCAGCACTTCTTTTGTATACAGTTTTACTTAGTGTTCTACTTCTAGTTGTGTACCCTGATAGGTTTTTTTATATTTTTAAAGGCAGTGCCACCCCAATTTAGGGATTTACACCCTGGCACTAGTCGCCACCACTGGCCTATAGAAGGTGGGTTTTGGGTAGTCATGATACGGGCCCCGGGGGACGGGTCGTGACAATTTTAAATAGTTTCCCATTAATTTAGTGAATATACTATCATCCTTATTCAAAATTTACATTAAAAGGTTTTTATAAATTGATAGAAATTATTATTTTAGTGAAACTATTTGTGATGCAATAAATATATATTCTTTATATCGTTTTACAACCGGATTGAATATAAAACCTATTCAAAAATATAGAATCCCATTTTTACTTTTATAATATATTATAAAAATTATCATCAATAATAAACTCTTTTATTTCATTAAACATCATGCATATCAAATGAAAATTTTCTTTAATGTTACCAATATACACCTTAATATGTTTCCCCACAATAACATCAAGTATTTAAATAGAGTGGATATGTATATTTAAATATTATTTATTAATAGTTTTGTACTAAAAATAATTATATGACACATCATATATTTTCACATAGTGCATAACTATATTAGAAGGTGATAAAATATTAAAATCATTCTCCATATATTATTCACACAACTTTATACCCCATGTGGATTCATTTTATTAGTAAAAATTTCAATGTGTACGCTCTTGGTTTATTATGAAAGTTCAGGGTATTGAATTTTAAATTTTTTTCATGGAATAAAATCAATATGATCCATAAATTTTACATATTTAATATTGTTTTAAACATGACACATTAATTTTCTATCACCATTAACACTACTTACATATGCCAAAATATATGTGTAATGGGAAAGTGGTAAAATATATTTTTATACTATTTACATTATCCTTATTGCATAATACATCATATATAGGAAAAATAGATATTAATTCAAGTCAATTTATATTTAAATTTCATTCTTTCGGAAAATAATTTGATATCCATAACTTAATCTAGTAGAGTTTAAAAATTCGTTGGTATGTTATGTTTTTTCTGGATGTTTGTTTCTCTCTTGTAAACTTTCCCTAAAAATTTGACGTAACAAAGTGAAATAAATTTTAATATACCAATTATTTCCTTTGAATTTATATATATTTAATACTAGTTTACTGTTTTTGAAATCAAGAAAACCTCTATATAAAGGAGTGTTTGTAGCAGATTTTAAATTTTCAAGAATATCTTATTAAGTTTAATGTTACTCTTGAGTCACAATGGTTATCTTAAATGGATGATCCATCTCATATGACAATGTGTTAATATATTTAGAAAAATTAATATATTATACCCATGAATTATACTGATTAAAATTATTTTCTACCTATACAGATTACAAAACTAATAACTTTTATAAATTCTACAAACCACTAAAAGATCTTATCATTATGAAACTTATAACTAATTTATGTGGCCACATTATATAAAAGGTTATAAAATGTTACCCTAATATTTCATATTATTTGGTTAAAAATTTTATATTATTTTAATATAAACTAATATTCTTATGCCAATCGGCTGTTGAATATCCATTACCGATCAATTATCCCTATCTATTTAACATTCATGGAAAAAAATATAATTAATTAATTTATAAATATTAAAATAGTAAAAATAAATTTTTTGTAAATATTATTTTTAAATTTTCATTCCAATTTTAGTTTATCAGAAAATGTTTTTTGAAAGGATTTGAATTGAAGAACATTAAGAAGAAGAAAAAGAAAAAAAGAAAATATAAATTTATCGTGGTAGAGATATATGGAAAAGAAATCAAAATTAAATTTATTAATTTAATTTTTTTAATAGTATGTTAATTTCTTGAATAACAATATTTTCTTAACAAGTATTATGTTGTATCCTAGAATGTAACAACATGAAAACTACCTAATTTTATTTTCCTTTAACATCAGAAACTCCTCCCCATACATAATAGGTTTCTATTTAGTAAAACTGTTCAAATAAATACAATTCTTATACCACACTCAATTTCATAACCATCCAATAACATCAAAAAAATTAAAATAAAAAAATAAAAAATAGCATTATATAAACATTCAATGAAAATATGAGAATAAAAAATAATGTAACCCATGTTGTAAAAAATTTTAACATGCCAAAATATATGTCACTTATATTTAATATGGATTTACTTTCTTGGGTTAATAATATACATGGAAATATATAAGGAAAAATAAATTAATAGTGAGTAACACCTTCTCCAACTATTCCCTAGGACTCACATCAAAATCAACTCCCATACCTGCAAATTTTATCTTGTTATAATTTCTATAATTAGGCCCTTACCCTAACCTTCATCTTAAGAACAAGGGTTTCATGTCAATTGAGGTACACATGAAAGGTGTGATTATGAAACTCAATAGCCCATAACTAAATATCCCAAAAATACACTATAATACCGATATGTGAATGGATGATAATTAAAATATAAAAAATAGTAATACTCAACATAGTGGTGAATTACAATTCATAATATACTTACCAAGACACCATGATAATCAAACATACCTAATTTATCTTATGTTGGTAAAGTATCATAGTAATACAATATTGATATTAAGGCTATTCCTTGGTCTTCCAAATAGTCCAACTAACCATATATTATCAAAAAAATTATCGAAGAAGCATAAAATAAACAATTTATTGAGAAATACCACACCATATGGTATAAAAATCCTTCAAATTCCCTCGAAATTTGACACTATTTTGTGGGAGAATATGAATTATGAGAGAGAAATAATGTAGACAACACCCTTAAAAACAACCATATTGTTGGGTAACAATATAATGTCCCTTGGGTCCCCTTTTATGTAATAAATTTGAGAATAATCCAAACCATGGGTGCCTCGGGGATAACCCAGGGACCATAACATTTATGGTAATATAAGAAGTAAATGTATGGAGGGAACATTGACTCCTCAATTATTTTCATAGTGTCAAAAACCTGTTGATAGAGTAGGAATAAAAATTAATAGTCATGAAGATTACACCAAGACCTAGGAAAAGAACAATTAAATTATAAGCACAATAAAAAAATTGCTAAATACTAAGGTAGAACTCATTAAATTTAATGTTCACCTCTTATATGATCACTCAAATCAGGATCTTTAATAATACATTTCCATAATTTTTCATTTAATACAAATTAAACTGAATAATCAAAAAACCCATTCCACTCTTAATAGGTCATCTAATTCTATTAAAAAACACACCATTTTGGTTTTATTTGATCCAATCATCCATCAAAGTAGTTATAATCTATCTCTTAGGACTCTCTTTAACACACACCACATCATATATCCTATTATGTGAACCATGCACCAATCATTCACCTCATGGTTCAATAAAAGTTTATACTTCTAATCAGGCAAACCTAATGAATCTTCTTTAAGACACCACTAATCTTACAAGGTATCTTATGATCAATTCTATGCATAGCTATCCGTCTAACTATAATATGATTTAAATGATTCTAAAACCATCACTCATCCTTCACATAAAAAAATCATTATGGAAAACCCACTATTGGGTTATCAAATACACAACCTACCCCCCCAAACTCTCTTATGTACCCATATGATATGGTATGAATACCCTTATGTTTAGGCTCACCATTAGACCCAAATTTAGGATTCCAATCATTTTATTATTTGAGGATCATAAGGAATAATTGTTGTAAAGTCATCCAAAAAAAATAATCCTATCAGTGTTAAGCAAAATTTTTTATTTAAATATGGGTCTATATATTCATTGTTTCTAATTAAACACATTATTTCTCAACTTGAGTCTCCCTAAATTTATTTCCCTCACTTATAAATTGGATTTCATACAAAATATACATCAATTCATGGATTAATAATTTTGGGACAACCTTCCACATTCTCATAGACAAATCTTTTACATATTGGACATCTAAATCCATCCAAGCCTAAACTAACAATTGTTTTTATACTTAATCACATACCATTTACATTCAAGTTTCAAGTCACCGAAGCCACAACCAATTTCATGATGACATACAAAGGAATTATCTAGGTAATCCCATACATAAAATCCCCTTACTTTTACACCCAAGAGTTAATTTTTTTAATTTAAATTGACAAAAAAACTTAAGAAGAAGTATTTTTTTGAGGTAATATTCCACAAAATGATGAGTAAAATCATTATTTTGTTCTTTTAACCTGTATATTTTCTGAAATCTTAATCCAATTATCTATGATGTGATTCCATAACAATTGGTGAGAATATCTAGCCCAATCAATAACTCAAGAGCTTTAAAATCATATAAAATAAAATAAAAATACCAATAGATTAATTGTAGGAAAAAATAACATGGATCAATACAATTAAATAATATGAGATATATTTAAATTAATTGATAAAAAATATAGATAATAAAATTTTAAGGGGGATATCTTCCCCTTTTATCTATCAGTCTCTAAAACCCAATATGGGGATTTTATGATAAACCCCCAAAAAACCCCAATATTCATTAATTAAAATAACTAATATGCGAACCATTGTGTGCCCTGTGGTTACACTTTGTCCACCATACACCTTCTATAAAGTAACCATGAAATAGTGACTCTCCACATGGGGATATTCTACCTCTTATAATCTCATAGGTTATTTGGTGCCTGTCCACTGGGTACCCCATAATGTATATTTCACTATAGTAATAACACTACCCAATCAAATGCATATAAATTACACTAATTGGATATAAAGTTTCTAAACCAATGAGAAATAATACTCAATTTGACATCCAAACACCAAGTACTCAATCAGAAACCCTAAACATAAACAATCCTAAATCTAGTTTCATTGGAGTTCAATTTCACTCCAGTTACACAAAAACATCAATATGTTGGTCATTACAAAATTCCTACCATTATACTTATCACTACCAAGAATCATTATCATTAATTTATTAAATACTATATTGTTAACTAGTGTTTGATGCATTCTATCTCTTTTGGGTCCCCATAAGGTATATTCATTCTAACAACACACATGTTTTGGTTTTTTCTATTTATCATGCTAGAATCTATCACATTAATTGAAACCACAAATCAATTTATTCGTTATTTACATACCTAATATAGATTCCCCTCATCATCCATGATCACACATTAAAATCACCTTTTATTAATTTTTTGTTTTTGGGAAAAATATTCTCCAGATAAGTCAAACATAACATTCTGAATTTGTGTTTTTAGATGTATATTAATGAATCCCAATAGAGGCATGGGTTGTGGAACCAAGGAAATAAATTTTTTAATGTTATGGTAGAATCATAATCTAGATAAATTGGTAATGACTACACAATATAAATGATAATGTATGGAAGAATATTTTAAATTTCATAGGATTAACTCTATTTGGATGACATATAAATAAATCATACTTGTTCAAGAAATCTGTTAAAATCATCAAAGGGACATGTAAGCATAAATCTCATTATTCAACTAGAAATATTTTAGTAAATGAATTGAAATATTTGAGAGAGTTGGATGAATAATGGTATTATAACATAGATCAAATGGTAGTTGGAACTGAATAAATAGATTAGATGGTGGAGGAATCATATCCACTTCTGGGAATATTACATAAATAAAATAATTGGTCATTTATGTTTTTATTTTAATCTTAAAGTGTCACCATTCTATAATTAATATAGGTTGAAAATGTTTCTCACTAGGAATATGACGTAGTTATGAACTATGAAAATCCATTGTGTCATTTTATTTTGTGAGAGAGTGCTACTAGTATTCCATTTGACTGCATTCCGGAAGGTTTGTAAATGATCAATGATATTAAACAAGGTTTTATAGAGATTAATTCCCCTGAATGGTTTTTTAATTATATACTACCAGTTCTGAATTTGCTAAAATTTTCTTTCATGTGAGGTTTCATTTTTTTTCTTTAATACCACAAGTGGTATTAGATCTTGGTTGTAGTGTTCCTGAGGCTTTTTATCCTCAGAATGTTTTTCAATTTAGTTGGTGCTCATTATTTTATAAGGAATGAAATTGGAAAAATTTATGTTCTAGATTAAAATATTTTATGATCTAGACTTTGGATTCTTGAGAATGAAAATTAATTATCATCTATATCAAAAAAAGAATTAGATTCCATTGAAGGGAATAAAATACGAATCATTGGATAAAAAATATTTAGAAAGACTACTAGAAATATCACAATTTAGCTCAGATGTTATTGAACTATAGTATGTCATTCAATATCTGAGAGTTTAATATGATTAATAAATTGATATAGAAACTTGAAAACATGTATGACAGGAAATACTTGATGAATATAGTCTTCAGGTTTTGAGAAATTATTTGAATGAGAAAATAAGAATGAGGTTTGATGGGTGATCATCTAAATGATTTCAATGTAATCAATATTTCCATGAATTTCATTGGCCCAAATTTCACTAAATGTGTATGGGATTTATTTCTTTTTTTTATCACTTTCATAATATTTTTATGTGATGATTACTTCCACTAGTAACTCCAATGTTAATAATGAATTGATATTTGAGGAATTACAAGATGTAGTTCTAAATGATGATATCAAAAATAAAGAAATCTTTAGTTATACTAGAATAAAAAAATGTTGATATTAGGGGTAGTTTTGTTTTTAATAGAAAATAAATTGAAAAAGGGAAAAAATTGTAGAGAATATAAATTAAGGAAATCCATAGGGCTCATTCCAATATACTATAATTATTGCAATAAAGGGTAAATTAATAAAAATTATAATCAAAAGGGTCAATTTGAGAAATATTTTCTTACATAAATAATTCTAAAAACTCTATGATTGACTAAAAAAATTTATTCCTAAGTATCAAAAGACCACTAGATTCATGGATCATTGATATGGTGGTTTTATTTATTTGATATATGAGTGGGGGATCATGGAGAATTATATTTCTAGAATATTCATAAAGGTATATCTTATGGATGATGATACTCTTAAGATAGTTGGAAAGGGTGTTTTGAACATCCTAAAAAAGTGTGAACCCCTATTTTTGTTATATGGGGTGTGTCATATTCCTATGTTAAGGGATAATTTAATTTTTATTGGATAAATAAATGATGTGGGTTTCTATAAAAACTTTTCATAAGGAGTGTGTAAGGGAATAAGTAGTTCCATGGTTGTGGCTGAATGAGAGAAATACGGAAGCTTATATCTTACTAGAGTGTGTAGGATATGACACTTTATAGAATAAAAATATTAAAAATATTGATGTTGTGTCTTGATCATCTAGGATTATTAGGTGATAAAGGTATGAAATACTCTACTATAAATAGAATTTTTAAACTCAATAATGTGGATTACAGAACATGTGGAGGGTGTATCCATGATTTTTAGTGGAAAGACTTCTTTAATATAGAAGGAATAAAATTAAATAATCAAAATGTATAGATATTTCACATAGATTTATGAGAAAAACCTTTGGTTCAATCCCATATATGTTAATTATATTATCATAAATTCATTAATGATGAATCACAAATAAATTGGCTATTATTTGAGAAATCCAAATTCTTGAGAAATTATTTAGTTTTCCTGATGAGTTTTCGGTGAAAAACATGAATTATGTGGTGTACCTAATAAATATAACTATTTAAACTCCACTAAGGTACGATCTTCAAGAAGAAATTTGGATAAAATGAATGGTTTATGTGTTCCAGTTAAAATCCTTATTTTTATTTCCCATATCCATGTTAGTTCTGAAAAAAGGAAAAAATTAGAATAAATGTCCTATGAATTTTTATATATAGGTTCTTTAAATGAATATTTAGTATTTTTTCCATGGGATAATCACAAAAAATTTCTTAAAAAGGTGAAACTTTCACTTCAATGATGGTATGTTTTGGACGAATCCAAACCATGTGAAATATATATATGAGAATAAAAAATCATCATGTGATGAGATTTGTTGAATGGAATTATAGAAGTTTCATTTAACATAGGAAGAACTCAAGTTTTTGAAGAACATGATAATATAGAAAGTGGGGTTTTGAATATATGTTTTATTTTTAAGGGTCATCCAAGGATAAATTCACCAAAAATTCAAGTCACTATTGAAAATTAGGACTTCTAGAAGAAGATACTTTGAATGGTGTATAACCTCAAGAGTTGAAGTAATCTAAAAAATCTAGAGAAACAATAAAAATATAGGGGTAGGAATTACATTTTAAAGTTCTTACATATGATGGAGAATATTAATTCTTAATGGAGGAAACAAGTATTAGTGATTCGAAATAATGGGAGTTAGTGGCGAAGGAGGAGATGAACTCCTAACATTCTTGTAGAACATGAGATCTTTTAGAACATCCAATGTGAAAATAGTGTTGTAGGTTAAATGGGTATACCAAAGGAAGAAATAACTCATTAGTGGGAAGTTTTATAATGAAATAAATGTTACGAAGGGTTTAAAAAAAAATTAGAGAGCGTGATTTAGGTTAAGTTTCCCTATAGTTGTTAAAAAATAAGAAATATTGAAGGTTCGTAGAATAATTATATATGAATGATTTTAGGTTGAATAGTTGTATGTAAAAACAAACATTTTCCGTAGATAAAAATACATCGAAATATATATGAAGGAACTGGAAGGATTCAATGAATCTGAAATCAACCTTGTATGTAAACATAGAAAAGATTTTATATAGGATAGAGAAAAATTTTATTGAGTGGAACCAAAAGCTAGATTACATTTATGGTAGAATGAAATGTTATCCATTTTAATGTAGGTAATTACAACTACTAGAATATAATTTTTGATGTAATATTTATCACAAATCTCTTGTATATGGTTGACATAATCTTTGAGGGTCTGTATAAGAATCAAATTGAAGATATGAAAGATGAGTTATCTATAAGTGCCATGATGAATTATCTCAAGAAAGCTAAATGAATAATCATGATGAGGATATAGTGGGATTAAAACCAAGAAACAATGATATTTTATCAATTAAATTATATCTAGAATATATTGGATATTTAATAAATTACAAATCCAAACTTATTTAGACTCAATTATCTCGAATTTTAAAATTATTTAAAGAGAAGGAACCAAGAATAGAATATTAGGCTAAGTACCTGGAAAACGTTCCTTATTTAGTACTAACTAGTAGATTGAGGTATTCCCTAATTTGTATAAATATGTACATTACTCAAGCATTGGGATTAGTTATTACATTCATGGTAAATTTGAGAAAAGGTTTTTGGGAAGTGGTTAAGTGGATACTCTAGTATTTTCAATATTCAGAAGCACTAGAGCTATGTTTTTGAAAAAATGATATATTGATGGCTTATGTTGATATAGACTTCATCGAAGATACATACACATTGAGAATTACCATATGGTTCTTTTTTACTAAAGGAGAAACTCTCGTAAGTTGGATTTAAATACTTCAATAAATAATTTCACTATCAAACAAAGAATAATAGTATGTTTTGACAATTAAAATAAGGTTGGTGATGATATGATTTAATGATTTTTTGGAAGATCTTATAAGGAAGCAAGGAAACCGAGTTTTATTTGATGATAGTTAATGTGAAAATCACAGTGCAAAGAATCTAATGCTTCTATCAACCTGAATAATCATTCAACTAAAATATCTATTTATCTATAATCTCATAGAGTAATGAGTTTTAGAGATTTTATGATATAAGGAACTTTGAATCCATATGATATAATAACGAAGGTAAAAGTGATAGTCCAGGGGTACATTGGAAGTGATGGAGGGCTCCACATATTTTTTCATCGGTCCTAATGCATAAGTATGAAGTACATTATGTAACCAAACTACGAATATCTTAGATAGGATCTTTCGAATTAAATTTATAATTAATTTAAAACTATAATTATACAAAAAAATTATTCTACTCAAAAATATTTTGATTCCAATGTTGTAAAAATTCCATTATGGTTGGGAATCCAAGAAAGTTTTCCTCTACTTGTTTCCACACATGCTCAAAAAATATTCAAAAAAAGATATTAGTATTCTGGGTTCTACTATGAAGTAACATAGATATTCACATCATTCATCATTAATCAAAACATTGGGTTCCCTTGTTCTCATTATGTTATTGAGAAGGAGGGTGGAAGTTTTTCTCTCTAGGTCTTGATAAAATCTCTTGAGAGTTTCTTTGTTGTGCACACCAACTCTCTCAGTGGAAAATGATATAGTTTGGAATTTATACACAGGGAAAATATTCAATACATATGAAATGCACATTTATTAAATTTTCATTTTATGTAATTAACCATGTCTAATAATAATAATATAATTATTATCATTATATCACACAACATGAACATATTTAAATATAAATTTCTATATAAATAAATTAATTCTTATTAAAATTATATTAAATAAAATATATCATTTCTTTTGCAAGTTTTGTTTTCAACAATACATAATGTTTTATTTAAAGGGGGAGTATGTTGAGAAGAAAACTCTATCTCTTTATGAAAATTTTGATGCCTCACAATTACCCTTAATTATTTTCTAATTATTTTATTTGTTAAGTAATTTTCGGGAATTTATTATTCATTATAGTTTTATTTCTGGAAGAAATATTTAATTTCTTGAACAAAGTGGTTTTATTTCTAAAGTATTCGAATTTAGCGTGTTCTAGAAACACTGTTCATGCGCTACATATTCGGGATCTGCTTTAGCATGTTTTATAAACACTGTTCATGCCCTACATAGAGGAACGTATCGCACAGATAAAATGTAGCTTATAATTTATGAGATAAGAGAAAAGTATGGAAGAGGAACCATTCGTTATCGGTGAAATATGAAAAAGATCCTTACGTTAGGAAGGAGCCCTACGTTTGGGTTATCAGAAAAGTATGGAAAAAGAACCGTACATAAGTATTTAACATTAGGTTTGTTTCTAAAAAGGATAGTTCATCAACCTTAATTTTGTAAAAAACCTTACGTTCATGGAAAACTATGGATCAAGTAAAAGTATTGATCTTTTATCATACGTTTAAAAGTTGAAGAAAAATGTATGGATGACCAACCCTACGTTTATGATCAACCATATGTTTAAAGAAAGTGACATGAACCTTATTTTTGTGATCAACCCTACGTCATCAACCTTATGTTCAGAGGATGCATACAGTACAACTCAAACTTATGTTTGGTGTCATAGAATTTAAAGTCGACATTTTTATGTAACAGTTAGCAAGCAGATTATTATACGGATTTTAAGCTGGATTTAAAGCTGATCTTAAAATATGACTTTTATTGATTCAAAGTCGTGTTATAAATGGTTTAAAGATCATATTAAAAGGAGAATTTTATGCCAAATCTTCAGGGAAGTTACAAGTACTCTATAAATTCAAATGTTTGAATATCACGAGTTAAAAGGAGACTCTTGTGGATCTAAATTTGCAGAAGAATTATTTATTGTTATTTTATATATATGTGCTTTTTTAGAACATAAACTAATAATATTATGTGATCTCTCAATCATTTTGATAAAAGGGATGAAAAAACAGAGACTATAAAGAATTCATATCTACTGATTCAAGAGATCGACAATGATCTGTTTTCTGAGGAAGAAAAATCACAATAGAAGATTCATCTGTTCTACATCGAATATCATTCGTGAATCTTCTACTACTGATGTTGTGAGTAATATTTCTATATATACTATAACGGGATCGACTCAGAATGAATCTTTTGTGAAGATCATTATTTCTGATGGTGACGATCCATCTACTATCAATTGTATGCTTTTTCAATTGTGAAGAACATCTAGAAAGTGTTTTCAAAATACAAAAATATTTATTTTCTATTCTTCATTGACAAGCTTCTCGTACTAAGCTATTTAGGTTTTGTCAGTGAACTAGAATGATTTGTTTTTTCCTTAGATTGTAAAGGTGTCAACTGCCTGTACTTAGTTGTTGAATGGTCTATTGAAATGAGGACCAGATAGTGAAAATCACTAAGCTCGTAGAGTAGAGCATTGTTGGAGTAGACTAGGGGACTTTTGTTCCCCGAACCACTATAAATCGTGTGTCTATCCACTTCATATTTCCACTGCATTAATTCATATGATTAAAGTCAAAGGGAAAAATGAAATCTCACAATGATTTTTTAAAAGACACAATTCACCTCCCTCTTGTGCATATTTGGTATAATCCGATCTAACAATTGGTATCAAAGGTTGAGCTTTCTGATAAAGCCTTAATAAACTGAAAGTGATTATATACAGAGCAAGATGACTGAAACAAGAGAGAGAATGTCTATGGTCAGAGCACCATACATAAATGGAGAAAACTATGGATGCTGGAAGTCGCTAATGATTATCTATCTAAAAAACCTTGGATACAGAGTATATTCTAAGATCCTGACTCCATATGAAAAACAAGAAAAAACTAAAACACGGAGTGCAGCTACTGAAGAAGATTATGATATGAACTCAAAGTAAATGAATGCAATGATATGTGGTCTAGGACCTGATTAATTTAACATAGTATCTCAATGCCTGATAGCATATGAGATGTGGAAAACTATTGCTATTTCTTATGAAGGAACTAACAATATCAGGGAAATGAGATATGCAACTACTAATCTTAAATTCAATACTTTCATAATTTTTAAAGGTGAGAGTATTACTCAAATTACTGGAAGATTGAAAGAGATTTTCAATAACATAACTACCTTGGGAGATCCTATTAAACAAGATAATAAATCTTTAAAAGTACTGAGAGTGCTGCCTAAAAAATGGAATGGAATCTCTGCTACAATCAGAGATTCGACACCTGTCATGGACTTAACCATGCGAGAACTGATTGGAACACTAATTATGTATGAAGATGAGATGAAAGATGAAGAAAATGAACATAAAGTGTTTATCAAAAGAGATAATATTACCTTGAAAGTGTAATCACAGAGTAAAAATAGAAATATGAAGAAAAGTGTGAAAGATAAATCAGAAAGTTTTGATTTAACTAATTCTGATATAGAATTGGCTCATATAGCCCAATGATTCAATAAATTCTATAGAAAGAATAATGGATTCAGAAAATCCTTCAAAAAGGATGAAAAGGAAGTCAGATGTTATGAATTCAAGAAAATGGGGCATATAAGACCTAACAGTCCTCAGCTAAAAGAAGACAAGAGAAAGAAATTATTCAAAAGAAATGATTATGAGCATAAAGATAAGAAGGCTATGAAAGCTACATGGAGTGTATCTGAATACTCCAGTAGCACTTCTGAATGAGACTCAGAGAAGGAAGATGAAAATCTGAAATCGAACATGTGTTTTATGGAAGAAACATATGAGGAATAATCTTACTATTCTTTGGAATCTAGTTCTGAATGTAGTTACTCTAATAAAAAACATGCAGCCTACTGCAATATGGTTGAAGAAAAATATGATTCTCTATTTAAGAAGCATAAGTCTTTAAAGAACATTCTTATGGATGTTTCTGTTGAAAGAGATACAATGCTAAAACAATATAAGTAGTTAACTGAAAAGTTTGACTCAATTAACACTAACAATACAGATTATGAATCAATGATAAAATCACTGCAAAATGAAGTGGAAACTTATAAAAGTGCAGACCTTGTTTTTACTAAAGGAGAAAATATTTTAAATGAAATTCTTGGGTAAAATTTCATTAAAAAGGAATGATTTGGAATTGGCAGTATAGGTGAAAAACCGAAGAAATACAGAAATTATTTTATTCCAAGTGAAAAAAGACTAAATTGTAATTACTGTGGAATAAGGGGACAAATTTCTAAAAACTATTGCTTAAGACAACCCCAAATAAGTGGTATTAAAAATGATTTTGGAGAAAATTATTTATTTGACTCTTGTGAAATTAGAAAAACAAAGAAAGTCTGGATTCCCAGATCTCTACTGGCTAACACCCCTGGACCCAACAAAATATGGGTACCAAAGAAAATTGTGTAAATGTCTTTGCAGGGAGCAGGTCACAAAATCATAAAAGGGAATATGATATATTGATAGTGGATGCTTAAGGCATATGAGTGGAAACTCATCGAATTCCTCAACACTCACTCAAAAAATGGTGTACATGTCACTTTTGGTGACAATGCCAAAGGGAAATTAATTGTTACTGGAACAGTTGGAGATACATAAGATGTCTCAATCAACGAAGTACTTTATGTACAAGTATTGAAACACAATTTGATAATTATATCTAAACTATGTGATAATGGTTATGTTGTGGATTTTTCTAACAATTTCCGTTCTGTTTTCAAAATTAAATTGCTTAAATTTAGAGCACCTAGAACTGACAATGTGTATTCCATGGATTTAAATTTCTTGTGTAAACAAAAAGTAAACTTCTTAACTAGATAAAGTGAATGAATCCTGGATCTGGAATATGACACTTGGAAATTTTAACGTATATGTTTTACATAAATTATCTAAGAAACAATCAGTTTCTAATCTTCCTAGTCTCAGATTTGAAAGTGACATATTCTGTGATGCATGTAAAATTGGAAAGAAACACAAATCATCCTTCAAATATGTTAACGAAATTGCTACATCTAAACCTATATAACATATCCATATGGATTTGTTTAGACCTTCAATAGTATCAAGTTAGGCTGTTAAATTATTTGTATATGTTTTAGTTGATGACTATTCTAGATTTACCTTGATTTTCTTTTTAAAATATAAAAATGAAGCTTTTACTTTATATGAAAGTTTTTGTAAATATGATCAAAATGAAAAATGTTTTAAAATAATTTCATTAATAAGTGATCATGGTGGATAATTTTAGAATCAGGAATTTGATTACTTCTACTCAAATATGGGTATTAAACACACCTTCTCTACACCAGTAACACCTTAAAAAAATGGAATTGTTGAAAGAAGATATAGGACTATTCAGGAAATGGCTAGGACTATGCTAAATGAATATAGTATTCCTACCTATTTTTGGGAAGAAGCGATAAGCACAACCTGCTATATAATGAATAGAGTTTTAATTAAACCAATTTTGAAGAAGACACCCTATGAACTTTGGAATAACAGAAAAACCAAAGTAAATTACTTTAAAGTTTTTGGATGTAAGGTTTAAATCTTGAACACCAAGGACAATCTTGGTAAGTTCGATAAAAAATATGAGGAAGGAATTTTCATAGGATATTCAGCTACCTCCAAAGCTTATAGAGTCTATAATATGAAGTTAAGGATTGTTGAAGAATCAGTTCATGTGAAATTTGATGAACATGATTCCTTTGAGAAAAGGACAGATCAAATGGATGAATCTGGCTCTAACGATAACATGAGACTTGAGAACTTGAAAAATGAATTTGAAAAAGATATAAATGAAATTTAGTCTAGTTCAGAAGAACATGATACTGAAGAACCTATGAGTGTGCTCCCTAGACAAACTAAAACCCTAAGGAATCATTCTTTAGAGACTATAATAGGTGACTTAGACACATGAATAAATATTAGAAGAAATATAGGTAATCTTGTAGAATTATCTTCCTTTCTATCCCAATTAGAACCCAAGTCTATAGAAGAAGCATTAGATGATGAAAGCTGGATGATATCAATGCAAGAAGAATTACACCAGTTCAAAAGAAACGAAGTCTGGGAATTAGTTGAAAGTCAACAAAATTATCCAGTGATAGGAACTAAATGGGTCTTTAGAAATAAGCAAGATGATCAAGGAATAATAATTATAAATAAAGCTAGACTTGTAGCTAAAGGGTATAATGAGGAAGAAGGTATAGATTATGACGAGACCTTTGCACCTGTAGCTATATATAGAAACCATTAGAATTCTTTTTATCCTATGCATCTCATATGAACATTAAGTTATTTCAGATGGATGTTAAGTCTTCCTTTTTTAATGGTTATTTAATAGAGGAAGTTTATGTTGAGCAACCTCCGGGTTTTGAAAATTCTCAAAAACCATATTCTGTTTTTTAACATACTAAATCTCATTATGCGATTAAAAAAACACCTAGAGCTTGGTATGAAAGATTAAGCTCTTTTCTTCTGAAAAATGATTTTTTTGTTGGAATGACAGATCTAACACTTTTTAAGAAAACTGAAAATTCTAATATATTATTAGTTCAAATTTATGTTGATGATGTAATTTTTGGATCAACTAATAAAACCCTTTGTCATGAGTTTTCAAAGTTAATGCAAAAAGAATTTGAAATGATTATGATGGGAGAACTAATATTCTATTTAGGACTTCAAATTTATCAAAAATATTTTGGAAATTATTTGAATCAAAGCAAATATATTACTGATTTATTAATGAAGTTTGGTCTTGATAATAGAAAGACATATACAACTCCTATTTTTACTAATATAAAGCTTGATTTGGATGAAACTGGAAAATCAGTTGACAACAAGTTATATAGAGGTATGATTGGTAGTTTGTTATATCATATAGCTAGCTCGCCAGATATAATGTATTCAGTATGTCTTTATGCAATATTTCAATCAAATAGTAAAGAATCTCATTTAACTACTATTAAAAGAATTTTTTGATATTTAAAAGGAACTGTTTTTCAATATCTTCTTTATCCCAAAACATCTGATTTTAATTTGATTTCATATTCAGATGAAGAATTTGGGAGTTATAGATTAGATAGAAAAATCACTTTATGAACTTGTCACTTTTTAAGGAAATCTTTAGTGTCATGGTCAAGTAAGAAACAACATTCAGTTTCCCTATTGACAACTAAGGCAGAATATTTTTCTACTGGTAGTTCTTGTGCACAAGTTTTGTGGATGAAAAACACCCTTATGAAATTTGAAATAAATTTTAATATTTCACCTATTTTATGTGATAATACTAGTGCTATAAATATTTCAAAATAATCATATTTAACATTCTAGAACTAAGAATATTAATATCAGACATCATTTACAAAGAGATCATGTTCTTAAAACGGTTATAACTTTTGAATTTGTAAGTACTGACATTCAATTAAATGATATTTTTACTAAACCACTTCCCACTGCAAGGTTTGATTTTATTATGGGGTATCTAGGTTAATTTATTTATAAATAAAGTTTTATTTTACCATGTTTTTTCTCTATTTTGATAGCGATTAAAATAATTTAGTTATTTTTGTTTCAAACAGAATAAATTTTATTTTCCTCGCATAATTAATTTTATTTATTTAAAATCTATGTAATGATTACTCAAAACACGAGAATAAAGGATGTCAGAAACCCTTTCGACTTATAAATCATTTCATTTCTACCAAAAGCTTTTCGAACCCACAAAACCGAACCACTGCTCGGAAAACCCCAACTTTCAAACCTCTGAAACCCTAACCTTCAAAACTTTAGAGATTCTTGAAAAGATCAAAGAGACATAGGGAGCCGATGAAGTTGAGACCAAATATTCCAAGAGACAGCATTTAGAAGGAAGGAAAATCTTACAGGGCAAGGTAATTGATCTTGAATGGCTACATCAGACAAACTTGTTGTTGGAACAAACATTGCTGTTTCACAATCTCGAAAAAACATTCAATAGTGAGAATACATAATTTTTGTATGAGGCAGAAATTCGATATTTCTTCAAATCTGTACAGTTTAGTCTAGGAAACAATGAAGACACTATGATGGCTAAGATAGAGGATAGGTATTTTTCGATCACTTCATATGAAATTGTTCATATTTTGAACTACCCTCATGAGGGAGTCTTTCATTTTGATTTGAGAAATATAGGATACTCTGTGCATAAATCAAGGGAAATTATGTCCATTCTTTTTGGTACTTCATCTATAAAGAAGATGTTCATAATGGACTAGGAGTCTGATCAGAAAATTTTAGTAAAGTTTGTGCAAACAGGAATTACACCAAGGATGTATGAGATGAAGAAGATATTATATCCCGACATGTATATAATGTATCTTTTTCTCAATGATAAAAAATTAAATTTTCCTAGGTACATGGTGAGTTATCTGAATTACTGTTGTCATAGTGAAGCCAGAATGAACTTCTACCCTTTTGAAAGATTCATTTCCAAACTGTTGTTTAAGAAGGATATGGTTAGTCTAGTGGATGACAGAGTGTGTTGTCATCACAGTAATGTGTTTAATGCTGGAATTCTAAGAATGATTGGATATTTCTAGAGCACTATAAAAGGAAAAAAAATTTCCTGTAGGAGCTGAGGATGAAACAAAATGTTCTTAAGTTCAATCTTCTATGTCAAAAGAGGGACAAGCAGAATCAAGAGTTAGAACTATTGCAAGAAGAATCAAATTTGAAATTAAATATACTGAAGAAGAAAGAGGTTAGGAGGGACTTCAATCTCAAAGGAAATGACCTGTTAATGAGGAACTTGTTTCCCATGTACTGAGTACAAGATATTTACACTCTTACCACTTTATCAGAGAAAAAGTTTGTTGAACAATATCAGGAACATGATGTGGCTGTTACAGAACATGACCCTAAAAGAATTGAAGTTGAAATATTAGAACAACAAGTTGTAGCTGATGTCGAAGTTACACTTTAACAAGAAAAGGAGGAAGAGCCTGGTGAGGAAGTGAGCAGACCTCAAGATAATCCATAATATATTTTCATAGAAAATCCATTGAAATAACATGTTGCTGATGTTCTTGATGAGCATGTTTATGAAGCTCGAATAGAAGTACTTCAAGAGGATTTTTCTGTGGAAGAGTATGGAAAAGACTCTGAGGAAAAATATGTGGACCAAAATACTCAGGAAAATCAAAAAGACAAGTCTGATGCAGATTCACTACCTTTAGTATTGTTGCATCACACTGAACATGAGAATGAGAATCAAGCACCGGGTGCCTCTGATTCATGGAATAAGGAATTTGAAGAGCTGTACAAGAAGGTTTCTCAATTGGAATCTGAAAATGATACTTCTATGAGAGACATAGAAACAGAGAAGTTCAAATTTCATATAATTAAGAATAGTAATGTTTCACGATTAGAAGTAGAAGCTTTTAAGAAAGAGCTGTTGACATAGGTTTCAAAGATGAAATTAGAAATTGTAAAGAAGTCATATCTGTTGGAAATAAAAGAATATCTGGAGACAAAATTTGCATCTGTTGGAACTAGTGATGCTGGTGGGTCAGGTACTTCACCTGATTTAATCAGAAAGTATCAGGCTATCACAACTACAATGAGCAATATGAGTGAAAAATTTTATGATCTACAATGAAACAGTGCTTCATTATCAATCCTGTTAGACAATCAGGATTTTTTTTGATTAGTAGACATCCAGTAAACCAGGAATCAGATCTGTCTTAAATAAATTCATAGAGAAACTGTCTTTGTTTATGGAGAAGGAACAAAGACATCATGAGTTTTTCAGAGTCAATCTCATTGAATACATTCACATAACTCAAGAGGCTAAAGATATTATTATTCAGCTTGGTGATGGAATGATGCGAAGACTCAGAGGACAGTTGACAGAAATCAAGTCTGCAGTTCAGAGGAGATAGAACCAATTTCATACCCTGATCAAACCTTGATTCTTGTTGTCATCATAGTTGTATCTATTCCATAATTTCAATTAATCTTTTTGATTTCTGTATTTATCAATTTTTGTACTTTTAATGAAATTCTCTTTCTTTATATTTATTTTATTTTACTGTCTGTGTTTAGAAATTCCAGTAATCCGGATTTACATGTTGACAAATAGTTATTTATAGAATTTACTTACATTCAGTGCTAAATTAATCTATGTTATATTCCATATTTTTTCATTCTTTTTGATATCACAAAAGGGGGAGAAATTTTGATAAACAAAACATTTTTATGTTTGTTTCAGTTTATCGGGGGAGTAATTGAAATGGATAATTTAAAGGGAGAAATTAAGTTAAATATAATATTATATTTTTAAAATTCAAAACTATATGTAATTAATTAATTTTTGTGTAAGTTAATTTCAGTAATTATTTTATGGGTTTTGTGATCATCAAAAAGGGGGAGATTGTTGCAAGTGTAGTTTTCAACAATACATAATTTTTTATTTAAAAGGGGAGTATGTTGAGAAAAATAATCTATCTCTTTATGAAAATTTTGATGCCTCACAAATACCCTTAATTATTTTCTAATTATATTATTTGTTAAGTATTTTTAAGGAATTTATTATTAAATATATTTTTATTTCTGGATGAAATATATAAGTTCATGAAAAATGAGGTTTTATTTCTAAAGTATTCTCATTTAGCATGTTCTGGAAACACTGTTCATGCGCTACATATTCAGGATCTACTTTAGCGTGTTCTGGAAACACTGTTCATACCCTACATGGAGGAATGCAGCATAAGGATAAAATGCAGCATATAATTTATGAGATTAGAGAAAAGTATGGAAGAGGAACCATATGTTATCAGCAAAATATGAAAAAGAACCCAACGTTAGGAAGGAACGCTACATTTGGGTTATCAGAAAACTATGGAAATAGAACCGTACGTAAGTATTAAACATTACATTTTTTTCTTAAAAGTATGGTTCATCAACCTTAATTTTGTAAACAAACTTACATTCATGGAAAAGTATGGATTAAGTAAATGTATGGATCTTTTATCATGCATTTGAAAGTTAAAAAAAAGTATGGATGAAAAACACTACATTTGTGATCAAACATACGTTTAAAGAAATTGACATGAACCTTACGTTTGTGATCAAACCTACGTCATCAACCATACGTTTAGAGGATGCATATAGTACTACTCAACCTTATGTTTGGCGTTGGAGAATTTAAAGCCAATATTTTTATGCAACGGTTAGCAAGCTGATTATTATGCCGATTTTAAGCTGGATGTAAAGCTAATTTTAAAATACGACTTTGACTGATTCAAATACATTTTATCAAGGGTTTAAAGATCGAATTAAAAGTATATTTTTATGCCGAGTCTTTAGGGAATTTACGACTACTCTGTAAATTCATATGTTTGAATATCGCAAGTTAAAATGCGACTCTTGTGGATCTAAATTTGCAGGAGAAGTACTTATCGTTATTTTATATATATGTACTTTTTTCGAACAACAACTAATGATCTTATCTGATATCTCGATAATTCTGAGAAAAAGGATGAAAAAAACACTATCATGATTTTTGATCTGCTGATTCAAGAGATCGACAAAGCTCTATTTTCTGAAGAAGAAAATCACAATAGTGGATTCATTTATTCTACATCGAAGATCATTTGTGAATCTTCTACTGCTGAAGTTGTGAGTAATATTTCTATATCTACTACAATGAGATAGACTCCGAACGACTCTTCGGTGAAGATCATTATTTATGAAGGCGAAGATCCATCTACTGTCAATTGCATGCTGTTGCAATTATGAAGAACATTTGGAAAGTATTTTCAGAATACAAAAATTCTTTCTTTTCTATTCTTGAGTGACCGGATTCTTGTACAATGTTTTGTAGGTTTTGTGAGTAAACTAGAAGGCTTTTTTTTCCTTAGATTATGAAGGTGTCAACTTCCTGTACTCATTTTTTGATAGGTCTGTTGAAACGAGGACCAGATAGTGAAAATCACCAAGCTCGTGGAGTAGAGCATTGGTGGACTGGAAAAGGAGCCTTCTGTTCCCTGAACCACTATACATCGTGTGTCTCCGCAAATCATATTTATATTGCATTAATTAAACTGATTAAAGTCAAAGGGCAGAATGCAATCTCACAAAGAGTTTTGAAAAGACACAATTCACCCCCGACTTGTGCATATTTGGTATAATCCGATCCAACAATTTCGACCAGGTCCTTAAATCTACTCATCAATCATCCCAGGATCTTATTGATCCTTTTAATAAAAAAATATTCAATAAAATATATATTGTTCATTCAATGAATAGATAAATATAATATTCATTAATCTTTTAAAGAAATATTTATTTTGATATTCATGCAACTAAAAAAGTATTTATATTAATCTATTAACTAAAAATTTTATAAATAAATATTAATTTATCACCATATGAATAATAAAAAATTGATAAAATTCTACTAATATATTCCAAACATGAATATATCATGATTGAATTTATCTGATCAACATTTCTTGATTAATTATCATTCAAAATATTGATAAGAGTATTTTTTCTTAATATTAAATTCAATATAAGTCTATGAGAATATTTATACTCATAGTATTTTACCTTTTATCCATATTTATCAGTTTTATTAGGTGAACTTACCTAATGTACAACATCAATGTGTAGTGACATGAAAATACACTTATAGAGGAAGATATTAATGTTTTAATGAAAATGACCTTCCTATTAATGATGCCATAAAATATGATCCCTTTGTCATGATATCTCATAAATTAGGATGCACAGTTTTGGTTATCATCCTCTATTATCGATTAATATTTCTTTGATTTCTTTAAATAAGCTCATTGATGAACTACATTATCCATAGATTCACTGAAGTACATTCTTTTTCAATCAAAGGGCCATAAATAACTTTTTACATATACTCAAAAGGGAAAAAACAATTTTTGTATTATTCAAATAATATCATATTCATTATGAGGCACCAAAAATATTTTACCTATTTATTAGAATATTTGATAACAATTTTTATCAATACATCAATGTACATGATTTATAATACACATTAATAACAATCTCAATTCTAAGGACTAATACATACCTTTATAGATGGGAATTTTTAATGGAACATCAAACATGGGAAATTTTATCAGAAGTTATATCTTCATAAGATAGATTCATAGATATTTATATGCGATAACTTCATAATAAGAAGTCATGAAGTCTTATGATCCCTAAAAACTTGATAATCTATTATCATCCATGTCCCTCTAGATAGATGTTATCTGAACTATTGGAAACCTCTCCAAGAATATTGTTATCGAATTTATAGTATTTAATTATTGGAGTGAACAACTATTACTATTAAATATGATAAAAAATTTAAATATATTATCACATTATTGTTTTGTAAATGAATTTTAATCATGTGAAAATGTATTTTTTAATACTCTCGTAATCAAGAGTAAAAATCCAGTTGCTTATAGGGAACCAACTCTAGCAAACTCCCCTTATAGTTGATCTAATTTTAACTAGAAAATTTTTAGATATAACATGATAAACATCATTTTATTTAATAATGGAAATAATATATTTGTCTTCCAAACACTTTTGAGGTTACTCTACTTACTATGACGTCACCCCTTTGAGAAAAATCGTTCTACTGGTGATATCTTTGTGTACTAACCTTTTATACTCTATCATTAACATGAATTCTTGGATAGTATCAATGCTATAATATTATCCTAATAAATATTTTGGTTGTATTGTTCTTTTATAATACAATTTCAAGAATTGAAAAAAAATCATTACTTATCTTTCTTCGTAATATACATTAGAAGCTACAACATACCCAATAACTGAAGATATTTCCACCACTATAAATAATATGATTCTATCTCTTATTCACTTAGATTATGTACGAAACTATTCTAAATCAATTTGAAAAATAAATAGTATGATATCCCCTTGAAAACCATTATTTTAAATACACCATCTACTAGGAACTCATTCATTGTACTTTCTCAAGTACCATCAAATAGTTTAAAATGATACATTATGCAGTTCTTCTTGTTTTTCTTGATATTTTCCTAATATAATATATATCAAAACATAGTACATATCCTTTAATATAATATAGAATAAAACACTTAAGTTTATTGAATAACATTTATCATAATAATATTGTATTAGGCTGTAACATGTCACCATAATGATATTTTACACCATGTTACATAAGAATCACTAAAATAAAATAATATTTTAGCGGTGGTTTTCAAAACCACCATTACAATTTTTTCAATCAAACATTTAGCGGTGGTTTTAAAACAACTATGAAAAAATTACCCCTAAATGTTTTTAAATTTTTTTATAAATATTTTTAAATTTCATGGAATTTTTTTTCTATTTTTTTGTGGTGATATTTTAAAAAATAACAGCAAAATTGGATATTTTTTTTAAAAAAATTATTTATTTATTCGTGATTATTTATTTGTTAATTATTTAAAATAATATATAGTTTATTATTTATAATTTTAATTATTTATAATGTATCAATTAACAAATATTTATAATTATTAGTTAATAAAATTTTTAAACTTGAAACAAATTTTCAATAAGTAGAAAAATTGACTTTGGCATAAACTGATCTTAACATCTGATCTAGGAGTCCATTTTAGCTCTAAAACTAGTCAAATCGAAGCTTATAAAATGAGATAAAACCAGGTGATATTTAAACCATGTGATAATCAAAAGAAATAAATATATTCAAATTTCGAAAGTCAAAAATCAAACTCAAACTTCAAACATCCATAACCTTTAATCCAGGTGTCCGTTTGGGCTCTACAATATATCAAATTGAAGCCTGAAATGAGCTCTATGCCATTTAGGTCTAGAATAATGTTTAGAGTATTTTATCCATTTCCGTTCCACAAAAAGGCCCAGAAGGCCTTCAAAACAATGGTTTTACTTAGAAACCTTGATTTCTTAAAATTCAAATGGTTATAACTTTCGATCCAGGTGTCTATTCAGCATGTACCACATATCATATCAAACCACATTTCATGATTGTCAATTTAACATGTTGTGGCATTGAAACAGGTGCCCTAAATCAGATGTTAGGGTTAATTTGGTGTTTTTAGGTTTTTCAGAGGTTCTTAACGTTTTATGATTTAATTAATTAATTAATTAATTTTTTATTTTTTTGTTTATTTATTTCATATTTATTAATTAATTAATTATTACATAATTATTTAAATAATTATTTATTTAATACTTATTATTTATTGTTTATTATTTATTATTATTTATTAAATAGTTATTTGTTATTAGTTATTAGTTATTATTTATTATTTATTTATTTCTCAATTTATTAATTAATTAATTAATTTATTTATTTAATATTTAATATTTAATATTTTTTTATTTAATATTTAGTTATTATGTAAACATTAATTATTAATTTATTCTTAATTATTTAATTAATTTTTAATTTTTAATTTATTAATAGTTTATTATTCATTTATTATTTATTTATTCTCTATTCATTATTTATTAATTAATTTATAAGTAAATATTAATTATTTATTAATAATTAAATATTAAATATTGAATATTAAATATTAAATTTTAAATTTTAAATTTTTAACATGATTTATTAATTATAAATTATTAATTAATAGTTACTATTAATAATTAATAATTAATAATTAATAATTTATAATTAATAACTAATAATTTATTTATTTATTTATGAGTTATTTATTTATTTTCTTATTTATTCTTTATTCTTTATTCTTTATTCGTTATTATTTTTTGTTTATTCATTGTTATTTATTATTTATTATTTTATTTTTAATTTAATAAAAATTAATTTATTCTTATTTTATTATTCATTTACTGTTTATTTATTATTTATTTATTTATTTATTTATTATTTATTTCATATTCATTATTTATAATTTATTAATTAGTTATTTATTAATAAATTATTAATAAATTATTAATTATTTATAAAATTTTAAATATTAAATATTAATTATGAATTATTAATTCATAATGATTAATGATTAATGATTAGTTATTATTACTTTTTAAATATTAATTATTAAGTATTAAATATTAATTAATTACAATTTATTATTTATTTCTTATTTATTATTTATTTATCTATATATTATTTATTACATTATTATTAATTTGTTATTTTTTTATCATATATTAAATTACTTTTTAATTAATTTATTATTTAAACATTACTTATATATTATATGTTATATACTATGTATTATGTATTACGTATTATGTATTATGTATTATATATTTTATATTTTATATTACGTATTATATATATTATATATTATATATTATGTATTATATGTTATATATTATATATTATATATTATATATTTTGTATAATGTATTATGTATTATGTATTATGTAAGATGTATTATTCATTATATATTATATATTATAAATTATAAATTATTTATTATTTAGAATTTATTATTTACATGTTACTATATTCTATATAATATTTATTATTTGGTATTTATTATTTATTATTTAATCTTTATTATTTTCTATTTATTATTTTCCATTTATTTCCATATTATATATTACTTTATTTATTATTCATTTATATTCTATTTATTAATTAGAAATTATAAAACTTTAATAATTAAATTTTTATAATTACTTATTAATTATTACTTATTAATTATTGATTATTGATTAATCATTATTGATTAAAAATTATAGATTAATAATTATTGGTTAATAATTATTTAATCTGTATCTATTTGTTATATATATATTTTCCAATATATATATAAGTATATTAAATTCAATTTATTGACTATATAAAGTGTTTGTTGGACTGGTAAAGTCTTTGGAGAATATGTAAGAGGTAATGGGTTCAAATCTCACCCAATGCAGAATCTCTATATATTTCATAGACATGTGAATGGACATGGGCTTGTACATGGAGGTGGGTATGATCATAGTAATGAATAATAAATAATAAATAATAAATAATAAATAATAAATAATAAATAATAAATGATAAATGATAAATGATAAATGATAAATGATAAATGATAAATGATAAATGATAAATGATAAATGATAAATGATAAATGATAAATGATAAATAAATATATAATAAATAAATATATAAATGATAAATGATAAATAAATATATAATAAAAAAATAATAAAAAAATAATAAAAAATAATAAATTATAAATAAATAAATAAATTTAATTAATAAAAAAATAATTTTTTTTGAAATAATCAAAAGAAATTTAAAAAGGAAATAAAAATAAAAAATAAAAACAATTTATTGATGGTTTAAACCACCGCTAAATAAAAAACCACTGTTAAATCATTTTGTGATGGTTTTAAAAAACTGGCGCTAATTGATTAGCGACACACGAATTAGCGGCGGTTTAAACCACCACTAAATTCAAATTTTGGCATAGTGAAACAAGTAATTCATGAAATATTATATGTTATATTATCAATACCATGTTAATGTATGTACTATGAATTTTTTTATGAAATCCTATAAAACTATCTTAATAGATCTTATTATTTTGATCATTGGTTACAAATTTAAGAAATTAATGTAAAAATATATTTAATCTTAGTCATTATTTTCCAAAAGTCTAAATAGTTTTTTTTCATATGTTATCAAAATATTTGACATGGAAAAATGTAACACTACTAAAAAGCTCTTGTAGTCATGAGGATCAAATTCATTCTTCATAAAAACAATTTCTCTTATAACTTCATCAAAATTAATATTTCATGGTCATGTTTCTTACTTCAACCCAAAAAAATTATCTCTAAAACATCCCAACCTTATTGGCATTTTTAATGTTGCCCACCCTTCTAGTTACATGATATAGATATCTTTCAAAAGGTTCTGATCATTGAGGATATCTTTACAAGCATTTTACAAAGTACATAATCATATATTTTTTCCATTATAAGTAGTATATCTAATGTATTTTAGCATAATTAGTGGTGGAAAAAAGTTTCATTATAGAACATACTTAGATATCGCTTGAATCCTCCAATAACCAATCATGAATTATAAATACCAATTTCTTCATCTCTGACTATTATGTTATTGAATGCCCAAAAATGGATTCTCTTTAATCGGTTAAACCACTAAAATAGACAAAATTATTTTGGTAAATAAAAATTATATATGAATTTTTATGATTTGAAAATATTAGATTATAGTCATTTCATAATTTCTCATTGGATTCATTTTTCTCATCAAATAAAATATCACCTAAAATGGGATTTATAAAAGCACATATTGGTTTTATCATTCCTATACAGTATGTGTCATTAGAATAACTCCTCCCACTAAGTATTTTAATGTAATAATTCTTATGCCAACTCATGTGAATCTGGAGCATTGTATTCAATAGATTGAAGATTTTCCCACCCATCTCATGGACAAGTGATTTCATCATAAAATTAATATATTCAATCACACATATCTTTTTTAGGGATAGTTATATCTATAGTTACATAAAGACAATTATATTTGATTCACTTTTTATTTTTATTGATGTAAGATTATTTCTAAAATAATATTTATCAAATGGTTCTCATCAAAAGACAAGAATATATAACATAATGAATATTCATTATAATATTTCTTATATGAAATCTATTAGTTAATACATTAGGAATATGGTTAAGCATTAAGACTTCTATTTTTAAAACATGTCTTTAAAAGAATTATTGAAGAAATGAAATATATATAAGACTCATCATCAAACCTCCTTTTTTCTACCATCATCACTCTGATTTGTATAAGGTAATGTGACATTAAAAATGAATCCACTCAATATTTAAGTTATTCATGAATTCTTGGTTAATATATTCTTTGACTGTCCTACTTTCAATATTTTATATCATTTACAAAGTATATTAATTATTACACTTTACATTCCTAAAATAATAAATGAATCTCACGGAGTATATAAATTTACATCAAAATTATTCTTAGAATAGTTCAAACATATATTACTGAACTAATTATAAAAAATTCACATCTTTATGACCATTAATCTCATATGGTTTCATTGAATTACAACATAAAAATTTATTACATCAAAATACCCAAGCATTTTAGATCCACAGAGTCGAAACACCCTTATGGGTATATCCATGGAAATTACTTTTATTTTTACTTGACCAAGTATTACCTTACCACAACTAGGTACTATTTGAGTCTCAATTTTTATATTCATCATTAATTACTAATATTATACATATGTTAACAATTTATCATTAAACTATTAATTAACAATGATATACCATAAAAAATCATTTCAAACATGAAAAAATGTCTCATGGTGTCTTGTACTAGACTGAGATAAATTCTTTAGTAACACTCAATATAAAATAGTAGTTTTACAAGAATTAATTCACTTGGAAATGTATATTTTTAACCATCTCATAGCTGAATTATGGACCAAACTTCTTAAAATGCTTAAAATGTTCACCTTACATCTTATGATCTTTTAGAAATTTCTTGATTCATGTTTTTGGATACAAATATGTGAGTTATATATTGTATTTAATATTTCAGAAGTTAAAATAGAAATATTTCTTATAATGGTTAATATACTTGATGTATAATCATCTTATAATTTCATCTTTAATTTATTATAGTTTCTCTTCTAATTACCTATCATTTCACATGTGAAGAATATATCCTCTCATTCAATTATTACCCTCTGAATCTTTTATACCTTTTAGGGATGCTAAAAAGACATCATTGAATTGAAATTTTTTATAGAATTTTCAAAACATTCCATAAGTTTTGTTACCATAAGTAGCAAGGAACCATGTTCCCATAAATCCTAATTAGCTTGTTGAATAATAATTAAATGATTCCTAAGAGGCTTCTCCATACTATTTATTCCGAATATATTAATTAATGTGGAGAGTCTAGGTGGTACAGATGGTAATATGAGATCAAAGGATCATTTTTTATTCATATGGAAGCTGAAATTTGTTAACCAATCAATATAATTGAACATATTTAAGTCAATATGACTAGCTAGGCACCCATATTCTAGTTTACTCTTATATGATATAATTAAAATATTGTTTAACCTTAACCTCTATTTATCAATTTCATGATCCTAAAGATTAGGCATTGTGATGTATGCATACATTTATTTATATTATATCTTTAAATCAATGGAAATAAATGATTACACGATGAAAATAAATCTAAATCATCCTCTATGTGGATCCTATATGGTTCCTTTTCAACTTTACTAGTTCAATGGGGAGGATAATGAAGAGTACATAATTCTGACACATAATGTTTTTCCGTTGTAGTAGCGTAGTGTACAAATTCTTATACCAACTTTTGAAATTTGTTCTGATGGGGGTGGTTTTATTTATATAGGAATTATCACCATGTTTCCATCATTTTTCTTTACATTTTATACTATAAATAAAATTTTATTATAGTTTTTTTTCTTGATTATCATTTAGGATGTATTAAATTAATTTTTTTAATCACCCATAATTTTCAAATCCCAAAAACTATCCTTTTTGGATTTGATATATCTAATATCTCATATAATCTAGGTAAATGATATATATATTCATTAAAATGATTCATAATTTGATATTATCAAGTTATTCTAGAGTATTTATGTAGGTTTTTCATGAAAAATGCTTTGACCGATGATTCGTTGATTTGTTAAGTGGACTCCCCAATCATATAATCCTAAACCCATATTTACTCAATATTTTAATCTAGGTTATACTAAGACTTGTGAGAGAAACTACTCTATATTATAACTTGGTTAATTCAATTAAATTATTTTATTATAATTCTCTAATAATATTATGTATCATTCCAAGGTATAAGATAATAATTTAACATGTGGTTGAATTATAACTCAAATAATAGAATGTGTTTTCTTATATAATATTTTTAATATGTTATTTTGTTTAACATATTTTAAAATATATTTTCATTTTACTATTCACAAGCTTATAAATATTATTGGGAACTTATATAATTAGTTTACCATGCTCGATAAAATATTTTATGCAACAATTTTTTTATTTAATGTTAACTTGATTAGGAATGTATTTAATTTATTAGATCATGTTTAATCATTCAAATAAATAATTTATAAAATAAATAAGTAAATTACTATGGATTTAAAAAATAATATATATATATATATGATATGATCATGAAATTTTATTTACCTATTGTTTATCGATCGGAGATAAAAAAACATAACTCTTGAGGAAATAACTCATTAAGCTCATCCTAGGTTTGAGTTATAACATTTCTACAAAATACTATTTATTTCGTTAGTTGGATTACTCTTGGCTTAGTTCGTGATCTATCTTATCTCATTATGATCTTTTTTCTTTTCATATATTAACTCACTCATAGGTAAGGGGTATAAGGGGATTAAAGAAATTTAAAGAAACCATGGACATACATTCTCATACATATTAAAAGAGGTTGGGATGATTCATAGATAATTATATTTAATTTAATAATAAATTATCACATAAAACCAGATAAGAAATAATTAAATTAAATAAACTGAACAGCTGCATTGGATTTTCAAACTCATGATCAATAAAAAAATGAAACAATCGTACATTTATACATCCTAAAATTCATTCAATTATTATAAATAGGATAAATTTAATTGAATTTATAAATAAATAAACAAATAAATAAATAAATTATTCAATTTAATATTAAGTCTAAGTAGTCTATGAGATATAAATAGATTCCAATCTTGTATTTTCTAAAATAAATAAATTTAAATTCATCTTAATTTTAAGATAAATAAGTACATAAAATGTACCAGGGAGGTCACATGACATTTAAATTCAATGTTAGAATAAATATATTTCTTGGATTTCATACATGCACAACATGTACTCTAGAGTCGAAATTATGTGTACCTTTTTCAAAAAATTAAATATATTTCTAGGAAATAATATATACATAATGTGAGCTATAATTTGACATTTCATGTGACTCGTGTTGTTTACATTCCTTATCATGTTTTAATACATATAAAACTTGTATTCCTATACAATTTTACCGAATATTAATGAAGTTTAATTATGTGGGTTATGTTTCATAACATGCGTGGCATGTATAACCACATGACACACTATAATTATACACAGTGTGTACCACATGCAATTATCATGAATTAAACCAAGTATAAATAACCATTACACAATATATAGTTCTATAATTATAAAAATAAAGGTTATAAAGAATTTATATATACAAAACATAGTGAAAATTAATCTATGTATACCTAGTGAAGAGTGGCAACTATCATAGTGTGTATTGTGATAGAAACATGCAATATAGTTGACGTCTTGTTTAAATTATCCTATGTGTTGGCCCACATGGAACACCTAATGTTTTTGAGTATACCTTGAGTAGGTTGTCACATGTTACATGGAATGTAAATCTATCTACATTCCATGTAATATACATATAGCCACATCACTAGGTTTGAAATCAGTACACGAATTGTAATTATTCCATATATTTTTAATACTACACTTATAGTGATTTGTGTAAGATAAAAAATATAAGGGGTTACATGACATGTACGCTAGATACATTCCATATAATCCCTATCAAATCATTTGTAGAATTGGTAGTCAATATGGGGTGTGTAATGAAACCATGTATCAATCCACATAACATGATTAGATCCTAATGACCCACTCCATGCGTGGTTGACCAGGGGTACATGGTGTGTAATTTTCCATTACATTCCTTGTATCTTTTTCATAAACCCAATAATTTTGGCACCTCTAAATGGAATCTTATAGAATTATTAACATGTCTTGGCCTATTATTTTCCATAAAAATTTATATGAGCATGTTATATAGGGCTTGTATTAAGAAAAATATTCTCGAAATGAATATGAAAACAAAACAAATATTTGAAATTGGTCAAAATTTTTATAAATAATTATAAATTAGAATGTGGCCATTCTGATACCTCTTTTAGAGGTTCTAGTGAACAATTAATGTGTTGTAATGTTTTCAATTTTTTTGGTGTTCCCCAGTTTCTATGTATAAATTAAAATAACATGATTAATTCAACCACAAAATCTATTAGAAAAACAATTTCATTTTAATGAATAACTACTTTAAAACAAGAATCACCTCAAATGTGATAATTCTTATCATTCAATTTTTGATTCCCCTCTCATGTCATTATTATTGTGGCTGATAATATAAGTGAGGACTCCTCTAGTTGTATCTATACATGCTCTATGAATCTATAGACAACATTATTGTAATTCCAAGATCTAGTTTAGAGGTGTTCATAGATTCACATTGTTTTCTGTTGATTGTAACAAGGAGTTCTCATGTTATCTTTATATTATTAAGAGTGTGGGTGGTGGATTTTCTTTTCATGGCTTGAGTGAATTTCTTGAGATTTTCACTGTTGAAAAAAAACATCTCCCCTAAATTAAATATTATATAATTTGAAATTAATACAGAGGGTTAATATTTTATTATTATGCAATGAACATTTTTAAAATTTTCATTCTAAGTAATTCATGATGAATAATAATCATAATAATAATAATAATATATCTAATAACATGTGAATATTATAATATCATTTTATAGATATATAATTTAATATTTAATTAAATGAAATTAAAAAACATATCATTTCCATTGATCCACTAAAACGACTGATAAATTACACATGGGATTTATTGAACCTTTCGATAATAAAATAATTTATTAAATATATATATTATTTGTCTAAAAAAACATAAATATTATCTTCACCAAAATCATGAATAAATATTTATGTTACAATTCACAGAACTAAATAAATATTAATATTAATCTATTCTCTAAATTAGTGAATAATTAAATATTTACTTATTTACATGTGTGTAATAAAAAAGTGATAAAATTCATCTATGAAATTATAATCTTAAATATACATTCATTTAATTTATGTTATCAACAATATTGAATAAGTATTATTCCAAATGACAAGAATAATATTTAATCTTAATATTAAATTCAATATAATTTAATGAGATTCTAGATACACATAGTGAGTGACCCTATATAACCCTTTCATAATAGAATTGTGGGAGCTAATCTATTGTATAAGATCAACATATAACAATATATCTTTCCACTAATAGAGAAAAGATTTTACGTCACAATGAAAACAACCTTCCTACAAATACTACTATGAAATATAATTAGTTTTTCTTAATATGTCATCAATAAGGATTTATACTTGTGTCCAAACCCTATTTCCTTGATTTCGGAAGGATCCTATATTTTTATAGGTACACCCTATAAGAACTCGTATCATCTTCCTAGGTAGTGTTTTTCTTTTTTTAGTGTTTTTATGAAAAGGAGGAATTTCGGGAAATTTTTGAAGTACACGCCGTGTACTTTAAGATTACACACCGTGTACGAGGTTACCATGGGTAGCCGGGTGCTGTCCATGTAGCAGCCATGCACAGGACTGTGTGTGGTAACCTGGAGACTGCCAAATGTTGGTGCTGGTGAAGGAAAGTACACGCTGTGTACATCTAAAGTACACACCATGTACTTTTTTTATTAAATGAATAGGGGTTGCATCTGATGGACAGAACTGTCTTCTTCTAGGTCTGGTACGTCTGAGAGTGAGAGAATGATCGTGATCTTTCCCTGAGCCCCCGATCAAGCATCTGTTCTCTGATTTGACCACTGTTGATAGCGTTGGGATCACCTCGGTAATCTCTTCCATATCCTAAAGCTTCGTTTCTCGATTCATTCACATTCTCATGTTATCATTGGTTGAGTGTTTTTAGTGTTTTTATAGATATACGGTGTAATTGGGAGGTTAGATGATTGAGGTTCACATATATTGATCCTACAATATTGAGGTTGATCGTTTGTGCCTCTCTGTTGAATGTCTTTGAGTTATATGTCAAAATTTTCCCAATACCCTTGAACGGGGTATTGCAGGCTTACTGTTTGAGCCATGTTAATTTCTTTCTATGCTTGTATGCTTGATTAGAGGTTAATTGATAAGAATAGAATTAATTTCTATGCTTTGAATGTGTTTTCCCATGAAAGTTTTGGTTGCAACTGTTTTGTCTTGCTTAGAATGTTCGGATTCCTTGTTTGTTTCCCATGCCTAGTATTGTAGGATGGAGTGTTTATTATCTTACATGTTGTTATGTTATAGACTATTAACCAAGTAGTTCTTGGGGTTTAATTTGGCCGATATGAATTTCCAATCATGATTTACTTACACAGGTCTATGAGAACCTAGTGTATAAGACCATAGGGATAATAGACCTAAGGAATTATCCAGAGTGTCTGTTTATACTATTACGATGCAAGACCATAGGGGGACTTGATGTAAGTGATTACTTAGAGTGTCTATTGTTCCTCTTTGTGGGACACAAGGGGAATGTGATGTAATAACTTCCCCAGAGTTCCATTAGTTACTGATACGAAACTATATGGGGAATTGACGGCGATTGATTCCCCAGAGAGTCTATACTAAAGTTGAACTAGAGGGGTTAGACTATGAGTACTTCCCAGACGGTGGATTGTGTTTTCTAGGTAAGACCAGAGGGGATAGGCTGTGAGTATATCCCAAAGGGTTACCTATTTGTGATTATATGCTTACTTGGTATGTGGTGTTTGAATGCTTTGAAACTGTAGGGATATTTTCTGTGGAGTACTTCCTTGATTACTACTTCTTTTTCTTATTGCCTGCCATATATATTTACTGATTGTATGTCCTAGATCTCTTGGTGATTGACTAATGATATTTAGTCTCACACCCTGTTTGGGTCATGTTTTTGGGCCCCAATAGATTATATTATTGTAGGTATAGATAAAGGCAAGGACCATTCTACTTCAGGTTCTTGAGTGCCTTAGGAGCTGGAGAGCGTGGGACCAAGCTGAGGCTTATGATGCTAAGGAGTTGTTTTCTTATTTTCTTTTGCATTTGGGATTAATAGAATATTTTATCATTGTGACTTTTTTGGATTATTTCTTAGAAACATTTATCATGCATCATTTATATATGTGTTATCTATTTGCTTATTACTTTCAGTATTCCACTGTTTACTGTTGTATGCCATTATACCTGCTTCCACTATTGTTTATCTGTTTCTCTTCCACTGTGTTACTCTGCCAATGGGGTCATAGTTTCCCCACTATCACACCCAAGGCTCACAATAGTAGTCATCATCATCTGGAATTAGGGATAATGTGCTTGAGGCCAGGTGACTAATCGAGTACGGGGCGCCTCTGGGAAGCTTCCGGTACTGGGACGTTACAAAGTGAAATCAAAGAATTTTTTTCTCTTGACATACATTTTGGTGCCTATAGCAAGGGATTGGAAAGAATAGGTACTTGGTAACAAGTTGGGCCTAGAAGTAGCTAAATCGTGTATAGGGAAAATCTAATCTACCACATTTATTGCAAGTTTGTTGATTTTTCAATTTTACAGTTGATTTGATTTTCACCATTGGGTGACCCACATGTATTGTGCTCTTATTGTTGTTGTTATTAAGGTTCTATTTCTATTGAAATCCGATGAGAGGAGGTTATTCCATCTCATGCATCATATAGGTAGTTGCTAGGAAACACATGTCAAGCATTATTTCCATGCCATTTAGGGTGCATTAGCGATTTCATGTTGTTTTGATAGGTGTTGTGCTAGATATTCATGATGTTGTGATAGATTACTTGATAAAAATACCCGCTATTTGATAGTGTATTGGTAGTGTAAGATTTTTTTTGCATGAACGCCAAACTTTGGTTCTCGAGGTGTTATAGGCCCTCGTGGATCAGAATTTGGTGGATCATTGATCTTTTATGCTTGTTTATGGCATGTGTAAAATGCCAATATTTAATTTGTGGGGAGTAAGGGCCCTCACGGATTGGAATTTGGAACTTTAATGTCTGTTTTAGTGTTTTTTGGGCTCTAGAGTAGTTTCTAGGGATTATTGTCTAGAAAAACCCAAAATACATGCCGTGTAATGTTGAATACCAGCCATGTGTTCTTCTGTTCTGGAAGAAACTGTATTTATTAATTACATGTCTTGTACCATATGTATATGCCGTGTAGTATCTAATCATTTCTTATACTATGTGGGTATAGAAACGGGGTTTGAAAATCTTTGGTAGGACACACCGTGTACCATATGTACACACCGTGTTGTAGAACCATGTAACTGACCGTGTCACTAACAACATGGGTCAGCTGGGGCATTTCTAAAACATAATGTGTCTATCTGAAACACACCGTGTAGTGAAAACTGAGAATCTGATCATGTCGCTAACAACACGTCTCAACAAAATCATCCTAGTACATGCCATATATGGCACTAAAATGCCGTCTAGTGTGAGCCGTGTAACCAATCATCTGACTAACCACACGGGTCAGTGAGGTTCATCTACTACACACCATGTTTGGAACAAACACGCTTTGTAGTCTTGTTTTAGGAGAACCGTGTTTCCTAGCCATGTAAGAGAACTCGGGCAGGGGAAGAGGATGCTAGTCCACATCGTGTGTTAGGACTACACGTCGTGTGTCTGGGGATTTACATGACCCGAGTTGGTAGATGTACATTCCCATGTGAAGACTTAAGGGAACACATCATGTAGTCATTATACACGCTGTGTATCCATGTTTTGAAAAACATTAATGATTTCTGTCTCCTATTCCACCTTAATCTTCTATGTTTCAATCTCATTTTAATCATGATCTAAGGTGTGTGACTGGACTTGATGATTAATGCCACCAAGACGTCCTCTGGTTATTTTCAAGTTTCAAGGCGATGACCGAACACCAAAAATGAATGATCAAGGACTTATAGAAGATCCTCCACTAGTGCCAGTATTGGCATCAGTTTTCTTTCCAGACACAGGTACAAATGCACAGTTCCGAGAGGAATTTATGTGGTTCATGAAGACCTTCGGGGGAGTACCTCATCCTGCCCCTTCTATGGAAGAGCTGATTTGGGTATTCCAGCAGCAACAACATCCCACTTTCACCATGGAAGGAGGACCTTAGGCTGTAGAGTCATGGTTAGAAGCCATGCTTTCCATCTACAAGCATTTGGATATGCATCCAGAGAGGAGGGTTAAGATCACTATGTACATACTTTGGGATTCGGCCAAGAGATGGTGGCATGTGATCTCACAGGCGGGACGCCAGTAGGTTATGTCTTGGGATGCGTTCCAACGTGACTTCTACAATTACATCTATCTGGAGACCTTGAGGTCCAATCGAGCCTGAGGGTTCATGAGTCTGGAGCAGGGTACTCTCTCTGTTATGGATTATACATCTCGTTTCACTGAGCTGCAACACTTCACATCTATTCCAGGAGGTGATGAGTTATTCCTGAAAAGGATGTTTGGGGATGGTCTGAGGCACATCATCTGATCACAGGTGAACATCTTCAGGTTGACTTCTATCATTTCTATATTCATCCAAGCACTGATCATGGAGCAAAATATGAGGTATTTTAGAGTTGTGAGCTAGGTAAGCTTGACATCTGGAGTTAGTCTCCCTCTTACTGATAGTAGGAAGCACTGAATGGTGTCTTCACATGGGGATCGAACGAGGTTAGACACTTCTTCTAGTAACTAGGTGGTGTGTTACTAGTGTGGGAATAGTGTACACACGAGGCCACATTGCCTGAGAGACCTATTGGAGTGCCGATCTTGTAGCAAGATGAGAAATCTTCAGCATTTCTGTCAGATCTTCTCACTAGAATCTAGTGACAGGGGTTCTTCTAAGACCCCATGTTCAGGATCAGTGCCACTAATTTCTCATCAGTGTGGGAACTGGAGTTTTTTTAGCCATTCAGGCTGAGGTGGAGGTCACAGAAATGGTAGTCAGTCACTAGGAATTTAGTGACAGCAGAGTGGATCAGCTCAGAATGGTCAACCAGGGTCAGAGGGCTGTGGTGAAAGTCATACTTTTACGGTAGAGCAGACCCAGTAGGACCAGGTCCCAGACACTTTACAGTTCGAGGTACAATCTTAGTTGTCTCAGTTCTATCTTCAACTCTTTTCAATATAGGGGCTTCCTATAGCATTATATTTTTTTGCTGTTGTGGAGATACTAGGGCTCTGTATCTATAATTATAATGATGTATTGACATTGGACACACCATTGGAGATTAAAACAACTAGTGTACATCAATACAAGGAGTTCATTCCTGAGGTTGGTGGGTGTCAATTATTACAGGACCTTTATTTCCTGGAGATTACATAATATGATTTCATTCGTAAGAATGGACTTGTTAGTTCACTTCCAGGCAGATGTTGATTTCTATCACCTTTGGGTGAGTTTCACATCACCAAAGGGAAGATCGTTTCTTCATAAGGGAGAATGAGATGTCCAGGCGAGCAGAGTAGGACTCGAGCATTATGGGTTGGGAGGAGTTACAACCTAGATTTCAAGTATTTATCTGGATGTCTGGGGAACTTCACAGATGGAATTTCCCCCTATGGTGGACCATTTCAAGGATGTATTTCTAGAGGGATTTTCAGGTTTGAATCTGGAATGATAGGTAGAATTTTCTATTGAGCTTCTGCCAGGAGCAGCACCAGTGTCCATTCCTCCTTACATGATGGCTACACTAGAGTTACAAGAGCTCAATAAGCAGTCAGAGGAGTTAGAGGAGACCGGTTTTATCAAACCCTATTTTTATCCTTGGGGTTCACCTGTCCTATTTGTGAATAATGTGGATGGTATCGTTAGACCTTGTTTGGATTATCGGAAGCTGAACCAGTTGACTGTCTAGATCAGGTATCCCTTTCCGAGGATTGACGATCTCTTTGATCAACATGGAGGATCCTGGGTGTTCTCGAAGATTGACTTGAGATCTGGTTATCATAATTTGCGCGTTAGACCATCTTATATACCTCTTATAGCCTTTCAGAGTTGGTATGGTCTATACGAGTATGTGGCTATTCCATTCGGTCTCATGAATGCACCTGCAGTCTTCATGGCACTGATGAACCGAGTGCTCCATCCATACTTGGATTCTTTCATGGTGGTTTTTAGGGACGATATCTTTGTGTCCTCTAACACTCGATACGACCATGATACCCCTCTTGATATAATTTTTAGTACACTGAGAGAGCATTAGTTATATGCTAATCTCTCAAAATGCCACTATTGGATAGATCAGATTCACTTCATGGGTCATGTTATCATGGAGACAAGAGTATCAGTAGACCCAGAGGAAGTTAGAGCAGTAGTTTATTGGGAAAAGTCAAAGAATTTTTTTTATGTATGAAGTTTTTTATGGCTGTCTGGTTACTACAGACGTTTCATATAGGACTTTTCACGCGTAGAAGCGCAACTGACAGTCCTGACTAAGAAGGGTGCAAAGTTCATGTGGTTAGATTCTTGTGAGTTATCCTTTCAGCAGCTGAAAGGGATGTTGAATTCAGCACTAATACTAGTTTTTCCAGATCTAGGAAAGAGATACACTATTTAATGTGATTCTTTAGGTATCGGACAAGGAGTAGTGCTTATGTAGGAAGAAAAATTTCTTTCTTACGGGTCTCAACTATTGAGGCCACATGAGAAAAACTATCCAACACATGATCTTGAGTTGGCTGTAGTTGTTCATGACTTACACTATTGGAGACATTATCTATTGGGAGATCATTTTGTGGTTTTCACAGACCAAAAAAGTCTCAAGTATATCTTCACTCAATGTGACTTGAATTTTAGATAGCAAAGGTGGGTTGAGTACCATCCGTCTTTTGACATTGAGCTTGCCTATACTCCTCCAAAAGGCAATGCTGTGGATGATGCACTGAGCAAGAGGACTCAGATAAATTAATATTAGGAGGGTAGCTGTGAGTGGAATATTATGGCTCTATTCTGTGAGATACATTTGGAGGTGCATGATAGGCATGGGAAACATTTCTTTATTCTATAGCTGTTACCTCTACTCATTTTGATCGAGTGAAAATTAGGCGGCTATCATATTCTGAAGGCCTAGTCCTATGGGATATCATGTTAGGAGTAGACCCTATTCCTATATGGACAATAGGCAAGGAGGAGAGATTTCATTTTCATGCGTGCGTATGGGTGTTAGTAGACATATGCGAGGAGGTGATGTGGGACATTCATTACATAGTTTAGGTAGTTCATCCTGGTTTCACCAAGATGTATCATGATCTACACCGTCAATATTGGTGGCCAGTTATGAAGAGGGATGTTTTTGGATTCATGATGAGGTGTTCCACCTGTCAGCAGTTGAAGGTGGAGCATTAGCGACCATCCGAGATTTTGCAGTAGTTACCCATTCCTGAGTGGAAATGGAATGACGTCAGAATGGATTTCGTGATAGTTTTTCCGAGGTCGCCTCCAAGAAACTATGCTTTTTGGGTTGTTGTTGACAGAATCATGAAGGTTTCTAAATTCTTACCAATCAAGGATACTTTTAGTTTTCATGATCTGGGACGGTTGAACATCCGATGGATTTTACGTCTACATTGGGTTCCACACAACACTGTTTCATACAGAGATGTACATTTTACTTCTCAGGTCTGGAAGGTGCTTCAGAAGGCTTTGGGTACACAAGTACTTTTGAGTACAACTTACCGCTCCCAGATAGATGGCATGTCCGAGCGTATGATTCAGGTTCTTTTAGACATGCATTGTGCATGCATCATGGATTTTGGAGGTTTTTGGGAGTAGCACATACCTCTTGTGGAGTTTTCCTACAATAATAGTTTTCAAGCATCTATTCATATGTCACCTTATAAAGCCTTTTACACTTGTCCATTCTGATTACCCTTATGTTGGGTAGAGGTAGGAGAGGCATCTATGCTGAGACCTTGTCTTGTCCAAGAGAAAATAGAGCAAATAGAGTTGATTCAGAAGAGGATGGCTATTATAGAATCTCGACAGAAGTCTTATGATGATCAGTGGAGATGACCTCTGGAGTTGGAGGTTGAGGATCATGTTTTCGTGTGTGTCACACCGAGGTACGTCGGACCATTTGATGTGTTGGAGAGAGTTGGGACAATTGCCTATCAATTGCAGTTACCTCAGAGGTACCATGATATGCATGACGTTTTCCATGTTTCTCAGCTCCAATGTTACTTCTCAGGCCTGTCTGTTTCTTTTCAACATGAGGAGTTTGAGTTAGAGGTGGATGCGTTGTTCAAGGTTCATCTTATCTGGATTGTTGATCACAATATGAAGGTTCTCTATGGACGGTATTTTCCCCTATTATGAGTGATATGGAACCATGAGTGAGTATAGGACAAGACCTAGGAGAGGGAAATAGAGGTACGATCATAATGGCTAGAGCGTTTCTAGGATTCTTCTTCTACTCCGACTTGCTAGGGAAATTTATGGATGAATTTCTTTGAGGGGGAAAGTTTGTAAGAATCTAGATCTTCTTCTCACGTATGTTTCTCTTTTTCTGGTGTTTCTGAGATACATACAAGTTTTTTGATATTTTTTAAGTTCACGCCATGTACATTATGAGTACACAACATGTACTCAGTTACCTTGGGTAGCTGGGTGCCTGACGTGTAGCGGCGATGCACACGGTCGTGTGTGGTGACCTAGAGACCACCTAATGCGGGGTCCGGTGAATTATAGTACACACCATGTACTTCTAAAGTACATGCCGTGTACTTTATTTTTTCATTAAATGCATCGGGGTCGCGTCTGGTGGAAAAAACTGTCTCCATCTAGGTTTGGTTCTTCCAAGAGAGAAAGAATAGCCATGGTCTTTCCCCGAGCCCCGGGTCGAGTGTCTGTTCTCTGATTCGACCATCGTTGATTGTGTTGGTATCACTTCAGCATGCTCTTCCTTATCCTAGAGCTCTATTTCCCAATTTCTCCTATTTCTTAAGTTATATTTAGTTGATATTTTTTAGCGTTTTTTTAGATATACATTGTTCATGGACAATTAATGGCTTGAGGTACACGTATATCTATCCTACAATGCCGGGGTAGGTGGGTTGTTCCATTACGTTGAATGTCTTTGAGTTATATGTGCAAGATTGCCCAATAACCTTGAATGGGGTATTGCGTGTTTAGTTTTTTGGCCCTGTTAATTCAATTATATGATTTTATGATTGAGTAGAGTTTAATTGATGAGAATATGGTTCATTTCTATGCATTTTAATTGTTTTCCCATTAATTTTTTGGTTGTGACCATTTGGTCTTTCTTAGCCTGTTAGGCTGCATTGTTTGTTTCTCATGCCTAGTATTGTAGGATGAAGTGTTTATTATCTGACATGCTGTAATGCTGTAGAATTTTAGCCATGCAGTTCTTGAGGTTTACTTTTCCTGATATACATTTCCATGCTTACTTTACCTACACATGGTCTTGAGAACCTCGTATAGTAGACCATAGGGATAATGGATGTAAGGGCTTCTCCAGAGTGTCTGTTTTTACTATTACGATGTGAGACCATAGGGGGAATTGACATAAGTTCTTCCTCAATGTGTATGTAGTTCCTCAATGTAAGACACATGGGGAATATTATGTATGAGCTTCCCCAGAGTTCCATTAGTTACTAATACGGGACTATAGGGGGAATTGACGGCGAGTGATTCCCCAGCGAGTCTATACTAAAGATGAACCAGAGGGGATAGATTGTGTGTACTTCCCAGAGGGTTGCTTTTTTTTTCTAGGGAGGACCTGAGGGGAAAGGCTGTGAGTACATCCTAGAGGGTTACCTGTTTTTGATTTTCTGCTTACTTGGTATGTGGTGTTTGAATGCTTTGGAACTATAGGAATGATTTCTGTTGAGTGCTTCCATGTTTATTGCTTCTATTTCTTATTTCCTGCCATATATATTCACTGACTATTAGAAACATATCTCTTTGTGGTTTCTTTCTAGGATTTAGTCTCACAAAATGTTTGGGTCATGCTTTTGGGCCCAAACAGATTATATTTTTTCAGGTATAAATAAGGGAAAACACCATTCAACTTCAAGTTCTTGACTGCCTTGGGAGCCGGAGAGCATGGGACCAAGCTAAGGATAGGGATTCTGAGGAGTTGTTATTTTATTTTATTTTTTATTTTGGTTTAGTACTGTATTTCAGCATTGTGACTTATTTGGCTACTTTCCTGGACTTATGTATCATGCATCATTTATATATGTGTCCTCCAATTGCTTATTACTTTCAGTTGTCCAATGTTTACTGTTGTATTTCATTATTACTACTTCAGCTATTGTATATCTATTTCTCTTCCACTGTGTTACTCCACTAAAGGGGGCATAGTTTCTCCACTATCACTCCCAAGGCCCTGGATGCTAGTCAACAGCCTCTGGCATTAGGGGAAATACGCTTGAGGCCATGTGACCAATCCGGTACAGGGTGCCTCTGGGCGGCTTCTGGAACAGGGACATTACACACCCCTCATTTATTTTTTTGATGAACCTCTATCATTTTGTTTTTTACTTTTATTTAAACCTTGGTGGTCAAGTATCATTTGAGGAAAAAGAATTTTTTTGTGGGAAATGATATATATTTTAGGAATGTATGTTTGTTTGAATTAATGGAGTATGGTTATAAACATGTTAAATGTGATTATGTGGGTTTCATATGATCTTGGAAGGATTTAAAGGTGGTTTGGGTGATTTTGTTGAAGCTGGGATTAAATGTGCCTATAGGGAATTTAAATTCCATGTAAAAGTGTTAAACAATGTGAAACTTTCATCAGGAAGATTCCATGAAATGATTACATGATGTGAATTGGTTTGTGACATGAAATAGTTACACACCTTGAATATTTATTACATGATGTTTAATGTTTTAATAGGGTTTAATTAACTTGAGGAGGTGATAATTTTATCATACTCATAAATTGAGATTTTAATGTCCTGTAATACATTTACATGCAATGTACTTATCAAACATAACTATTATAAGAAATGTCATGTGTTTATATTTTCATTCCTTACATGTGGATCTTTTCTCTATCAATCCTTAAATGATTTATATAAAATTTTTGTTTGTGATCCTCCATTCCTAATGCTTTATTCAAGAAATCGACATCTGTTGAGTTTTTTTCATAGGTTTTACATTCTATTCCATTATTCTCCAATTATGGTGGATGAATCTCATTACCATGGTTGGTTTTGGGGTTGATCATGATCTTGTTTGATCTAGGTTAATTCTTAAAATATTCTATGCCTTATATATTTTTGGCATAATTGGATATAAGAATTTCAATTATTACTATTTAAATGTAGGTGGTCTCAAACCTAATCCTAGGGTTTGTTTATTTTTTAAGTATGTGAAATTTTGATAATTGAACCCACACAACATATGTGTTAATTATTTGAACGATTAATGTTGATTTATCACAGATTAGGTTATTTGTTGGATCAATTGGGATTCAATAGTTTTGCAACCTGAATTGTGGATTCCAATTTGATGAGAGAACCCTTGAATAATTATGAATTGGAAAATGGATTATAGCGTTTCGAACATGACATGAATTTTGGGTTGAATTCTTAGAATATAATAAATTATTTATTGTTTATTGAAATGGATAGTGATAATTTTATAAAAATGAATGTTTAATTTAGAGAAAAATGAAAATTTTCATAATTAACAATTAAGGATGATTCTATTATAATGTGATATCCTTGTTATTATGACTTTTGTTGTGATTCATGTTGTAATGATTATATAGAGATCATTGTCCAATTTCATATTATAATGCTTATATAGATGGATATTTCTAGATTCTGTAATTTCTAAATAGTGTTCTTGGTCCAGTTTGAAATTGTAATGCTTATATAAATGGTTTGACCTAGATTCATGCTGAAATTCTTATATAGTAGGCTTGGCCCAGTTTCGTGTTGTAATTATTATATAGAGGGCTATGCTCAAATGATGTAATGATTATATAGATGGATGTGCTCAAATAATTGAATTATTATATGGATGGGTTTTCCCATTTATGTGATTATTCCATGGGTTGTGGTTATGGTTGGAATCATTATGATACATGATCAGAGATATTGTAGTATGGTGCTAAAGACGGTTAATTGCTGTATTATATTAAGTTGATTAATTAATACACTTATTTATTACTTTATTATAAGTACTTATTATTAGACTAGTTTTTAGACATGGTAGTTTCAACCTTTCTATATTTACTCAAACCCTACTCTAAACTCTATTTCTTACTCAGGCATATTATATGGATACATGTTTAGACATGGGAAAAGGACCTTGTAGCAGATTTTTTCTTATTGGATTGGATGAATTTTAGAGATGAGTTTGACCTGGGGTTATAGATTGGGGTATTTTTATTTCTCGATGTCATTTAGTTATTTTTTATTATTTTTAGGGTACATTTAGAAACATTGATGAAATTCCATAGACGATTCACAATTATTTGGATTACTGGTTTCTCTTTTTCATATTCTAGCTATATGTTGCAATGTTTCAACTATTTTATTTACAATGATGTTTTTAATATATTTTTTTATTTTCATTTAATTTTAATTCAATAACATGGGTTATAGCCTCCCCACTATACTCATCACAACACCACTACTAGTCAGAAGCCTCTGGCATACATGGATTCATTCTTGAGGTCCCATAACCAACTTTTTTGTCCACGTGAGAGAGTGGTGGATGGGGGGATATTACAATGTGGTATCAGAGCAGAAATTTGTTTTCATTGATTTAATATTTTGGAATGTTAGAAAGGAGTCTAGGATGTGTTGGGATTTAGAAATGAGCTTGTTAATGAGAGTATGTAACCCATGTCTGAGTGAAAATCTGAGTTCCCATGGATGGTATCATTTTTCATGATGTTTCCTTGTTACAGTAGATGTTATTTCACCTTGGGTGATTTAAATTTTTTGTAATGTTATATTTTATTTTTATTATAGCTTATGTTCCAATATGAAGTGATATGAGTATACATGCATCATTATAGGCACATAGGGATGTATCACGACATGCATTGTTTGTGATAAGGATATGTTTATTACATGTGATATATTTTCCTTGATGAACAATTAAATGAGATACCATTATATAAAATAAATGAAATGAAATAACTATTATGTCTTGATAAAACACTTCTATACATGTCTAGAGAGAGTCCATGACACAATGGTTATATTTTGATGTCACCTATTGAGGATTAACTTGTTATTATACATTGTTATAAAGAGTGCATTTTTATTATAGAGAAAATTCCTCCTCATCCTCTTAATATTGGAAGTTTGGAGAGTAGAAATCAACATTCTTCTAATGCAGCTGAACTAGATATTTCTGTAGTTTATAAGGATCATATGTATGTTATTCGTTTTGATAACTTCATAAGGGTCATGTGATCCATAGGAAGGGAGTCTGTTCACACTGTTCCTTCTATGAATGAGTCTAAGAGAGAGTTTTCTTTACATCATTTGACTATGTTCATTGATAAAAGAGGATCACATTATACTGATTTCTGGATTTAGTTGATCTAGAATATCATTAAGAACCTCGATAAACCCAAAAATAGGATTGTTGAGCTTTATGTGTATATAATTCATGGAACTTCAAATAATTTTGTGGAAATTATAGAAAAATATATAAAGTAAGGGGAGTTATATTTTATGGAAATCCTGGTGATGTTATTGATCCACTTCTATCTATAGATATTAAAGGATGAGAAGGCTCACAATCACATCCATCTGACACAGGAGGGATTGTTAGTGATAGAATAAGTCATATTATTCATCAACATACAATGATTTTCCGTATCATTAACTACTAATGAGATCTCTAGGGAAATCTATTTTTTGGATGGTATTGACTTTGAGAATAGGTCTCTTGTGAAAATATTTTTCATGAGTTGTTTTTTAGTTGTGATGAACCAGAAACTCATCACGGAACGGAATATGAGAGAGTCCCCAAACGGAATACATGATATTTCAGAAGGGTAAATTGCGACCTCTTCTTATGGTTGAAAGAAGTGACTTTGTGATAGTTATCACCAATGAAACAATGGGTAGACCAGGAAGGTTAGTGGGCATCCAACACAGGATCGTTCTCTATTATGGTGTTATCAGTGTGGAAAGTTGGTCTATAAGAGGGATCAATGATCATAACCTATATTGGAGTGTCATGATTATGGTCAGTGAGTTCATATTTAGAAGTTTCATAGGAACTTATTATAGAAGTGTAATGGTAGGGTATTAGGATAAGTACAAGAGTATAAAAAGGACTCAACTACCCCCCAACAGGATGGTTGCTGGAGTTCCACAAGATATTTAGGTCGAGCCAGGGGATGTGGCACCCCAATGCAGGAGTGAAAGTTCCAGTCCGATGAAGTATCCTAGGTTAGTCATACGAGAGCCCACGGTATAGGGGTATGTTATTTGAACATTATAAAAACTACTTCTACTAGTTTTGATGTTTTACCATATACCATTAGTATTATAATTTTTGTACCATCTACCCTTTCTTGTATTTTGTTTAATATAATAGCATCATATCCATTTTTATCTACTCTTTTTGGAATACATTTTGTTCTTACTAGTGAAAATATTGAAAAGTGTATTAACCATCGATACACTATTGGTAGTTCGATTAAAGAATATAAAACATTGTAAGGCATGTTCTCTAAAAATCAGTTGTTACTATTTCTTTTAGGAACCATTTTTTTCTAGAAAAAGAAGGTTTCTATTTTAGTTTTGGTATGTATTGAATTTTTCTATAACAACCTCATATTAGTATCAATAGTATGATAGTTACCTTTATATATCGAGAAGGATACAACCATTCCCACAAGGGTGAGTGTGATCTTCAGTTTGGTTGTTTTGGACCAATTCAGTGTAGATTGGATTTTCTCAAAACTCATATAGAAATAAATATTTTGGATGGAAGTTTAATACACCATGATACCTTTTCTCCAGTGGTATATAGTTTTTAGGATGTATATTCTGATGAGTTATGTGGATTATGTGGGTTCGAGGCGCAGCGGAACTGTGCGATGGGTCATGCCCAACTTTTACTTTTTTACATGATCGAGGATCAATCCGAGATTTACACAATGATAAACATCATGATATATGGAATTGTGTCAAATATTATAGACAAGTTATAGAATTATAGAACCAATAGAGAGGGACATCACATACTATATTTTATTAATTTAAATAAATAAATAATTACCTTGATGTGATTATTTCTTCATTGATGGATGTATTTTTATGTCATTATGTCGTTGGAATAAAAGTAGATTCCTTAAAGAGGTGATCCACATGTGTTCCAAAAATCACCAAATGTCATCATAAGAATCTCTGGGTGCCAGCACAATAGATCATAGTGCAACATAATTTTACTTTGATCACCTCAAGAACTAATTCCAAAGCATTCTTCGGGATCTCTTCTTGAATCAGGTGTGACCTGTGGAGGAAGATCAATCTCTATTATTGGGTGAATTATTGGAGAAGAGAGATCTATATTTCTTAAGAGGATTATCTAAATCTATTGTTCACAAGAAAACAAATAAATTAATTTATTGATAAAATAATATAATCTTGTTTATGTATCACTAGGGTTAAAATAAAATAATTACACAAGTAACCTGTAATAATTATTTAATCCCTATAGAAACCCATATCAAATAATAATAATAATAATATTTCTCTACATGTGTTTAAATTTTAAATTAAACTAAATATTATTTAATCAAATAATATTAAATATTTATTATTTATCACCAGACCATTAAACTCATTCTGCTGTTCCAACATAATATTTATCAGTCCTGGAATAACATCGATTTATTTATTAAATAAATATCACTGCATTATTCTACAATAAATATATAAATATTATAATAAATAAATAGTAAAAAATATATTTATTTGTAATAAAGCATACATGAATAATTATTAAACTAAATATAGGAATATTATTTATTCAACATGTTAAATATTACATAATAATATATTATTTATCTGAGATTATAGATACACATAGTGTGTGAACTTCTTGGAAACTTTTCAATGGAATTAGGCGAACCAGCCTAAATTACAAGGTTAGCATCTTGCAACATCCCAGGGCACCCAATAAAAAATAAGTTAATTCTACAATGACATGATTCCTCATACAAACACTTACTTTCTAATATAATCCATTTATATTGATATCTCAAATCATTTATGTTTCATGATCTTTGTATCAACCAATGTTTTCCATGTATCTTTATTTTACGTCTTGGAAATTAAACCTACCTATTGTACACCATGGAAATTGATTTATTTAGGCTATATCATTACCTTAATGGGCCTAATATATCAATTTATATTAAAGAACATATGTGAAAAAATATTTCTCACATTATTCATTTATGAAATATTACTCATGACGCACCCAGTATATCCTACCGCACCGCAAACATCTGTCACCACAATTTTTGTCAATAAATCAAAGTACATGACTCATAATACTCATTAATCAAAATCATGAAGTATATGGACCAACACACACATCCGTAGATAGTAACATTCAATGACACATAAAAATGTTTATTTTATACTGGTGGGTATCATTCTCAGAATACCTACTAGATATTACCAAGGGAATAAAAAATGATATCGTGCTTTAAATTCCTATAAGTCTCTACATTTGATACCAATTATCATTTGTGTCTTTCTAATGATATCATCTAGCTCTATAAAATATATTAATGAATAGTGTTGTATTTCTTCTGGGTTTTCAACATATCAGGGAACTACTATGAACTGTTATTGTGACATCTACTCATGGGACATTATAATATACAATGTCACATAGAGGAAAAATCATGATGTTATAAGAAGATTAATAATATAAAAAAAATATGAATACATGATATCATAAAGTACACCAAAGTTGGTTGTAGGGAACCAATTCCAACAGACTCCCACTTTGACTAGAACAAAATACTAACAACGTTTACTATGGTAGCTCTCACATGATACTCATGATTCTTTTGATACATGCCTTTAGGCAAGGGGTCCACCATATTATCATTAGTGGAAAATATTCTTAATGTAAATTCACCTCACTGATGAAAATCCATGAATGGTGATACTTCAGAATTATATACTTTGTCTGATGGTGTGACCTTGTCTCTCTTTCAAGAGCCACATCTATAGAATTATCACAATAAAATGTAGTATGATCTTTAATTATAGGTAACAAATAAATATCTTATAAAAAATTATGATTCTAAATAGAATTCATGGCTTCTTCATAATCTGCTATGTACTCAGACACTTCTTTAGAACCAGCGACAACTGAATAATTTGAACTCTTCCAGCTCACAGCTCCTCCATTGAGATAGAAAACATATATTAACTATGACTTCAGATCATTCATATCTATCTGAAAATTAGCATCAGTAAAACCCCTAATTACCAGCTCTTCATCTCCTCCATACACTAGGAAAATATACATAGTTCTTATCAAATACTTAAGGATAGCCTTAATAGTAGACCAATTATTATCTCCTAGATTTTCTTGACATATTCATACCATGACTAATTTATAGGATACATCATGTCAAGTACATAACATGGCATACCTGATCGATACTATTAATAAAGAATATTAGATCTTACACATTCTCCCTTTCTCCCATTGTGTCTGAGGACACATTTTCATAGAAATATACAAACCACATGACATTGGGACTAACCTCTTATTAGATTGTTTCGTACTAAATATATTTAGTATCTATTCAGCATATTTAATTTGACTTAGTCCAATAAACCTCTTGGATTTATCATGAATGATCTAGATCCCTAGAATATAGGTCGCTTCAGATAAGTCCTTCATGGAGAATCACTTATTTAATGAGTCCTTAACCGACTGAAAGACTGGTATTTCATTTCTAATAAGTAATATGTCATCAACATATAATATTGGGATAATGATTTCATTTTCACTAAAAATATTTTAAACTCATGAATCACATTCATTTTTATTGAAACCAAATTCTTCCATGGATTCATCATATCAAATGTTCCATGACGTGGATTCTTGATTCAATCCATAAATAGATATATGCAACTTTAAAATCATTTTGTCATCAATTGGAGTCACAAACCCTTATGGTTGGGTCATATAAACATATTCTAGAAGGTTCCCAATAACGAATGTAGTTTTTACATCCATTTTCCAAATCTCATTATCATGGTAAGATACTACAGAATGTGGAATTATAATGGATTAAAACATTGAAACTAGTGAAAAGATTCACCATAGTCAATTCATTGATTACCTTCAAACCCTCTATCCACAATATTTTCATTATAGGTATTTACTTTGCCTTCCATGTCCATTTTCCTCTTGAATACCCATTTTCATCCACGGGGAATTACACCAACTGAAACATAGACCAGAACATAGACATGGTTATGATACATGGAATCCATTTCAGAATTCCTAGCTTCTTTAGATATTATATCTTTCAAGATCTCAAAGTCCTCCTTGTAGGATATAGGATCATCATTGTCAACCAATAATGAGTCACCATCTTCAGTTACTCAAAAACTATATCTCTCTGGTTCTCTTAACTCTTTTACGCTCCTTCAAAGTACATATGTTCTTGGATATACTTCTCCCATGAGGATTTATGGAATCTATTTCTATATCAAATCTGGTGTATCTTTAGCATCAAATTCATTGTAGTCAATCTTTTTCCTGTTATTATTTTTGAGGATGTGCTCCCTATCATGAAAGACACATTTTCTGGTGACATTCAAATTCTTGTCTGAGGGGTTGTATAGGTAGTATCCCTTCATTTCCATGGGATATCTTAAAATGATACACATTATGCCCGGAAGTTATAGTTTGTTTCTTGAGAAGTACTTAAAAAATGCCTCATGACCCCATACATTTGTTTCTGAAAAATGATTTTATTTAAATTCCATATCTAGAAGGGAATTCCATTTTCCACTTTTTTGGTACTTGGTTTAACATGCATACGAAATTTGTAATGCATATCCCTAAAAGGATAATAAGAGATATTCATGACTCATCATTAACCATACCATGTCTAAGATGGCATAGTTCCTCCTTTCACTAACACCATTACACTATGGTGTGTTTGGTGGAGTCAGTTGAGATATAATCCCAAACTCCCATAGAAAGATGATGAACTATTGGTTATTATATTCAGCACCTCGATCTCATTGATGATCGTTTATTTTATTTCCATGATTATTCCCTACTTCATTTATAAATTCCTTGAATGTTTCAAAAGAAACATACATATAACTCATAAGTAGATATATCCATACCTAGACAAGTCATTTGTAAAAGTTATGATGTAATAATATCCACCTCAATATTCTACTAGATGTGGTCCATAAAAATAAATGTGTACCAATCATATAAGCTGTATGGAACTATCACCGTATCCACTAAATGGTGGTTTGATCATTTTACTTGTAAAAAATAATGATATATTTTAAGTGGTATTTGTTCAGGAGAACCTAAATTACCATATTGACATAGCTTTGTCAAACTCTTCTCATTTACATGAAAATGATGGTGATGCCAAATATTGGAATTATATGAGTCTTGTGAACATGATTTTTTATCAATTTCTAATACTTAGTTTTCATAATTTAATAAATAAAGACCATTATATAAATGTTCCATACCATAAAATATATTTTATTTATATAAAAACATCTTTTATTTCCAAACATGAAAATAAACCCATATGTATCAAGGCATGATACATAAATTCTATTCTTGGTAACATTAGGTAAATAATATAAATAAATTAAATTGAAAACCATTCATATTGGCAATAAAATATGGTAGTCACCAATTTCTTGGGAATCCAACCTCACTCAATTATCATATCTTAGATATACCTCTCTTCTGATGTGGATTTGAGAGCCACAAGCTATATCAAATACCCAATGTGTAGATATGGAAGAATTACACTTTATAAAAAACACACATTTAGATTCTCCTAACTTATAGGTGAAGATTCAATTATAGAGTCTTACCTTACCACTCTAAAAATTTACTACCCCATTTTCCATTACTTTCTTTTATATCTTAATCTTACTAAAATGATGATACATGAGAGATTTAGACTGTTTATAGGTCTTGGGACCCTTTTCCATGTTATTCCTATCTTATTCACCATAAGGACCATGGGTTTATCATGCCCAATGTCCTTATCCACTTGGGTAATCTATGTAATAAGTTCTAAATGACTCTTCTAATTATTTCTCATATTATAATTACCAATAAAAGTGGGGAAGATATTTTGTAGTGATGAAATTATGCGATTTGTATGCAACCCAATAGAGAATGTAATCCATAAGATATCAAATAATTAAATGCAGCCAATAAGCATGACTACATGAGGCCTTATTGGAGACGAATCTCCCAGATTAGTTGTAAATAAAACAATAAATATCTCATACATCTCTTCTATTTACTTTTTTTGATTGATATACCAAAGGTGAGACATCATGCTATACACATCCATGTCCTAATGTTGCTTCAAAATATCATTTGAAAAGGATGCTTACATGAAACATCAATCATTTGTGGAATCATTCAAAATTTTCTCATAGAGTTTTAACTCTTCATCACTACCCAAATTTCTAGATACATTAGGAAAATATTCTTCCACCACATATAATTTATTTTCATGGAAAATGATGAAATATAGAATCCATTTCCATTATTGGGAATTTGTGCTAGTGTGATGAGTTTCTTTCTAAATTATACATAGAAATGACATGTTTAATGTCATTTTAATGTCTTTTCTATAAAATATGATTAGTATAATTTTTTTTACATTATCTGATAAATTAAGAAAAATAAATAAATATTATATTTATCAATCTCCCAATATTTTATCAAAACACCATATCCCTCACCACTAGTTTTGGAATATTCTATTTCATGGATAATAAATTTGAAAGGATCCATATTCCCCTTATCATTACTGAATTTTTTTATTCAAAAAACATGAATGGTTTTAGGTAGGAATTCCAAATTTCTATAGCATTAACTCACAATTACATGATCTATTCAATGGATACCCAATCCTGAAATCCTTAAATTTGATTTCCTCATTGTTTTCCTCTCTATTACACCAACTCCTTACATGGTATTCAACTCTTGTTGTGAACTATGTTAACTCAACCAAACAGATCAAGTTAAAATTCCTCGATAATTAAAAGCACCCCAATTTTGGATGGTCAGTCACTTTGAACTATGGTTCGATTTTAACTAAAGTAGTGGAAGTATATACCAACATAATATATATAATTAAGGGATTTTATCCTTTTGTGCATAAATATCCAATTATTATCTTTATTACATGATTTTTAATATTTAGTGTATTTATATAAGTGATTAACCATGTCATAGATAATATTTATGAATAATCCAATTTATTTTAGTAATATCTTTCATGCTTGTTAATTTCATTATATTATGTGATCATGAAAATACATTTATAATGAAATAACTATGAAACTTGATAGAAATAAAATAAAAAAGTGGTATGATCGTGAATGTTTATTAAAAATTATTTTATTTAGTGGTTGATAAACGAACTAATGACCTAGGGGGAAAATGCCTTAAACTAATTAATATTCTTATTGTATCATTCCACATGTACACCAATGTATATTTCTTGGATTGATTTCTCTTCATCCCCAAACGTGAACTACCTACACTTGCTTAGGATCTCCATCTATTACATATTCTTTTACTCACACACAAGTGAGGTAAATACGTTTACATAAAAGAAACCGCATGCATGAAATCCCTACACAAATTGAGGAGAGAAGGTACATAGAAAAACATTTCAATTTAATAATAATTTAAATGAAACCAATAAAATAGAAAATTATCTTCTATTATCATGCTCATCCACACGTATAAAATTATTTATGCATTTAATTATGCTAGAAAATAATTATTAATATTTATTATTTGTGAAAAATCATTCTTGAATAAATTAATTATTATATTTAATTAATAAATTACATTATATTTATTATCATCTAAATTTCATTGAGATTCTTATCCATCATAATTTTTTTAAAAATTAGTAAATTTATTTAAAATTAACTATGTACATTAAATGTACATTGGATGAAGTACATGGAATTCTTATCTAAATCCACCCAACATTTATTGTACTAATATACAGTTTACTTTTTTGACATATAACATACTCGACTAATCCCATACTTTCATGACATGTAATATCAACTAATGATTTTACAATTTACCTGATTTTTTGTCATGTGTTATGCTTCAATGAATGTAGAGTAAGAATTTTAATACAACACTGACCTGATATGGAGATCTCAACAGTACACATATATTAATTATATATATATATATATATATTAAAAACCCATCACATGGAGTATCTAATCAACTAAGTGAACACATGAAAGAACATTTATCAAGGTTTACGTAGTATAATAAATAAAATTTAAAATTATTTAATTTAGTATACATATATAGAATTCATAGGCAAGAATTATGTCATGTAGATATCTCACCATCTATATGAGGTACACACCTAAGGACTCGATGGGTAAATCTTACCTCAAAAAACTAGATTACACGACATGTAAAAGGGCTTACATGATTTTTAGAATCTATGTTACATGGTCAACCATCATGTAGGATATTTATAAAACACATAATCCATATTTGACTCAAAGGGACTACATACCATGTACAAGGTCTACACGCAAAGTATTTCAACTTACTATGAATTGGCTGTCCCATTCAACATATGATTATAGAAATAACTACACCACATGTCATCAATGCACACACTGAATGAACTTTCTGATTAATTTATGATGCATATAACATAAGTACACAATGTGTAAAGCTGGTTGTATAGTGTGTATCTATTTTTTTCAAGCTAGAATACTTATAACCTCTTGATAAATTCTTTGATTTTATTTTTTTTTATAAAATTATTCGTATTTAATAGATTTAAGAGAAATGAAGAAGGAAGAAACAGATCTCACAATTCAAAATAAAGGACTATTAAACACGAATTGAAAAAAAAAATAAAAAATTCATAAATCAACAATGATCTTTAAATAGTTATAAATAATTATGTGGTAGACCAGATACCACATGTATGTTCTGGGCATAGTGGAAGCATGTGATGGGTCTTTCCTAAATTTGATTTTTTCCATGATCAATGATCAATCCTAGATTTAAACAATGATATACATTATGATATATTAATTTAATTAAGGAATACATACAAAGGATAGAACTCAAGAAAAAAGAGATATGATCATCACATATTATTTATAATTAATTTAATTAAATAAATAATTTCCTTAATGAAATTTCATCTTTGTTGATGGATCATACAATAGATCTGAATTGTTCCACAATTTATCATAGAAATAAAAGTAGATTTCCTCTAGTTGTGATACACACATGCTCCCCAAATTACTGAACATCGTTGTAGGAATCATAGGGTATTATGACAATATATCCTAGCACTTACATTGTCCAACTTTGATCGCACTGAGAATCGATTCAAAAGTGTTATCCAAGATCTCTTCTTGATTCGAGTATGAGAGGTGGTGGAAGATCACTCTCCATTCGTGGGAGCATTCTAATATAAGAGACTCTACAGGGGTTGATAGGATTCTCTAAATCCATTGTTCACAACCAAAACAACTGAACTGGCTTATTGAAAAAATAATATAATTGGGTTAATATATCCCTAGGGTTCAAATAATCTAATTACAAAAGTTCCATTTTTTATTTATCTAATCCATGCGGAACCCCATATATGATAATAATAATAATAATAATAATAATATTTCTCAACATGATCTTAAATTTCAAATTTAAGTAAATATTATTTAATCAAATAATACTCAATATTTATTATTTATCACCGAACCTTTAAAATAACCAATCCATTCCTCCATAATATTTATCAGTACATGAATAAAGACTATTTAATTACTAAATAAATATCAATACACTATTCAAAAATAAATATATAAATATTATATTCACTAAATAAGAAATAAATATTTACATGAGATCAAGAAGACATGAATAATTATTAAACAAAATCTAGGAATAATATTTATAAAACCTATTAAATAATAAATAATAATATAATATTTCACTGAGATTCTGGATACACTTAGTGTGCGAATCTCTAGTCCTATTTCCCAGTGTATTTAGATGAAGCATCCTAAAGTCCAAGGTTTGCATCATGAAACATGCCAAGGATCCAATAGAGGAAGATTTTATTTCCTCAATGACATGATCACTCATAATAACTCTTACTATGTAATATAAACCCTTAATCACAATATCTCATATCAAGTAGGTTGCATACTGGTGCCATCAACCTATGTGATTGATGTATCTTTATTTGACAATCTGCAAATTGAACTTGTTTATTTTACACCAAGGACATGTATTTATTTTGGCTATATCATTCCATAAATCGGCCTCAGATATCAACTTTCCTTAAAGAATATAAGGGAAAGATCCTTTCTCATTTTATTCATTAATTCAATATTGCTCATGACAGACCCAACGTATCCACTTTTCTATGAACATATTTCATCACAGTTTTCATCAATTCATAAATGTACATGAATTATGATACTGATTATTAATAATCTAAAATTATAAATTCTAATACAAACATCTGTGAATAGAAACATCCAACGATGCTGATAAATGTGGATTTCAAACTGAATTGTCTTATTCTCATAATATCCTGTTAGATATTACCAGGTTCTCACACCATGAGAGGGTTCTTCAATGTCCAATGAACCTCCACCCTAGACAGCCTATATCATTTTTATTTTTCAAATAATATCATCCAACCATAGAACATATATTTATGAATAGTGTTGCATCACATTCACATTTTCATCATAGCGGGGAACTGTTATTATCTTTTTGTGCATCAACTACTCTTGAGACATTATCACATACTATTTCATGGATAAGAACAATCCTGATGTTCTAAGAAGACAGTTAATATTAAAAAAATGAAAATAAGTTATCAAATAGTACACAAAATTTGGTTCTAGGGCACCAACTCCAATATCGTACCACCCGAACGAGTGATCGAGTTCACGATTTAGATAGTGCTGGGAGAAGAGCTAGTTTCTATTCCACCTTATAGGATGAGACCAGAAGAGATTTTGTAATTTAAATTTTATTGGGAATATCTAGTAACTAAAGGATTCATACATCATAGTACATCTCATTGGGGTTATCGAGTTATTTTCACCATGAAGGATAACATGAATTTTCATGTATGTGTGGATTATTGGAGATTAATCTTGATGATGAACAAGTAACATTATCCCCTTACATGTATTAGTGATCTATATTGTCATATGAGAGGTTCTGTTATCTTCCAAAATATCTATTTAAGATCAGGATACCAATAGTTGAGGGTTATACCATCAGACATACCTTATTGTGCATTTAGGGGAAGGTATGGATTGTATGATATCATAGTGATGTCGTTTGGTTTAACGAATTCACCAGTGATATTCATGGATTTAATGAATCTTATATTTAATACTTTAATAGACTAGTTATTGGTAGATTTTGTTCATGAAATCTTGGTGTACACCTAGTCAATAGATTATCATTCCCAACATCATGACATCATCTTGTGTATATTGAGATAACATCAGCTTTACGCCATGCTAACCAAATGTAGTTTCTAGATTGATATAGTGAACTTCTTAGGTTATTCCATCTCAGATACTAGCATGTTAGTATACCCATAGAATGTTTTAGTTTTATTATCTTAGGGCCATCAAATGAATGTCATCATGATTCAGAGATTTATGGGTTTAGCAAGTTATTATCATCATTTTATCAAGAAATTTTCCCATTTAGAAGCACTAATGCCTAGTATTACTATGTAAGGGGAGTAGTTTATTTTTTCAGATGCCTATGAGATAGATTTTTAGGAGATAAAAATTAGGCTGACCCATGAACCTATCGTCTCTTAACATTTTTCAGGTAAATCATATACCATGTACTACGATGCATCTGGAGTTGAACATGAAGATGTTCTGATGTATGAGGATTGAATGTTTGATTATAGTTATATATAATTGATAATACAATAGAGGAACTCTTATACTCACAATTTGGGGTGAGATGTATTTGTATACACACAATGATTTTTGAGACACTTAATTTTTGGTGAAAGATTTTTGGTGTACACAAACCACAAGATCCTCAGGTATATATTTAATTAGTGAGACCAAAACCTTTAGTAGAGGATGTGGGTTTATTATTTACATTCATTAGAAATAGAGTTTGATTATACATTGTAAAAGGGAAACATAATTGACAATTAATTGAGCTAGAATACATATAAAGAGGTAGTGTAGGAGTCTTTTGATGATTTTCAGATTATGGTACTCTTTTTAGAAAATAATATACATGTTCAGAAGTCCATGGATTGGTAGATTTAACTTTGAAATCTATTAGACCCATACTTTTGGACTAGATTCAGATAGAGTTGTTATATGATATAGAGATTTTAGTTTTTATAGATAGTTTATATGGTGGGTAGACACCAATGGGATGTTCTGTTAGCAGTGGTAACTCTATGTTTTTTTCATGGAAGAGTATGGTTTCCTATAATCTTTTATGAGATGTTGATGAGTGATTTACATGATTTTGGAGAGGAGGTACTCCCTAGTTTAAAAAATATATAATATTATATATTTAGATCGTATTGGTGGTTTGGAATAAAGAATGTGGTTACAAGATTCAAAGGGAAATGTCTCACATTTTAGTAGGTGAAATCTGAGCATTAGTGGCCTACCAGACTATTATAGCATCATCCCATTCCTAAGTATAAATAGGAAAATGTAAGACCCTGGTTTTTGTGGAGGTATGTAATTGTTTAAATTTTAGTTTAAATAACTTATAATTCGTTAATTAAAATATCATTGTGTATAAGAGGAGACTTAGGTTTGTTCCATGGTTTTAGGGCATGAAAGGAAAGAAAAACATGCCAACCTATGCAAGGTGCATGGTCAGTACATAGTTAAGTAAACCATAAAGAATCCCCAAGAAAAACATGAAATATTGGACACTGGAATTATACATGGATAGTTCATATATTTTCAAACTGTGAAGGGATTTTTAGGTAACCAGGAGACCCAACATACCTTATACTATAGCATGCACTTTGTTTGGAAAACCGTACGGGCAAACCATGCACCCCATTAAAATATAAAAAATCACTGTTTTATACTTTTAGGATTTTTAGTTCCCCCTAGATATCTCCATAATTTATTCCTTTTTCAACCTTGGGTATAAACCAAATTGACCCAATCTTCTCAATGGAGGTTATCCTTTGATTCATGTCCATTTGGAGCACCGTTGGTTATGAATAAATGCTCTAGGTATGTCTAATGCTTCTGTGGGTCACCTTTTCCAAATTAGGGTTTGTAGTTTCTACCATATTTTTTTAAATCCCTTAAACCCTAATTTTTTTTCTAGAACCTAGTATGGGGATTAAAATGGTGTTTAAATATGAATATAAGGATATTATTAACATTTTCTTCATAATCAGATTTGAGTTAGGTGCTCTATAAGTTATATCCACACAATTTGTATGTGGATTGGTGAATGTTTGGATAAATTCTTTTTTATCAATTGTTTTTAATTTTATTCCTTTAGTATGTTTTGGTAAAATGGAAGTATATGTAGTTAATTTAACCCCTCATGATCACCATGGGTTTAATGGAGCATAATTAGACCAATTTAGGTTCACCCATGTGGTGCACCAACATTCCTGAACCTTGATATTGGTAATGTCAAACATGGAAATGACGTGGGATAAAATAGATACATAATGAACATGTTGATATGTTAATTTGATCTAAAAGTGGAAAATTGATAGATGTTTTTATACATGGATAATGTCATAAGGGGTCATTTGGATAAATGCTAATGGGTTATAAGAGCTATGAAATGTAAAAGGGTAATTGGTTGATTGTCTAAGTATTATGAATGATAAATGGTATTTTTGGGTTAAAAAATCTAAAAGATAATGGGTGAATGGGTCAAGGCTAGAGATTTGATAGAAGTATTAAATGGGATAATGAATAGAAAATTTTAACCATGTTTAATGGATTAATTGGATTATTGTGAATGTTCCAAATAGATTATGGATGGAACATAGAATGCATAAGTGGATTAATGCATGTGAAATGTAGAGTGGGTTAAATGGGTAAACATATGGGAATTGGTGAGTATGTTAAATGGGATAGTGTGTGGGAGTTATTTAGTATTATTAGTGTGCTAGGCATAAGAAAAGGGAAATGTGTTAAATGTGCTATGTAATGTGAATGGAAACTATGATTATGGGTTATGGTATAATATTAATTCCCATGTTGATTGTATGGATTGTGCTAATGATGAGTATTTTTTTGAGTCTGGTTTGTGATATGGTATGTGTGTGGTGAATAGATAAATAAACATTTTCCCAAGGCTTGGTAGTTTGGGGTATTTACTTGAGGTTCTACTCCCACGAGTTATGTTAGACAAACTGTATGAACTCCAATAAAAAATGAATAGTTTAGGTAAGGCGATGGAGGAAATATTCCCCTAATGGTTTCATTCGATAAGACCACTTGGACTGAGGCTTTGAGGTGAGTGAAATGTCTATGTTGTGTGATTGTTTACCCCTAGTGATATAGGGACATGATTTATTACCCATGTGTATAGTTATTGATTGACTTATACACTTTTATAGATGATGTAAATGCCTAACCCATGGAATAGATAGTGAAAATGGATTAAGTAATTAAGATTTCAGAAATGATAGTTTTGGTAATAATGATAGAAATGGGTAAAGTGAAGCTTGTTAACTAATGGAACCCATGTTTTCAATTGTTTACTTATCATGTATTTATTATTAGTAGGCACTATCTATTTGTAATAGGTATTTTTTAGACACTGTTGGTGGTGGCCTACTGAGTTATACTCAAACCCTTCTGGGGCTTCCACTGGGTACCTAGACATACTTCATTATTACGTGCTTGGATAAGGGAAAATACCCATGCTAGGGAGTTGTGTTGGGCTTGGGATGTTCAAGGATGAGGTTCCTGACTTGTAGTCATGACCATATTGGGGATTATTATATATTTATTTTGGGTTTCCCAAACTCATGTCTTAGATATCACGACATGTCATATTTACTGATTGGTTTTGGAGTGGTAGCACTTTTTTGAAATGGTATTTTATGTATGTTTATTGGTTATTACATATTTTTTCCGTCATTTAATTTTTATATTTTATGTATAAATCCATTTAATAGGGTATAGTCTCCCCATGTGGATTAATAGAACCTTTTTTCTTGTTGGAAACCTCTGGAATATTGAGAGGTGTGCTTGAGGTTATGCAGTGACTTGGCTCACGACATTGTTTTAGTGTCCTCTGAGTCAAGGATTTTACAAAGTGGTATTAGAGGATGGTTCTTTTCTATGGTCTTCTTATTTGAGATGTTATATATGATAATATTAGGTTTTTGGTCCTGGTAATGCACTTGTTCTTGGGAGTTGCTAACCCATTTACAAGGGAAAACCCATGTACCCATGGTTGTAATTGATATTATTATTATTTTTTTTTATAGTTGAATGATATATCACTTTTTAGTGATGAACGTTTTGTATGATGTGACCATTTTATGATATTTTTCTCATGTCATGAATAGAATATGGTTTCACATTCATGCATCATTATAGGCATATAGTAATATAGGTGGTATTCAATATGGTAGGCACACACGAGATGTGTGTGTGGGACATAAATAGTATGGTCCATTTTACATTATTGAAAAATTTCAATATAATGAATTCTAAAAATAATTATTTAAATGGTTAATTGGAAAAAATGTATGTTAATGGTTAACTAATGGTACTCTTAAAGAAATGTTATGTACGAGTAAAAATTTCTAGATATGATAAATTGAAAATATGGAATGATGATTGGAATGGGAAGATTTAATTTGTGATAGTAAAATGGATAATGAATTGAGATTAATTAAGTCTTTAATGAGTTAAAATATTGGTTGTAACAATTTTTAAAATGGGAAAGGATTCTAAAGGGTAAGGATTTTTCTTGTGAAGGTGGAAATGGTTCAAAAAGCGGCTGTCTAATGAAAGGTGTGTATCCACATTGGTTGGATTACATAATGTTGACAAATACCTATAGCATGGATGGTTTATGGTAGTGTTAGATATGATATTACAAACATTGGCATATTTTTTGGGGAGTGAGTCGATTACAGAAGGTGAAGTTTTTTCCATTGTGGTCTCTACTGATTAGATATTCTCGAGATGTTTTTGATGAAAATATTTTAGCGTATAAATCCAAATAAATAAGGGATTTTTGAAATATCTAGTAAATATAACACCCTAAAGAGTAAAACATAGGATATAAAATGGTGACGTTAATTATAAGGGAAGGTTTAATGATGAAACATTAGGCGAAGATCGGTATTAAGTACCAGTTTTTTTCATTTATCGCCTTATGTGGGTGGTTTGGGCAGTCGGAGTACGCAATGATGAGACCTAGATTATATTTTAGGATACCTTTAAGAGTCTCAATGGGTTCATAATGAGATGTTTCTTATTATGATGTTAGCAGGGTAGTGAACTTGAGTTATGGAGGCATCTCTTGATAATGTGAAACTCATAACCCTTGTGGGTTGTGTTTGCGTGGGTTGTACATTGGATTTAAGAATGAGTGTCTTGGTTTTGGTTTCAATAGCGATGGGTGTTTTGTTATGTGTGAGGTGATACATGTGGTTTTAGTCATTTTGAGTGGACTTTTGGACCCTATAAGTTAGTTTTTTGACACATGGTGTTGATATAGGTGTGCGAGTACACTTGTAATGAGACCTAAAGTAGATATTTTCTGAGGGTCTTTGGACATAGTGTTCTAGAGTGGGGAATGGAGAGCCGATGATGAGTGAAGTCTTATTATGGGTTTGATGAGTGTGGCCTAGAGAGAGGTCCAATTTACATATTACCCATAACACTAGTTTTAATGTTGGTATTGTTCAAACCTTGAGAGCGACCCAAGAGACAGTAGTCGACCATTTTGGGAGTTATCAATGGAATTTGGGGTAGTGTTTGGAATGTTGAGTTTGGAAAGGTTCAGATTTGTCCTAGAGGGATATGTGAGAAGGTAAATGGTTTTGGGAAAGATCAAATTGAGTTTTGAAAATGAGTTGAAAGTCTTTGGAGAATCAAGGGTGACCTTAGGGGAGGTTAGCCCAATGATATAGGTGTCTCAGAATAGAAATCATGTGTGATGATTTAGAGATAGAATCAATGAATAATTTGTACCATCACATTTTAGTAAATGGTGTGGTTGGGACCTGGTTCTTTCAGAAGGGAACATGAGTTTATGTAGTTTGATTTTAGGTTAGTTTTAAGAGTTTTATCATTTGGATGTTTGATATTCATGTTTAGACGATGAGTAATGGGGCCTCGATGTTGGTTTCAGGAGGACGAGACAACGGTGGATGAAGCTCGGATGGATGACTTTTTAATGAATGTGACACCCAAGGTGAGGGTGGTCACATGTATGGGGTTGATTTAATGAATGATTTAGTCATTGGGTGAGATTTTGACAGATCCTTGATCCAATTGGGGATGATGGACTAGAGGGCATGGCTAAGAGAGTGGGAAGGAATTGGGCTAGGCTCTCGTGATGATTGGATCATGTGATTTAATTTCGTCTTAGTGTGTAGTCACAAGAAGGTGTGAGACCTTGAGGACTCTGAAATAGTCTAGATATGGGTATGCACTGGTAAGTCATGATTACGATCCGGATGGGAAAATAAGTGACTTGGATAAGCGCCTGTCATTATATGCGAAACAAAAGTGGGAAGAATGGCTATCTAGACACCATTGGTTTTGCTATTTTGGTGAACCACTGTGTTCAGGTGTTAAATACTAGGGTCATATTTAAAGGACTCTAGGGATGTGGTGGTATTAGTATAGAAGGAAATTTAGGTTCATGGCTGTTGGTGAATGGTTTGGGAGTGGCGGTGAGTCTTGGTTGACAATCACATCGGAGCAGTGGTGGTTAAGTGTTGAGGAGATGTGTGTAGAAAGGGAAGCCCAAAACTATTTGGAGTTCAAGGTTCCCCATAGTGGTAGGTTCCATCAGTGTTGGATGTATTGTGTTACTGTTCTTAGACAACATCTTAGTGTACTTTTTTCCAGTGACGATCATTCTCAACACCTTGACATCATCCCGGGTATGATGAGAATGATCCTTCTTTATGTCGAGATACTTGAATGTGTTTCAGTTAGATGTCAAGAATTAGGAATTTTGTTATCATGGAGAAGTATATGAGCTAATAGATAGTGGGATGTAAACCATCAACAAGTTATATGTGAGGTCATCAAGATGAACTTCATGTCAAAAAACACCATGGGTTCTATTCACTGAAGCCAAGGACGAGTATTGAGTGATGATTGTTTTATTGATCTAGGAAAATATAGATCTCCATTTCCATGTTCTAGGGTTCAATATATGATCTAAAAGTGATCCATGGTTGTTCAAATTATTTGAGATAAGTGAGGGTAATGGCACTTAGAAGGTGGGGAGTGATATGTTAGTCTTTGATGTGTGGAGTAGAGTGTGGAGATGATGTCGTGACTTTGGAATTCAACTGAGAAACTGGTGAGGTGTAAGTTAGGTTACTCAGAGATTCCAAGTGGGATTTGGTAGTGTTTATTGAATGATATGGGCCTTGTATTTGGGGTCAGGGTGGTTCCAAATGAAATTCAGGATGTCTATTATTGATTCATTGAAGGTTATGGTAAGACATGAAAATGGTTCATGGAAATGGAGGATGGGTTTTAGAACATCATTGAAAACATGGTGAAAAACGTGGTTAGGTGTATTTGGGTGACATTGGATTTTCTAGAGTTTCAATTAACCTATCCCATGTGATTTAGTTCCATTCCAATGGTGAAGCTGTCTGTTCTAGGATGATTCGATTGGGGACAACCTAATTCTGTTAAAAATAGGTACACAATGGATGAGTTTTAAGCCACCTTCTATGGATGTTTTGGAATGAGAAGTGAAATTTTATAATGGATATAGGTTTTTATAAGATCCTTAACCAAACTTAGTCGATGTAGAGAGGATTAGGGAGTTTATGTAAGAGATATTTATGGCTGTAGTGGAAGATAATGTATTTTTGGAAGGTAGTGGATGCCTTCCTGGTGGAGTTAATGGATGTATGGGAATAAACTTGGTAGGCACCTCATAAATGGTATTATATCCAAAGTGTTGATGTTTCTTGGGAGAGTGTAAAGATTAGTATAATAACATTGGAAGGTGGGTGTTTCAGTACAATCCATTTGAGTTGGTTTGACATGATTTTGTAAAACGAATGGGTGTGGTAAGTGCGGCCCACCTCTGATTTGATGTTTTTAGTGGATAGTAACTTTAAAAATTTAATTCTTACTTGAATGGTGTAAATTTTTTCTTATTCCTCGAATGTATGGTGTTGGGATGTCCTCTAAGGTGGTTTCAACGGTTAGGATGGATTCCAATATTGGGGGATGTCCTTTTGATTGTTTTGTTGTGGTTAGTTGGGAACATGTTGTGTATGTTGTGAGGTTGAGTGGTGCTGATGGTGGTCATTCTCTTTAGTGGGGGTTCAAATCACCAAAATATGGTAGGGGTGAGTAAAAGTGTATTTTGGAGAGAAACAAAATGGTAAAGAGGTTGTTTTATGTTGAGATTGATGTTTTGGGTTGGATCAACCCGACTGATTATCGTTTGGGGGAGTGGGGCAAGATAGAGAGAGTTGGATTTGTTTTAACCAACTGAAGGATTTGAGTGGTTTTGTTGTGTTTGGGATGTTCTATTATGGAACGAGACCATTGTGCCTCGAGTTGTGGATCAATATATGTTGAAAAACGTGGATGGAAGGATCAGGTTTTCCTTTTGAGTGATAACATGCTTTGGTCCCTATTAATGTTTTGAAAATTGAGTAAAATGGTGCCAGGTGTTTTTGGTCATGATCTGAGAAGATGATTAGAACAATGGGGTTATGATTGGATATTCTATAGTGGTATGATGTTGTGTGTGAATAATCCTTATGATACATTTTCTAAAGTGTTTTATAAGATTCCTTATAGAGATCTAGTGGTTAATATGTGGTTTGAGGATGATGCATCCTTGAAGAGAATCTGAGTCCTCCTGTTGATCAAAATGAGATGATTTTGTGTGGTAAGGTAGTACCTTCAGGAAGAATTTATGGAAGCGGGGTAATGTTTTTGAAGACAATTGGGGAAAGTTAGTTTGAAGTCTATGCTCAATGGCCCGATCATTTTTACCATAAAAGCTACGTGGTTCTCAGGAAGAGAGGCTTGAGGATGAGACATTATATGGTGGGGAAGTTTTATGATCCTAGTATTAAGGTATGTAATTCATTGTTTATATATTGGTTTAAATAATTTATAATTCATTAATAAAATGTTTTTAGGTGTATGAGGAGCCACATGGGTGTTCTGAGGTTTGTGGAATAGAAGGAAGGAAAACAGGGCCGACAAGTGCAAGGCACATGGTTAATTAAACACTGTAACCTCTCCAAGAAAACCATGAAAACTTGTATAGTGGCATTACACATCATTATCACACATTTTTTTTATAATCATGCAGGGTTTACAAGGATATCATGCTGCCCAAATTCTGTTAGATAGTTTATTGCACACAGTTTGGTAAATCGAGCGGGTAAATTGTGCATCCCATTAAAATTTATGAAATTTAAATTTTTTCCATTTTGGTATTTTTAGATCCTGACCTGATTTCTCCCACATTTATTCCCCTATCAACCATAGAAATGAAAAAAATTGACCAATGATTATGAAGGGTGGTTATCCATCAATTATTTATCATATGGAGTGTCGTTGGTTTTGGATCAAAGCTCCAAATAAGTCTAATTCTTATCTTACATACTTTTTCCATATTAGGGTTTCTAGTTCCTTCCATCTTCTTCCAAACTGGTAGGACCATATTTTTACGGTGAAACATAGTTTAGGGCTTCAAAGTGTGTTTAAATATTGATCTAAGTCTACTATTAAGTGTGCATTCATCATCGAAATCGAGGTAGGTGGTCTACATGTCATATCCCATATTTTTTATATAGATTTGTCAATGTTTGGTTTTGTTCATTTATGTTTGATTTATTTAATGATATTGGAAAAAATATATGCCTAAATGGATAATTGAACCCCTAATTACCAGTATGGGATTCATGTATGATGATTAGAACAATTTTGGGACACGCTTGGGTTGCGTCGACCTTCTCGAACATTGAAATTGGTAATGTCAAACATCAAATAGATGTGTGATAAAATAGGGCCATAATGATGATGATTATATGTTAATTTGAGTTAAAAGATTAATATTCATAGCTATTTATATACAAATATAATGAAATATGGAGTCTTTTGGATAAATTGTAATGGATTATAAGAGCTATGAAATGTGAATGGGTAATTGCTAGATTGTCTAAGGATTACAAATGAAAAATGGTCAAGTTGGGTTAAGTCGTGTAAAAGAGAATGGGTGAATGGTTCAAGGATTGTGATTTTATGGAAGTGTTAAATGGGATAATGAATATAAATTGTCAAATATGAAAAATGTATTAATTGTATTTATGTGAACATGCCAAATGGCTTCTGAATTTCATAGGGAATTCATAAGTGTGTCAAATCATGTGAAATTGGGAATCAGTTAAAGGGGTTAACAGATGAGAATTGATGAGTATGAAAAATGTGTTAATGTATGGTAATTATTTAATATGATTTTTTATCTAGGAATAATAAAAAGGAAATGGGTTAAATGTGATATGTAATGTAAATATAAAATGTGTTAATGGGTTATGGAGTAATACTAATTCCCATGTTTTTTGTTATGGATTGTGATTGTTCGGAGTATTTTTTTGACAATGGCTTGTGATATGGTATATGTGTGGTGAATGGATAAATAAGAATGTGAAAACAGATTCATAATGTAAGGTATTCACTAGATACTCAACACCCATGGGTAGAGTTAGATATAGGCTCTAAACAACACCCCAAAATGCACAGGTTAGGGCAGGGGATGTAGGGTCTATTACGCTAACAATTTCATTTAATGCGGCCACCCAGATTGAGACTTCAACGTGAGTGAAATGATTTTTATGTGTGATTTGTTTACCCCTAGTGAGACAGGGAATTGATTTATTTACCCTATTTATAGTGATTGATTTTCTTAGACTTATATATAGATGAATTAAACTCATAACCCATGGAACACATGATGAAAATGGATTATGTAACGAAGATGGCATAGATGATGGTTATGGTAATAATTATAGAATGGGGTGAGTTAAAGAGTGTTAGCTAATGAAAAAAGAAGTTTTACTTTGTTTAATTGTCATTTATTTATTATTTTAAAGCACTTTATATTAAATATGGGTATTTTTAGACATCATTGGTGGTGAACGACTCAGTTATACTCACACCCTACGTAGGCCACTGCTGGGTACCTGAGTAGACTTCATTATTGTTGGTTTGGATAAGGGAAAATGCTCGTGCTGGGAAGTTTATTTGGGATTGGGATGTTTAGGGATGAGTTTATAAAATTGGAGATAAGAACATCTTGGGAATTAAGATATATTTTATTATTTCCTTCACTTTTGGATTAGTTAGCATGACATGGCATATTTAGTATTTGGTTGTGGACTTTTCCCCTATTCATGAAATCATTAGTTAGGCATGTTAATTTTTTATTGAATTTTGTTTCCACTATTTCATTATTATTTGATTTAAATCACTCTTATAATGAGGTTATTGTCTCCTCACATTGCTTAAAAAACCCTCACTGCTAGTCAGCATCCTCTGGTGTAAGGGGTGGCATGTTTGATGTAATGTGGAGACTCAACTTAGGAAACCAGTTTAGCACCCTCCAGGTTGATGATGTTACAGATAATGCCACTATGGATTTTAAGACAGGTTTACCTTTAACAACCCATAATAATGGTCACTACTACAAAAATGCGTTTAACTATGCTAGAATATTCCATTATTAGTGATAAAAAAGTGCTGATATTATGAGCACGACTAAAATCCTGAAACTTTTATTAGCACTGTTAAGGGGGGTAAAACAATCAAACATCCACAAGTGCCTGAACCATTTATCAGTGCTTCTATGACCCCATTTACATTGCTCCATCCCCTTTATTAGCGCTTTCACCCCGTTTATCAGTGCTTTTCAAATTTCCAACCTCATGTGTATCTATCGGGATTCGAACTCTACACATCTCATTCAAAGATGAAACACCTTTATCACTGCACCATGTTGTTTTTTCTATTTGGTTAATGGTATATTTGTTTATTTATATATATATTATCATATATTTTTATAATTTTTTTAAATAAATAAATAAATAAATAAATAAATAAATATTAAATATTAAATATATAATTAATAAATAATGAATAATTAATAATAAATAATAATTGAATAAATAATAAATAATAATAAATAAATAATAGATAATAGATAAATAAATAAATAAATAAATGATAAAAAAATAATTAATAACTAATAAATAAAAAAATAATAAGTATTTAATAAATAATAAATAACTAATGAATAAAAAATAAATAAATAAACAATAAATAATAAATAAATATTTTAGTTTTTATGTAACTTATGCATATGATGCATCTAAATATTTATGAATATGATTGGCAACTATTTTGGGTAATTAATAAAAACTTGTGGGTTATATAAATAGTTACACATTGATATGGTATGAACATATTGATTTAGTCGAGGGAATAGAATTCCAAAACTAAATTACTAGAACCATGAATACATAAAATTGGATAACATGAGATAAGATGGTAAGATTAAAATCCCAAAAAATACTAAATGTCATATTCTTTTCAAAGAGGCACTTATCTAGAGCTCGATCATCTAACCATGCAGTTTAACAGTATAACATAGTGTGTCCAGATTACATTTTGTAAGGAAATAAAATAATGAGTTACCATAGATCATTATTGGGTAGTTTTACACCATAGTGGGGTTCCCTTAAACTGTCTTATAATTGGATTGTTTTTTTTGATGTTTCATTTGGCTTACACATTCTAAGAAACCCTAATGTTTAGGATACCAGAGGAATATAAGTAGGTTTATCCATATCATGTATTAAACAAAGATTATTCTACTCAACTATCCAAGAGTTATATGTGAGATAACCAGGATTACTATCTACCTAAATAACTAAGAGGTGGGTTTCACATAAAAGTGGAGACATTTCTTAGTGAAAAATGTATCTTTGACCTCTAATAGATATAATTGATTCTAAAAATGGGTCACCATTTTAGTGGGATCTTATTTAATAAATATTATTATTAAATGGTTAATATTACATGGTTCTAATCAGATAAAATGATATGTTATATATAATTTCATCATCATCATCATCTATGTAAAAATTATAATCATTCCTTGATGAGGAGATGATTAATGTAAGATACTCCTTAAAACTGGTAATATAATAGAGTTTCTTTAGGAATAATGGTGATTTAAGAGTAGTTATTAATAAAAATATTATATGTTAGAGTAGTTCCTTTCTTAGTAACCAAGTTCTAAAATTATTCAACAGGGAATCTAAGTAATTATTGAAGAATAGAGTGATTCATTTAATGTTTCAAAGTATTATTTTGGTTTTGAAATATATACTATTTTTATCTAAATATTTTTTTATAATATTATTGAAATGATATAAACTTTACCCTATATTCTTAAAGTGTTGCTAATTGATGAACTCGAAAAATTATTTCGGGATTCTGGTATAGTATGGACATTACATATTAGAAAATGTTCAAATCAGAAAAATAAAAGTTAGTTAACTTTTTTAGAAATGTTTCTTTAATAAGAAAATAAATTTCATTGTAACCCATTTCTCTCAAAAAGGAATATTAATAATTCAATTTTTTTGGATGATCTAAGAAATACTTTAAGGAATTTTGGAAACCAAATGTAATTTTCTTGTTAAGTATAGATGATATAGAAATTAATTAATTATTTTTCAAATTTAAGTGATAATAAATATATATTTAACCTAGTGTTGAAATTATATAGGATTTAAAAATCAAAGGAAAAATGAATTGATCTTATTTTATATATTTATGAGATAATTTATATCATTACTAAATCAAATATTTGAATGTAAAATATTTTATCAAGATCAAATAAATCTATGTAAAATATTTTTATCTCCATATCATTTCACTTTCATGATAAAAGAATATTTTAGATAAGAAATATTTTTGTATCATATATGAGATTATTAAATGAATACTCATAGTTTATTATTTTTCAATTTTTATAACTTGTTTTTGATAAGAATATTTTGATAGAAGTGTTTATCTAGTATAAATTATTTTATCCATAAATTTGTTAAAAAATGTGGGAATGTGTTCCCACCACATATTATTGGAATATTTTAATAAATTATTTAATTTAAAAATTAATTTTCCTAACCTTTAAAATACTTTATATGAAATAGATACAATAGTTTATTTGTTAAATATTACAATATAAATAAAATTAATGTTATTTCAAAATAGGAAAAAAAATTAGTTTAAAAATATATATTGAAAATAATATAGTGTCCTAGAGGTTAGTGGGAGTGTGTTTAGACTTTTAAAAGTTAAAAATTTGTAGATAATGGATTACACCAATCATAAGATATATTTATTTCTACTTAATATACTAAAATTTTTAGAATATGTCATAGAAAACAAAAATTTAAAGTGTTATATTGAGTTACCATTTAAGAACGTTGATATCTCTATTAAATAATTTTTCACCCAATATCCTATAAGGTTTTTTGTTATGTGATGATAAATAAAATTTGAAAGAGTTAAATCTAGTTACCATGAAACATGAAAGGCTCTTTTTCCTAAAGGATATCACCATAATAAAATTAGAATGTTTTTTTTCACTCAATGTTCTATAAGAGTTTATGATATGTGGTGGTAAAGAAGAAAATGAAAATTTATATATTTAGTTATCATGAAAAATAAAAGACACGGTTTATTAAATTATTATACAAGTAAAAATAGAAAATTAAATTAAACTTTATATCATAAAACAATGTATATAATGGAACTGAATCTATACTCTTGGATCTGGGGATGAAAATAAACACATTACATTTCTGAATTTTATAATGATAATTTGAACTAATATTTTCAACCCAAAAACATACAATATCAACATGAAATATTGGATTATATACAAAACCATGTACCTTTTGGGTTTATAGTTTTAGAGAATTAGGAAAAATTCATACATAAATAATACCTATGACTTTTAGAGAGTATCCTTCCAACTAAATATAGATTTTCAAATCCCATATTAATTCTTCAACATCTCCCATAATATTATTCTAATATGATACCATTATGGACACAAATATTTTACAATAATTGTTCAAGACATAGGGAATATGAAATATAATAAGGGCATGATAAAATCATCAATAAGGGTAAAAATAAGTATTAAAATTTAAATGTCATTAATGATAATAAAATAAACATAATGTTATGATGACATATCCTAAGTGGATGAGTAAAATATAAGAGAATTTATACCCATCAATTACCTATATCATTAAACATGAATCTTGGAATAAATATTTATTAACGGAAATATTCATGGGAATCAATAATAATGAGACATGTGATATAATTTTTTTTCAAATTAATCCTTATAAACCAATAAAAATAATAAATAAAACATGTTTTTATCTTGTAACATTTCATTAATAACCCATTTTAGAAATAAATAGATCCCAGTTGAATCCATAGGATAAACTACACTTGTAAAGTCCCTCATTATTGAATAAAAACACATGGAACATTACCCAATGCATTAGAGGGATAAAATGGGGCTCACCCATCATATAATTTTTATTGATTATACTATAATCATGTGCTATAACTAGGATCAGCCTTACATATATGTTGTATTGGGATCACCTGTTATCATTAGCATTAATGGGGATCAACCCATTATATAATCTATATCTAGCTTACCCATAATCATGAGATATAATGGGGAACAAACCATAATAAATGGTGTATTGGGATCTCCCATTTGTCATCAATAATTTCCATGTAATATTTACGAATAAAATATTTATAATATATAACTTTTCGACATTACAATAATCATTTTTATTTAATTACATGATTTACCCATTGAAATAAAATGAGTTATATGTAAATATCATTATCCATAAAGATAAATAATAGGCATGGAATCATTACAAAAATTTCCCCAGTGGAGTGTAAGTAACATTGATGGTTGTTGAATTTGATGAATGGAAATACCATTAAAAGATCATAAAACACATTATTGAGGAAAATAAAATTTTATATTTTTAATTCACTTTTTAAACCTTAAATTTATAAAATATTGTGAAAATGATTTTATTTGAAAATAAAATTGAAAATTAAAAATAAGTATTCTAATAAAATAGTGATCTTTATGGTAGTAATAAATTTTTATTTCATAAATGATAAAAATAAATACCCTTTTCAAAAATTTTTAAAGAGAGTCAAAAGAAACCCAATTTGAAAATTACAAAAATTTTCCTTTTAAAAATATTTTATTATAATGAAAAATATTATGTAAAATAGCTTCCTAAAAAAATTATTTTTATAAAAAAATCAATTTTTTAAACATTTTATAAAACATGGATATAGAAAAGAAAGATTACATATCTTAAATAAGATATAATATTAGTATCACTTACATACAACTTCTTTGATGTTTATTTATACAAGAAATAAGCAATTGAAATATAAAAATGTAATTAAATTCATAAAAATAAGGGAATAAAAGGAATGTAGTTCAATAAAATAGGAGAATATGATTTATTTCAAATTAACCTCGGACAATAAACAAAAATCCTCCACAACTTTGTTAACATTTTGATCACAAGTAATTGAAATTAAGAATATTATATTGATATTTATATCTTTGGAATTACTTTAATTGATATTTCAAATATAATTCATGAGGAAGTAATCACATCATATATGGAAATCATGGAGTGCTACTTAAAATATGTCTCAAGAAAATTGGTCTAAGAGAAGGAAAACATTTGAAAATATCATATCAATGAGTGGATAGTTAATCCCTTGAGGTATTATGTGTAACAAATTAAATCGTACAAAAAAATTTAAGTACATAATAAATCAACTAATACATAATCACAACATATCAATGTAAACGAATAATAGTTATATCCCAATCATAGGAAATTGAGTTATGAACTCCATTACCATTTGGTATCTTTCAAGTTAAATCCCCTAGGGTAATTTAATTAAAATTGAAACATAAAATACAATGTGTATTTGAGGATATATTATATAAATTTTATAAGGGGAAGCATCTACAATATATAAAATAAATTTGTAGAATAAAAATAATTCTTCCACAATAACAAAAAATTGAGACAAAATCCTATACCTTTAGTCTGACTAGTCACATACATTATTTATATTCATGAATTAAATAATTGTGTTAATTAATTAATTTCATAATAACTATTTAAATTTTTATTATCTTTTTTATTAACTTATTATATTAAATTACTTAATCATTGATTTTATGTCTATCATTTTGATGATGTTCAACTCATATGTCTAAAATAAATTTGGTTCCCTGACTATGGTGAAAGAGTTAACTATTTTGTAATATATAGAATAATAATCCTGATATAATTATAATTTTTATACCTCAATTATACTTTTAAAACCCAACCATGAAACATGGTTATGAAATAATAACTATGTTATAATATTGGAGATGGTAGGATGTGTGTACATATTTGCAACACTTCCATTTTTCAAAGAACATTATGTAATGAAGGTAATAACTATTATATATTTAAATAATTATCATTATGTAATAAATTACATATTATTTCCTAAAATATTGTAACATATAACATCCTTGAGATGTGGTGACAAAAAATGAATCACATCACTTCGTGGAGGTGGTAGTCTACACGTACACATGAACAACATTATTATTTTTCAATGAGTGGAAGGTTAAAAATTAAATGATATAATATCTTTTAAGAATTATAAATATATCGTGAATAATACACACACACACACACACATATATATATATTAAGTCCATCATTATAACCATCCTTGAGAGGTAGTGATGAAAAACAAATTACATCGATTTCCGAGGCTGTAGTCCACCGTACACACAAATGATATATTATAAAAAATTCTAACCTAGGATCCACTTAACCCTTATCAAAATTTGGTGGGTCACATGGCCTCATGTGAGGCTCCCTATATTCTAGAGGTTCCTGACTAGTATTGAGTGTGTTAAGGTGGTTTAATGGGGATACTATACCCTCTACTCAGAGTGGACTAACGAATTTAACAATGAACATACAACAGTAACATAAGAATATATAAAAATAATTAATAATAAATAAGTGGAATAATAAATATAACTAAATATATGAATAATAATGAAAAAAATATTTGAAAGTGTCATATATATGGATTCATAGAATGCTATGTAAAAATGGAGAATAGGGAAAAAGAAGATATAAGCATGCTATACAAAACTACTAGAAGAACAAAAACTATTCCACACACATCTTATGTGAATGCATGGTCCCTTACTCCTATGATACAACCATAAGTAAGCATATTGACGACCTGTATAAGGGTGATTTCCCTTATGAATAAATACAGATAGATAATATTCTCGTGCACCATATGCATCCCGAGTAGGGTGTGTGATAAGAATATCACTAGGACAGGTGTCTACAACTAATCCATGAATTTATCATATCTAAATAGTGTATAGGAATATACAATTAATTAAAAATATTGAATAAGTAAATAACAACCCAAGTAGGTTTCAAAAAGACACCTAGAAGTTCTACCAGCTTCGGCTCATGGAAAAAATTAATGTCTAAAGAGTCACTATATATATAGTTATATATATAGTATAGTTATATATTTTATCCAATTATATGAAAAAAGTACTTTTGGATGTATGTGTCCATATACATATAACACTAGTGGTTAGCTAGACCGAGGCTTAACTTAGACATTAATGACTTTTCTAACCAGTCTATAATCTCAAACAATAGGGCAGAATCCCTACATCCTAATAAGAGTGTGAGACGTCATATAAGACACTTAAGTTGATGAGTGAGGCATCATTTAATAAATCAGACAAGGAATGTGTTGTGTGAAGCCCACATTCCAAATAGTGTCAATGGTGTGAGTCGTTATGCTCAACACTCGATGTAAGGAAGCAAGATACTAGAATTCTCATCAATCCCTTACCATCAAACCATATACATAAACAAGTGTATTACATTTATAACAAGATACATGAGGCAATAACCTCTCATGTATCTCATTATCCAAGATCAATCAACTATAAAGAGTTACTATTCCCAATGAGTAGTTTTATAAGAATAATAGAAGGGGAATTCATTCCACCCATTAGAATTCATTAAAAAAATCCATTTAATTTATTTAAGGAAAAAAACCATTCATCAAGAAGTCATTACATTCAATCTATTTCAATTAAACCAGTTTATTTTATTTGAGGAAAATCAATCCATCAAGCATAATATAGCCCATATAAAACCAACGAAAATCAAATTACCAATGCATAGAAGATTCATTTATAAGGATCAAAGGGTCATTAAAATGGTTTCATAGACATTAAGGGGATTGTGTACATGGGATGTTCCATGTCTTGGTAGGTTAAACACAAGGAAGTCACCCTTGGTTCAATAAAACATTCATATTACAAAGTAAATTAAATTTAAAAGCTATGAAATATTCACAGGAGGGATTGTATGAATATACACATTTAACCATAAAGTGAAATTCAACTTGTAAGACCCATGGCGTGACCATATAAGGGGTATAACACCTATAAATAACTAAATATGGATCAAAAGTTATATAACATGTAGGAATGATCAATTTTACATGATGGAATCAATTTAAATGGAATGATAAAAAACATTCAATGTGTGGAATAATGAAATAGCTACAATGTAATGAAAATCAAGTGGAAAATGATGTCACCACCTACCTCAAGCCAACAGATGACCCCTTTTTGATATTGGCCTCAGCTTTATATTAGGTGGGTAGAGATATGAGAAATGGTATTACACCATAATAATGGGGAAATGAGATTTCACCTAAATAGTGTGATGGATTCAAAGATAAACATGAATTAAAGGTAAAAGAAAGGAATACCATACCATAAACTATCCAATGATTCCTTCAAATCTCAATTTAGATGTCATACATGGAAGGTATATGAAATCCTAGATTGAGGAGGATGAGATGATATAAGGGAAAAAGAACAACCTTAGTCCCTAGAATGAGCAGTAAGAGAAAGAAAATTAGGTTTTTAGATTTAATAGGGGAGAATAGTCATTTCAAATTAAACTATAAGGGCACACAGTTTCGATGCACAGTTTTCCAAACCATGTGCCAACCGTGTTCCATTCACTTATATAGAGGGGAACCTCACATTATTAGGTGTATAGCTAATCAAACTACGAAAAAATATACAAAAAGGCTTCATCACAAAACCTACAATAGGTCGCATGGCTGGGAAGCTGGGGACAGATGGTTACAGAGAAACCTTACGGCACCTATTGCCCTATGGTCTGCAATCGCAGAATTTCATAGAAACTATGTTGGCTATGTTACACGGTTTTTATTAAACATTGTTCCGAGACTTTTTTTCATTTTTCAGATCCAATATTCAAATGAGACTCAAGAACACTTGTGACCACCTTGACTTGATTACTCATCATTACAAGGGAATCTTAAATAAATTTAAAATGAAAAAATAATTATCTGTACCGTCAGGTAATGAAAGGTTGTTACAACCTCCCTTCCTTTAGGAATCTATTCCCTAAGTTAGAATTATATTGGTAAAGAGGTATCAAAAATGAAGAGCTATGTCCAAGGAGCTCGTATATAAGCTTCCAACTCCATGGTTTAGTCCTATATCTAGTCGTGCTTCCATAGATCCCGTACCAATAGAACAAACCTACCTTAGAGTGTCTTCATGATCCTATCAACAATATGAATAGGATACTCCTCAAACGAAGAATCTAAATATAGTTCAAACTCATTTTGACAGAAGATATTTGATGAGTATAGATACTATCAGTGAAGATCATACAAACAAAAGACATCATACATTGACTGGTATTTCATTGGATGTTCTAACCGGTACACCAATGGATAGATCCATTTCACAACCCTAAAATTTATAATGAATCTCAATGATAGATTAATATTCATCCCATTATGTTTATTCCCCAGCTTGGGTGACACTCGCAAAAGAACATAGTCTCTGAACTCGAACACAAGAGGTCGTTGTCGTCTGTTAGCATACAATTACTGTTTGAATTGAGCTATCATAATATGATTTTTGATCATCTTAATTTACTATAATATATCATGTACTAGATTTGGTAAAAAAAAATCTACCTAACTGACCTCTATCCAACAAATATATTAGTATAAAGGCCTAACATATAAAGGTTCATAAGGATCCAACTCAATGGTAGCCTAAAATATGTTATTTAAATTGAATTCCACAAGGGGAATGTGTTTCTCCCAGTAATCTCCTATATCAAGGAAACATGAAAAAATCATGTCCTCTAGCACAAAAATAGTAAAACCTGTCTGTCCATAGGTCTGTGGGTGATAGTCCATTCTCAGAAGAAACTTTGTACCTACGTCCTTCTCTAACCCCTACTAATATCATTAACTAAAATGATCATCTATATTAGAAATGATTGAATGAAGAGCTCCATGAAGATATAAAACCTACCTGATGTTCAACCATTCTATATCACTTACTGAGAAAGTATCTCGAACACATAAGAAACATGAAACCTTCATCAGATGATCAACAACAACCCACACCATATCATTTCCAAGAGGTTATTCGGGTAATCAATCCATAAAGTGCGTCACAAAATCATCCCATATCCACATAGAAATGAAAAATAGTTTTACAAGCCCTTCAGATGATGATGTTCTTCCTATACCTTTTGACAGGTGGAACATCAAGCGACGAATATAGAAATCTCCCTTTTAATACAAGGCCATCTATACTGGCACCATATATCTCTATACATTTTGGTTACACCAGGGTGAAATGAACATTATGATTCATATAATTCCCATATCATTTCCCCTATGATGTCTACTTGGACCCATAAACACCCATGAAATAGTATGGTATCATCTCCATCCACGGTCTAACTTGAAGATGTGTGGTCTTATAAAACGATTTCCATTAGGACGATATCCCCAGGATCAGATAATTTCCTCATTATTACCCATTCTATAAGAGTGGAGGTCATGAATATGGTTGATAGGATAGTATTACCATGGTCCTTCTAATACTCAAAATTAATCTCCATGAAAAGGCCATAAAATTCCGATATCTATTGGGGTCCTGTGAGACCTGTGTTTGAGTCTTCTGGCTCAGAGCATCATCCACAAAATTTCCTTTACCAGGTGTGTATGAGTTCTTGAAATCAAATGACTGTAGGTACATAACCCACCTATACTACCTGATATTCATTTCTCATTGTGTAGTGATGTAATTGAGGATTTTATGATATGTGAATACCACAAAACTCTCTCCAATAAATAGTGTCTTCAACATCATAAGGCATGCACAACAATAGCGAGGTCGAGGTCGTGCATTGGGTAATTCTTCTCACATTGCCTCAACTAATGTGTTCCGTACGTAACACCTTACTGATACTGTGTTATAAAAAATTCAAATTGATACATTATGAATTATAGTAAATGATATAGCTCGTTCATGTATCTAGAAAAATAAATATCAATGTTTAAGTCCCAAAGCCCTTCATCTCTAGAAAGGATACATTACTAGCTTCTAAAAAAATTAATTTCCACCATTAGTTTTCAAGACAATGAGCGATACTATAAGATGCAAGAAATCTTGGATGAATAATGTGTAATATTTGGCTAGACACAAGAAACTTGGAATATCATAGATTTTCTTGGGAAACTCCCATGAAACTATAGCTCTCACTTCTCTAGGTCAACAAATACTCTTGACTCCAAGATGATATGACCCAAGAAGTGGAATTTTTCAATACAAAGGTAGAATTTGCTTATATTAGAATAGATAAAATTCATTATCATTGTATTCAAAATGATCTTAATATGGGTTGAATGGTTGCGTCTGGACTGTGAATACACCAAGATATCATCAATAAAGACTATTATAAATGAATCCCAGTATGGGTGGAAAAAAAATTCATAAGAGACAGAGACTACCAGTTCATTCTTGATTCCAAAAAACATTAAGAGGTATCCATATAGACCAAAAATTCACTTCAATGTTGTGTGATGTATATTTAAATTATTGGCATGCATCTACTAATAGCTCGACCCCATGTCTATTGTTAAAAAAACATTCTATCCTCAGAGCTAATCAAAGAGGTCATCTATTATAGGAACTGGATACCGGTTCTTTATCATTATCTAGTTCAAATTATGGTAATAAATATAGATCCTAAAGGTACCATATGTCTTCTTTTTATAAATAAATATTGAACCCCAAGGAGAATTGCTGGGCATATGAAGCCTTTAACCTCAAGATCTTAAAATTGATTCTTGAGATCAAAAAACTCTTCAGGTGCCATCATATAATATGGAATGATCACTGATACTAGTTTTTCAAAAATAACAATATTAAAATCTACCACCCACATGGTATGAATACCATAAATGTCTTAAAGAAAGAGTTATTTGAAAAACTCCACTACAAGAGGAAAAACAATATGTTGTAACCCCTAGTTAACCTAGAAAATATTGACGATTGGAGCTATCTCATTTATCATCCTCTTATACTTGGGCCCATATCACAAATTTTACAAATCCCATTATCCCTTATGAGTGTGATTAATTCCCTTTGGTGATGCAAACATCACCCTTCGATAATAACATCCAATATGGAAACGATAAGAAATTAACCAATCCATCATGAAGATCACATCAAATACTTTCATCTCAAGGATGAAATGATACCATATGAAAAGGTTACTGCCTAATACAAGGGGTAAATCCTTACAATTAATGACACCATCTGATAGGATACCTAATAGGGCATTTAAAAACAAAACACCAAAAAAGTGTTTGATCTTGAGGCCCAGACTTACCATTATATTCTTAGATATAAGTGAGTGATACACACTTGTGTCAAATAAATAAGACACTACAATGAAGGATACTAGAATAATATCATGTATAGTAGAAGGTATGATACTCTTATAATTTGGATTAGGCTAGTCTGCATGTAACTTGCTGGTACCATGGCCCTGATTCACTACCTAACTACCCTTAGCAATCCCACTCTATTGGTGTAGAGAATCGTAAGTCAGACTACCTCTTCCTTCTCTGCCACCTTTGAAAGATTGGTCAGTGGTGTTCAAGATACCTAACAGTCATGATGCTACTGGTCCCACCCTTGATCAAGGTGTAGAAGTAGATCCTTACTCACTAGGTAGTTATGGGATCATTCTACCGAAGAGATGAATATACGACATCATACCACAACCTCTGTAAAATAGTGGTTCCTGCAGGAACAATGTGTTTTTATACCCTAGATTCCCAAACTGGCGATAGATCATAAAAATATCTGAGTGTGGAACCAGACTACCTGTACCTCTTTGAGTTTCCACAAAACAACTATTGCTTCCACTATAAGTACCACTAAAACTATAGTTTATGAACCACACCGACTCATTCTATTAGTTTCTTTCAGATTCACCTTTGCATTAAGGGCCTAGTTGACGATTTCAAAAATAGAAATCAACCAGAATACTTACATGTGACTGGATTCTGTAAACCAACCCATCCTTGAATGTCATAGTGGTCATAAGGTAATCACCCACTAGAGTAGAAGTGAACCATTGTAGCTAATTGAAACAAGCAGAGTATTCCATAACATACATACTTCCCTACAGTAGGTTCATGAATTCTCTAGCTCAGTCCTCCCTCAATGATTGTGGAATGATTTTAGAATAGAATATGTTCTGAAATTCCACCCAGACCATATCATGGTATCAAACCACCTAGTTGATAAAACCCCACCATTGCTTGGCAGAATAACACAGCTTACATGTTTCTAGTTTTACCCTCCACTCTAGAGGTGTCTCCAGATTCTCTAAAACATATAGCATGGCCTTGTGCCATTACTAAACAATATCTAGTCTGCAATCCCCCATGAAGGTGAGAGGGTTTTACAACTAGAATTCCTGAGTCAACTCTTCCATACTTGGGTAAGTTCAAACTAAACCATACATATTCTATATTATTCATTAAAAACCTCACAAAATTGGGAATTAGTGTCCATATAGAGTATAAAAAATGGGTACTTGGGTGGTAATGCAGGAGGATTCACTAGAATCTTAGGGTATGCCACCTTTGATGCATAGTCATCACTGCCTTCAAGTCTTGTTTTCAGAGGATCTCATGGTGTCATGATACTATAATGCTGAACACATGAATCATAAGATATTTAATTGGTTGAGAAGATTGAAAATAGAAGCTTAGATAGGTATAAGCCTTCTTATTAGAATGATCACACCTATCTACCTACTCAACAAGCCCGGTTTAGGAAGTAGAAAGTCCAAAATGCCATATGAACGTAAGAGACACCCCAATACCCACTACTAGGGTTGAGTTCAGGTCTAAGTATCTATTTCACATGTATAATACAACATATTTAACCTTATAATTCATATTCATTTTGAATTTATGCTTGTTCAGTTATGTAAATCACTTTAAATGGATGAATTAAGTGGATTACCATTTTTGATCCATAAGTGTGCATACTCTTTATGAACCAAAATATTCTATCCACTTAAACCACTCCATAACACATTCCAGCACATGAGACCAATGTTTCAGGGATCAAGGTGACATAATTGAATTCTTAATGTGTCTTCTTATACATACTATTGAAAACATTGTTAGGCCAAGGTATGAAATTTGAGTGTTAGTCATTTTTCCCAATATCTGTAAGAAGCATCGACACAATTCAATAAATATTTATGGAACTATAAATATGAAACTGGAAAATGTATTATAAAAATATACTTGACATTGAAAAATCCTTGGAATATTAGTCTTATTATTCCAAATAATGATGCATGGTCTGATGCAAATCTATCATCTCATCTGGGCATAGTGAGGAAATCATCATTGCAGAATAACAATAATAATAATATTATAAATCACATAAATCAATAAATGATGAAGTCTTGTCAACCATAAATATCATAGTCAATAATAAAAATTAACCATACCATGTAATCTGTGTTTCCCCTGTATGTGGGTTAGCTATGTCTATGAACATGAATCATTACAAATTCATTTAACTTCTAGTGTTATGTATGATGCCAAAATATTAAGATAAATAAAAATATACCCTTTATACCATGTTGTAACATCCCGAACCGGGATCCACATAAAAATTTTCTTGAGCCAGTGGGTCACATGGCCTCATGTGCACCTCCCCGTACACCAGAGGCTACCGACTAGCAGTGAGGTTATAAAGGTTGTTCAGTGGAGAGACTATACACTCTTATTATAGTGGAACAACGAATATAACAATGAGAATATGAAATTATTTGAAGCATAAATGAATGAACTGATTGATAAAGTAGTAGTAGAATAAATAGAATTGAATAGTGGAACAATAATCAGAATCCTCTATGGAAGTTTCATATATATGGATGCATTTCATGCTATGTAAAAAAGGGGAAAAATGTATAAGAAGATAAAAAAAATTTATACAAAACTTCACGAAGAACCAAAATATATCCATGAGCATCTCGAGAAAATTTATGATCCTCTGCTCCGAATAACCAACTATAAATAAGCATAATAATATCCTATTAAAGGGAGATTCCACTTATCAATACATACATACATATAATATTCATGGGTACCTAAGGAATCTCATGTAGTGGGTGAGATGAAAATATAATTATGTCACTGCCAACAATGTCTACACAAAATCCAACCAGTTCTCATAATAAAAAAGTTTTAAGGCATATATACTTAGTTAATAGTAATGAATAAGTAAACAACAACCCACTTGGGTTCTGAAAATAAAACTGGTGACTGTACCAATATGGATATTGGCTACAATAGAAGTATTAACTATCAATATGTATATAAAATAATAATATTTATATATATATATTATAATTATATATTTCATCCACCAATATGAATGAAGTACATGCATACATAAGTGACCATATACCTGGAATACTAGTTGTTGGCCGGACCTGGGTCTAACTCATACGACCATTACTAGTCTAATAAGACTATAAGATCAAACAATATGGTACATTACTTACATCCCAATGATAGTGTGAGACATTATGCACAACCCTTAGGATAGTGAGTGAACCATCATGTCATCACTCGAACATGGAATGTGGCACGTCATGCCAACTATCCTAAGAGTGTCAATGGTGTGAGACTTCATGCTTATCATACGATCTATGGGAGTGTGATACCAACATGATAAACAATACCTTACCATCATACTATATCCATAAAAAGAATTATTACATTTATAATATGATTCATGATGCAACAAACTATAATACCCCATGATTCAACGGTACAATTCTCTTTGAATAATACAATAGCTTGCGTTGTACGCAACTTCGAGTTTTAACACACCACAAGCAACCAAACTAGCAGTTATGAATTGTAATACCCACTTTTTAATATTTTAATTTTTTTAATCAAAATGGCCATATTTTTAGGATTCAGAAAACCAATAGTAGCTTTGGGTAATTTTTTGTATTTTTCTGAAAACTATTAGTTTTTGATAAATAGTGAAAACACTGCGTTATTGTTTAAAACATACTTTTTATTCATATAATTATTTATTTTAAATAAATTTATTTTAAGTCAAAATAGATACATAATACCTATATAAGTTCAATGTAATTAATTGATGTAAGTTTATAATAAAAATAGATGTATAAACTTTTATTGAAATTTTTAACGTCTTTTACCCACCTTCTAGGCACGTTAGCAAATTTTCATAAAATATAATTTTACCACTTTTGTGAATTTAATTTCCAAAATCCAAGAGACAGGGTTGACATCATTAAATAAAATATTATTCAATAGGATGAAAATAATTTTTGGTGAATAGTAACTTTTGAATTTTATTTAACAGAGTTAAAATTAAATATGTTAATTAATGGTAAAAATAATATTATAATTACCCTAACACATATCGTAATTCTATTGGATAAGTGTTTTTAGACAAAAATAAACCTTAGAAATAAAATATGATCATTTTGGTCCACGTGGACTATATTAGGACATTTATTATTATTTTATTTAAAGATGAGTTAAAAGTGTTAAATTCAAATTTTCATAACTAAAATTTTTTTAATATAGGGTTATAAATAATATTAATTAAACTATAAATATTCATTAAAAATATAAAAATATTTCCTACAAAATGATATATTTTTTATAATCATTATAAATTAAATAATTAATTTTATTTATGACAGAATGATGATGCAGTAATTACCTTAATAATGAAATATTAGAAAAATTGATATTATATATATCCATATAAATGTAAATTGAGACCTTTGATGAATTAAACTAATTTTATAGGTTAATATGACATGTTAGGGTTGATTAAATAAAATATTTTCAAACTGATAATGTTGTTATGACTTTCACAAAAACAAAATAACTAATAGATTCAAAACTGACATAAATGATTTAAAAAATACTATATTATTAAATGATATAATATTACTAAAAATCTAAAGATCAGACAAAGAACATAGAAAATTTTATATATGTCAAAAATTAACCACTTGGGTTTCACATGACATTTTATAATATGTCTATTAACTATTTATTAAAATAATTCTAGAATACATTGTAAAAGTTAAACTTTTTAACTAAGAATTAAAGCTAAATGATAAATTTAATATGGTGACATAAAACTGTCTAAAACCTATTTTTTGAGAGTTTTTCGACCCAGAACCACCTTATCCTATAAATAAATCTATTTTCAGCAACTATAAACTGAATATTATTGTATAATAAATTAATATTTCTAGTATTTCCTATAGTAACCCTCACCTATCTTATTAAAGGGTTCTCCCCCTTCATTAAAAATAACAACTACAAAGACATTTGGATTGATAAAACCCAGCTTAAATATATTCCCAACTACCCTCATTTCATCTTAGATGCCTTAGATTGATCATAAAGCCGACCTAAGGATCCATTTTGATTAAATCAAATGGAAGCATTCGAAGAAGAGGTAATAATTTCATCACCTCTTTCAATGATCATTTCTTCTTCCACTTACTATTTCTTTGTTGTTTCCAAACCAAAATAATAAATCCAGTACCTTCTACATACTATGATTTTATTATAAATATGGTACAACCATATTCATTATTCTATCCATCCTATGAATGACAAAGTCACTATACGTGCGTACGTACGACTTACAGTCTCCACGTCGTGGTGTAGTTTTTTATTCAACACATATTTATTTGCATGGGTATAAAAATGAGTATAATTGATGTAAATAATTAATATAACAATTTAATGAATATTTATATATGATATACCATCCAAATATATTTGATTTTACCATTAATAGGATGGTATTATCGCTCGTGCGTACGTACGGATTACCGTCTCCAAAAACGTGATGAGATTCATTCCCCATCACAACCATTGAAGAATAATTTGATTTTTTTTAATAAAAATAATTTTTAATAACCTAATACCATTATGGATATGAATCTAATACATCCTATCCATATAAAAACATTACATAGATAGAAAATCATATAATGTAAAACGAATCAGTTAACAACCGAAAAAATGATACTGCTGAAATATTATTAGAAGATCATATATAATATCATATTTATGTATAAGGTTCTTGTATAATTTAATAACAATTATTTGAATATTATAAAAGAGTTTTCTGTACCCTTGACAAAAAAATGTACACGGTAAGGGTTAAATTTATAATATCTTTATTATTTGAGGTTGTTTATATGTGAGTATCTACTGGGACATCTTTAACATCCTCATCCGTGTTTCCTAAAAATGTATTTCAAAACATTTTATCTATTTCATAGAATATTGGTTAAATTCATTTATACCCTTCTAGGAATTTTTATAAAATGTTTTGAAAGGAATCCTTCCATCATTTTCCAAAGAAGGTACTTTATGTCCTTTTTGAAAAATTATGGTAAGAATGTTTTTTAACGTATACCGTGGGTGCACCTATTTTCCATAGTTATAGAACCTTTTAAGCTTACCTTATAAGTTTATAATAATATTTTCAAAATAAATGTCTTCTTTTATAATTATGTGACTTTTAAATGATTTCAAAATAGAAATAGATATTTCTCTCAAATAGTTTTGATTTCATCTATTTTAATATCCTTTGATGGATTTTACACTTTTTTGAAGTTGATTTATTAATATACACTAATCCATATTTTATAGAAGGTTTTTTGAAATGTTTTAATGTAGTTGTGTTATATATATACTATTCATGGTTTATTGTTAATGTAATATCACTTCGTATGCTAGTTTTAATAAGAATGTTTATGTTATGTTTCAATAGTTTAATAAGAGGAATGCATTGGACTTAGTAAGTGATGGGTGGAGCCCAGTATAGCTCTTCGATGCATTGGTAGGTCTCATGAGATAAGATTTTGTCTTGGAACAAGGCCTTGACAAAATCATATTTTTAGTCTTGGCACGTGGCGTGGACTATTTTGTTATGATGTCCGACATTATGCATTCCATCATTATGAAATTAACTATTGATATTACATGTGATTTCTTAACTAGTATAAAATCCATGTAAATAATTAGATTGAATTATTTTATTAATATTTTCCATATTAAACTGATGTTTATTTTTTAAAGGCTAGTGTTTTAGTCTTATAAATTCCCTTAAATGTTTATTCTTATTTATGATAGTTTTCTCTATATTTTTATCTTTATTAATCATTTGAGCTCACCCCTTTCTATGTTTTATTTTTCCCACGATGTGAAGAAGCATATTAAGATTAAACTATAAAAATAGGTTACAAGATATGAGTGTGCTCAAAAGGGACACAATGTTGTTGTTTTTCTATTTCATAATGTAATGTAAAACTTATATATGTATGTAGTAATTCCATGGCTAATAAAATAATCGCTCTTTGAAGACTTGATCTATTATGATCATGAAAATGTTATATAATAATGCACTAATGTTGGATATCTATGGTCGGGGTGTTACAATTGGTTTTAAAGGAAGTTTAGTACAATCCTTGAAAACTAGATTTAGAAAAACATTTATTAGAGAACATTAACCTAAGATAGAATTTGAGGATTAGTATAGAAGAACTTCATAGAATTCATGTAATTTAGAGATTTTTTGAATTTTCCAATAAATACATCCCTATTAGGAAACTAGAAGGTAGAGGTGGCTTTGGCACAAATGTCCCTAGGAGTGAAAACTCCGACAAAGAGTTTTGGGCTTGACCTGAGGTATCCTGGTACAAAACAAAGGGCCTTTCTACACTCTTGGTTAGGAAACTCCAAGGGAATATGCTTATACTAATTCAAATTTTCTTCAAAAAAACATTATGAAGGAATTATGATAAAATACCGCCTAAAAGAAAACATTTTTTTATGACTATTCATTTTAAACATAAACTGTTCAATTTATGTTAGGTATTTTACAAGTTTGTAATTATGTATTGCGATTCGTAAACTAATCTAGTGTATGAAATTGTTTAGAAATGGTGCATAGTAGATGGAATGAAAACTGAATCAACACACAAAATATATATAGGGATTTACCTCATTCTCTAGATAATTATATTGGAGGTGGTGATGCAAAGAGTGCTAAAACAATTATAGCAATATTGGGATTACTCACTTAGGTTTTGAATAATAACCATACCCATATAGATCACCCTGATACACAACATAGAGGATCAATTTTAGAATGCTTCATGAGGAAACAAACACCAACATTTAATTGTACTACAAATCCATTTGTAGATGAGCAATTGATAAGTTTCTTAGAGAAAACATTTCAAGTATTGGGGAGTAGCGAAATGGAAAATGTTGTCATTTCATTTTATCACCTCAAAAGAGATGACAATAAATGGTGGTCATTGATTCAAGACACAAAGATATATGAATAAGTTCAAATATATAAAGGAGGGATTTTGAAGATTTTTTCTTAGAAAAATACCTTTCTCGTCACCATTGTGCAGATATGGAAAGGAAATTTTTGAGTCTAAGGAAAAGGAGGTGGAGAATGTCTCAATGTATGAGGCTAACATTACAAGGTTATAAAGGCATCCAAAATATTATATACATATACCAATGAGTAATATTGATCAATGTTTTGATGGTTTAAAACCATTTCTCTCTCGAGCATTAGTCTCAAAATCCTTATCATCATACAAAGATATTGTATAATGGGCTATCAAGATAGAAAATGAATTTTATAAATCATATGACTATAAATAAAAGAAGAATAAGAAGAGATCTACTAAACACTCTGGAAATAGAAATAAGGGTAAGGAGGGAAAAGTTGAATTTTTATCCTACAATAAATGTGGGAAGAAACACCCCAGTACTTTCTTGAAGGGAATGGGAGTCTGTTAAAAGTGTGGTTGAAAAGGACACCAAGATCTTGATTGCAAGGGAAAGAAAGAGTCTATCAATGATGAATGATAAAAATGTAGATAAATGGTGAATTATGCAAATGAATTTCCTATGTGCCAATGAATCTTACCTCAGAAAAGGAAAAGGGAGGAAGGACAAGCTTATGTGATCACAACAGCTGATGTTAAAGCTTCAAATGACGTAGTGGTAGGTAATTTATGGTTTCCTCAAATCTAACCAATGCTTTATTTGATTCTGAATACTCGTATTGTTTCATATCTTCCCATCTTTCTATGAAAATATGATATTTCCAATTTTATTTAACTAGGGAGTTGTCAGTAAAAACACCTAAGGTATGTATCATTGCAAAAATGTTTTGTATATCAGTTCTAATTAGGGAATATAAACGTTATTTATCTAATGATATCATCATCATACACATGATTTAATTTTATATAATCCCTGGTATGGATTGTCTTTCAAAACTATGATGTGAAAATTTATTTTAAGAAGGAATAGGTTACAATTTTCAATGATGATAATGAGTACCTGATCTTTAGAGTAAAAATGACACCATTTTATTCTCATCTATATCCTCCACCAGTATCTCCAATAAATTTGATTATTGTGGAGGAAGAGAATTAAATAACTATGGGTGAATAAAGGAATGTTAAAATAAATGATGTACCTATTATGAAGGAATATGTTGATGTGTTTCCAGAGGATTTACTTGGACATCCTCCAAAATGAGAAATTGAGTTTTTCATTAATTTAATTCCTAGTTAATGGGCTATATCAAATCCCCATTATAGGATGGCCATTGTAGAATTAGTGTAACTAAATAAATAACTAGATGAATTCAGTAATAAAGGATTTATTCTCACTTGTGTTTCTCCATGGAGATCCACTGTTATTTTTGTTAATAAGGAAGATTGATCTATGAGGTTGTGTATTTACTACAAGGCGATCAATGATATATGAATAAAGAATAAGTATCCTCGAACTCACATTGATGAGTTATTATTTCAACTTTATTGAGATCAATATTTTTCAAAGATTGACATTCGATCTGGATATCCTCAGTTGTGTGTGTATAAGGAAGACATTCCTAAGACGTCATTTCATACTAGGTATGAGCATTACCAGTTTACAGTAATGCCTTTTGGACTAACAAATACACCCATAGTCTTCACAGATCTACTGAATAGTGTCTTCAAGGTATATCTTGATAAAATTTTAGTGGGATTTATTGATGATATCTTAGTTGACTCAAATTGCTATTAAGGACATGAAAATCACTTGTGCCATATTCTAAAGAGTCTTAGAAGAAATGAATTATGTGAGATGGTTAGTAAGTGTAAATTTTGGCTTCAGGAGATTTCATTTCTGGGAAATATTATCTCTAAGGATAGAATCTATTTCGACCCTTCTAAGACAAGATAAATACAAGAAAGGACAAGACCGATGACTATAACCGAGGTACGCAGTTTTATTCATTATCCGATTTTTATCCACATTTCATCCAAGATTTTTTCTAATTAGATAACCCATTAACCAATGTCACACTGAAAGGGGTTAATTTTGTTTGGACCAAAGAGTGTGAAGAATGTTTTGATGAATTGAAGAGAAGATTATTCTATCATCCTATCTTGACTCGACTATTGGGGAATGATGGGTTTGTTTTTTATAGGGATGATTCAAATAAAGGACATGGTTGTGTCCTCAAATAGAATGATAGAGTTATTTCCTATGCATTATGATAGCTAATAATTCATGAAAAAAACTATCCCACTAATGATCTTGAGTTACCAGCTATAATTGATTATTTGAAGATATGGAGACATTATATCTATGGTGAAAAATGTCAGATATATACTAATCACAAGAGTTTGAGTTTTATTTTCTCCCAGAAAAAACACAACATGAGGAAAAGGTGATGGATTGAAAAACTAATGGATTATGATTTCACTATACAATACCACATGGGTATGTCAAATAATGTGGTAGATGTTTTTGGAAAAAAGGATCATGGAGTTTTGAACAAGTTGAGACTTGAAAGGGATCATATGTTCATGGATCTATTAAATACGGATATGGAAATAATCATGGAAAGTGAAACATCAATAATTTTTCTAATATATTTCAAACTATCTTTACAAAAAGGTTAAAAAGTTTTCAAACTGATGATGAGGAGTTCTAAAAGAAAATTAAAGCTATGAATGATGGGTGATTTATTGACTTCGTATATGAAGATGAAATTTTGAAATATTGGAGGAGGATTTGTATTCCCAATATACCTGATCTAAAAATGGAATTATGGGATGATGCTCATAGCTCAAATTTCACTATACACCCTGGTATCACTAAGATGTATATATATTTTATGAAACATTTTTTTGGGACAATATAAATATGGAGGTTGCTATTTATTTTTCAAGATGTATGGTTTCTCAACCGGTGAAGTCTGGAAGGCAATATCCTAGAGGAGTCATGCAAGCTTTTCCCATACCTGAGTAGAAATGGGATGATATAACGATGGACTTAGTCATGGGGATACCAATGAATCTTAAACGAAATGATGCAATATTGGTCATTGTTGATCGTATTACCAACTCAGATCATTTTCTTCATATAAGTGAAGATTTATCACTTAAACATTTAGCAAGAATATATGTTAATAAAGTTGTAATATTACATGGAGTACCCCTAAATATTGTTTCTAATCATGATCCTTGTTTTACATCAAGATTCTGGAAATGTATTTAGAAGGCCCTAGATTCTGAACTTCATTTGAGCACTACATACCACCCTCAAATCGATTGAAAATCAGAAAGGACTATTAAAATCTTATAAGACTTGTGGAGATCCTGCTCACATGACTTTCAAGGTATGTGGGATCAAAATTTACCTATGGTATAATTTTAATATTAAAATTGCATCCATTCAAGTATTAAGATGTCACCATATAAAGCATTATATGGAAAGAGATGTCACCCACCAACTTTTTGGGATGTTGTTGGTGAAAGAAAACTTGTAGTCCCAAAACCTATTGAGGAAACAATGGAAAAGGTGAAGATTATCCAAACCCACATCAATTTATCTCAATGTAGGCAAAAGATCCATATTGATAACTTTAGGAAGGAATTGGAATTTCAAGTAAGAGATCATGTTTTATTGAAGGTATCTCCATGGAAGGGTGTTATACGATTTAGTAAGAAGTGTTAATTAAGTCCTAGGTACATCAGAGCTTTTGAAATTATAGAATGAACAGGAGTTTTTGCTCACTATTTGGAAATGCCTCCAAGTCTATCCAAAGTTAATGATTTGTTCCACATATCACTATTGAGAAAATACATGCCTAACCCAACCTATGAAAAAATAGAATTGGAACCTAATGTTTCTTACTTTGAAGAGCCTATCAAGACTCTTGACACCCGAGAACAAGTGCTGAGAAACCAGACGACTCATCAAGTAAAAGTTCCATGGAGAAACTATAAGATGGAAGAGGCAATATGGGAACCCGAGGACCATATGATGAAGAACCACTCAAATCATTTTATGCAGTAGTTTTCTTGAAATTTTGAGGATGAAATTATTTTAAGGAGGAAAAAATGAAACACCCCAAGATTCCATGATTAGTTTCCCTTTGAATAATACAATAGTTTGTGTTGTACGCAACATTGAGATCTAACACACCACGACCAACCAAACTAGCAGTTATGAATAGTAATACCAATTTTTTGAATTTTTATAAATTTTAATTATCAAAATGTACTTCATTTTTGGATTATTAATCTCAAAATTAGATTACCGTGAAGTTTTGGAATTTTTCTGAAAACACTCAATTTTTGATGAATAGTGAAAAACACAACATTAATATTGAAAACCTTGTGTTTATTTAAATAATTATTGATTTTAATTAAAATTATTTTAATTAAAAATTTATACAAAATACCTATATTATTTCAATGTAATTCATTGATTTCATTTTATAATAAAATTATATGTATAAAATTTTATTTAACCTTTTAACATTTCTACCCACTTTCTAGGTACGTTATAAAATTTTCATAAAACTTAATTTTACCACTTCTATGAATCGAATTTCAAAATCTAAAAGACATCATTTACATTGGAAAGTTAAATTTTATTCAATATGTTGAAAATAATTTTGGGTGAATAGTAACTTTTGAATTTTATTTACCACAGCTAAAAGTAAATAGGGTAATTAAAGGTAAAAAGAATATTTTAATTACCATAACACGTGTACTAATTCTATTGGATAAGTTTTTATCGACCAAAATCATTGTTAGGAATAAAATATGATCCTCTTTCTCTAGTTGTATTAGATTAGGTCATTTATTATTAATTTATTTAATGAAGAGTTAAAAGTGACAAATTCGAATTTTCATAACTAAAAATTTTTTAATAAAGGTTTATACATCAAATAAATTTTATAATAAATATTCATTATAAATATAAAAATAATTCCCACATAATGGTAGTTTATTTATAATTTTTATACATTATATAATTAAATTTATATATGACACAATGATGATGCAGTAATTACCTTATTAATGAATATTAAAACAATTGATAATATAAATATCCAAATAAAAGTACATTTAGACTTTTTATGCATTAAACTAATTTTATAGGTTAATATGACTAGTTAGGGTTTATGAAATAATTTTTTTCAAGTGATAATGTTTTTATGACTTTCACAAAAACAAAATACCATATATTGTCAAAACTTTCATAAATGAGTTTTTAAAACATATAATATATTATTAAATGACATAATATTACTAAAAATATAAGGTTTAGAAAAAGGACTTCGATAAGATTATATATGTAAATAATGAATTTTTAGGGGTTCACTTGGATTTTATAGTAACTTTATTAACTATTTATCATAATAATACAATAAGATATGGTAAAAGTTAAACTATTTGTCTAAGAGTTAAATCTAAAAGATAAAGTAAATATGGTGACCTTAACCTATATAAAACCTACTGTTTGAGAGGTTTTTGACCCATAATCACACCTTATCCATGAAAGAAATCATTTTTAATCCATTATAAATAGAATATGACTTTATAATAAATTAATATTTCATGCATTTCCTAAAGTTACCCTCACCTCTCTTATAAAAGGGTACTTCCCCTTCTCTCAAAATCACACCTCCAAATCCATTTGGATTAAACAAACCCTACTCGAATATCTTCCAAACTACCCTCAATTCATCTTTGTGACCTTAATTTTATCATAATGCTGACTTAATGATCCTTTTTGATCAAATCAAAAGGGAGAACCCAAAGAAGATGTAATAATTACTTCACCTCTTTCAATGTTCTTTTCTGCTTCCACTTCCACTTTCTTCGTTGTTTCCATACCAAAATAATAAATCCAGTAAATTCTAAATACTATGATGTTATTATAAATATGGTACAAACCTATTCATTATTCTATCCCTCCTATGAATGACAAAGTCACCATACATGCGTACACAAGTCTTACCGTCTCCACGTCGTGGTATAGATTGTTATTCAAAGCATACTTATTTGGATGGGTATAAAAATTAGTATAATTGATGTAATTAATAAATATAACAATATAATGATTATTTATATGTGACATATAATCCAATTACATACGATTTCACCATCAATAGAATGTTATTGTCACCCATGCGTACATATGGATTTCCATCTCCCTGAACACGATGAAATTCATTCTCTGTCATAACCATTCAAGAATAATTTTCATTTTATGAATAAAAGTGTTGTTTAATTACTTAATACCATTATGTAAATGAATCAAATACATCCTATCAATAAAAACATGACTTTCGTAACAGAACAAATAAAGGAAAATGAATCAGTTAACACCTGAAACAATGATACTACTGAAATATTATTAGAAGATTATATACGAGGTTAACATACTTTTGACCAAGGAAAAGTACATGGTAAGGTTTAATTTTACAATCTCTTTATTATCTGAGGTTGTTTATATGTGAGTATCTACTGGGACCTCTTTATCATACACATCCATGTTTCTTAAAAAATTATTTCAAAAAAAATTATTTTTTCGTTTAATATGGATTAAAGTCATTCATACCCTTTTTTGAATTATTATAAATTTTTTTGAAAGGAATTTTTCCATCATTTTCCAAACAAGGTACTTTATGATCTTTTCAAAAAATTAAGGTAAGAATGTTTTTTTAAAATATATGGAAGGTTCATCTATTTTCCACTGTTATAACACAATTGAAGCTTCCCTTACAAGATTATAATAATATTTTTAAAATATTATTTTATTTTATAATAATGCGATTTGTAAATGATTTCAAAAATGAAGGATATATTACCCTCAAATATTTTTGATTTCATATTTTTTAACATCGTTTGATAGAATTTACACCTGTTTGATGTTGATTTATTATGACAAAATCTTCCATATTGTATTGAAGGTTTTGTGATATGTTTGAATTTGGATATGTTATTTTATACCATTCATGGTTTATGGTTAAAGTATTAACATTTCTTATTCTATATTTTATAGTAATGTTTTTTTTAGTTTCATCCTTTTTATATGAGGAATGAATTGGAAAATGTAAGTGATGGGTGGATCTTGCTATAGATCCTTGATGCATCGGTAGGTCTCCTGAGACAAACTAGTGTCTTGGCACAATGACCTGATAGAATCTTATTTGTAGTCTTGGCATGAGTCTTTGACTATGTAGTTATGATGTTTGACATTATGAAATCCATCATTATAAAATTAGCTATTAATATTACATATGATTTTTCAACTAGTAGAATATCCATTTGAATAAGTAAATAGAATTGTTTTATTTATATTTTCCATATTATACTGAAGTATTTGTTTAAAATGAATTTTTAGACTTATAAATTCCTTAAATTTTTATTCTTATTTATGATAGTTTTCGCTATATTGTTATCCTTAGTGAGCATCTGAGATCACACTTTTCTATGTTTTATTTTTCCAAGGATGCGAAGAATTATATTACTATTAACCTGAAGGAATAGGCTAAGGGATATGAGTGTGTTCAAAAGAGACACAATGTTTTTGTTTTTCCATTTCATAATGAAATGTAAGGCTTATGTATGTATCAAGTACCTCCAAGGTCACTAAAATAATTATTCTTTAGAGACATAATCACTAGTAATCATTCCAATGTTATGTTGAAATACACAGAATCTTGGTATCTAGGGTCAGGGAGTTACACAAACACTCATACATCACATTAGTCATGTTATATTTCATTCAATTCCTTAACATTGTCAATGCGAAATTATAAGATCATAACAGAATTTGAGGTCATACCACCATTTACAATTCATTTTAAAGAATCCATTTCAATTATTTAAGGGAAAACCCATCTTGAAGAAGTCATTGCATTCAATCAATTTCAATTAAAGCATTTTATTTCATTTATGAAAAATAAAACCATCATGAAAATGATATCCCATATAAATCTAACCCACTAAAATGAACGAAACATGACAGTTACCATTATACGTCTCAAAGGGTCTTTAAAAAGGTGTCATGTCCATTAATGGGATTTCCTACATGGGTAGTTCCAAATCTAGGTTTCCCAAACACATGTATGTCACCCTTGGTTCAATAAAAAATTCATATTACATGGAAAATAAAACTTAAAACCTAAGCCAAACACTTAAGACGATTTTATGACATACACACATTTAATTATAAAGAAAAATTAATATGGTAAAACCCAATCATTAAAAATATAAGGGGTATACTACATCTAAATTACCAAATAAGGATCAAAAGTTATATAAAAATGAGTGATGATCAATTTTATATAACAGCCTTAATTTAAAGGGTACACTCAAAAAAGTACGATGTAAAACAAAAAAACATAGCTGAAAAGCAATGAAACTCATGGGGAAAATAATGTGAACAACTACCTTAAGGCAATAGGTGACTCATCACATGATATCAGCCTCATATTTAGAGTAGGTTGGAAGAGATCTACGAAATAGTCCAATAAAATGAAAATAGGTAAAATGGTCTTTCTCCTAAATAACATGATGTATTAAAGATAAACTTGAATAAAAGGAAATATGAAGAAAGATCATACCTTAAGATATCCAACGCTTCCTTAAGAACTCGATTCAAATGTTGGATGCCGAAGATATATGAGATCATAGATTAATGTGGTGAAGATAGTACAATAGAATAATAACACTCTCAAACACTATAATAATATGGAAGAGAACTAAAATTAGGTTTTTAGATTAAATAGGGGAAAATGATAATTTCTCCGTAAAATATACAAGAAAATGATTTAGATGCATGGATTGTTAAACCATGGGGCATCCATAAAAAATTCACTATTATATAGAGGAAAACCAAAAAATTAGGTGAAAAATTTATTTAACATTGTGAAATCAATGGAAAAAGGATCTATACCAAACACGAAATCAAACACATGACCATGCTTCGGGGGTTGCATGGTTGTAGGAAAACTGTGCGACCCCTGTTTCCCTTCTGTCAGCAACCATACAATATTAGAGAAACCGTGTGCCTCAGTATTTTCTTACAATCTTAGAGATCCAGGATACAAACTGGCCTCAAATTCTTCCATGACCTCCTTTATGTGATTAATCATCATTTAAAGTGTCATTTAAATACACATAAATTGAAAAAACAAATGATCTTTACCTTCATGAAAATAATAAGTGTTAAAAATTCTTTTCTCATTAGATGAATGTTGGAGATTGATATGGGTTATGATGACAACATAATTATATATCGACATATTAGAGATAATGATGATTTTATATCATCATTTCTAAGGAATATTTGATTTAAGTAGAATAATAAATAATAGAAAAAATTCCCTATTAATAACAATACCTATTCTTTAAATAAACTCATAATATTTACAAATAACATCTTCTTGATTGGTTTTATGTTAAAAAATTCCTCTAGGATTTTGAGAGGGATATATGGGAGGTATTTTGGTAGGGATTTATGAAAACAAAATAATTATTAAGTGTAAATAAAATAGGATAGGAGGCACCATTTTATAAGATAGGTGAGGGACACACTTAGAACTTCTTAAAATATTAAATTAATATAAATTTTTTTTATATAAAATATATAAAAATTTAAAATTTTCTAAGGAAGGATGATAAATAGTCACAATAAACCTTTAATATAATTTTTGGACATGTTTACATTAGGTTTTATCTTTATCTCTTAGATTTAACCAATTTAACCCTTTTTGATAATTACCTCGATAAAAAAGTTTTTATTTTATTGGGGGTCAATATAGTTACTATAAAAACACTATTATTTCATAAATTAACCATGGTTGTTATTTTAAACCATATACAAATAACTTGACTAAAAATTATATTTTTTCTTATTTTAAATGATTTAATAAAATATTATTTTTTATAAAATAACATTAATGTCAATCTTGGAACTATTCATTTAATTTGAAATATAAAACTATAAGATAATAATGTAATTAAAATATAATTAATTTAAAATAAATAAAATACTTAATTTTTATTTATAAAAATTTTTGCATTGAAAAAATTATTTAAATAATAATTTTTTAGATTTTTTAGGATCATTTTTATTTATTTTTCTACTAAATTCAAAATCTCTTTGTTAATATTTTGTAATGATTTAATATAATTATTTAATAAAAAAATTAAAAATAAATCAACATGATAAATATAATAATTTAACTATCAAATAACCATTTATAACAAAACATATACTATATTTATCAATATGTAAAAACTTTAGAGATAATAATACAATGAGAATTTACTTGTTTACTTTTATTTATATAAAATATTATAAAAGTAAAAATCATAGATAAATGGAAAAAGGTAATATTTTTAACTTATTTATGTCTATAGATTAGATATAATAATAAAATAAAAACATGGAAACTATTAGCATTATGTTTTAGTCCTTATCATATTATTCATAACATAAATTACCTGATTAACCCTTATAAAGGTTATTTGTTTTACAATCGTTACTATTCAAAATTTCAAAAAATAAATGTAACATATTTTAATAATTTTTACTTACTGATTGAAAATACGGAATCCAATTTTAATTATGATAATAAAATAACTGGAAAAATACAATTTAAAATTTATCCTACAAAATCTGATGAAAAATAGTTTTTGAAAAAAATGAATTTTTAAGTACAAAAAGGGTTTTTATACAAAATTAAAGAATAAAATTCATTCCAAATAGAGTAATTAGATTAAGAATAATTAAAAATAACTAATAAAACTATAAAACAAATCTAAAATATAATTTTACTTTATAAATAATTTTAATGATATTTTAATTTTCATTGAAAATTAGTATTTTTGACTCATTATAGAGAAATCAAGCATTATAGATATTTCAAAAAACATAACGCTAGGATAATTTTGAAATTTCAATTTAAAAAATATTTTTAATTTTAACAATTAAATTTTATAAAATTTCAATAAATTAATTATAAATTTTTTTACACAATTGGACATGAAAACCATTTTTGAAGAAAATGTATTTTTAAAAAACAAAATGATTTTACGAAAAATCATGTTATTATTTAGTAAGACTTAATAAAAACCTTATGTAGTGATTAGTATAACTATTTCATATTTAAATTATTCTTATTCAAACCCTCTACTTATAAATCGAGGTTACAATGATCATATTTAAATAATAATATATCACAGTTTGTTTATGCTCGGTGTTGCGTGTCATATACACCATCAAATGTCATTTTATTTTTTTCTAAAATAACAAGGTGTTATAAATTCCCCATTTAATAAATTTATTCCTATAAATATAAATTTATATTTATAATCAATATTTTTCCCTATTAAAATACCATTTTGGAAAACGAGCTAAAAAAGTGTTAATAAAATTTCCTCTTGAAAAGAGGGAAAGGGAAGTCTGATGGTTATATAAAGAAACACATAATTTGTATTTCAAATAAGAGAACAATATTGGGAAGGTAAAATATCAAAATTGAATAAAAAATTAGTGTCCAACAGTTGTTGGAGTATGGTAGAGAACATTGATAACAAGGACGTGATTGATCAAGAGATAGTAAGAACCCACAAAACCATAAACCAAATATGTATAAAAGAGAACATTAATTCATCATAAACAAAGGTAATGAGATATTTTTTTTAAAAGGCCATCTTCCTAAATTTGAGGATTTATTTTACCATCAAAAAGAAAAAAGATAAGTAAATATACTAACATGATAAGTAGAATTTCAACTTTTAAAACATTCCACCCAAATTTCATCTTTTTCTTGAAATGATGCGTAAAGATAATTTTTTTATTGAAATAATATAATAAGTATTATAACATATCAAATAATTCCACAGAAGGATAAAAATATATTCTTCTTATATTTAGACATTTTCCAAAACCAAAATTGTTATCATAAGGTAATATAATTTCCAAAATTAATAACACATAATATGAATAAATAATACCTCAATATTTAAAATTCAAAGGTAATAAAAACAATTAGAATGATTTAGTCCCATATTATTACAATATAAATCTTAAATTTATCTCAAAAAAATGTCAATCACTCTTAAAGTCTCATACTAAACATGAATAATCCTTAATCAAATAATCTCTAAGGGATGATAATCATTTACATAAATAAATTACTATATATCCCAAATAACCTCAATAACCTCAAAATTAATTAATTTTTTGACCAAAAATTTTATATCATGATATTCTGCTTGTATCCTAAATATGAAATAACATTTTCCAAAATAATACCTCATGTTAAACCTATGGCTTACATGTATATATATATCAACCCAATAAAATTTCTCCCAAAAATAAAATTACTCGCCTTATAATTCCACCATTTAAAACATCCAAAGTGGTGTATAAAAAATTGATTGTATGATCAACCTTAAAGGCATACACACATGATGGTATCCATGATTCTTATGAAAATATCACATGAAAACAACTTAATCTTTAATTTTTTTAATCCCTTATCGGATAAAAAATATAAAGGCCTCAAACCTAAACTCCCAATATAGTGTTAAAAACATAAAATTTAATTTTTTTCTTTGGTATTGATAAATGTAACCAATTTTTTTTTACCCAAAAACTGAAACCATCAAAAGAATATATTGGATAACTCAATATACCGAAGGATCTTTTGGGTTTAGATTTTTAGAAAATTCATATGGAATCTTACATAAAAATACTAATGACTTCAATATAATATATTTCCAAATATACTTAGATTTTCATATTCAACATTAATTATTCAACATATCACATACAATTATTTACATGTTATACCATTCTAGACACAAATAATTTAAAAACATTCTTCATAACTTGGGGAATTATAATAATAAGAAAGGTGAGATAAAATGATCAGTAAGGGTGAACATAATCATTAATAATTAAATGTAATTAATGTGAATAAAATAAGCTTAAGTATATGATGAAATATTCTAATTTAATGACCATAACATAAGATAATTTACACCTATCAATTACCTAGATCATAAAACATGAATCACAGAATAATGATTTATCAATGGAAATAGACAAAGGATTCAATAATCATGAGCAATGTGATGAAAATATTGATCAAAAGAATCATTATAAATCCATATAAATAATAAATAAAACATGTTGGTATCTTGTAAAATTATCTTCATAACCCATGTTAAAAATAATTGGAACCCAATTAAATCCATAGGAAAAACCACACTGGTAAAATCCATCCTTTCCTATAAATACCAAGAAAATTACCCAATGTATTTCAGAGATATAAGGAGGCTCACTCATCATGTAATCTATATTGGGAAAACCCATAGTCTTGAGCTATAATGGGGCTTAACCTGTAGTATAAACTATATCAGGATCACCAGCTTATGAGCTATAATGGGGCTCAACCAATCGTTTAATATGTATTAACATAACCCAGAATCAATAGATATAAAAGGTATCAACCCATTGTATAAACTATATCAAGATCACCCATTAAAAAGCAATAATATCCAACTATAATTCATGAATAAAACATTTTGAACCAATCTCTTTTTTACATAAGAATAACCATTTCTCATTTAATGATTGATTCACCAATGGAAAAGAAATGGGTACTATGTTAATATAATTATCCATCTAGAGAAATAATAAGCATAATGTCACCGTAACATGTACCTAGTAGAATGTAAGTAACAATTAGGGTAATTGATGTTGGGGAATGGAAATACAATAAAAATATAATTAAAAACATTAGTATGGAAAATACTCTTAACACTTATAAATTCGTTTTTAATCTAAAATCCCTAAAATATTGTGAAATTATATTTCATTGAAAGTAAAATTGAAAAATAAAAATTTAATATTAAAATGAAATAAAGATCATGGTAATATGAAAATCCGTTCCTTCTATAAATATGAAAAATAATAATTTTTTCAATTTTTTTGAAATAGAGAGTAAATTGACCCATTTGGAAATTAAGAAATTTATTTTTTTAAATAATTTTAAATTAGATCAAAAATCATGTAAAATATCCTCATAAAATCATTCGTATTTAGAAAATTTCATATTTGAAAACATTTTAGAGACCATGAATATGGTAAAGAAAGATTTCCGATCGAAAAGAAGATACAAGATCGATATTTCTTATGAATATCGATGTTTTTTAATCAATAAATGAGGAAATAGAAAATAAACATGTAAAATAATTACTATAAAATGCTAATAATATATATTCAGTTCATCAAAATAAAATATTATTATTTATTTCAAAATATCATCGATTATAAAAAATCCAAGAAATAAAGGATATTGTAACATAAAGCCTTTACTACTATGGAAACTTATGCATCAAAATTCATTGAATGTTATAATATGATATGGATATATAAATATAATTAATTTAATGAATTAATATTTTAATAATCATTCATGATGAGATAATAACACCATACAAGGAAACAATGGATTACAACATGAAACATATATCAAGATTATGTCATGTAGACAAAGAAAACCCTTCCAATTTTTATATCATTGAATTAATAATTAATTACAGGATATATTATTTTTAAAAAATATAAAACCAAAAAAAAAAACAAGTGGAAATACATAATCAATCAATTTAGATATAAATTCTCACATTAACCTAGAATATCATATTTAATGAAAAATATTTATGACCCAACCAATGGAAATTGAGTCAAGAATCGTTCTACGACATGGTAACTTTCAAGAAGCATCGACTTGGATAAATTAATTCAAACTAAAACATAAAATCACATTAATTATTATGGATTCACGATATAACATGTAAAAGGGGTAATATATAAACTATATAAAATTAATTATTTGAATAAAAATAAAGTATGCCTCAATGAAGGAAAATTGAGACAAAAGCCATTACCATGAGTCCATCTAGTCACACAAGTTCCATATCATCTAGAATGTAAAAAAATCCTCCATATTAAGATACCAATAATGGGATAAAAGTGAATAAAAGAATATAATTACCCATGAGTTCCACCTTTAATTGGCCCCAAGTTAGTTACTAGAACGAAGGTTCGATGGATCTCACAATATTGGAGACATTAGCCTTTAAAGGAAATAAGATCGAAAGATAAGATGGTCCGTCCCCAAAACAACTCTAGGATATATATACATATATACAATAATAATAATAATAACTCCAAAAACCATCCCACATGCATGTTTAAAATACAACTAGTACAAATAAAATAAAAATCTGAAGTAGAATACACAAAAGAAAGCTAAATTAGCGACTCAAAACTATCTCAAAACCAAATCTAGTAATGCCCAACACAGTCCATGTAATATTACTAGAAACAAAAAAGTAGTAATATATATGTAGGCGGATGATATGGATATACTCTATAGGGAAACCAAATTATCTCGTGCACATGTGAGGGAATTTGGGCAATGCACCTGTGAGAAAACAACATAACCAAACAACAGTTAACACACATACTAACCATCCCAATATCAATAAGGCACACTCACCAAATAAAAAAATAATATTACTATAATATATGAAAATAACTTCTATGCTAGGTTACCCCACATGACTTTACCACTAATTAGATTATATCACACCTTAATGGAAGATTTCCTAAATCTCCTAACTCTTCCAAATATACCACGTCACAACCCACCTATGCACACTAGGTCCACAAACTACATCGCACACATACAATTATATTCCTCATAGAAAATCCTATCCACAAATAGTTGGGACTCACAAAACTTCCTGCCTGCACACTTTTGGGCCTCACAACACATTACATCTCATCCCAAAGACACCGAAAAAGGCACATCAAAACTCATCCTAAAGAAACCTGTGAAAAAAACCTCACCCATGGACACCTGGGATACCACATCTCACCATATTATTCCCATGAAATCATGGGATATAAACACCTAGAAGAGGGATGAGGGAAGAGTGGGTGGCCATCCATCCATCCTCCCACTGGGATATTAGTGAAAAAAACCCTCACTAATGACGATGATGGGGTTCCACACATTTCTCTCAACTAGGAAGGGGTGAATATAGAAATCAAAAGGAAAATAAAATTATATACATACAAGATACCAAACACTCATGTACAACCTATGGGTTCCCAGAAAAAATCAACCCACAATACTACCACCATTACTGCTACCTTTAATTGAAATTATTAGTATCCTCAACATTCATTTCAGATTGTGAAGAGCGTGGAAAACTATTTTGGCTTCACATTTCCCCCATGTTTTACACCCATTATTTATATTTCACTAAACATTTATATTCCATTATCCATACCAACACAGGACTTTCTAAAATAATTAAATTATTATTTATTCATCCATCACTACTTGGGAAACTATTCGACATGACACAAACAGGAAACACGGAAACAAAAAACCTAGAAGATGAAGAGTTATGAAAAATAATTAACACGACTTCACATTAAAATACATCATACCAAGTTCGTTAGAGATGGTGTAAATAATTATGCATGATACTCATATATAATCTCCATGTGAATTATTCATGACAATACTACATTCATTCTTCAAACTCATCCCACTCATATCATATATAAATAGAACCAACCCCCAACTCCCAACACCATCTCGTAACACATCACCACACAACTAGTTCACAACCATACTATAAAATACTTATCATACATCCAAAATAAATCAGTGTCTCAACCCGAGATTCCATTACACCATCCAATCCACATTATAGCACACAACCATTCTCAAAACCATACTAAAACACAAACGAAAAAACACACATCAAATCACCCAATTTTCCAAGGAAAAACAAAATACCATATTTAACAAGGTATACAATATTTAATTCACTTATTAATTCAAGTGTTATCAAAGAAATTGTATGATCCGAGGTAATCCATTAATTAAATAAATATACATGATTAAACAATTTTCATATATAAGTGTCCATAAAAAAATGAACATCATGTATTCCATAAATCATTTAATGAGAAAATAAGGGACTCTAACAACAACAATTTTTAGAGGGTAATTTTACCCTAAAAATAACAATAACAACAAGAAATAAATAACATGAAAATAACAATGATTAATTATTACAGCCCCTATATATTGATCTTAAACTGGTTCAATTATCTTTATTAATCTGAATTCAAAAATATTTACAATGGAAACATTCAAAAAACCACCCCATATGATGAAAAACAAGGAGGTATAGTGGAAATCCTACCTCAAAGAATGTTAAAGTTTTTGAATGAGAGCAATCCACTTGATAGATCTTTGACCACGTATCCCATATGAATAACATCCAGATGAGGATGATGCGACACCATCATGCCAACAATCACTAAAGAGAACCCCATTAGAAAAACGAGATATAGTCCACCATCACATGGAGATAAGACATGAGGAAAAGAAGATCAACCTGATAAAAATCATAAAAATAGAGAATGAACTCACCTTGGATCGAATAGGGATTTTTACAGAATAAAGGAGAGATGTTAGGAATCAATAATTGGAGTATGAATCCTCAAAAGTCTGAACAGGGGTCATTGGGTCACCTAGGATTGATGGATAGTTTCATCAGATATATGATTGGACAACCTGAGTGGATAAAAAAATATATAAAACATTACATAAGAGGGAGATTAGACAACATGTAAACCTCATTATCATCGTGTAATGCCTCGAGGTTAGTTTCGAAAAAAAACTAATCACCTTTAAATATATTTTCTTTTTAAAAACAAAACATATTACAATCCAAGAACCACCCAGAATATGTGGTGAATCCCAGAATCATCTATGTAATCTACTTTTATGATGTGTAAGACCTGCACCAGCTTTTCTGCACCCCTAACTCCCATGAAAAACACCCAGACCTCCTATGAACACCTCCAACTACAAAAAACTGGGGAAGTAATGGAAAAATTGGAACAAAATATTACATATAAGAATAAAATAAATTTAATTATTTAATTCATTGATAACCATTTTAATTTTTATCTTGTTAATTACAATTTTTAGTTCAATTACTTAATCATTTGTTTGTCATATGTTTTGATGATATTCATCTTATATGTCCAAAATGACTTTGGTAGGTTGACTATGGTCCAAGAGTTCATTATTCTATAATATAAATAATATTAGTAATCAAATAATTATCATTTGTTCATATATTATAATTTTAGAACCAACCATGAATTATGGTTATGAAAAATGAACTATTGAAAAACCTTTGAGATTATAGGTCGTACGTATGCATGAGTAACGTTTTAATTTTTCAATGATAATTATATAAATAAGGATGATATTATTTTACCTTTAAATAATGATAATTATATCATATATAACATGTTAATTATTTAAATATTCTTATATATATCATCCATGTTATTATTTTATTAAAAAAATCTCAACGCTTCATGGAGGTGGTAGTCCACATGCACACATGAACAACGTTATAAATTTTTAGTGAATGCAAGGGTTATAAAGTAAATAATAAAATATATTTTAATAATTATAAATATTTCCTAAATATCATATGTATATATATATTATCCATAATTATAAAATTAATGAGAGGTGGTGATTGAAAAATAATTAAATCGGCTCACTAGGTGATAGTTCGTTGTACACATGAATGATGTCTTCCTTTCCCATTTTATAGAGATTGTAGATGGTTAAAGGTAATGAATTTAAAATTATAGAATATTAGTATATTGTAGATACTTATTATTTTTTGTAATTATGGTTAATGAATATTTTAAGGTTGTGGAAGAATAATTAAAACAAAAGATCACCGTTAAGAACAATACCACCTCTTTGGACAACCTCTAAATGTCTGCACCAAAAATATATCCTAGGTCAATATTATGATAAAACATGGACTATAATATGTGTAAAATTATGCAAGGAAGTTTTTTGTTTAGTTATTTTTGGAATAAATTATTTCCAATTTTGAATAAAAAATGATAGGAGGTTCTCTTTTAAATGAAAGAGGAGGGGCACTACTGATATTTCTTAATGTATTAATATATATAAATTAATATTCATATTAAAATGAATATTATTTGATTGTATTAGACTCTAGGATTATTATTATTTAAAAATAAATTCCTAAAATAATGGTTGGACAATTTTAGATAAGGTTTTTACCCATATCAATTTGATTTATACAATTTTATCCTTTTTTGAGATTTTTTGAGAAAATAGTGTTTTTACTTTTTTGGGGTGAATATAGTTACTAAGGAAAGAAAATTATCCCATAAATTGACCATGAATAAAAGTTTTACCATATAAAAATAAATTTTCCGAATATATGAATTTTTTGTTTTTTAAAATCATTTATTTAAATTTTGTTTATTATAAAATAACATTAATTTTAATTTTAGATCCATTTATTTAATTAGACTTTTAAAACTACATGAAAAAATTGAATTAGAAAAAAAATAATTAAAACCAATATAATATTTATTTTTTTTAAATATTCATTTTATACAAAAAATAACCCACATAACATTCTTTTTGGAGTTCTTAATATCATTTTAATGATTTTATACTACTTGCACAAACTCTGTGTTAGTGTAGTATAAGAATTTAAAGTAATTATTTCATCACCAAAATCAAAAAAAAATTTAACATGATAAAAAAAAATTATATATTAAATAAAAATTTATAAATAAACATATCCTTTATTTATTCCTATATCAAGAATATAGAAATAATCAAACCACAGGAATTACATTTTTTACTATTATTTATTTAAAATATTATAAGTGTAAAAATCATAGAAAAATGGAATAAAAGGTCATATATTCATACTTGTTTAAGTTTATGGATGATATTTAGTCATAAAATAATGATAAATCAAGTGTCAGGGGCATTTGAGTAATTATCATTTTATTTTTAAATTAAATTACCTGTTTATCCTTATCTAGGGGCAATAAATTTACTAAGGTAAATATACATATAAAAAAACGACTTATTTACTAAATTTATATGATAATATTAATAATATATAATCTATTTTAAAGGATTCAAAAAATATAAGGGGTATATATTAATTTAAAATTTAACCTTCAAAAGGCGATGAAATTCTATTTTTTAGAGAAATGCCCCTTTTACGTACAAAAATGTATTTATACTAAATTCATGTATAATCTAAGTTAAAGAGACTATAAATGAATTATTTTTAATTAAAATGAAATTATTACATATAAAAACTAATATATAATTGAAAATTTCTTAATACTTAAAAAATACAAAGTATTTAGTAAAAATCAGTATTTTTCACTATTTATTGGAAAATCAAGAATTTTTTTAAAATTATGAAATATTTTAGATAATATAATGTTGAAATGATAATTTAAAAAATGAATTAAATTTTATAAAATAAATTTTATAATATTCCATAAATTAATTTTTATTTTTTATTATAAAAATTTTGAAAACTGCTTTGCGAGAAAATATATTTTTAAAGAAAAAAATAACAACTCAAAATGAAGTGCATATTTCAAAATAATTAATCAATAAATTTAAATTCATTAGGATATATATTTAATAATTTGGTTAATACTATTCATAGATACGAATTCAATGGATAAGTGGTAACATTCATATTAAAATAATTATATTTTGCGATTCATTTATGTTTAGTTTTGTATATCGTATACGCGATCAAAAAATGTTTTATTTTAATTTTTTAAATACAGGGGTGTAACAGTTTAGGGTATATAAATAACTATAAATAAAATTTTTTATATTATTTTCCATAATAAATTATTATCAATTTATTCTCAAATGGTTTATGATGTGCCAATAAAGTGAAATGTAAGTGTAACATTTAGTTATAATATTAAAGTGATTGTAACTTTATAATAAATGAGTTTAGGTGGAATAATATATGATAATGTAAATAATTAAATTATTTCAAAGAATGTTTTTATAGGATAGGGTTCCATGTATACTGATGATGAATATATAAATATTTCTATGTAGATAACAAATTTTTAAATTAGAACACTTGATTTTGTGAAGGTAAGAAGTTTCAATATGTTCTAGAAGTTAAATAATTATGAATGTGATTTCTAAGTCTCACTATTATTAAAAAAATATTAATTTATAGATATTTATCACTAAATATTTTAATGGGATGTTTTTATCAAATGGATATATTAATATTCTTAAAGAGATTACGAATATTAAATTGTACCATATTAAATAGAATCCTCTGAATTGTCATTCCATCTTATAGTTTAAATATATATATATATATATTGATTTCATGGAGTATAATGGCCTCTCTAAGCACTGATTGGAGTTTTCACCTGAGTGATTTTCATCCTGATGTATTATTGGTTATGAAAAAATTTTATGGTTAGTGTGAGTTGGATTCTTGTATAGAGATAAAAAATATACCCATGAGGCATAAGAAAAAGAATATGATTCTTTGTGTGCACTAGGTGGCCTATTATGTTTATGAAATGGAGTTTCATAAATAGATGTCTTTGGTATACTATGGGTGTGAGGATGTTATTTTAGTCCCCAATACTTGTGGTTGGTTAGATAACTAGCATGAAAACCTCCATTGTTTAAAACCTTACGAAATTTTAAATATTCACTTTTCTAATACGTGGGTGGTTGTGTATTTTTCTGATCATTACATCATTAGGAGCTTAAAAAATATGGTATTTTCCCATCATATTATGAGGGTGACATAAGTTCCCTCAATTGATATCGAATATGGGAGTGTTTAGATGCACCTAGATATTGTATATCTACATGGATAAGGGATATGTTTTTTATTTATCTATAACGAAAAATAATATGATATTTATTCATTGATTAGACCAGTTTATACTAAAAAATTAGTGAATAGATGAGTTGAATAGATGGGGCTGAAATATTCCATTTCCTAAGCTTAATTATTTTCATGAACAATGAAAGAATACGAGAATTCAACTTTTTATATGACACATATTGGTGGACTCATGTATTCTGATACATGTGTTTGATGGTGATCACACAAGATCTATTTATAGCTTGAGTAAATTTGATACATTTCCATAGGCCACTCCTCTCTTAAAAATATGAATCCATTATTTTGTATTTTTTTAGCTCTATAAATACCCATAGGGTAACACCATTTGTTTTATTAAACAGGGGTTGATTTTGACTAATAGAGATACTATAAAAGTGTTTTGGAGTAAATCCAAAAGCATTTTAGATTCTTATTCACAAGTTACTTCATTTGATTTGATACAAGTTGAATATGATAATAAAATTTACAAATTGTTTTGATAGATATCTAAAAGTATTTTTCAGATATGGTTTCACAATTTATTGTATAATTTTCAATATAAGGTGAAATGGCACAAATTATTTTAGGATTTAGTGCATGTTGGTGATTGATAGAGATATAACCAAAATCATTATACATATTGTATATATATATATATTACAGGGAAAATTATGATTTACAAGAATATAAGAATATATTATGTCAATAATATGTTATTATAGTAAAATGATAAATAGTTATCACTTTGTGGTTCACCCATAGAATCTATCATTAAATGGAATCATTTCATATTTAGATGAAATAGTTTGGAGTTTAATTTCTGTATATAATACATGTATAAGATGAAGAATTAACTCATATGTTGAAACACATGAGTTAAATTTTTAAATGTTAAATTGATTTATCTAGTTCTAGAAAAATCAAATCCATATTATGGTGGTGTGTGATTATTATAAAGCTTGACTGAATCACCTTGTATATGAATTTCACTTTATTCTTCATCATTTGAATGTCGAGATTATAGAACATCATGGGTGAAAGAAAAATCCCACTCTGACATCATGTGATTCAGGTGTATCCCATGGATACATTATGAAGGTGGTATGATTATATTTTCCACTTATGTGATATTTACAAAAAACATATTCATATCATTATTTGTAGAAAAACTATTCGGTGGAAGGAATAATAGTTTACATTGTTCATCATTTATTTATTTTTTCAAATGTTTTATATTATCTATATTTTATATCCTTCAAAAAGAATGAAATACATATTATAAATGTCATTAGACCCTTAAAAAACTTTAGAAACTATGTTTAATAATATCATCATGGAATTTCAAGGTTCACATTATAGATGGGAACTGCTATACCTATTTTAATATGACATATATTCTCAAACATTATTACATTGAATTATTGTAGAATAATTAACATTTTGTAATAAGTTTTTTTAATAAATATTAAATTATTTGAATATAAATGTAATAAAAATTTGAAATAGTTGGTTCTATGTGACTAACTACAACTTCTTGACCTTTTATTTTTAATGAAGGCCATAAGTCATATGATTGAGTACGATTTAATATTTAATTTCTATAATCAAATTTTACTAATATATTTTATCTATTCATTTTTAAGGAGGAAAAATTTAGTTTTAATGGTAATACATGATTTTTGGTCATTACCTCAAATGAAAAATCCCCTCTATATTACTGTACAATGTAAATCAAACCAAAGGTAACACATGAGGTGACTAGATTATACCCACACGTTTTGAATAATTAACATTCATTATAAAAAAATTGATGCTAAGTAGGAAAATTAAGATTTCAATGTATCTAGATGATAAATAATTTCATTGATACTTGGATATTAACTATTGTTAATGAATGGATATGTATCAAATGGTATAGATAGGGGTTATTTCCATATATATTCCACAGTCATACTAGAACATTTTTTTTATTTTCAAAAGATGTTATGAATGAAATAACAAGTTATAGATGACAAAAAACAATTTGATTTCACATAAGAATATAGGGTATAAGAAAAATAAAGAATAATTGGTTTAATTTACCACTAGGGTCAGTGAAAAATAATAATAGAAAATTGGTAATGAGATATGGGTTTTAAAAATACATTAAAATCCATATATTTTTTTTTGAAATATAAAAATCTTGAAAAATATTTCATTTCAAAATTCAATTGAATCTATTTTAAAAAACTACATAATTTCACTCAAAATTTACTTAAGTGTGAAAAATGACTATTGGTTTTCACTTAAAAATATAATTTATATTAAAACATAAAATAAATAAATCATATAAACAGTTGTAAACCATAAAAAATCAAGTTGAAACCTCATCACACTTATTTATTAATATCCTCATTAATCATCAAGCTAAAATCAAAAGAGTGTGATAATAGAAATAAATGGTAAGGAGAGAAATGAAAAGGGAGTTATTTTTCCTAGAATCATTTTCTAATATATTAACTATTAACTTGTATAACTTATAAATGAATACACACAAAACATGAAAAATTTATTAAAATGAAATTTTAGTGAAAAAGAGGAAGAGAAAAAATCCTAGGTTATCCTCTAATTGGTCCAGTATTTGTATTTCCTATAACTAGGTAGTACCAGTGGTAACCCCAAATATGAAAGTGTATGTGATTTATGTGATGTTATCCACTTCATATAACATTAATCAATGTACATAAGTGTATATCAAGGGTGGATACCCTTAAAAGAAATGATGTGTTTTGCAAACCCTAAAATGAGATGATAATATAAATGTATTGGTCGAAGGAATGGAAAATAATGGGACTCTATATAAGTTATGGTGTTGTAATGTATTAGATTTTATTGTTGTTGTTAGGTAGGTGTCACTTCAACATCGGATCCACAGGTTTATCTCTATCATGTATCACCAACTCTTCTATGGATTCATCATCATCATTATTATCATTATTCTATAGACCAAGGATTGATATTGCTCCTACAAAAAAATAGTGATAGTGAATAGGATAGTTTAAAAATAAAAATTGAAAAATAAGTGATTATAATGTTATTTACACTACCTTTGGCAGATAATATTTAAGATCCTATTTTTATTGGATGTATAATATGTGCAATTATTAGGGTTTAAGGGGAAAATAAAATTTTAGTGCAACTTAAACCACTATAATTTCTTTATCAAAAGTAGTAAGGACTAATAGTAGATTTTTTTACTCATGTCTATATTAATGAAATTATTTGAAATATTATGATAAATCAATGAGTTCCTTGTAAAATTCCTGGAGACATTGGTACTCAAGGTCTTATTTTAAGACTCTAATGAGCTCTCTAAACACCTCCACTTCCCAATTTGATCTTTTAACTCCCCTTACCTTTCTAGGAAGTAATGAAATTATATAACCTAACATAGAGGGTGTGTATACAATATAAAATTCTATTTATTATACTTGTGAATTTAAATACAAACAATATAATTATATACATGCTTATTTTTATTAATGAATTAAATTTGTTTTCTTCCTAGAAATAATGATAAAACTGTAATGAAAAAACCGTGCTGAAGAGTCCATAAGTCAAATAAAAATTTATAAAAATAATGTAATTATTTCTAATGAGCTAAATAAGAACCTCTCTAAGAATCCTTTCTTATATCCACATATTAATTTAATTACTTTATGATTTTAGTGATTTTTAATGAAATGTTAGGAAATGAAAAGGTTAATGTAGTGTGGTGTCAAAAAATATTAAATTAAACAAGAATAAAAAAACAAAAGTTTTAGTAGGAAATGGGTCAACATTATGTTCTCGTACAATAGATATTCATTATCCATTTTGATTATGTAAAATCCATTTTATAATTCAATGAATATAAATCACGAATTAAATTCCTATACATATTATTTGAATCTTAGGTAAACATAGAGGTTTACATAGCACACCAAATCATACCTCCACTATAGAAAAAATTGAGGAAAATATGTTTGATGAAGCAAGACACCACTCTCCATTCAATCCCATAATACATTGTTCAATCCTATAGACAATTAATTATTTCATATATATGATGACCGAAGACTTTGTAGAGAGAATTTATAGATTAATTTATAAAATGCATTTATGGAAAATAACTTCAGTAAGTGGGAAATCACAATAAAACCCCCCAAAATACCCACTTTTTCAGTTCAATATAATTAGAAACCTAAAATAATGATGAGTGGGGACTTGATTAAATCTTGGAAAACACCTACACGATAAAACGTTAGGTTAGAAATTGATTATTGTAGAGTTACATAAATGTTATGGTGGAAGAGTAAAAAAAATTATGAATCAATGCTACTGTAATAAAATTATTGGATGATATATTAATAGTAAATGAAAATAAAAGAATTATATAAAAGAAATAGTAAAATAATACTCTACTTAAATGGTTTTCATTGGATTATAGGTTACAAACATTTTATAATAGAGGGGATAAGTTATTTAAATAGGATTTGGGGTGATGATTCCATAATGTTTCTATGTACATGTAATGAAATAAATATAGGTAAGGATATGTGTATTCTTTAGCACATTTATGTTATCTATTCTTCCCTAATTTTTTTATTCCAACACAAATCACTTAATATATAGTTTTCACTTATTTACATGGACTATAGCATGTGAAAACACTATTTAAGTGTTTCTAGATTCATCCATGAAGAAAATATTATACATTTATTTTTTAGTTTGTCAGTGTGAATTATGTGCCACATTTGATGAGCTTTGAGATTGATAGACATATAAGACCTTAATTAATGTTATTTGGGGTTCCATAATTGTTATTAAGCCTTGGTTGGATACTAATACAGGTTTTTATGTGGGATAATGCTTGTGGTAGTTTTGGATTGAATTTTGGTGGTACTATGATAATGTTATAGGTATATAATATGATAAATAATTTCTTCCAATTATTATTTACAACTACAATCCACTTTATGTGATTCCAAATAGAAATTATATTTGGAGGTGGTCACAATTTATAATCCATCACATGAGATATCCTAACTTTATTAGTTTAACCATAAACTACCTATGTTTTTCCATTATGAAGTTCCTAAAAATTCATCTTGTTCCTTGTTATTAATATTATCGTATTTCTATAAGCCTACTCATTGTTCTTTTCCTTTTAACCTTCACCCAAGATAGCCTTTGATAATGAATATTATTCCTCTTCCAAAAGTGTTGACAAGGTTTAATTGATTTTCAGGCATTGAAATATGTATTTTTCATAATGGAAACCTTAATTTATTTTATTTTTACACAAATATATATTTCATGTGACCTAATTTAATTAAATTCACCATTAAAATTACTAAAATTATTCATATATGAGTATATTTTTATTCATTCATGTCATATACAATTCACTATTTTAATATTTACATGACATGAAGAAAATTTAATATAAATTGACACAATGTGAATGATTTACTTTTTATCCACATGTTAGATTCTGTCTTAATATATGAATCAATATTCCACCTTTAAAAAAATATAAAACACCTTTTAAATGTACATACATTACCTTATACATAGAGAGTAATAATATAACCAATTGACTATTATTTTTTAAATATACACAATAAACACCAAAGTTTTCTTAAAAAGTATATATATAGTAAATGACCATGATATGTGAAACATTTTGAGATATTAATAATTATGTACATGGTAAAAATAGTGTAATTTAATAATCTATTGAATAATAATAAAATATATGGAGAAGATATTGTATTGGATTTGTGAAATAAAATAAATATAGATCACCTAAAATTGATAAAGAAAATTATTGAAGACTGTAAGTGTAAGGGGGTCATATTACATATATACTGACAAAAATACAATGGAAATACATGATGGGGGATTTATGAAAAAATCCACAAAAAATAAATTAAAATTATATAATTAAACAATACAGACCTATGCATTAACTGGTACCTAGTGGGTGCCGTTTATGTACTCAATGAGCATCAACTGCTTTCTCTATTGCTATTAGTTGGTCTATGGATCGCGCATGTGGTTCTTCCATCTTTCAGAATCTCACAGAGTACCTAGTTTCTATATTTTAGGTAGTTAATGTCTATCCAATGTGAATATTTATTTTAGTTCATTATAACTGTATCATCACCCTAGAAAATTCTCTTAAATTATACTAATGAATGACCCTCATGAGAGTATTCCACCACTGAGAGAGGAGGTGAATATCTGGGTTATAAAATCACAAACTCTTAATCAACATTATTTCTATAATTTATTTGTGAAATATGATCTTAATGATGATAATTCTATGGTGGGATATTGATTGACAAAGAACACACATATAACAAGATAAAATACAAGGTTTACCAACTCATGTTATCAAGAGGAATGTCTTGGAAGACAAATGATTGTGATCCCATGAAAAATGTTCTTATTTTTTTTCAATATGATAACTTGAAAAAGTAAGTATATTTAACTAAACTCCCACTTAAAATATAGAATAATAAGATCAAACATTTCAATCGATCTTCACTTCCCTTGACCTCAAGTGACATCATAATTTAGATTATGTGTACACTCTAATTATTCTCATCTATTTACATCTAAAATCCAAATATATTTCTCCCAATAATGGGTGTTAAAATTTATAATATATTGTTTGAATATAATAAAAATTTCATACATGATTAAAAGTTAAATTCATAATACATTTATTAAAATGAAATAATTAGAACTTATTATCCCTCAAAATTCCGATTTTGATCATTTACTAGATAATATATATATTTATATATGGAAATATCCCGCCCATTAATTAACTCAATCCATTTCATATATATACATATAATTTAAACTAAAAACTACATAAAAAATATCCATTATCCTTAACATTGGTCACCTTGGAATGGTCATTATGGATTCCAACTAAAATGGATAAGAATTATGATGATTATTCATTAATCCAGCTTAAAAAAGAATTTTATTATTCTAAAATTCTATCCATAGTGACCGTTTTGATCATTTTTTACCATGATGGCTTTTGAAACCACCCTTTGAGTCTCTTAGGTGAAACCAATATTCCATAGAAGGCTCACCCCATTCACTTCACCCCTTATACATGGAATAAGAGGGATCATATAATTCCAATTTTGGGACCCCATTTCCAATATAAATAGATATAATTGATAAATAATTATAATATGGTAATTTAACCTTTAACTAGTTTCTTGTAAGTGACACTTCGAACTAAAATTCTCATATAAATGGTATTTTCCATAAAAATCATTAAAAATACATTTTATCTCAATAAATCAGCTTGTCTCTATGATATAGAGATGGAACTTTTACCTATTCTATATTCTATATTAATTAATTTGATTTTAAATCATCACCAACAAGATTATAAATCATCCATGTTCACATTTTTTATAAATAAAACATGAAAATACTTCCATAACTCAAGAAAGAATTATCTCAAGTAATAAGTTCAAAAATGCTTTTAATATAAAGATAACTAAAACACCACACCATAGGATAGAATGGTATTTATTATAAATCTCAAATTATTGGTGTAATATCAATATAATATTAACCATGTATTAATTTAATCAATAAGTTCAATTCATTATGAGATTATATAATATCATAAAATACTCCCAATAAATAAGGGCCTTTTAATATCCCTATAAAAAAACTTACCTATTTAATCTCCCCCAATGGATTTTTTTTGAATCATGTGAATGAAAACAGAAGATCATCTCAAATATATATCTTATAACTCTTAATGTCCTCTCATTATTTAAATATTTATTAATATTCTCCCCTTAATCTCTTCTATCCTTGATCATTATTTTCAATACAAAAATAGAATCAATACCCATTTATAATAAGAGATGGTTTTTATTCTACCCTTATATATATAAATTTAATTGAATGATAGGGGTAAAATAACCAAGAAATTTTAAAATGGTTTTAGGAGATAATTTACTCCCAAGATCACTCTAAAGTTGTTCGTGATTTCCTTTGATATTGATTTCATAATAATATAAAAAAATTTATCTTTGGTTGAAACATACCACTATTAAAGAATACCACAATCCACATTATCCTTGAAGAAGAGTTTTTTTATTCTTGTATAAATTAAACTTCAATTTTATATTATATTATTTGAATATTTTATTATCTTTAGTTTTCACATATAATCACCATTTGGTATGGAAAATATACCTTGAATCCTTCAAGGTGAGACTCCCTCCAAATCATCAGTTTTTAGGCTTGAGAATATTCTACAATATAATATTTTACTATGTTAGGAGTGAATTTTTTTTCTAATTATAGTGTCAAGTAATGAACCTTCAAAAAATAAATAATACACTTCTAGAAGTTGATTTTGATCACCAAAATAACATAAAAAGTAGTATTTTTATAGACATAAAATATAAAATATGTTTCATAATCATACCTCAATACAAAATCAAAATTCCTTTTAATATATATGAAGATTAATTTCACTATATGAAGATGTGGTTCCTTAGGGTTACTTTTAATCCAATCACAAATGGTAATTTAAAATAGTGTGTCTAGTTTAGATGTTTTGAAATAGAGATGGGTACCAAAAATCCCTCAAATATCCATTACATTAACACCCATTCCTTCTCCATTAATGTATAAATTATTCAGATGTGTTATAGGTGTAGAGATGTCTCTTTATTCTTCTATTAAAAAAATCTTCAGTAACTCATGTGCGTACATATATTGTGATTAAAAGATAAAATCTAATATATTTTTTGGCTTGAAGACCCAAGAATAATTTCATTTCCCCGACCATTGACATCTCAAAGAGTTTTATTCTTTCAATAGAAAATTTCTCATAATTACCTCACATATTTCCTAATAAACTTTTTCATTGATATACAAAACCAAAAAGTGGATTTTTTCCACTCCTATGACTCGATTAAAACCATCTTTCACTTTCTCAGATTACATTATCTTTAGGATAATGTTCTACATTTAATACCATGATAATGGTGTTTATAGAATGCTAAACCCATTACTTATTCCATGTTTTCAATATATGCTCCAAATACGTCATTCTTTTATTTTTGTCCATTTTTCACTGGAAACTTTTAATAAAACATACTAATTAGTTTTTCGAAATCCATTAAAAGTTTTTAATTTCTCAATGTAGTTTGATTTTCCAATAATTTAATAGATATATGCTGTAATGACCAAATATTATTCAAATGGAAATTTCTTTCATATAAATATTTCATAATCACATGAAATCACAACATAATTAACTACTAAGTGCTAAGTAAACCTTAAAACATAAGTTTCCCACTTCTTTGTGATGTGAATTTTGAAAATCTGACATACATGGTTGCGATCCGGAAGTTATTTTGAGTCCAATAAAAAAACATAATTTTTTGGTGAATATTATCATACACTTATTAATAGTAACATAACCTTTTGAATAGTAACATACCATAATGAATAGTAAATTTACCTATGATAGTATATAAATAATATTCAAGTAAATGTTTGATATACTTATGCTTTGGAATAAGTAAAAGAATGTTTTAAAACTATTGTTTTTAGAATAAATTATGATTTTAATTAAATATTAAATTAATCATATATGGAAATTATTTTTGAAAAATGGACTACATTTTTGAATTCTACATGTTCAAAAATGGTTGGCGGGAATTTTTGGGATTTTTTTAAAATACTTGAATTTTTTATGAATAGTTAAATACGATAAAATACAATATATTAGTTAAATACACTATTCATTACATAAAAAGAGATTTAAGACCACTTGGATCTAACTCACATGATAACATTACTATTCTTCGTTAAGACGACTCACTATTTCTTGTATTGTGGGGAAATAATAAAATAATGAATTTTATATTAAGAAATCCCCTCTCTCCTCCGCTATAAAACACCTTATCCATCCCCCTTCTCTTCGCTCCACAAAAGACTTGTGCCTTGTACAAATTCAATCAAAATATCCTCCCAACCATCTCTACCATGTCCATAAATCCTTTTTTTCATGAAAATACCGAATCCTCTCCCTTAAAGTCGCTCTCATGGAAGTTTGGATCAAGAGGTGAATTCCTCTTTTCAATTCATTGTCTTTCCTTTCAAGTTAATTTGTTTTATTTTTCTATCACCTATTGTTTTTTCAAATCTTGTGGTTAGTCCCATACCTTATATATACTGGAATGTTTTCATGATAGTGTAATATGTTATCATCATGTCTCCCTTTTACCTTATTTTATACTTGTAACAAGAACACCATCCGAGATGTTTCAATTTACCACATGCTAGGATGACATACTTTATATTTCTATTATCATTCTTAATTATGGTCATGAAAACATTATTGTTAAGTTTTAACCATATTATTACATATGTAATGCCCTATGTAAGGTTCTTTGACCCATTTTTGGAAAGGGTGTTATGTTATAAAGAAAAATGAGTACATTGTAATCAAAACCCCCAAATTAACCAAAACAGTTATCATTAAAGTTTGATATAATAATTCATCCCCATGCCATGTAAAAAAGTTATATAAAAGAGAAATAAAACCTATTTATGATTGTAAATATGAAAATTTATTTCTAGAGATTTACAAGAACTCCATTACATATGAACAAGTGAACCGATTATAAAAATAAAGGAAACAAACGCTACAGAACTATGAAATTATATATAATAACATATAAATAAGGGCATAAATGAACCAAATAGAATTATTATAAAATAAATAAATTTCTAAAAGTTTTTTATGTAGATTATTAATAATTATAATTTCATATTCTAGGTGCTTAGGTTTAAGAGCAAAACTCGTACAGATTTACGGTAAGGGATTTCCACGAGAACATCCATTTTCATTCGGGTTACTTTTATTTTATAATTAACTCATTGAAATTCTGGTATATTATTATGTGATCCTCATAAAATCAGTTTTAGTGTTCTATATATGATTAAAAACTAGAAAATTTCTTTATTTTGTGGATAGTTACATGTTTTAAAAGGAACATTCAATATTGTTTCCGAAATACAAGCCGAATCCAAGGGAATTTATCTAATTCTTACCTATTTTATAGGGAAATATATGCTATTTTTTTGGAAACCATTATCATTATAAAATCACTAATTTTATTAATAAAATAATATCAAAATGAACTTCTTGTTTTATACATATATTTTTCAAAAAGTACTCTTCTTTTCAAAGTAAAAGCGTATTTATATCATGATTTACTCGAAGATTTTATAAGAGTATCTTCATTTATTTCCTCACTCTTGTTGATTATTATGTATTATTGGGATTAGTATTACATGTTATCATATAACATATATAATTTAATGGTTTATTAATATTTTTTCTATTTATGTGCTATCTTAAAACCATTCATCAGTTTACTTCAAATGGTTAGTGTTTTTACTTAATGTTCGGGGAAAGATATTTACATTTCATATATTAGTTTAAATATGAATGTGTATGTTGTTTATGTTTATCCCCATTCATATGAGGAATTAATTGGAAATATTAAGTGTTGTTTTGGGACCTATATAGCCCCTATGTGCATCATTAGGTCTCCTGAGACACAATGCTATCTTGGCTCAAGGACTTGGCAAAATGATTATTTATGGTCCTGACACGAGGCCTTGACGGGATAGATATCTTGTCCCGCATTATGAATTAACTCATTATGAATATAAAATTGATGGTTCATGTTGTTATTAAACTATTATAATACCCGTGATTATGTTATGTTATGGAAATATTTACTAATCTCATATTTCTGCCATATTATGTTCAAGTCTATTTTTAATGGAATGTGTTTTAAATTATTCAACAAGTCTAATGTTTATATTATCTTCCTCTGTATTTGTTACTCTTACTAGGAATTTGAGGTCACCACTTTATTAGTTTTTATTGTCTCATGCCATGAAGAAGTAAATTATTACTGACATTCGGAAAAAACCTAGGAGTTATGGAAGTTGCCTAAGGAGTTTCTATGTTGGTTTTCATGTCAAGTTGTAATGAAAAACTTATGTATATATCTTGTTTCCAATAATATTAAACTACTCAGTCCTTCAGGATTATTATTCCTTTTTTATATACCAATGTAATAAAATAAGGGACCAGATCCCGGAAATTGGGGTCATGTCCTTATAGTTGGTATCAGAGGAAGGTTACCCTCACCTGTTTTTGGCCTAGTTTGTAAAAACAATATTGAGGGAAAAATTTATGAAGGGGGGAATAATATAACGACCCAATATTTTTTAGTGGAAATTACATTATTATAAATATTTCATAATCACATGAAATCACAAAATAATTAACTACTAGGTGCTATGTGACTCTTAAAACATAAGTTCATCACTTATGTGATATGAATTTCAAAAATTTGACATACATAGTTGCGATCAGTAAGTTATTTGGAGTCCAATAAGAAAAACATAATTTTTTGTTGAATAATATCTAACCCTTATGAATAGTAACATAAAATTATTAATTGTAATATACCTTAATGAATTGTAACCTTACCTGTGATAGTATATAAATAATATTCAAGTGAAAGTACGGTATACTTATGCTTTGGAATAAGTAAAAGAATGTTTTTAAACTGTTGTTTTTTAGAATAAATTATGATTTTAATTAAATATTAAATTAAGCATATATATAATATAATTTTTTGAAAAAATGGAAATTATTTTTTAATTCTACATGTCAAAAAATGGTTGGAGTGAATTTTTGGGAATTTTCTGAAATACTTGAATTTTTGATGAATAGTGAAATATGGTAAAATACTGTATATCAGTTAAATACCCTATTCATGAAATCACAAGTGATGTATGCCCACCTGTTTCGAATCCACAAGATAAAATTAAAATTATTGTTCATAGAATACTCACTATTCCTTTTCTTGTGGGGAAATAATAAATTAATGAATTTTATAATAAGAAATCCCCTCTCTCCTCTACAATAAAAACCCCTCTCACTCCCCCTTCTCTTCACTCCTCTCAAGCCTTGTGAATTCCCCAAATTCTATCCAAATATAGTTCAAACCTCCTATCCCATGTCTATAAAGCCTTGATTTCATAAAAAATCCCAAAACCTCTTCCTTAAAGAGGCTCTCAAGGATGTCTAATTTAAGAGGTAAATTCCTATTTTCAATTCTTTGTATTTCCTTTCAAGTTCATTTGTTTTCTTTTTCTATAAACTCTACTTATCCAAATTTTGTGATGACTCTAGTACCTTATATGTAGTGGAATGTTTTCTTGATAGTGTTATACATTATCACCATATCTCCCTTTTAACTTCTTTCATACTTGTAGCAAGAACACCATTCGAGATGTGTCAATTTACCACATTCAAGGATGATGGCCCTTTGATATATAGTATCATTATCAATTATGGGCATGAAAACATTATTTCTATGGTTGAAAAATATTATTATATATGTAATATACCCTTTTAAGGTTATTTAACCCCTTTTTACAAAAGGTATTATGTTATAAAGAAAAATGATTTTGTTGTAATCAAAACCCACAAATTAACCGAAATAGTTATCATTAATGATTGATATAATTATTCATCCTCATGACATGTAACCAAGTTATATAAATTAACAATAGTACCTATGGATGATCATAAATATAAAAATTAAATTCTGTAGATATACATGAAGTCAAATACATAAGAACAAGTGAACCGATTATGAAAATAAAGTAAACGGATGCTACGGAACGACAGAATTCAATATAATAACATATAAATAAGTACATAAGTGAAATAAATATAATTATTATAAACTAAATACATGTCAAAAATGTTATTAAGTATATTATAAATAATTATAATTTCATATTTCATGATCTTATGTTCAAGAGTGGAACACATACGGATTTAAGTTAAGGGTTTTCCACCCAAACTTCCATTTTCATTCGGGTTACTTTTATTTTCTAATTACCGTAATGAAATTCTGGTATATTATTAAGTTATCCTAATTATATATGTGTGAGTATTATATATATTTTTACCAACCAGTACCCTTCCTTATTTTGTGGATAGTGACATGTTTTAAAAGGATCTTTCAAAATTGTTTCCGAAATACAAGCCCGGTCCAAGGGAATTTCTATAATTCTTACATATTTTAAAGGGTACTATATAATCTATTTTTGGAAAACATTATCTTTATAAAATCCCTAATTTTATTATAAAAATACTATCTTACTTCACTTATGGTTTTATACAAATATTTTTCTAAAAGAGCTGTTCTTTTCAAAGTAAAAGATTATTTATCTCAATATTTACACGAATATTTTATAAGAGTATCTTCATCTACTTAAACACTCTTTTTGATTATTATGTATTATTGGGATTATCATTCAATATTATTATCTACCATATTGAATTTAATGGTTTAGTATTATTTTTTCTATTAATGTGCTATCTTAAAACCATTCATCTGTTTACTTTTAATGGTTAGTGTTTTTGTTTAATGTTCAGGGAAAGCTATTTACATTTCATATATTAGATTGAATATTAATGTTTATGTTGTTTATGTTTATCCATATTCATATTAAGAATTAATCGGAAATTATAAGTGTCGGGTGGGTCCTACTAGAGCCCCGCGGTGCATCAGTAGGTCCCATGAGACAGACTACGGTCTTAGCACAAGGCCTTGACAAAATGATTATTTATGGTCTTGGCCCGAGGCCTTGATGGTATGGATATATTTTCCAAAATTATGCATTCCCTCATTATGAATATATTATTGGTGTTTCATGTAGTTATTTGAATAGTAGAATACCCATTATTATGTTATGTTATGGAGATATTTACTAAGCTCATATTTTTTCCATATTATGTTAAAGTTTATTTTTAAAGGAATGTGTATTCAATTATTCACTATGATGTTTATATTATATTATGTTATATTTCTTACCCTTACTATAAATTTGAGCTCACCCCTTTCTTATTTTTCGATTTCTCTAGAAATGAAGAAGTAAATTATGAATGACATGCTGAAATAACCTAGGAATTCTAGAAGTTGTCTAAGGAGTTTCTATGTTATTTTTCCAGTCAAGTTGTAAAAATTAACTTATGTATATATCTTGTTTTCAATAATAATAAACTACTCTATCCTTAAGAATTTTTAGTCCTTGTTTCTATGGTAATGTAATAAATTATGTCACTCGGTCCATGAAATTGGGGTCGAGTCCATATATAATATACAAGGATAAAAACATAAAAAAATTCATAAAATTCCTATCTCTACTAGTTATGTTCATGATTATGGGACCATAAAAATCTACGTTTATAAAATCAATACGTTTCATGGTTTTGATCACCATTAACTTGTGGATATTTTTAACCATTTTACCTTTGATACATGTCTCGTATATTTTGGACCTTTAATAAATAAATTTCATTAAATTTAGTACACCTACATTTCATAAAATATTATCCATATTATTTTGACCCATAGAGATGATTCTTATATGAAATTACTAATTTTACTCTTTTATAATCATGATGAAATTATCTTGTTCATTTTAAATATAATATATATAGTAGTTTTTCATTTTTTTTTCATCAATATTATTCTATTCTTAAATCTCAGAAAAAATTTAACCTTGAAAAATATTAATTTTTTAATTTCCAAAGAGGTGAGAGGCCCTCAAGAAATTATATTTTTCCATATATATTGGTAACATATATATATATTCTAGTTTATTATAATCAATTTTTTTAACGTAATTCATTTTATGACATGTAATCCTTCATTAAAAAAATTAATGACTCTTTTATTATACCTATGAGTATTTTTTAAGAGATCCTTATTTCCTGTTATATGTCATGGGAAACCATTATCAAGTATCTAGGTATTCTATCCATTAACATATTTTTTAGAAATATCAACCACCAATTATTTCTCTGGATTTTTCATTGACCTGAATGATTTTGAACTCTATTTTATCTAGATTATTTAGTATCACTTCGAAACACTTTTTGGTGGTGTGTCAAGCTTGATCACACACCACACAAGGTTACTTATGATAGTTAATTTTTTCTTTTAATTTAACATTCTCTTATTAATGTTTCATTAGTTTCACTAAAATAATTTCTTGTTGAATACCCCTTGATTAATATACTATCTGTAATTCTGGGAGTGAAAAATTATACAAGAACACAAATCCTTTCTATCCATAAACTTTAAAAAACCAACATATTTCTTCAAAGGAAAATATAATCAAATAGTAAATATGTTATTAAAAAATTACTCATTGAGTATCAATTTTTTTGAAACCATTTATTATTTTAAAAATCCTCATGATTGGTAGATTCCTCTATTACCTTGAACATATCCATAGGGTTAGAATAAGTATTTTTCGTATCCCACACCTCAGAGATTTTGGAAATTTTAAACCACCATTGAATTTTGTGATGGGTTCTTTATCCTTCACAGAATATGTGGAAACCTTCTTATTATTTTTTATATTGGTTCCACAATTTGGGTTGCAAGAAAAGTGTCCATGAAAATGGTTCTTGGTATCAAGGGAAATTTTTTTAGATTATTATTTTCATTAGAGACTTAATCAACTACCTTGGATATCTTACCTAATTTGTTGAAATAATTTTGAAACCTGGAATGAGAATTTTTCAATGAATTTTTAGTATATAATAGTTTCTACTCATGAGAAATTTAATTATTTATACATATCAATTTGATTAATTTTGGTAATATTAGTATTCATATCCCAATATTCAATGACTTAATTAATATATATCTTCTATATTGTGAACCCAACATTCATTTCAAAAGTTTCTTTTGATTTTTAACAAACATGATATTTGATCAATTAATCAATATTATATTTAAGTTTCTTATTTTATATCTAAATATTTTTGTTTTACTTCAGGAACACCAAATTATCCAATCATAATTTTAACTCCTTCAGTGTTTCCTCATCATTTATTTATTTTATTTTATTATTATATTATTGCAATTAAATGAAGTGATATTCGTGAAGATTTTATTTTTCCATGAATGCAATTTTTCCTTCATCTTCCATGTACAATTTACTTCTTTAACTTTACATGTAAAAATATGTGGCATATTGTTTTGAGAGAAATGTTTTCATCTTAATTATATTAGCCTTTTATTTACCATTAAAAGACTTTCCTCAACTATGATTTTTTACTGATTTATTTATTATTAATATTTATTTAGATTGGAAATATATTTTCTCTTCTAATTTATTCTCAATGTAATTAGATTAAAAGGTTCCAATATTTATATAATAAAAACACTTTAATTTAATTTTAATGAAATATTTACATTTCTCTTACTACATTACTTTTGAGAATAAGAAGAAGAATTACTCAATGTCCATGGATGAATCCTCCCCATTATTTTCCCCCTTATAATACTTATTTATTTTATTATATTACAAGCCTTTAATATATTAAAAAATTATACCCTTATCTAATTTTAATTTACTCTATAAATTAGACACTCTCTTCATCTTGTAAGAGATAAAAAAATATTTATTTTAGTAATGGTCCAATCATAAAATTCTTGATCCCAATGTTTTGAAATGTTTCTAATAAACGAAGATATTTATATCATCATCATTATGATGGTGAATATTCAAGAATTTATCAATATATTTTAATTGAGATCAGAATATTTTTGACATTAATAAATAAATTTTCCATATTCTAATATTGTCTTATTGTAATAACCCCAAATTCATCCCAACATGATTGAAACATAGAATCCATAATTTTCATTCCTAACTCATCAATATAATAAATATTTATAGATTTAAATGTATTTATTTATTCCAATATCTCATGTTAACTCCTTATTTTAGAGGTTTGATTGTAATGAATTTCATGATCTCCCATCAACATCAATATTCTTGTTATCAGGAAATGTATAGGTGGTAAGAACTTCTAAAATAAATAAACCATTCATAGTGATGTCCATAAATTACAAACCAACATATAAAATTTATAGATCCTATATCTACATACATAGATAAAACAATTGTTTCTGTCAAACACAGACAACACTTTATTATTGATTAGATTCATGGTCTCTATAGATCTCATTGATCAAAATTTCTAGTAATTGAAATTTAACTTAGATCTATATTAATAGTTACCATAAACAACTAAATGATGACTTGATACCATATAAATGTCACGAGAGAGAGTATTTTAACACTGAGAATGGGGGTGAATCGGTTTTTAGTGAAAAAACAACAATCAATAAACATTATTTCCATCCCTTGTCTGTGTGATTGGATATCAACAATGATAATGTTTTGAGGATATATTGTTGAATACGGAACCCATATAGAATAAGGGTAAATACACGGTTTACTAAATATTTTTATCTAGTGGATAATCACCAATGATAAATGATTGTGATCATACTATTTCTAGTGTTACAATGTCTATGTTAGTATATGATTACTTTATGTAGATAGATGGCTACTAATATGAGTTACTAGTGTTTACAGTGTATTTTAGAATTGATATGAAGAGAAATTGAATCATCCCATGTAGAAGGATATTGTATAGTATCAAGATGTCATTGAATTAGGATTATTTTCTTAAATCCTTCTTCATACCAATTACAATTCCCCTTATTGTAATAGAGATCAATAAATACCATGATTTTGGTTAAAATATTTATGATAGGTTCTCTATCATATATCTAATTGGTATGTTTTTATATGATTTATAACTATACAAATATGAAATCTAGAATTTTTCACCACCAAGAGATGAAACATGTGTTATTGAGCCAGGATCAGTCCCATGAGTGGGGTTTTTAATAGATTCATATGATGTGAATTAGAATCCCTATAGTTTGAAGCTGTTTAATAAAGAACATCATTCCTTTTGAATTCACATGACAAGAAAAAATTTAGTACCTTTTAATATTATGAAACCATGACCAATGATATTCCTTTTAAGGCCTTTCATCAAAGACCATAGTGACTTATAGTCTACATTTAGATTATTGGGACCATTTCAAAGAACTTTTGTGTCATATGGAGTAAAATAATACAATATAGTGTTGAGAAATAGTTTTAAATGGACTTATTAAAATGTGTATATTATATTGTTTAACATGACAAATTTGTGAGGCGAGGGTAGGTTGGGAATAATACTAGGTTACAGGATCATATTACATATATATTTCTAGTTTCCAAATATCCTAGTATGATGGATGATTGCTCTTATGAGTAGTACAAAAAAATATCTAAATATTAGGGGTTACACTAGATATGATACCCATTTAATTTCTGTAGATCATTGATTTGAAAAAAGAGGCCAACCAGATTCAGGAAATCCCTGAGAACTAATTTAAAGTATTCATGATGAGTGTATTAGGATAATAATGGTTTCAATAATTTCTTAATGACAGAGACCCCCATTACCAAGAGAATACATGATTGGTTGTAATATAAGGACCCCAATTAGGAAGAAAAAATGAATGAAATAGTCATCAATGTTTCTATTTCACATTATCAATGAAATACATGATCAAAAATACCACACATAGTTGTGCATAATAATTTAATCATGATATTTGGGAATTCACAAATGATTCAGTGGTAAATAATTAGTTTAAGGGACTTTAAATGGGTGAAGTAAAGATACCAAGGAATTTTAATCCATTTAGGAAATTCAAATACCCATAGGAGGGAACTGTCATGATGGGGGTGTCCATAGGTAAAATCTTATACAGAGATATACCATTTGAAAAAGGGAAAATAAAACTTCATTAAGATTTTATTTTTCATAATATTTGGGGTTTTATATGATTTAATGGATCCATAAGGTGTATAAAAATTTTAGAGCACCTATATCATAAATCTTATATAGTGGGAATCTCTCCATGAAAGATTAATTGAAGAACCTTCATGATGTGATTATGTGTGTATAGAAAATTATGTTTTTTTATATGGAGAGGATAAAAAAACAAAGAACTTATATAGTGGGTCCCCTCTTCTTTCAGACATTAATTTCAAGTCAAACTAATGTAATTACTCTTTAGAAAACATCATTATATGTTACATAAAATGAATGTTGGCGGGTTATTTATAGAAAATACCAATAACTAGTAGTCCTAAGAAAATTTGGGATATGAATCACATAAAATATGGGTGGATGAGTATAAATACCACCTTTTCACCAAAAATGATAAGGACTTTGAAAAAAGGTCTTTTTTTTTGTAAATAGATCCCCGCCTTTAGTTAAAAACAATATCCATGCCACATTGATTTCACATATCCACATATTATCTCCATGTCATGACTATAAATGGTGATTTTAAATTTTAAATACATTATTGTAGAATATGATTCACATAATTAGAATATAAAGTATATTTTTATTCATGATTCTTACATATCTAAATAATTTCTACATGATGCATCATCTTTATTCATTTTAAATTGTATATTTTTATGTCGTTAAATTCCAATAATTTTTTTGAATGTGTTTTTCACTTTTCTAAGTGAACCAAATACCATAACCTTAGAATTATATCTATTTGTAACACATATGATCAAAATTTAAGGTATGATATGTTCCTATGTATTATATTTACACACTCTTTAGGAATATATAGACGAAACGTTGCCTCTACACCTATATATAGGTTGAACGACCTATTTTTTATTACTTTATTGGAAATTCAGGAAATTTAATGAATTTTCACATATTAAATATGGGATTATATAGAGGACCATAAAAAATCACCTTGTAACATATATAGAAATATAACTTATAACAATAATGTTATAAGAGTCTAGTGGAGATCTATCCACCTTAGGTATTTTGCTGGGATATATCATGTTATATAAACCTTATATGAGATACCCTTTACTAATGATTTATTTTAAAATATTAAATTCGCCATGATTTTACTTGAATTTGTTCAATTCAGATCCTTTTTTAAATCAAAACTACCCTTTGGGGTTTACTTATCATTTAATTATATAAATATAACCAAGATATTCTTTATGATTTTCAACTGAGATAATGATAATAGGAGTAAAGAGTGTTATTTTTGTACTAATAAAATTTCTTGATTCAAAGAATAGACATATCTATATTTGGTTGGAATAATATTGATGATCAAAATAGTTTTATAATGACAAAAGTTTATATAATTGGGTTTCTAAATGATGTTTCTATTCATAGGCCCATGTAGGATGTAACAGGCCAATACATTGGTTTATCCATCACTTTGGACTTTCTCAATCCAACACATCAGTGAATTGGTACTCTATAAATGAATTTTTTACTAGTGATTAATATACTCTTTATGATACACCACTTACATTGAGTGAGGAACCACCGATTTTAAAACCATAATTGCACAACTATTTATCTCTTTTTCACAACGGTTTTAAAAATCACCCATAAGGGTGAAAGTAACATAGCATTTATACACTAGGGTTGTCTATAGATTATATTAGGGGTGTACCTTCTGGGTTTACTAAAGCTGAGAATAATTTGAATTATATTTTATATCTATCATATTATATAATGAAATATGGTTCATGAAATCTTTCTTAAACCATAATAAGAATTTCATTCCAAACTTTTTTAGATGGTCTATCCATGACAATAAAGACATTAATTTGGTACATTCTGTGTTTGGAATCAGTCTCCAGGATGTGTATATGATAAGTGGATCTATAATGTTGGAGGATATGTATGATAAATGTTTCCTTCCTGAATCTATATGGGGTTATGGGGAGAAAACTCCCCGACTAGAGAATATTTTCTTGGATAAGGAGAAAGGCTTCATGTAAAATGATCTATGTTTACTCATTAATGTTTCCTTTTATGAGTGGGTGATGTTTTTTACTTTTTTTTCTAATATTCGAGTGCCATATAAAATAAGGAAATAGATTTTCTAAACCAACGAGCCTCTTGGATCTCTATTTGTATATTGTCCAACATAAAAAGCGGGAATATACAAAAATGTAGGGATTAAAAATTTTCCCCTACATAAATACATATATTAACGTGGTAGAGTTCCTTGTTCTGTTTAAATGTGGCTATATATTTCAATTTTAGGAATTTAAAAATTTCATAATGTTTAACATGATCATTACATAAGTGTAGTTGGAAATTTTCACATGAATTAAATTTTTCATGCCATCATTAGTCAAGTTTTATAAAAATATAGGGCACACCAGTAGGTGTAAGGTCCCATTCAAGTTGGTTGGACTATTTTAAATTCAATGGTGTTGAATTATGACTCACTTATGGGGATATGATTGTATCAATGACATTATCATTCCTAATTTCTAGTAAATATTTTTCTTATTGTGAATTAATAGGGGTCATCAACTCTTACATGGGGAATATGATGTTTCTAAAATTCTGAACGATCACAATTTATTGATATTTATGTCATATATAGCTCAAAATAGAAAAATCATTAACAATTATAAAAGGAACCATGTTAAAAAATAATTAATCTCTTTATTATGGGAAATAATTTTATAGGACAAGATCGATGTAGAGTCGATCTATAATGATTACAAACACTATAGATTTGTTCATCGATTTCACTTTATGCTAAAGGAATTCCATTCTACCACTTACATTTTCATGATTTAGTGAAATGTTTTGAAAACAAAATATTTTTGGTTGATTATTTCTTGAAAGAACACATATATATGGTTCACTTTCAACCCAAATTATTTGGTCATTAGTTTATCCAACAATTATGATAATACATGGACCTAGAAATATCTTGAAAGCAATATTATAGACATAGTGTTCCATGTTAAAGGATCTTCAGCATATTTGGATGAATAATAATAGGATATTCCATTGAAAATAATTCCATATAAGAATATAATCCTAAATAAAACCTTGGTTAAGAAAATATATAGGATATGGTTAAGACATATTGACCAGTCTTATTCAACTATTGTGTTAACTTTCAACCTAACTATCCATACTAATGATCAATTCCCATTTGTGTAGAAAAAGTGAAATTATTTGGGTAGATTTATGTATATAATGGATATATAGAAGGCCTAGTTTGTGGATGATATTCTATTTATGGATTTCTATAAGATTACCACCCAATTAAATATCACCTTTTAGAATTATCCTAATAAATTGGAATCATATATTAAAAAATATTAAGATTTTGTTAATGTCAAAAAAATTGTGATTTCTATTCTCATAAAGTACTCATATTTATGGGGTCCAACACAAGTATTGAGGAATATAATTATAGAGATAATAGTGGTAATTATATAAATATTGATGAAAGAATACATGTTAGGGGAATAGTAAACTAAGAAAAGACCCAAAAATATCTCCTCTAGTGGATGCAATTTCAATTTCTATCCATACATGAAATTTCAATATTAACATTGTTACTAAATTTTTCTAGTAGTAAAATTGGAAATCCATTCCTATTTGTTCCCCATAATATTCATGAAGTGTAATAGTTATTGGTCTATATACAAGTTGGTAGAATGAATAAAAGAAGACATTCTTCCTTCCTACATTGAACAATTAATGCCCATGACCTCTGACCCCAATAGATGAATCAAATTATTCCAGCCCTATCTATACACTTGGAAACTCCCTAATAATAACTCAACCATTGGGAACATGAGAAGATGATAGAACTTAGCCTTCACTAAGAGATGGTAGGTGAATCCAGGTCTCATGTATCTAAATTCATGTATCATTAACTATTTATAATAATATATTAACATTTATAAATACCATTAAAAATCAATTATATTTTTATCCATCAACTCTTTAGGGTTATAAAACTCATTCTTCTCAAGTGGGTCCACTAGTCACTACGATAACTGGTGACATTTAAGAAAGGCCATTATTGAGTCTTAATATGAATGGATATACATACATGATTATTTTAATAGGATAATTACCTGAGCTATTAGTGGATATTGGAGACTTATTTGAACATCCAAAATCAATTACCACCATATTTATTATGATCTTGGAAAAGATTCTGATATTTTAATTTATAAATTTTAATATATGTATTATCCGTTAATAATGTTGATTGATGATCAATTTCGTTTTTTGTGTGTAAAAATTTACATTTCATTGAATTGTTTTGAAAATGGCAATTATTGGTCTTTGGGTGAATGAAAATACTAAAAGGATTTATAATTGTTTTCACATATACAAATTTAGAATATCCCAAATTGGGGTAATATCAAGAAGATATACCACCCTCACCTTCTAATGAAACAGTGGTGGTGAGATAAAAAAATTTGATTTGATGAATATAAAAATAAAAACTACCCTCTATTGATTATAATACTTTTTTATTTTTACATGATTTTAATTTCTACCATTATAGCCCCAATGTTAACAAAGGAAATCCATGAGGCCACTCCTCTCACATTACAATAACTGTATATTATATAGGCATGCACTATATAGGTTCCATCATATATAGAGTGTGTTGAAATTAGGTAATCATTGAGAAATATGATAAAAAAATTTATTCCAGTCCCTAATATGTATCCCAACTCTCACCTAGTGTATACAATATTTCTATGAACATAAGAGTAATGGTTATGAAAGAACATATGGAATTTGACAAGTGCAATACCTCTAGATGTTATTGGTGGTTGACTACACAACCTCTCACACATATTCAAAACTGTTGGATATGAAATATTTTATTCCTATATTATACATAAAGATTTAATTATAGCAATTGATGCATGGTAGCATGTGTGGGTACATTGATCAATCTTTTTAGAATATGAGTATACAACTCCCTCCTCGTGAATTAGGACTACAAAACTACAATAAACATTCCATCATGATGTAGTGGTGGAAGAGTGACAGTACACAAGTATGGATTTAATGACCCAAGGGAAATATCTATTCTATGATATGTTCATGTCTAATAAGGTCATAGAGGACCAACTGAAGCTTTTTCAGGGGTGTATATAGCGAGGATAGTTTTTTTGAATGTGAAGATACATTTCATCTAAAAGAAGATGTTAGGTTTAAAATGTCAATTTAAACTCATCCAGATGTTAGTGGATTCAAGTAATCAGAAGTTCAACATCAATAATCAATTGTAATTTCCTTGAATGAATATTCAAATTCATTAAATAAACCTCATATATATTAAAAATCAGGGAGAGACTTCAAATTGAAGATGATCCTCCCTCACCATTTTATCTCAAAAAATTAAAAAAATTACATGCCTAAAAATAGTAATCAAATATATGATTTTTTTTGTTTCATATATCAATACTTGATTATTTATTAAAACATATAAAATTTAATATTAGAGTAGTTTAATTCATTAAATTATATAATGGATGTAGTTTTTATAAATTATAATTTCAAAACGAATGATTTGATGTTGAAAATTGTTGAATCCTTCTATTATCTCTAAATAATATGATCCCAAATGGGTATAGGATACCTGAATAAAAAATATATATACTATGGCCATAGTATGATGTAAACCTATTTGTTGATATATATAAAATCTTGATTTTATCTTATACATATGTTTTTGGATGGATATAAGTGATCTTGATATGAAACACATGTCCCATAATGGTAAACCCAAGTTAGTCTATATGGGTATGAGATAATATGTAGCTCCCCAGCCCTGGACTGCCTCGAAATATGGCGAGGTTTCATTGGACACATGGTTTTTATTTTTTTATAAAAATGAAATATGAAAAATACACACACATGTTCCATAGGAGATGATAATTTTGGTTCAGGTCCTATAGAAATAGATAAAATTATTACATTTCTTTCAAAACTGGAAGAGATTGAATCTCCACAAATATTCCACCAAAAAATGTGACATAAATATACTAATCATATAAAAGAAAACAGATTGAAAATGTATAGTGAGGAAATGAATTCCTAGTTAGGGTTTTTAAAATAATACAACATTCCAATTACATCCTTTTCAAGACATTCTTTTAAAATTTCCCATAAAATATTTTCTTAAGTAATGCTGCAACACATGTATCATAACATAACATTTAGTCTAATAATTATAAGTGTACATTTCATGGAATACTGACAGAGTCATAGGGAAACACAATTCAATTATAAGCATGATCATTCAAAATAATAGGTAAATTACATTCTAAATAGTTCTGACTTGTGAATATGGAAGTAAAAAATTTATAACTAAGAGTAATACATGATAAGAGTTGGACATAAAAATAATAAATTCAATTTAATCCTTTAATACTATGAATCATACACTGGATAATATATCATTGAGTGCTGAAAAAATAATAATTTTTAAGATTTTACTTCATTTTAATTCTCATATACATTATATCATTTAGCTAAGAATATTCTACTAGTCGAATCTTCTTTTGGTTAATTAAATTACATAGTCATAATGAGGAAAGTGTATAATGCAGGACTTCATCAAAGCCTTGTCCAAGACATCTAATGATTAAGGCCTTGGCCAAAATCAATAAATCATAAATTTTTAATGGCCTTCTACTAATACCATAGATTGTCTAATGAGGCATACCGATGTACCAAGGGGATATACCTGGGCCCCCCGATACATACATAAGTCCAATGCATTCCTCATATATTTAAACCAAAGTGCTCGTTCCACTTTGATATAATAAAATTACTTATTACTTATCATCTATATTATTCAAAGTATCCCTTACCAACTTCAATACATTGATTTTTCCCATTTAATATTATTCCAAGTGTCCCACACCACTATCAATAGTTTAATTTCTTTATTCTATAAAGTCCATTTTAATCTAGAATTTACATATTCAATGTAATTCACGCATAAATAAGATAATAACAATTTTATCAATGTATGAAATTGAATGAAAAGTATTGTTGGAAACACATGTGTCAATAACTAAAGCATGTTACTAGTTTATCAGATAAAATGACAATACATAAAATCTTTATTATGAATGTAAAAATTATATATTCCTAATACAATTCTAAAAATTATGATAATTTCCATTCATATTAAAAACACATGCAGTTAAATGGGAATATCTCTCAAAATGGAACTTAATGATTGAAATTATTTATTGCAGCAGATTCAAATGCTATAGAAAAATAAAAAGATTATTTCATTCTTTTAAAAATATTATGAGGGATTACACTAGAGTTACTAATGACCTTGTATAAATGTGGGTAAAAATTACGTGAACTATATATATACAAACTGTATACGTAATATTTTCTTAACCAACCCATGGGTTAATAAATCATTATGAACAATATACATCCCACATATATAATTAAATAACCAATTTTTTTTATTAAAACTTAATTAATTTATGATCAAAACCCAAAGGTACATATGAAAATATCCATACATACAGATATAAGAGTTTTCTAACAAAAATATAATTCTTTACCTTTTACAAAACTACTTAAACATTGAAACTGAATATTAAGGAGTCTTAAAATCAAGCATAATATAGGTTCATATAAACCAATATGAATATATATATATATATGATTATATAAAGTGTACATAAAAGATCCTAAATTAAATGCATGATGATACTTGCAAGTTTTATACCCATTAAGAACATTATTTATTCAAGGGTGTATAAGTGGAAAAACAGGCCATAAAATATACATGTCCTTTAAAATATATACATATATAACCGAATATAAAATATGTGTTTAAGGGTTTAATGCCAAGATTAAATGACACTTAAATGTTTCTTTAATTAAAACAAGGGTTTATTAATGGTATTTGTTCTGTATGATTTATAAAGTGTTTGGTTTTGAAACATATACATAAATGATTTTATAAATTTTGATATACATTCATATATTCATATATATATATATCAATCACATAAGAACTCAAAACATTGCTCGATAGAGGGTTATGAATACATTTGATATTAATATTTCATCAGCTTAAGAGGGGACAATTAGATATATTCTTAACTGTTTATATATATTTATATATGTATATATTTCTATATATATAGATATTTATATATATATCCAAACTGAAACATGTAATGAAAAAAATTGGACCCTTGGTTTAAGGAGGAGGAGAGGCTCGGGGAAGATCAAGGAGGAACTGGAGATCTTGTTGGAGGCTTGAGAGAAGAGGATCCAAGAGGATGGGACAATAACAAGTCATATATATAAACTATTCCATATAAAATTTTAAACGCCACTTGCATGAAAAAACAAGGATTAATTGTCCTAAAAAGGATGATTGAGGAGGGTCCGACCTTGTGGAAGATGCGAGCAAGGAAGGAAAAACCACTCACGGGTAAGGAAAAATGAAAAGGAGAATGTTTAAATACCCACTGTTGCAGCACATGTGGAGGAAGAAGAAGACACCATGAGGAAGAAAATATGGCAAATAAAATGAAGGTAGAGATTATTTATTCATAGATATGACGGCTGGGTTGTGTCTTCAAATTTAAAAATGAATAGATGGATGAGATCAGGTCATGACTTGAATGGAAGGTTACTGTGAAACATAGAGATTTAAAATGCAATTAACGGTCAGAATTAGATCATAAGAAATTTGACGGCTGTGACTGAATTTGGATTTTTAGATGGCTTGGATGGCTGTAATTAAATCATTCGGGATCAGAAAGACCACAAAAGAACAGTTGAAATACCGTGACCCTTGGGGGTCGATGGCTGGGCTGATTAAAAGGATCAGGTCATGTGTGGTGTGATTGAACATCTTGGATGTGATCCCGACTGATTTTCTTCATTCCACATAAAAAATTAAGAAGTTCCCGAGCTCCCTTATAATCCTAAGGAATTTTTCCATACTCCAGATTACTCCCTCTCCCCTCTCGGTACTGCCCCACACCAGGTTCTTCTGTGGGCATGCTCCTGCGCCCACCCAGGCCGTCATGCCGCCCCGCATGGTGGAAGACTCTAGTTTTTTCACACACACCAGTTCATGAGTTGAGGGTAATCTATGATTCTTGTGCGCTTGAATTAGTAGGCACCCTTTGTGCACACTACCCTATGCCATTTTCAGGGGGCTGTGGGGTGAGAAACCCATCAAGGCATTGAGGGCCGCCACATGGTGGCCCTTGGCAAGATGGATACTCATCCATGATTTTTATCTACTTAAAGTATATTTTTTGTTAAAAATATAAACTAATATTTTTTATAAATATACAGGTTTATATAGGTTCAAAAATACACGAATCCTCTTCTATAACTACATATTTTCTTTATTTTTATAAATGCTATAGTTTTTATAAAAATGCAAACTGATAAATCAAAATTTAATACATCATTAAGAAAATCCTGTATTAGTATTACAAAAATAAAAGACATAGTTTTAGTTAAGACCTTGTTTAAACATTAAGAATGAAAACATTTACCGAAGCATTTCAATAGATTTGAATTATTTTAAAAGTATTTGCAATCTATACCTCATTTTAAAATCATACTAAATGTAGCTAAAATATTAAATCACTATCATTTTTAAAGTTTATAAATGATTTTATATGTTTAATGTTTTTATTTCAATACATAATTTAAATATTGTGGGAAAACTAATGATACCTAGATATATTAAATAAAACCAATAGAACGACCAACAACTATAATTATAGCCGTTAGAAACTCAACTGTCTTTTAAGGGGAAATGGTCAAATTAAGGCACTATTTATACTTTAATTAAGGTGTTCCATATTCAATAACACTCAGTGTAAAATGGTGCTCATCATACCACTGATGTTCAGTACAGCTGTTGTAATTCTAGCCATAATGTTTTTCATTATGACTGACCTGAAAGGACATCTCTATTTACCAAGTCTCGTTGTTGTGTTAGGTGGTCTCCCAAATGCTGTGCTTGGGCTTATAGTAGGTATTTTTGGTTAGTTTGAATCTATTAATTTTGAATCAATGTAATCAATTATGTATTTTATAAGAATTCATTGTTTTTATTTCTTGTGTTTTATTGATAATAAGAAGATTAAAGAGAATAAAACAATAATATTATTAGTACATGAGAAATACGTTTTAGGGTGTAAAATTATTCCCCCTACAATGAATTAAATACTTGCAATTCTAAAATACTCATACACAACCACAACAACATTGGAAAAACATCACACCTGAGGTCCCTTTACCGAGAACACAACTGATGGTAGGGTGATGACAACATTAGGAGGAATAATAAGGTATTATTCAGCTCATCGATTTACTTGGCCTAAATACATTGTGAATAGCTAGGGTCAAACCTGTGCATAAAGCACTCAACCTTCCATAGAGAGGCACGAGAGGTGTGGAGGTTAGAGATTTCATAGTGGAATAAATCCCTATAAATTCAATGCATGATATCGTTCTTGAATATATTGATGTCATAGAGTTCCCTATACATACTAAAACACAGATCCTAGAATAGGTAGGAATCTCGATGGTCACCATCCATAGGAGCTTCTAGAAACTTAGCTATTTCTCAGTAGTTATCAGTCTTAGTGAAACATAGAAAAAGAGATTCATGATACTTTCCTCTTTATCTGTATTTTTTAAATTGTGCATTTAATATAAAGTAATAGGAAATATTGTTTCCATTGTAAATATGGAGGATTTTTGGGAGGTTCAACACCCGATGGAGTTTTTTACATGTCAGACGTAAGTTTTCATAGGGCTCGTATTCCTCGGATCATGTCTTGACAATTACAATCTCTAACAATTTGATAAGAGGTGATAGAAGATTTGTTAGTGAAGTCATGTCTTCTATCTTAAATTTTTAGAGACATGTTTTATTCACCAAGGCATAAACATAACAAAATAGAGTCTTTATTTAATGTATCAAAAACACATAATATTATTCAGTTATAAAAATATCATAAAACTTATGTATTATATAACTTCTCACTCACTCTCACAACACTAGTATGGATTTCTTAATGTTCTTCATGATGTGACTTCATCAGATTCACTAGTGTTGGTGTATCCCCCAATATCATATCAAACAGATTCCCAAAGCGGTCCCAAAATCCTCAATATCCTAGTTCTAGATGTAGCATGGTTGGTCCTGATCAATCAAATGTGGGAATATAATGTTCTAACAAAGGAAATCATGAAGGGTGATGAGTTGGGCGATGTTTTCTTGAACGTATGTCTATAAAGCAAACAGGTAGATTCTTCCTTGATAATTTTGAAGTCCATGACCTGACCTCGAAGACCATAGGTTACAATTTTATAGAGGTATGCTGCCTAGAGGTCACCCTCTTGTGAAGATTCTTGGAAGTTCATTAGGGAAAATAAGTGGTCATCCAAGGTGAACTATTGGAATAGACCTTCATAATACCATCCCTTATATGCATAAATGGGAAGTTGGGCATGCATCATTAGAAAGTAATAAAATCCAGATACACGGGGGAGATGCGGTACGCGAGGATAATTGGACACATGATAGAGACATTGACATGATAAATGAAGGTTCCAAAATGATTCATATCCTTATAAACATTCACTGGCCACTATGGTTTCTAATATTTATGTCGGAAGGGAGAACAGGTGTGATTAGTCAGCCATCTAAAAACTTTAAGGAAATGGCTACTTAGTAAGACATACACAAGTTGTTAGTATTTTTCTAATTTTCTTGGGTTATCTAAACCAATCCTCTGATACCAACTGTAGTTCCCTAGCCCTAGATTACCCCGAAAGTAGTGCAATTTCATTAGAAACATGGTGAGTAAATTTTTTATGAAAAGGAATTCTGAAAAATACAGACACATGTTCCACAAGGGAGGATCATTTTGGTTTAGGTCCTGGATAATCAGATACAATTATTACATTTCTTTCAAAACAAGAAGATAATGAAACTCCATAAAGCCTCCAAAAATATATGTGACTTTAATAAACAAATCCTAAAAAATAAAACAAATTGAAAACATATGGTGAGGAAATGAATGCATAGTAAGGGGTCTTAAAATGATATTATATACCAATTACACAATTTTTAAATCATTCTCATAAAATTTCCCATAAAAACATTCTTAAGGAATGATAAACATATGTATCATAACATAGAATTTAGTCTAAGAATTATAAGGGCACAATTTAGGGAATAATGAAATAGTTATAAAGAACCATGATTAAATTATAAGAATTCTCATTCATAATAATGAGTAAAAGACGTTCTAAATAGGTATGACATGTGAATATGCATGTACAAAATTTATAACTAATAGTAATAAATTATCATAGTTGCACATAAAAATAATAACTTCAATTTCATCCTTTACTACTGTGAATCATACACTGGATATTAAATCAATGAATACGGAATAAATAATAAGCCTTAAGATCTTACTTAATTATAATTATCATAAACATAATCTATTTTAACAATGAATATTATACTAGTCGAATCTTGTTTTGGTTAATTAAATTACATAGTAATAATGAGGAAAGTGCATAATGTGGGACTGCTTCAATGTCTCAGCTAATACGTCTAATGATTAAGGCCTCAGCCAAAATCCATAAACCATAAATTTATCTAGGCCATGTGCCAAGACTGTAGATTGTTTCATGAGACCTACTGATGCACCGAGGGGCTTTATTGGGACCCACTTGATATTTACATAAGTCTAATGCATTCCTCATCTTTTTAAATCAAAGTGCTAACACCACTTTGATTTAATAAAATTACTCATTACATATCATCTATATTATTCAATGTGTCCCATACCACCTTGAAGACTTTAATTTTTCCCATTTCATATTATTCAAAGTGTTTCATACTACTTTGAATAATTTAATTTCTTTATTCCATAAAGGCCATTTCAGTTTAGCATATAAATATTCAAATTAATCCTTGCATATAAGAGTTAATAATAATTCGATCAATGTATGAAAATGAATGAAAAGTATGATAGAAAACACATGTATCAATAACTAAAGAACATTAAACACTAGTTTATCACATAAAATGACAATCCCTAAAATTCTTATAATGAATTTAAACATTTTATATTCCATAAAACAATTCAAAAAATTAGGATATTTGTCATTCATATTAAAATCAGATGCTGATAAATGGGAATATCTAACAAAATGGAATTTAATGATTGATAACATTTATATTTTCAAATTGAAATGCATTAAAAAATCAATACATTATATAATTATTATAAAAATATTATGGAGGCATATTATCGGGAAACTAATGATCTTTTATAAATGTGGGTTAAAATTATGTGAATTATATATATACAAAGTGTATACGAAATATTTCATCAACAAACCCATGGTTTAATAAATCATTATGAACAATATACATTCCACATACATAATTAAATAACCGAAAAATTAGTTTTTATGAAAACATAATATATTTATGATAAAAACCCAAAGGTACATATGCAAATAGCCATAAATATATATATAATTATTTTGTACAAATATATAAATCGTTATATTTTATAAAACTACTTAAACATTGAAACTCAGTATCTAGGAGTCTTAAAATAAAGAATATTAGAGGTTCATCTAATCTAGTATGAATATATTTATAGATAAATATGCAATTATTTATATATATAAATGATTATACAAAGTGTACATAAAAGGTCTTAAATTAAATGCTTAATGATAATTACATGTTTTATACCAATTATAAACATTAATTAATCAAGGGTGTATAAGTTGCAAAACCAGCCTTAACATCTAAAATGTTTCTAAAATATATACATATATAACTAAATATACAATATATGTATAAGTTTTTAATACCATTATTAAATGAAACATAAATGTTTCAATAATTAAAACAAGGGTTCATTAATTTTATTTGATCTATATGATATATAAAGGGTCCGGTTTTGAAACATATACAATTATGATTTTATAAAAATAGATATATATATATATATATATATCTCAATATCATAAGAAATCAAAACTTGGCTCGATAGAGGGTTATGAAATTGTTTAATATTAAAATTTCACCTACTTAAGAGGGGAAAATTAGACATATTTATAACCTTATATATATATAAATTTATATTTGTATATACTTATATATGTATATATATTTATATATAAACCCAAACTGAAACATGGAAATACAAAAATAGAACCATTACTTGGTTAGAGGAGGAGGAGAGTCTCAGGGAAGATCAAGGAGGCACTGGAGATCTTGTTGGGGGATTGAGATAAGAGGATCTGAGAAGATGGGAGTGTAACTAGTCATATATATAAACAATATCATATATATTTTTAAAATCCACTTGAATGCAATGTCGGGGCCTACTTGTCTTAAAAATAAGATTGAGGAGTGTTCGACCTTGTGGAAGATGCAAGGAAGGAGTGAACAACTGGTCACAGGTGTGGAAAATGAAAAGGAGACAGTGGAAATACCCATTTGTTCTGTGCATGTGGAGGAAGAAGAAGACACCTAATGGAAGAATATATGGAAAATAAATGGGTGGTAGAGATTAAATCTTGCCCATATCCAACTACTAGGGTGTATCTTCGAATTTTAAAAGGAATGGATGGATGATATTAGGTCCTGACTCGATCATACGGTTATTGTGAAATGAAGATATTTAAAAAGAGATGAACGGTCTGGATTAGATCCTAATAAATATAATAGTTGTGAGTGGTGCTGTATTTTTAAAATGTTCGGAAAAATATGATTAGATCTATTGGGATCAAACGGTGCACAAAAACATGGTTAAAACACCTCAACCAATAGGGATCGATGTACGTGATGACTGAACGGATCAGATCATGTGAGGCATGATCAGATAACATGGATGTGATCCCAAATGATTTTATACATCCCACATCAAAACAGAGGAAATTTCCAAGCTCCCATATAAGCCTGAGGCATCCGGCCTTATTCTAGATTACTCCCTCTCCCCTCCCAGTACTGCCCCATACCATGTTCTTCTATAGGTGTGCTCCTGCACCCACCCATGCTATCGTGCCGCCCCACACGATGGTGTGCTCTTCTCCTTTCCCACACACATTTGTTCATACTGAGGGTAATCTATGCTTCTTGTGCACACAACATAGCATGCACCCTATGTGCGCACTTCCCCTGGTCCATTGCCCGGGGGCTGTGGGGTGAGAAGACCATCCAAACATTGAGGACTGCCACAATGTGGCCCTCAGTTATATGGGTACTCACCTATAAATTTTTGAAAATTAATGTTCATTTATTTTTGATTAAAATATATAATAAGTTTTAACATACATATATAGGTTTATATAGTTTCAAAAAAAATGGATCCTCAACTATAACTACTTGTTTTATTTAGTTTTATAAATTCTATGGTTTATTTAAAAACGCAAACTAATAAATCTATGTTTAATACATAATTATGAATAATCTTATATTAGTATAACTAAAATCAATGACATAATTTTAGTTAAAACCTTGATTAATTATTATGAATGAAAACATTTAAAAAATATTTTTGACCCATTTGAAATATTTGAAAATTAATGGAAATCAATATTTCAATTTGAAATCATACTAAGTGTAGCTAAAATATTAAATCCAATTCCTTTTCAATTTTTATTAAATATTTTATATGTTTAATTTATAATTTCAATGCATACATTATTTATTTTTTAAAAACTAATTATACATAGATATTTTAAATTAAACTGACAGAATGACCTCTGGGAAGTCTTAAAATCGTTAGAAACTCAATGGTCACCTAAGGGGCAACAATTGAATCGAGGAATTATATAAAATTCTATTATGGTGTTCCAAATTAAATAAAACATGGTGAAAAATGGTTCTTGTCAAACCAATATTGCTCAGTATAGTTGTTGTGGTTCTAGTCGTGATGTTTTTCATTCTGACTAACCCGAATGATCTTCTCTAATTATCAGGTCTCGTTGTTGCGTTAGGTGGTCTCCCAGTGGATCTGATAAGAATTTTATTAGGTATTTTAGGTTAGTTTTATTCAATTATTTTTCAAGTAATGTAATCAATTATTTATTGAATAATAATGAATTTTTTTATTTTATATATTTTTTTGGATGACAAGAAGATTAAACAGAATAAAACAAAAATATTATTATTAAATGAGAAATAACATTTGGGGTGTCACATAATAAATTACCAATTTAGATTGAAATAATAAATAAGATTTTATATGGATTTGTTAATTATTTTAAAGGGTTTAAATCCCCTAAATTAACACCACTATAAATTTTTAAAAATAATATAAACTAGTATCTTTAGGGATAAATAAATGTCCATATTTTTCATAGATTTCCATATCTTGAAAGTATATTTTAAATTTTTAAAAGGAAAAATGTAAAACCTTACAAGGTATATGAATTTAACATTTTATTGATCTATTTTCAATAATCCATGAAAGTGATGTCTTAGTGAGTAGAAACATAGTATTTTTATTATGATTACCTTAATATATTTTTAACATGACAATCATTGTGCATTTTTATTTTCTTTTACAGTAAATTTTTTTATTGAATAACAAAGGAGAAATCCTAGAAATCTACAACATTAATTTTACATAGGATACCCTTTGTGGGTTTTCAACCTAGAGTACTCAGTCTCACTATTTTACCAATTCAAGTTCATGTAAATTATACCAAATTTTGTTGATGTTTAAGGCCATAAAACATTGACTAAACGGGTATGAGGTTTATGGCCAAATATATTTAACTTAATTTTATAGTTATATATGAAACCTAGAGGGGATATAAATTTCCCGATCCCATTGGTGTTTAAGAATCATAATTATATTGATACCTTGAAATAGGGGGTTAGGGTGATGTAAATAGTAAAATGAGTTGTTTGAATGTCAAAATGATTAAATTTAAAAAATAAATATTAAGATGATTTTTGAAAACATTAGAATTGAGAGAGAGTTATCATATTATTAAACAGGTATACCAAGGTTGGATTCTGTCCACATTTAGGTGATAGCATTAATTAAAACACTAATAGATGATATTGGATTTTTTATATCTGCTATCTAAGAGAATGACATGCATATGGTTTGTTATAGGTATATACTATTTATGTGACACATTTTTCATCATTGAGAAATGGAATCCTCTAGGATTAGATGTATGCATTACCAGTAGATATGGTAGGTCTATGGTGATTCAGATACTCAAGGAACAATGTATGAAATTTATAAAATGAATTTTAATGTAAATTAGAACACTATTATTTGAAACTAAAAAATTATACAATTATAAATAATTTTGGGAGAATAGAAGAGGGTGAAATTGTATGGCTGAGTCAGAGATAAGTGATATAAGAATCATACATATGATATAACAACATTAATCAAATCACAAGTATCTATGATGAAGTTAAGAAACTATATGGATATGGATAGTAAATAATATAAAATATAATGATTCTGGTTTTAGCATTGGTATTTTTGAATAAAATATTAATTTGAATGAAGATAGGACAAATATTTGGTTGGAAAATGGAAAGGTATTAAGGGGTTCCCAGGTGAGAGGAGAAAGGATGAATCCTAATGTGATTCGATGGATATATCACCACCAAGGTGAGATAAGTAATTGGGTATAGGTGAAGGATTATTGTTAGACCCAGGACTTGTGGTATAGGCTTTAATATGTATTCTATAGAAAACAGAATCAAGCTATGCATAGTAAATAGAAACATGTTCTTTGACCTCAATGCAGAGTCAAAATTCATAACATGATTGAGGATACTATATACTAGAAGGGTTCAGATAGTGATGAAATTTTTTGTTAGGGCCTGTATAATAAGTCTATATTTCATTATTTATTCTAAAATTAATGGAATAAATTCACTCATAGTTCTAGAATGCGAGATCTCTATGATGATATGAATCATGCATAGTAGAATTTAAATGGTTATATATTTTTATTGTGTTATTTTAGGTGGATTGACATGAATTGGTAAATACCTAAACAATTAGATAAAGTATGGGTATTGAATAAATTATTTCCCCAGCAAAAGTACAAGTAAAAAATCTAATGTGAATTGGTAGGGGTCTCAACACCAGGGTGACTGAAGGAAAAGTATGAATGTAGTAAAGTATAATTGGGCCATGGTAACAAAAATAGGTAATCACTTTATATCATATAATGATTGGAATCAAGACACCCAAATTTCATAGAGAATAAATAATTTTCCTAGTATATATTTATTAATGGATTCTTAGTATAGATGGGTAAATAATACAATACGTTCTCTTATATAGATCTAGATATCAGTTAATGAAAACCAATCATAAAAAATGAACACAAAAATGTAATTTAATAGTGATATGGGATGGAAAATATTTCATATAATTTAATTTATTTATACAAGGTTATTTATTGTGGAGTTTTGAATCATGTATTATAGAATTTCGTGTCATATATTTTACGGTCACCTGATAAGGACCATAATACTCTATGAGAGGTTATATGAAGTATTTTTTAAAAAACATTCAATGGTGGTGGAAATGATAAAATTGTTACATATTGTGATTCGGGATTATAATTTATTGTATTACTCCTAATATATAATGTATGGTCCATCCCATTTCTATTAAATTTTCAAGGGTTTCATCACTGATATCATTTTTTTTCTTATTTCCAATAGCAATTTCTATAAGAAAAATTATTCGATGAAGATATTCATATCGAATAATCATAAAACATAATTTTAATGAAATTTAAAATTACGACCTTCACACAACATTTTCTCATTTAGTAGCTCTAATTTATCAAGATAAATTTGATATTATTCATCTTTGGATAGTTGATCATAAATTGCGATGTGAATTAATGAAAATTGAACAAAAATAGGAAAGGCTACTTTTTTTTCTCATATACAAATTATTATGGGGTTAATTTTATATAATCATGGGTAATAGTGTGATTGGATAAAAACTTTTAATGGAGCTTATTATGCCAATATTTTTTATACATGTCGATCATTTTTTTATGTCTATTTGAGAGGTCATAATTAAATAACTTTTTTTATGTTTTCTGCTGTGTGGTAATAAGATGATAGATTAGACAAGATATTATCCCTCATATATAGTTTCTTCAACTCATATTAATAAATTATAGTATTATTATCCATTAAAATTTTATGTATAATTTAAAATATTGCGATGATGTTTGATTTACCAATGTAGTTCGTAATATTTTTATCACCTTCTTTATGGGTATAGATCTGACCCATTTTAAGAATAAGTCAGTAGCAGTAAGAATGAACACGAATTAATTAAAAATAGAAGGAAGTAATAGACCCATAATATTGATCCCAAAAATTGAAAATGGCTATGAATATTTAGTGGTTTTTAATACATTTGGTTGTTGGTGGATTAAATTCATACGTATCTTATAACACCCAAAAATTCTAAAGTAATAACCTTGTATTCTATAGAATTTACAACACATGACACCAAGAATGTAAGATAATATAATATAAAGACTATTTATAATATATTTACTATTTAAAATAGATTTTATATATTTCCATTCATGAAATACTAAGTTATCACGTGTTGCACGCAAGAGCGTCCATCTTCACTGTCTTATGTTACATGCAAGACGGGTTTTACTAGAAAATAATATATTATTAAAATATTCTTATTTAATATAATAAGATATGAAATTTAATTTATGAATAATATTTAAAATATTATGAACAATTATGTTTTATATAAATATAAAATGAAATCACGGGTTACCAATTAATGAGAAACTAAAACAAGAACCAGTTGGATATAAAAAGAAAATATTATTATTCTTATGATTCAAACAGAGTTTTATATTTAAAATAATATTAGTTAATTATTTTAATGAAATATATATGTTATATATTAAATAAAATAATTTTTATATTAATTTATTAGGTTGTATAGGAATAACATAGGAATGAACTCTATTTTACGTATAAAAACCTATATTTTTATAAAGGTAGTTTGCTACCTTTTAATAGAGAACCAATTTTGAATATATTTAATGATCCTTTTAAAAATTTAATATATGAAAATAAACTTCATCTTTAAAATAAAAATATAAAAAAATTTGGTTAATTTGTTGGTAATTTTCCGCGAAGATTCATTTTTATAGAATAGTTAAAAATACTAAATTTTAATTCCAAACTATTTTTATTATAATTTATTTATATTTTTAAATTACATGTTTAATTGGTTTTAAAGTAAAATTATATCTCATATATCTTTTTTAAACCAATTTTGTTCATTGGGACCAACTTTACTTTTAAATATAATGTAAAAACTTATAAAACATTTGGACATTTTTACTTCAAAAACCCGCATTGTCGTCCCGCTCGTGGGAGGAGTTTTAAAATAATTTGTACCAATTATGTGATTAGAATTTGTAAAAATATTCTCCATATTGGTAATAATAATAATTTATAAATTATAATAATACTAACTTTGTTGTTTTCCAAAAATATTAGTGAATGTGAATAAAATTAGCTACAATGATTAAGGTTAAATTACGATTAATAAGGGACTAAACCTTAACCTCAAGGCTAAAGAAGAAATATAAAATCTCCAAAAAATTATTTTCTATCCTTATATAGACCAAATAATATCTTTTATAATTTAATTCTCATAATTTTCTCCACTTTAAACATGAATAACGTGGGGATAGTTTCTTTTTCCAAATATTTCAAGAGTGCCACACCTCCCCCTCTATAAAAGGCAACCACTTCTCCCCATTCATTAAGACTCTCAAACCACTAAATTTAGGCAAATATATTCAAAAATAGATTCTAAAAATCAGTAAACTATAACATAAATACCCCCTTTGGTATGAAATCCTTCCAAATAATCCCTTTGGTATAATCAAAAATGAGTTACCTGATTTTAAGGTAATGTTTCCTAATGATTTATTTTATCTAATTTGCTTCTCCACTCCCTATACTCCTCTTATTGCCTAATTAAATAGATTTTTTCGTAAATATAATATTTTTTATATGTTATTAATTTAAAATACTCTTAGATTCATTTCCATCAAATAGGTAACAAATATACTATATTTGTGTACCGTAAAGTACTAACTCACAAAATGGTTTTTGTTCATTTTTACATTACCACATTTAATATTGGCCATTATAATGGAAAATAAATTTTTATAAGAAAAATATGATATAAATATATTGTATTTATGGTTATTTAATTTTTATTTCGAATATACCTTTATGATTTTCCTTTTGTGTAATTACGATAATTTCGTTTGTGGATGTGTGGGCTACCACCCCCTCAAAGAGATTTGACTCATTCATGACATACATCGAATTTATAAAAAATTATTTTAATAAACCTATGTAAAATATATAACCAATATATTATTAGGGGATTATAATATACATATTTTATTTTAATATAATACATCAAGGTAATTGATGTACTGTTCATGTGTACATATGACCTACTTTATCAATGAACGATGCAATTCATTTATTATCTACAAACATTATAGATTAATATAAATATAAATGTAATGAATATATAAGATAGTTAAGTAATTCTTTACATTCTAGATATGATGAAATCATAATCTATGTAATTTTAAAATCAAATAACATGTCATAATATACTTGAGAAAACTAGGCAATTAACAGCCGAAAGAGTGATATTAATGAACTATTTTTATAAAATGGGTAATAAGATATTATATGAATTTAGTATATGATATAATGAATATTAGTATGGTTCTAGCATTATTTATTAACATATTTCAACCCCCTATACATGTGGATAATGACAACACGATAAAAGGATGGTTAAGTTAATGGATTTCATCTTCATTTACATTACCTTCAGACTTGTTTGTTGTCATTAACCAACTAACTTTTATATGGTGTATATAATTACCATTGACAAATATTACCATGAAAATATTTATTATAATTATATTATATGTTTCATTTAATATCATTCCATCATGGACATTTTGATTTAAATGTTTCAAAGTGGTATGGGACACTTTGGAATTTTTAAAGACTATTCTCCCCAAGAATGATCTTAGTGATAATCTTTGAAATACCAATTACTTTTGTGAGTGTTAAATTGATTATGAAATAGATATTTATTTTTAATCATTTATTCATAGGAAATTTCCTTAAATATTAATATTTTAATAATATGGATATTATTATTTCCAAAAACGTATATCATTTCACAAATAGTGTTTTTGATAGTTATTTGATTAAGTATAGAATTATTGATAAATTCATATCTTTTATTCAATACAGATATTTGATTAGTCGTGTTTCATATTTATAAAATTGATTATTCAATATGTATAATTCTTTGGACATTTATTAAAGGGTTGATCCAGACTTTATATAGCACCACGATGCTTCAATAGGTACTCATGAGACGATTAATTTGGCCAAATTAAATCGGATTCTACCTAGAGTTTTAAACTATCTCAGGGATGGATCTTGACAGAATAAGTACTCATGTGCCTAAGATATTCCATCCAATAATTGAGAATTTCCTTCATAGATATTTCAGTTATTATTCATCCATGAGATTTTCCATTGACATGTCTATAGATACATTAAATTTTTAATTCATGGATTAAATGAAATGTGTTTCAGTATATTAAATTTCCATATTGGATTTTCATTATCTAGTTATTTGTATTAAATATGTTAATTGTTATTTAACATTAAGAATTTTTTAACTTTTATTAATTATTAATTCCACTTTACTTAACCTTAATGATCATTTGAGCTCAATCTTGTTTTTTTCCATTATTCGGGTTATGGAGAAGAAATATTTGAATACAATTTCAAGGATACAATTTATTTCCTTTTTATGAATATGTTTATATTTCTAATTTACCAATGAATTATTGGTATCACGCATGAAATATGGATTTCCTAGAGTTCTAAAATGAATGGTCCTTTAGGATTTGATTCCTTGAACCATTCCAATATAATAAAATAATACACTGGCTATGAGTTTCTAGAGTTAGGGTGTTATAGTTGGCATTAGAGGAAGTTTATTAACAACCATGGAAAATTGATTCAGAAAACATATATTAGGGATTATAACCCTAATATTGACTTTGAGGATGAGTATATAAGAACATCATAGAATTTTGGTACGGTATATATTATGTGGTTATTCATTTACATACATTCCAATATGGATACTACAAGTGGACATTGTTCTAGCATGGATGTACCTAGGATTAATAACACCAGCAAGGTATCCTGAGACTGACAAGGGGTGACCTAGTTCACAACAATGGGACTTATTAGCTACCTGGTTTGACACTCCTGGTGGATACATTTAGAAAAAAATCACATTTTCCTCACCTACCACAATAAGAGATTTGGAATCAGTGATTTCCCTAAAGTTATCAAAGTTTATGAGTCTCATATTTTTTATCTATAAATTTATGTTATGTGAAATACCATATTTAGAGTTATACAATGTTCATAATTTTAAGAGCTAATACACCATATGTTATTGTTTAAAAATGGAACCTATAATTTTTAATGATGTCAATATGCATAGGAAATGTAGAGATTTACCAGTTGAGAAATCCAATAAAGATGGAATTGGAATAAATAAAATCATGGAAATTTTAGTAAACTTAATCTGGTCATGAAAATTACCTTTCCAAAATGGAGAAACCTATCCTACAAATAGAATATCCCATTTTGGATCACATTATTCAATATAATCCCCTATAATTTAGTGGGTCAAATTATCCAATGGAAGATAAGAAATTAACTATGAATTTGGAGAAGATATTTATGGCCTTGTAATGTAGAAAAAATGAAAAGTTTATACGTGGAGTGCATTATCTCCAATGTGATGCTGATCAGTGGTTGTCTTTGATCTAGAAACCAAGGAAGGAATAAGAAATTGAACTCATGGAATGGAGGAATTTTATGTATATATTCTTAGATAAATACTTCTCTCATGATCAATAAATTGAGATGAAAACGATGTCCCACATCTTAAATAAAAAAAAGAATTATGTTTTGCATATTATGAAGAAACATTGACAAGGTTATCTAGGTTTTCTATTGATTATATACGAAACATAGATTGAATGTTTTACCACTTATTTTATGGACTAAATCCATGTCTCCAATGGGAACAAAATTCTTATAAATTGTCATTATAAAATGTGATAGTTTTATGTGCTATCAATACAGAGAAAGTATTTCCAAGTCATATGGCATCAAAGGAATCCAAAAGAAGAAGATCACATTAAATCACCATGAAAAATGGAATGAGTTAAAAAATATGAACGGAAAGAATGATCTTACCACATGTGATAACTGTGGAATGAATTTCTCAAGAAAATACATGAAATTATTGGGTGTTTTTTATAAGTGTAGGTAAAAGCGTTACCTGAATAAATAATGTAAATGGAAGAGGGAAAATGTTCCAATTAAGTTTTAAAATTGTATGAAGATGTGGGATTATGGAAATTAATATCCTAAGGGTCATGGGAATATACCTCCAATGAAGCTAATAGATCATGGTGAAACATATTTTATTGACACAAATAAAGTGGAATGATTAATTTACATATATATTATGATATATTAAATATGTTGTAAAAGTATTTCATTGATGATGTTCTCATCATATGAATTATTAAATATATAAATATTTTACTCAAATAGTTTTTCAATAAATATTTGAGATCATATGTTGAACAGTACTAAAATGGATATTTAGTAGAAAGTTAAATTTTTTTGGAGAACACATGACTGAGAGAATTAAAACCCATAATAGGTTCCTGAATTTTATATAATGGTTAAGAAATGATTTATTTGGATGAGTGATGTCTAGATTTGACCATATTGTTGACTTTATGAGAAGTGTTAAATTATATCACTAATGGAGTTGACAACACTTTTGGATTTAAGGGATATATCCAATAACCCGTGTCTTAAATAAGGAATAAAAAAGAATTTATTTTTTAATAAGGTTTTATAGTGATTCAAGTTATTACCATAATTCAAGTGGAAAAATGATGAAGTTATTCACATGATTGTAATGTGAATATTTAGATCTTATTCATATTTATTTAAGGATAATGATAAATTCATTTTGGAAATCTAGGGATCTACCTTCCAAAGTATTGGATCATGATGTTTTGGAAAAGTTATCTATTTACAAAATGGTTTAAGTTGATCTTTGGATTATATTTTAGAAGTTAATTTTTAACTTCAATATATGAAGAATCTTTTAAAAAGATATAAAGTGGAAATAGTTCAAGGAACAAACGAATAATATGATAGTGTTCTTGAAATAGAGACATATATTTACTTATATTCAAAGAGAGTGAATAAATTCCTCAACTCTAGGAAAAATGGGTGTGAATCAAAATTGTTGTCCAAGTACCCACATTTACAATTATTCAAATAACCCCTTAGATAATTTGAGATTTATGGCCTTGTGATTGTTTACTTTCTCATAACCATGTTAACTAGTACTATTTATCAGAAATTGATTTTTAGATTTTTCATATCCATGTTTTCATCTACCCCTTATGTTCTCATAATAGGGAAACTAGTTACATGTTCATTGTATTCTTTACTTTATATCTTACTAAGAAGATTTTCTATTAAACCTATTCATAGTGTTGTTTTATCAATTGTTGTATATTTTCAAATATCAATATATTCATAACTGATATCATGTTTAAATTCTGAGGAAGCTATTTAATTAAGGGTGGAGAATGTAACCCCCCAAAATTCTGAAGTAAGAACCTTGTATTAGATAGCTTGCATGAAATGAAACACCAAGAACATAAGAGAATATAATATCCATATAATTTATAATATATCTACTATTTAAAATACATTCTATATATTTCAATGTTTTAAAAAAAATGTTAGGATGTGTTATAAATAACAGAGACCTTCTTCGATGGATCATATTACATGAAATACCATGTTTTAAAAAAATGACATATTATTAAATTATTTTTATTTAAAATAATAAGATATAAAATTTTCATTATGTATAATATTAAATAACTTATAAAAATTTATGGTTTATATAAATATAAAATTAATTCATGGGTTACAAATTAATGAGAAACGAAAATAATAACCAATTAGATATAAAATGAAACATTATTTTTTTATGCTTATGGTTGTGACCAAATTTACCCGACAGGTATATGTGGTTGTTATATTATATTTAGGGACCTAATTCATAGAGACATAAGAATAAACCATTATACACTCAATTTTTTTGGGATGTTTGGTTATGAAGTGACCATATTTGGGGATGATTTTAATAGAAGAACTAATTATATAATTAATATAACAATAAAAATCAGGAGAACTAAACAATTATTTATTTTGGTTGATGCTGGGTTTTTACATGGGATGGATTGGATAGATTTCCATTCTTAGAAAATTTCATGTCATTAATTTTAGACGTATCCAAACAACAAGATAATTTTTATAACTTACTCAGAAATTTAATCCGTGAAAAATTACAAGGATAATAAAAAAATTACTTTTAGAATCCCCTTAATGATCACCCAAATGAAATAGATCATACTATCACTAAAAATGTGTCACTGTTCATGTTGAAAAAGATGAATAAGACTGTATCTCATCAAATGGATATCTTGAAAAAAAAATTAAAAAAAATTATATGAAAAAAAAATTTAATCCATCCCCTTGATACTTCAATGTATAAAATCATTATAGGGTTATCCCTCCATTGATGACATTAAGATGATCACTCCACAAATATATAAAAAATTTCAAAAATTTTTATGTGAAAAAATTCACTATCTAACGAAATAGTATCAAAATAAAATTTAAAAGGAAATAATAAATATAAAATAAGAATAAAAATAAGAGTAAGAACTTTAATTTATAATCTAATTTTATTGAAATAACATACCTGGTAAAAAATGAACAAGCAATTAAAAAATGAAAGCTTAACAATAATATTGAAAGAAAAATGTGGATGATAATTTTATTCACCACCATATCCTTATATAATAAAATTAGGATCCTTATGTCTACCCCCAATAATAAATTCCCTCCCCATAAATTAGGAGAGTGAAAAGGAGGGTGATATTATTAAATGAATTTTTACTTTTCAAATTTGACCGGAAAATTAATCCACAATCACCCCCTTTATGACGTGTGATATTAAAAATAAATATTACTAAATAATGGATGATCCTAGATGATAAATATCTTTTTATAGGTTTCCATGAATATAAATAAATATTTCAGGGCAATAAGATCATCCATTCGAATGTTATGCTCAATGTGGTGGTCTATTTTTAAAAGACATCAAATATCGGACACAAATTAAATGTCAGCTTCATGTCCATAGACCTCCTGGAAAACATAATAATTAGATACAATTATTGTTAATTGAAATGATTTACATAATTTTTTATTTCTAGATATAGATTTTTATTTTCATTGGGGTTGAATTGTGGGACCCATATTTGTTGGTTTGGCATGTGGCCCATTATTTTTTGACCAGGAATTTCTATGTTCATTGACACAAATCTCTATCTTCCCTTGGGATTCATCCAACGATCCTAAAAGATATCATTTTCCAAAAAAATGTGATAAATAAAATCCCATCATATAAAATTTTAAAAAATTAATATAAAATTTTCCACAAATAGCTGGTTTATTGGGCACGAATATGCATTGTAAACATAAATTGCACTTATTGTGAGAAATTATGTTCAATTTAAATAATTTATTAAAATAGATGTTTATGGACATTTAAACACATGAATAGTAAGATATAATCAATTAATATTATCCTATTTCAATTTCTAATCACACCCCAACTACAGTATTTCTTTTCCTAAGAAAAAGGTTTCTAAAAAATATGTAATTTAATTCCATTATTAAAAAAAAATTAACCTACAATGACCACAAAAAGGCATCATTCTAAAAAAAACATGAATCCTATCAAAATTATTTTTCACAGGATATGTTAAAAACAATATCCTAGGACCAATATGATTCATTTTTTTGAATTCTCCTGCCCACTTCATCCAATTTCAACACAGTACGACGTTGTGTTTTACGTGCCAAAAGACATGGGGCCCATTTTCTCATTTAAGGGGAAAATTTGGAAGGTATATACAGTAATAAAATTAAACTTTAATATGAGTATCTAGTTATTTAATTTTACATTATATATTTTTTTGTATTTTATTTGAACTACAATATCGATGAAAGACCAAATCTAGGAAAAACAATTATAGAGTCACGAAACACAAGTGTTGAACACCATAAATTTTTTTCAATTACATAAACTAAAATAGAGATTCAAATCCTAAATTTGGTGAATACATCTATGGAGTCACTATTCCAAAGTTCATAATGCAATGCTTGTGGAAAAAATTTCCCTACATGGTTATTATTTTCGTTTTTTTTGTTTGATACTCAAATTAAATTTAATGTGTATCTGAACCATATGATGTAATGAAAGGGGAGAAATAACACACATTTAAACCCAAAATTCAATGGGCTTGAATTGTGTCATTTTAATTAATATGATGAAAATGATAACATTGAAAAATCACATCAGACCACAACACTTTTTGAAAACCATTATCATTAACATTAATATTCATTAAAATCAAAATAAATTCATTCAAAATCATTTGAAATTTTGTTTTTATGATTCATAATGTACATTAATGAATGAATTTATTTATTTTATTGAATTGAGTGTATATCATAAACGACCATTTTACATAAATACAAATTTTCACTCCCACCAACGTAGAATGACACAACCATCATTGTTGAAACTAAAGAGAATAGAGAGATTTATATTGTGATGAAAGAGGGGGATATTTGATTTGAAATGAATTAATGGAACAAACCCAATTAGTTTAAAGTTTATGACCCATCAATAATAATTTTAACACATCTACATCACCTCACATGTATAATCCTTGAGGATGATTAATAGATGGGTTTGAAAATTAAAATAAATTGTTTTTATTTAAAAATATTAAAATGATGAAGCTGATAAATCACACAGAAAAGATACATTAGATCACATTGGAAAACCAAAGGTGGTTTCCTTAATAAGAAAAAAAAATATTGCAGAAGTCAAGATTCCTCCTGGGAAAAACTTAATTTAAAGTCATTAGCACAACTTGGACCCCCCAACTTACCCAATACCAACTTTAATCATTTTTATGATACCATTATTTAGAACCACTACTAGGTATAGATTAATTCTTTTTTTATATTTTGTGCATGTACAATTTAATGTTCTACAATGAGTTGAAAAATCTATAAAATATCATAAATGATTGATCTAATTGATTTTTTTTCTTACCCAAAACATTAAGGATCATTACTGTATTATTTTTTTTCTAGATATAAATAAGTTAATACCACAAGGTATTGTATATCACAAATTATAGTATACATGAGTGGGGATAAAAGGACAGTGGTTTCAAGTTTTTCATGATTGAAATTTCATATAGAAGATTGAAAACATGAATCAAAATTATTTTCATATATGAGAAATTTAGAAATAATTGGTTCCTTGTTAAATGTATTTTCCCCTAGGTTTTAAATTTCATTGTTAGGGGTTTTTAAGGACTCCACGTTTATGATTTTTTTAGTTGTTTATTAATTTTTTGTTTTGAAGAATTAATAATGGGGAAATATTTATGACACTCTATTCATGATGTCAAATTTTCTAATTTTTAATTCAAAAAAATTAATTTAATCCTTATTTAAAATATTCCTAACCGTCTCCTCATATTCCTTAGGTTTAATTTAAAAATTATCAACCCAAATAAACTCATTACCTAGATCTGATATCTCAAATTCTAAAGTTTGTTCCTCCAAATTTTCCTTTAATTTTAAATCCATTGATTTTTTGAGAATCATAAGTATAGTTTGTTCATTAGCTTTCCAAATATTCTAAATAGTAAGATCCTAGATTTTTTCAGGTAAAATTTTTGGGTAACAATATTGTTCAATAAATTTTGAGGTGGGGAAAATTGAGTGGGATTAGATTTTATAATTATTTAAATGATTTCTTGTTATACTCTAAAGGATGAAACCTCATAATTTATTTTCACCATATGATCACAAAACATTTCTGGTAATTATTGGGGATTATGTTGGATAAGTTTTTGGACATCATGGACTCCCCCAAGATTGATTTCTTCAATCATCTTTGATAGTTATGGAAATTCACCCTTTAAACAATCATAAACCAAGTGATTTTAAATATCATCTAATGTGGTGTAATATTTTAAAGGTTTATCAAATAAATTCCTTATTTTTAGTGATTCACAATATTTATTTTCCATTTTTTATATCTCTTGTTTAGGTTGGGGTATTTTTGATGATATTCTATTGGAGTCGATAGAGATTTGGATTTGATATTTTTGGGACACAGACAAACAGAAATGGGAAAAGAGAAGGTAAATGGTCGTGAAAATAGGATGATAGTGTCCAAGATAACTTACATGGGCCCCCAAAAATGGAGAAAAAATTTGGTTTCACCCAAATGTTTCTTGTAGGTATATATTATTATTTAGTACAGTTCAGGGTCAAATTCACATGGACCAAATAAGAATCCTTTAACACTCAAATTTATTGGGATTTTTGTATATGATGTGACCATCTTTGGGGTTGATTTTAATTTGTGAATAATGATATAATTAAAATAAAAAATTTCTGTGAATTAAAAAATATTATTTATGGTGGGTTTATTCTAGGATTTCACTTAGGGTGGTTTGGATGAATTACTTTTTTTAGAATATTTCATGTTATTAATTCAAGATGTATCAAAAAATGAAATAATTCTACAAAACAATTCACCAATGTAATCTCTAATAAATTCCTAGGCTTATAATAAATTCACATTGGGGATCAATTGAATGATCACTCAAAAAAAATAGATCGAAATAGTACTCAAAATGTGTTATCATTAATGTTGGAGAAGACGAAGAAAAACGTAACTAATTGAATGAAAATATGAATAATTTTGAACGATTTTTAGAACAAAAGTACATGAAATAAAACTAAATCCATCCTATTTATACTCCCACGTATCCACCTAGTAGAGTTTCAGCCCTCCATTTATGATATTCTATCAATTTAAGAGGAATGTAGACTCATGAAGGTAGAATTGATGACGAAAAACTATGAAAATATGATCAATCTATAGTTGTGTGAAGAATGTCACAAAATATTATATGAATATATTCACTCCCTAAGGTCAAAGTATCAATGTGATATTGAAAAGGAAATAATAAATTAATATGAAAAAGAAAAAATGCGAAGAAATTGTATTAATAAAAAAGCCTGATTGAAAGAACTTACATGGGAAACAAATGAAATAGTAGTTACAAAATTAAAGCCTAACTATGAAATTTAATGAAAAATGAGGATTATAATTACCTTTACCACAAAATATTTGTATGTTAATTTTATGAACCTTAATTTTACCCCCATCAATCAATTACCACCACAATAATTGGGATTGTAAAATAGAGTGTGATAAAATCAAGAGAATTTGGACTTTTCAATATTGTCCAGAAAACACTTCTAGAATCATACCCCTTTTAGATGTGTGAATTTTAGAGACAATATCACTAAATAATGGATGGTAATATAACGTAAATGTCTTAATATAGGTACCCTCAAATATATTTTAAAATTTTAGTCCAATTAGATCATACATTCAAATGTTATTCTCAATGTGGTGGGCTATTTCTATGGGCCATCAAATTTGGCGCACTAATTAAATGCCAAATTCAACTCCCTAAATAAACATATTAAATTAATAATGAGCTTCATCCATAGTTTAATGAAGATATTCCCATAATATTTTATTTCTACAGTTAAAATTTTTGCTTCATTAGGCTTGTATTGTGGGACCCACTTTTGTTTGAAGGGTGTAAGGAGTATTATGATTTGTCCAGTAATTTATGTGATCATTGGTAAAATTCAGCATCTTCCCTAGGGTTTAATCCATTGATACTAAAATATATAATGTTATAAAAAAATTGATCAATCATATAACAAAATATCAAATTCAAAAAATAAATATAATATTCTCCACAAATAGATTATTGATTGGGCACAAATTTTCATTTTAAGCCTAAATTACTCTTGTTAATAGAAATGAAGTTAAATTTATATAATGAATTAAAAACTTATGTTTATGTACTTTAAAACATGTGAATATTAAAATAATACCCACAAATATTAGCCTCTTTGAGTGGTAAATAAGTTTCCAAATGAGTTTTATCATAATAAAAATAAATAATTACAATTCATGAATTATTTTCTTGAAATTTATATTATATATATGAAATAAAATATTTTTTATTTTAATACATTTAGTTCGATGGGCACAAGATAATAACAAACTCTAATTTACATATAAAACACTATATTTTTACAATGGTTTTTAGCTCCCTTTTAATGGTGAAAAAAAACTTATTCTATTTTTTTTAAACTTTTTAATATTTAATATGTCAAAATAAAATTCATATATTAAATGAAAACATTGGCATTTTTAGGGGGTATTTTGGGTAATATTTAGTGAAGTTTTATTTTTTAATGAATAATTAATAATATGAATTTTAATTCAAAAATTATTTTCTTATAATATATTTATTTTGTTAAAATATATTTTAACTGGGTTTTATGTTATATTATATGAAGAAGATATAACTTAATCCAATTTTTATCATTGGGGTCAAATTATATTTTAAATTTATAGTAAAAACTTATCAACAGTTTCGACGTTTTTACTTTAAAAACACACATTGTCATCCCATCAATGTGATGAATTTTAAATTAATTTTGGCCACTTATATTCATTTATTTTGAAAAAATGGATTTTGTATTTATAGTCTTAATAATTTATAATTTATAATAAGTGAATAATTTTTTGATGAAAAAGAGTAGTGAAAGTTATTAAAATTGATTACAATGATTAAGGTTAAATAATGCTTAATATGGGACTAAACCTTAACCAAAAGGATAAAAAAGTCCTATATTAATTTCCAAAATCTACTTTATGTATTAATATCACCTATATCCTCTATTCACTAATATTGGGTCCATTATTGGATCCACTTTAAACATGAAAAAGGTGGGGAGAATTCCTTTTTCATGATATTACAAGAGTGTCACTCCCCACCACTATATAATTTCACATATTATCCCCATTCCCTACACATCTCAACCCACTTAATTTAATCTAATATCTACACAAATATCTTCCCAAAATACTTTAACTCGACCTTTAATTCTCCCTTTTTTCATAAATTTTCCATGGAATCTTTTTTAGTATAAACCATATGAAGTTACCCGATTTTAAGGTAGAATTTTCCAACGAACTCTTTTATTTCATTATCTTATCCACTTTATATACCCTTTTTATTCCTTGATTAAATAAAAAACCAAATCCAAAATATACTAGTATCCGTTTTATTTTATTATTTATACATAAACTTACACACAACTCCATCTAATGGGTGATGAACATATTGTTTCTTGTGTACGGTGAATTACTGCCGCACAAAATGAGTATTGTTCATTTTTCCACTACCACATTTCTTGGTGTCCAATATATTGTAAAATATATTTATATTATATATATATATTATGTATATAATTTATTTATTATTATCAAATTTTTATTTAGAACATACCTTTATTCTTTTCATCATTTGTAAATATCATAATTTCTTTTGAAGAAGTGTGGAATACCACCCCCCCAATTTTATGTGACTCATTCATTCCATACATGAAAAGTATATAAGATTGGTATTAATAAAAATAGGTAAAATATATAACATATATATTATACTAAAATTATAATATACATATATCATTTAATTTTAATTAATTTAATATAATATTGAAATTAAAGTATCATTCAAGCATACATACGGCCTACTGTCTCCATGAACAATGCATTTCATTTTTATATATCCAAATATTATAGACTACTATAAATACATATTTAATTAATATATATGATAATAAATTAACTTTTTAATTTCTAGAGATTATGAAGTCATTATCTATCTAATAGATGAATCAAATAAAAAGTCATTTTTTTAAAACTAGGCAATTAACAGCAAAATAGTGAAATTAATAATGATTATTAACAAATAGGTAATAAGATATTATAAGAGGTTAACATATGATATTAGGAATATTAATATGGAATTGTTATATGTTAGTAACATATTTTAAACTACTATATAGTAGAATAAATACCACACGAAAAATAATGGTTAAGGTCATTTTTTTCTTCTGGATTTACATTACATTGAGACTTATTTATTGTTATTATAAAACTAACTTTTATATTGCATATATAATTCCATTTGACATATAATATCACTAATATAATTAATTTTATTATGTTATAAGTTTCAATTAATTTCATAACTTTATTTATATTATGATATAAATGTTTCAAAGTGGTATGGGACACTTTGGAATGAATATAGATTATTCTTCTCAAGAATGTTCTTAATGATAATCATTAAAATATCACTTACTTTTGTGTGTTATAAAATTATCTTGAAACAATAATTTTAATTTAATCATTATTTCATTAGAAATTTATTTTATTATACACAAATTTTTATAGTGGGTATTATTATTTCCTAAAGCATATATCATTTCACATACAATGTTTACTTTGATAGTTTTTTTATTAACTGGGGAATTACTGATAAATCCATATCTTTTATTCAATACTGATATTTGATAAGGAATATTGTATTTTGATAAAATTTATTATTATATATGAGTAATTACTTGTACATACAAAAATTGGTGGATCCTAGACTTTATATAGCTCTTTGATGCATCGATAGTTTCTCATAAGATGATTAAGTTGGAAAATTAAATAGGTTTCTACCTGTTGTTTTAAACCGTTTGGAGGATGGGTATTTATGGTATTAGTTCTTATGTGTGCAATAAATTATTCCCAAAAATAAATCATTTCCATCATATATATTTTAGTTATTATTTATCCATGTTATTTTGTGTCGACATATCTATAGAAACATTTAATTTTCAATTCATTGATTAAATGGCATGTGTTTTAGTTTATTCAATTTCCATATTGAATTTTACATATAATGTTATTTTAATGGAATTTTTTAATAGTTATTTTCCATTACATGTTGGTTTATTTCCATTAATTCATTATTTATTCTATTTTACATGCCCTTACTGAGCATTTGAGCTCACCATTATTATGTTTCCTTTCCCTAGGTTATGGAGAAGAAAATTTTAATAATATTGAAAAGATACAATTTATTATCTTTTTATGTAATATGTTTTTATTTCATATTTCACAATGTATTATGGGTATCATATATGTAATATGGATTTCCAAGACTTCTATACTAATCAATCCTTCAGGACTTGGTTCCTTGTCATCATGCAACTATAATAAAATATTGCATTGAATCAAGACTTCTACGGTCGGGGCATTACATATCTGACATTAATAGAATCTATTAGAGGAATATATATAATCAATCATCATATAAAACTATAAATACTCAATTATATGAATTTATTTAATTATCTTTGTCGCTACTTGATGAGAACCGTATGTAATGGAAAGAATCATTTTCATAACAGTGAGGGTTTATAATCATTCAAGGAAACTAAAGATAGACCCATAAAATCATTATTTTAAAAAGGATATAAAAGTAATTTATACCTACATTAAGGATATAATTTTACAATTATTGATTAATTTTCTATTTTATAGATCAATTTTGGGGAGTAGTCATATTCTAAAGATACTCCACTATGGGAGACATCTAATTATTCTTTAAGCTAATGAAGATGATAAAACCACTTGCGAAAATGTGGTATTGACTTCATTAATTTCATTCGTATATTTTTAAAAAAATAGATAAACCACCCTATGATGTGAGATATTGATTTATATATCATTCCAATGTAGGTCCACAAGATTTGTAGCTAAATTATCCAATACATCAGCTCTAACATTTTATAATCATGTAACATGGGATTTGTTTAATATAAGGTAAATAATGATGTTATCTCCCACATAAGATCAAATATTGGTTTCAAATCCCCTTTCATAATGTCATAGTCTCCACTAATTTTCATGATTAGTAGTTCTGAATCACGTTTGATGTCAAAATGAGAAACTGATTTCTAAAATAAATGCTCAAAACCAATTACGAGGGGTTGATATAATGCCTCATTATTGGTTATCCCCTTCAAATTAAGGGAATAATAAGTTAAAATAATATTCATTGAAAAATTAAACGATTCCCCATTCCGACCAATTGATCTTTTGTCATTCCATATTTCATACTATTAGACCTCGAAAATAACTATTTAGTTTAATTCCCATATTTATGATGTTTCATGGATATATAAAACTACTTAATTAAGGATTTTATTTCATATAGAAATTCTTATATGGTAGGTTGTGATCCCATTCTATTTTATATATCCTATCATTTCATTTCATTTTTTGATATAAAATAGATGTTGATTTTTTTCAAATTGATAACTTATCACACTAATAACATCACATATATTGGTTGATTGAGGATTCATTTGATTATATATATATATATATGACATCTAGAAAACCTTATTATACTAAAACAATTTGTTAATATTTTTCATCATAAATATAAAATAGAGTTAATTATTTTCAATTTCAATATATTAATCCAAATAATCAAACATACATATACTAAGATAGTACAAATTACTCAATTTGTTTCACATTTTATCTTAAAAAACTATGGAATTGGGAAATATCTCTATTGTCACTACATAGAGGATAAGTGGATTTCCTACCATAAGTGACATAAATACGAGAGGATGGAAAATATATTTCTTACATCAAAAAATATACCACTAATAATATTCATAAAATCAATGTGTTTCTCCATTATTTGTTAAATTCATAATGTTAAAACATTTTACAATAAAATTTATTAAAACAAGAATAATATATGTGTTAATCACTTGGAATAATCTCAATTTAAAATTGTTTTTAGTAGTTAGAATATCAATTATTTTACTTGTCTTCATGGGATCAACTTTGAAATTATAATGGAAGAGAAAAAATAATAAATTTACTTAGTGAGGCCATAAAGTATATTTTGTGAGGGTTCATCTTCAAATTTTCTATGTTTTTGTGAACAATCCCTAAAGGTAAAAGAGGTGATCATGATTCTAGGGCATTAGATTACAATACCATCCACATATCATTCTATTTTATTCATCAAGAAGGATATCAAATTTTTTTACATGGTACATTGGATGGTATCCCTAGAATTCTCCAAACCAAATGGGATTACCCAATTTCAATATATCCACTAGAGTTTTTTTGGTATTTTCCATTTCATCTATAGGATCAATCCAAATATGATTGTTTCACGAATATCTATCCATTTATTATAGGGGATTGAAACCAACTATTTCATCAATCAAAAACTTAAAATTGGGACAAGGAAATGTACATTTGGATAGTGGAGTTCAAATTCGTGATATCATTGAAAGATTCGATTATCAAATTCTTCTTTATAGTAGGTATGATTTTACTAAGCTATTTAGGGGTATTTTAACTCCTAGATTAAATAATCCTTGACCAATTTGTCTAACCTAGATTCTACCTTTATAGTATGAGTCAAATACATTGGCCTCAATTATTGTTTTTGACAGTGGTTATTATTTGGAATAACCAAGTGGTGAAAATTTACCTGGAAGCTCTACTAAGAATTTCCATATAATTCTATGAGAACACAGCCCAATATTTTTAGAAAGGTGATGTATTATAGTTATTCATTAGGATTTATGGTTGTTGTAATTAATATATTTCATGATTTTTCCACAATACTTACCTAAAACGATATATTGATAACTACTAAACATATGAACAATAGGTAGGAGTTATTTCTACTCATTATTTATATAATAAAATACTATGTACAAAATCACATATTTTAGGGTTGTTTTTTATAGGAAGTTCATATTTTCAATTTGGATATGAAGAATTTTGATAATTCACACTCATATTAGGAATCTGTGCATTTTTACATCTAATGGTGATGTATATATATTTGAAACATGGACCATTTGGTTGGTTTTATTATCAAAGAAACATTATATAATGACTCAGGGTTTTCATATTGCACAAATTTTGGTCACATGATACCTCTATGTTGTATCCTTTAGGGCTATTCTATAATGGATGAAGGCTAGAGGGGCCATGATGCAAGCCTGGGGGATATCTTATAGGGGGATCCTTGAGATGGAAACCTTGTAGAACAACCTTAAGGGTCATTCCACAATAGGGGGCCATTGCGTTTGGGATCTCTACCCAAGGAGGCTTCCCAAAAACCCTATGGAAGCTCTATAGTGTGGAAATTCTATAGCATGTACATAAGTATACATTATAGTGATGAGGTGGTGGGTCATGGGGTTGGACTGGACAATGGAGGCTAGCTACACTATATATTGGGAGTGTCTACTATAGTGAAACATGGTTAGGAGGGTACACCTCAACTTTGGAGGGTTGCAACAAAGCGGGGTTCCCTTGGGAGGGGGCTGTCTAAGAACGGTATGATGTGGATCCCCGAATCACACTACAAACAATTCCCACATAGTTTTATATGTGGAGGGAATACTTGTAATTTACCTGTGATATAAAATCCAATATATTTTATACAAATTTTTTATTGATTTATTTCATAAAGTTACACATACTAGAACCCGATAAGATCATGGAGCCTAGTGTCTTTGGTTAAATTAGTATATCCCATGATAAATAGAAATAGAAAAATAATGACATAAATTAAAACTCCATGACATGACCTTATGTTTCCATGATATTTTTTTGAATGGAAGGAGAGGACCGGGGAAACCCTCATTGAGGTGGGATCAGTGTGGCCAAATGGTTAGTTTTTGAGGATTTGAACTCCTTTATAATAATTAACACCATATAATTTTGTTTCTTAACATAAACTCTGAATAGTTTCCCCATACATAACATGGTACAAACCTTCCTTCTAAAGGAAAGAGATCACCTGGGGTTTCAAACCCAACAACACATAAAGACATAAATTGGTCAAGAGGATGGGAGGTTGTGGTCATCATACCCTTATGGGGGGGGGAATTGTTGTCTAATATGAGAATTTATTATAGATTTAATAAATGTCTGCAAATCTCATCAAAATGATGATATGGGACTAGTTAACCTAACAAAAGGATTATAGTATAATTCTCCATATATGAAAAATAAAGATAATTTGATTAGGGAAAAAAGGATTGGGGATCTCAATAGTGCATCTATTTGTATGTATTCGAGGCCCAACACCCATTTTGAGAATTGGGTAGCTTCCTTCAATACTGAAGCCGTATAACCATGTACTTTGGAATTTTCTTCTATGTTGTGATGAAATTAATATTCTAAGAATGGGATTTACCATTATGAAGTTTCCTTCATATCTTGGTCATTGTAGGAATCAAAACCAACAATGTTTGTTGAACCTGTGTAGTTTAAGATCCGGAATAAAGGAATTATATAGCTTCTCTAGGGAACTAGGCATTCATGATCGAGTCCTAGAGAGGCATCCTATATATCCTGATAAGGAAGAGAATCATAGACATCTTAGTTAATTATTTTTCCCAATACAATGGCTGATGATGTAGAGTGATCAACCCATTGGAGTGATTGGGTTCCAATGGTTTAGATTTCAGATATATAAGAAGAATTTCACCCGAGTAGGTTTTTATTTGATATCAGACCATTAAAAGGAGTCCAATGTATCCTGATTATAGCAGGAATTATATTTCTTATATTTTATTTGATCAATACTTATACTTTGAGGTTTCCCTTTTCATTGTAGAGACTTATAGTGTAGATGATATGATTATTTCAAATTTCTAAGACCATATGATAAATGCAAGTTGAGAGAAACATGGGATGAAATTAAATCAATTCCATTGCTTGTGGTTGTGGGAATTACGTGTTGGGACAACACTTTGAGTGGTTGATAGGGATTTGAGGCCTTTAGGAGGTATCCTACATATCATGGCTATTTTAGGAATAAGAGTCCCCATAGTTCATTGAACAAGGCTTACTCTCTAAGGTGTCACTTTTCATTGGGACATATCATATTATGTCACTATTCAGGGATTACACTCAATGATTTCCCTTGTGATCATGGATTGTAGACCAAGGAAATAAAATATCATCAATTCATGGGACTCCCTTGCAGATTGGGGCATATTGTATTATGCAGCTGATCGAGGCATACACTTAGTGGCCGACCTATTGATTGGGAATTACAAAACAAATAAAAAAATTCATCAAGTCTAATGATGCCCTTTCTTATTGGGTATTTCTACCTAGAAGGTTTCACATAACCTTGCTGACTTATCTGAAGGACATCATAAGACCAGACTGGCTTTTCTAGAAGGTTTAACATAACCCAAAAGACTTGTCTAGAGGACATCAGATTTCCTGACATTCTAGTGTAGGGGGTGTCGCAAGAATCAATACGACATGAATCCCAGGGTGTGTCATGTCTTGGACTACATGTCTGGAGGGTATCAAATGTTCTGGCAGGCATGTATGAAGGGTAGTGCGAGTCTCAGATGACTTTCCTAGATGGAATTGTGAGAGTTGTTTGACGTGCCCGGGTTTTACCGCAATTCATGGATGGAATGAGGAGAAATAATTATATGATAAATGTGATGTCTCTTAGGGAAATCAAATGGATTTGGATATGATCCCAGAGGGCTACACGAGGCTAAAGTGTCATATCCAAGAGAACCATGTGACCTACTCTATGATATCTATAACTCCTCGCATGACCCAAATAGCATACTAAAGGAGCATTGAGAGATCTGAGTGAAATATAATGGAACTATTTCTTGTCTTTTATGTTTCATGTTGAGTTTATGAGGTCCATCGAACATGTCATTGGTTTAATTATTCAACCTTTTGTCATTTTTATATCCCTCATATCGTGGATTCGTTAGATTTATTTAGTGTTAGTGTAACATCCCAGGTAAATAAAGAATATCACTCTTTAATATTTATCAATATTTGTGAACAAAATGTTTAAATTTATGTAAAGGGAATGCTACGCTCGATGGCGTACCCAATACACTACTACGAGTTTCATTGAAATCTTACATTGCACACTAATAATATAATAATATTATTTTAAACAGTTAATTTCTAGCCGTTGTAATGGAAGGAATGAACAGAACTAAGAAAAAAATGATAAAATATGTTTTTTTAAATATTTCTACATTTATCCAACAAATATTAAAGGCTTAAAATTAAAATGAATCCAATTTTAAGAATAAATACTCTAATATTTTTTAAAGATTCTTTTACTGCCTTTTGATGGAGAACCATTTTTAATCCAACTTTTGACAATTTTATAAGCAATATTTGTCAAAATAAACTTATTATTTATAATTGGGATATTGAAATTTACTTTGGATAAATTTTTGGTATTTTTCTGACAATGTTCATTTTTTAATGAATAGTGAAAAATACTGCATTTTACTTCAAAACTGCTTTTTCATCTAATTCAATTATATAGATAGATTATCTTTATAATTGTTTTTAAAGTTTAAATATAATATATTTTTACGATTTAATCAAATAGTGGCCATTTAGATTAATTTCACTTTGAAATTGGACATAAACAATTGTCAAACTTTTGAGATTCTAAAAAATAGGCTACTTGTTTTGACAACGGGAATTATTTTTAAATAAATTATTCAAATTTCTGTGCTTGGAATTTGGTGAAATTGATTCCATATTTGGAATCATAAGGTCCAAATTATGTAATTAAGACTATTTTGTTTTTGGACATTATGAATATTAACGACGGTAATTATATTTAATTATCATGATTAATTAGTAATCGGGTAGTTAAGGGTAATAAAATAATATCATAATAACAACAAATGAGCCCAACATGCATCCTAATGATACTGTTTGTGTCATGGACGACCATGGGATTCCCTGTGATAAACATTGGGACCCCATGGAATCACTTTTGGGTGATAGTGACACTTTAAAATTTTCTTTTTTTAAAGAAAACAGAATATCACAAAAGTATGTAACACCTATGTAAAACAATATTAATTTTGTATACATAAATGATATCTTGGACTATAAATAGTCATTGGAATGAAAAATATATTTCCTACATGATAGTATTTTTTTTATAATTTTTAGACAATATATAATTTAAAATATTTATGACACCCTGATGATGTAGCGATTGCCTCATTAATGAATGATTTAAATAAAATGAAAAGATAATGCAAAAAAAATACATACACTTGTCAAATACCTATTGTATGAGTATATTTCAAACCCTTATCACGTTATCCTAGAAATATATCAATGTGGGCCTTTTAAAATCCGAAACTCATTTTAATATAAAGTAACATTTCTTGACTTTCAAAGAGTGCCCCCCTCCCTCTTATAAAAAGCCCCCACCACTACCTCCTTACCCACACCTCTCAAGCCATTGGCCCGGCCATATTCTGCTCATTTCATCTCTCCACATCCATCTATTCATCATATACACCTTACCTTAGGCAGAATGCTCTTCAAGAAACCCTTTTTGTTCAAGCCAATGGAAGTTACTCGATTTAAAGGTAATGTCTTCTCTTATGTTCATTTGTTTTATTTTGATTCTCCAACCCACTAAACTATTTTTATTACTTAATTTTGTAACAAAACCAGTATCTTCAATATATAAGGATATTTTTATGAGAAATATTCTAGCTACACTTACACACGCCTCTATCTAATGGTTAAAGAACATACTGTTTCGGTGGATGGCGAATTACTGTCTCATGAAACGATGATTGTTCAATCTTCTCTTAACACCTTACATGGTAGCCATTATATTGTCATGGTATTTTATATATTATATATATATGGTATTTATGTTTCTATATGATTCTGTATTTTATATTTAAAACATAACATTATGCTTTTCATGTTGTGAAAATGCGATAATTTCATACGAGGAAGTGTGGACTACCGCCCCCTCAAGTGATTTGACTCATTCATGAAATACATGGAATGTATAATGAATTAAATTAATGAGAATATGGTACCTATATAACATATATATTATACTGGAATTATAATATATATATCTCTTATTTATTTTTTTAATTCCATTAATATGATAAAGAAATGAAAGTAGTGTTCATTAGTACGTACGGCCTACCGTCTCCATGAACGGTGCAATTCATTTATTTTAATCTCCAAATGTTATAAAATAGTATAAAATGAATATTTAATTGATTTATATGATAATTACATCATTAATACTATTCTGGAGATTATTTACTTATAACTACATGGACAATCATTTTCAAACAAGTTCATTTTGGACTCATGTACCAAACATCGACAAAAACATGTGATATGAAATCGCGTAATTAACTAATTATTATAAAAATATAATATGTGATATTAATTGAATAAAAAACATTAAATTAGGTCCTCATGAAATTATAATGTGTCCAATGTTTATTAATGAGTAATATAAAGAAACGAACAAAACAAGTCGGACTTGAGGTAAGGGATCCTACATCTCTCTTTATTTTTAAGTACTCTCTTTTATGTCAATTCTTCTAATCTCCTATTTATTATATTGGGGGATGTTATTTTATATTACTATTAATGTAAATTTTATGTTCATATGATAAGAGACCCTATTTTATTTCATCAATCAAATTTTTAGATGTTTTAAGTGGCGTCGTTAGGCTGCCGAGTTTTCTTAAGGGATTTTTCATCTCACTTTTATTCCAGTGATATTTATGCTACATTTTCCACTATTTAATTTGAGTGGTGTATGTACTTCACATTATTCTACTATTTGTGTTATATACTTTTGTTTATGAGTATTTACATAAATTTTCAATAGTCCTTCTTTCATGGGGTGTACGTTTGGAAAGTTACCCAAGTCGGTAAGGGAACCTTTCACCCTCCTATTTTTGAAAGGTTTATTTTTGTTTTGTCTTTTGAATTACATCTTTCTATGTTGGTATATGTTCTTATATATCCTTATTACTGTAAATTTTATCTCCAAGTAATGATATACACTTTATCTCTCTCATAATCTTTTTCTAAAATTTGATGTGACGCCATTAGGCTATCGAATTTTTGCAAGGGAACATCTTAAACCAATTCCAATTCTTTGGGTTAAACCTATACTTCTTGATTATTTCGTTATATGAATATGTGTGGATGAAATCAGATTGTTTTACACTGATTATCCACTTATATTTAGTTTATTTATATTTTTCACACATAATTATGTCACTTCTTTATCCTTGCTCTAATGGCATGATCCTTAATTGGGATTACATCTCAATTTCTTCTCATTGTGACATTTATTAATGATATGAACTTTTATTCATTTATAATGTGTATATACTACCCCTTTGACTTTCCATATCCATATTATATCTATACTCAAGTCATTTAAATGTTTTTAAAATGGTATACTTTCATGTGGCTTATAATTTAAATGATCAAAATGGAAAAGGACTCTTTTATTATAACATTGATTTAAATGGTTTTAAAGTTTTATTATTTTAAACATTTATCATCCATGTCCATGTTTTAAAAATGGTTTGAAGGATTTATTTATATGGACATGAATGTTTTAAAATCCATTCAATTGTTTCAAAGTGGTATGTGACACTTTGATTCTAAAATGCCTTTTAAATGTCTTCTTTTAATATTTTCATAGTATAGAGGGATTTTTATCTCATAGAGTATTAATGATTTTATTAGATGTTTTTATTTATGATAATATCATGATTTTATCTCTTGAAATTAAAATGTGGAAATTTTATGTTTATTTTATGCATGTTTTTGGTGTTATGATTATGTTATTGTTCCAGGGCAATGTTTATGAAATGAGGTGGTTCCGTGATAAACTAAGGGCATGTGAGCCCAATATAGCTCTCAAATGCATTGGGTAACATGAATGAGTTAAACGCTACAGTTTATCCGAAGAGATTTAGGGAATATACTGTGATGGGTATTCCAAATGTACCCATGAAGGTTACTCCCTACGTAAGAAATGTTATGAATGCCTCAAGTTACCTTTATATCTTATGATTTCTATGAGTTATTCATAAATATTATAATTTCATGAGGTATGTTAAAGTGCTTATGTTTTAAGAGTAAAGTATGGTTTCATTGATTCTTAAGTATACATGGACTAATGATTCATTCCTTAATTTTATATATCCCTTACTGAGCTTATTATGCTCATCCCAAGTTTTTCAAAATTTTGTCGATAGAACTTAAAGATGAATAGGGTCAATGATGGGATCAAGGAAAGACAAGATATCTAAAACATGGAACCAGATATATTTCATCTAAGAGTTTTTTTTATGGAAACTGTGTAGAAGTGTCTACTTTTTTTTCTAGTGAGATGAAATAGTTATGTCCCAATTCTCTAAAACTGTAAACCTAAAAAGATCATCAATGTGAATTGTTCATTTAATTCAAGATTAAGTAATGTTTTAAGGCTGGGTCCTTATAGTTGGTATCAAAGGATGATTTAGGCAACTTCAGCGATTATGTGTTTTCATTAAACACATGATTAGTCCCTATGTTTTTTATCTTAGTTAAATCCTTGATTTATAGCTTTTTCAGACAAAGGAAATGGAAGGAGGAGGATCTCAAATGACATTCTTATCTCTTCCTGATGACTTGATTGCAATAATTATTTCAAAGTCATGTTCGGATGATTGTGAAACCTGTTTTAGCATACAACTCACTTGCAAGAAGCTATTTGAGATATCAAACAAATCCAATATACCTCGTTATCATTTTGGATCATGGGTTGTATATAGACAAATCCTATTTTCACAATATTCTCCTATTTTCAAGAAAGGTAGATATTATCCAGGCATTTTCAAATATTTTACCTTATCACAAGATTTTGAAGAATATTATGATTTTAAAGAAGGTTCTGAAGAAGGTGACCCTTGTGCAACCTATTTATATTTTATTTTGAAATATAGTCTCTTAGCACAAACCTATGGTATTTTAAAAGGACCATTAATTGAAAGTTTCAACTCTAATTCGGTCAGACTATTTTATAGAAATCATGTCTTATCAGATGTTTTGAAATTATATGTCATACATGATTATTTTCCAAAATGGTTTTTATATGAACACCCATATACCCATTTTGTACAAGGTGTATTTGGATGGAGGAAGCAAATGATTGCGAAGGATCTCTAAGTCATTGTTGTGATGCATAGACATTCTACCTATGTGAACAAGATGACAATGAAACCAAATGAACACCGTGACCAATGTATGATGTTTTTCCTTTTTGGGGATCATTTTATTTTATTTTCTGATGGTGAAATACGACTTAAATACTTAATATGTTGAGATCATAATGAATTTGGATGAAATTGAGAGGTATAATGAAACCATTGAGGTTAAAACATGTTAGGGTTATTTTTGAGATTTATAAAAAGGTAATCCTGTAAGTTGGGTGACAACCCGTCGCGTCCGACGAGGCCACATGAATCGATCCCAAAAACGAAGGGCGACAAGGTCGCATGGCCTACCACAAGCCTACATCAAGTCTCTAGTTAGTATAACTTATAATTTTTAGTTAAATGATTTTATGGGTCAAGAATAACTTCATTTTTGGAACTTATGTTTTATTAAATGGATATCCTTAACGTAGGAAAATGATTTGGTGACTGAGTAATAAAAGTTATTTTGGAAGATGTTCTCTCTTTCGTGGAAACAATATATGCCTATAGAAAATAGAATACTTTGGGATTTCAATTGAAGAGAAACAGTTGAATTTTATTTTGGAAGAATCTATGTTTTTATTGTGGACATTTGACGTTTTGGTTTATTTATGAAAATGATTAACCTATCAGGGTGAATATGGGATTAGGTTAATAACTTTTCAATACGAGAATTTAAGTGAAACTATTGTTATTTGGAGATAAATGCTAAGATTTAACTTAGAAGACTATGTGATCAAATCATTCAGAGATTTGGGTTTCAATCTTAGTTTTGATTACATTAATTAATTTTATTGATAAATGTTTATTAAATGGAATTTGTTTACCATTGGATAATGTTTAACAAATTTTGGAGACTAAGAGTAGTATTTATTTTTATTAAGGATTATCCTTTTTGGGGATTATCTGATCTTGTACTAACCTTTTTGGTTTTGGTTTTGGTTTTGGTCAAAAGGCATTTGAAATATATAGTTCTCATTTGTGGATTAGGTTATTCTCTAGAATTTTATTATAACACTCTTAATGTGAACGAGTCATCCTAAATAATCATCCTTTAGAGGAAATATGAGTTTGTGTAAGAAATATAGAAAGAGATGAAAGTCTACATGACATGTAAGTATGTTTCCTTAGGATTTAATTAAGCTCAAAAATAAATTCCTGAACAAAAAGTAACTTAAAACAAAAATGTTGTCTGCTAACTTTTCCTACGGTGGAATCAAATACTGGTTAAACTATCACAACTTTGTGATTTTCTTGTGGTTAACATTATCCTAATCAAGTTTTCTATCACTCTATATCAGAACATGACCCTTTTACTTCTCTTTATTTCTTTTAAAGAGCTTGTTAAATTTACTCTTTTTCCGATGTGGGGCTTTCAATTAAGTTTCCAAGCCGAATTTTAAAATTGTGAGGACGCAATTCCCAAAAGGGGGGAAGGATGTAACATCCCAGGTAAATAAAGAATATTATTCTTTCATATTTATCAATATTAGTGAATAAAATGTTTATATTAATTTAAAGGGAATGCTATGCTCTATTGCGTACCCAATACGCAACAACAAGTTTCTTTGAAAAATTACATTGCACACTAATAATATAATAATATTATTTTAAACAGTTAATTACTAGTCGTTGTAATGGAAGGAATGAAAAGAACTAAAAAAAATTATCACATGTTTTTGTTAAATATTTTTTACATTTATCCAATAAATATTAAAGGCTTAAAATGCAAATGAATCCAATTTTAAGAATAAATACTCTAATATTTTTAAAAGATTGTTTTACTGCCTTTTGATGGTGAACCTTTTTTTAATCTAAATTTTGAAACTTTTATATGCTCTATTTGTCTAATTAATCTTATTATTTAGAATTGGGATGTTGAAATTTAATTTGGGTAAATTTTTGGTATTTTTCTGACAATGTTCATTTTTTTAATGAATAGTGAAAAATAATGCATTTTACTTCAAAACTGCTTTTTCATCTAATTTAATTATATTTACAAATTATCTTTTTAATTAGTTTTAAAGTTTAAATAGAATAAATTTTTACCATTTAGTCCAATTGCGTTCATTGGGATTAATTTCACTTTGAAATTGGATATAAACAATTGTCAAACTTTTGATAGAAATTGTTTCTAAAAAACCCGCTAATTGTTTTGACAATGGGAATTATATTTAAATTAATTATTGTAATTTTAGTGTTTGTAATTTGGTAAAATGGATTCCATATTTTTAATCAGAAGTTCCAAATTATGTAATTAAGGATATTTTGTTTTTAGACATTATGAATAATAACGACGGTAATTGTCTTTAATTATCATGATTACTTAGTAATCGTGTACTTAAGGGTAATAAGATAATATAATAATAACAAAAAATGACCCCAAAATGTGTCCTAATGCTACTGGTTGTGTCATGGCAGACCATAGGATGCCTTGTTCCAGACTTTGGGACCCCATGGAATCCATTTTGGTTGATAGTGACACTTTATCATTTTAATTTTTAAAGAAAGGAGAATATCACAAAAGTATGTAACACCTAAGTAAAACAATTTTAATATTGTATACATAAATTATACCTTGGAATATAAATAGTAATTTGAAAGAGAAAAATATTTCCTACATCATTGTATTTTTTTTATAATTTTCAGACATTAAATAAATTAAATTCTTTATGACACCATGATGATGCAGTGATTACCTCATTAATGAATGATTTAAATAAAATGAAAAGATTATATAAAATATAAAACTTACACATGTCAAAGACCTATTGTATGAGTATATTTCGAACCCTTATTACCTTTTCCTTGAAATAAATCAATGTGAGACCTTTAAAATTCGAAACGCATTTTAATATAAAGTAACATTTCTTGACATTTCAAGAGTGCCCCTCCTCCATCTTATAAAAGGCCCCCCACCACTACCTCCATACCCACACCTCTAAAGCCATTGGATCAGCAAAAATCTGCTCATTTCATCCCTTCACATACCTATATTCATCATATATGTCATACCTTAGGCATAAAGCTCTTCAATAAACCCTTTTTGTTCAAACCAAATGGAGTTACCCGATTTAAAGGTAATGTCTTCTCTTATGTTCATTTGTTTTATTTTTCTTCTACAACCCCCTAAAATATTTTTATTACTTTATTTTGTAACAATACTAGTATCTTAAATATACTAGGATTTTGTTATGTGAAATATTCTAGCTACACTTACACACCCCTCTGTCTAATGGTTAAAGAACATACTATTTCTGTGGATGGTGAATTACTGCCTCACAAAACGATTATTGTTCAATCTTCTCTTAACACCTTTCATGGTGTCCATTATGATGTCCCTATATTTTATATATGATATATATGGTATTTATGTTTTCTAAATTCTTCTATATTTTATATTTAAAACATAACTTTATTTTTTTCATGTTCTGCAAATGCGATAATTTCATACGAGGAAGTGTGGACTACCGCACCCTCAAGTGATGTGACTCATTCATACTATACATGGAATGTATAATGAATGAAATTAATGAACATATGGGACCTATATAACATATATATTATACTATAAGTATAATTTATATATATCTCATTTATTTTTTTAATTCCATTAATATGACAAAGAAATAAAAGTAGCGTTCATGCGTACGTACAACCTACAGTCTCCATGAATGGTGCAATTCATTTCTTTTTGTCTCCAAATGTTATGAAATTTTATAAAATTAATATGTATGGGATTTATATGATATTTAAATCATTAATACTATTATGGATATTATTTACTTATAACTAGATGGACAATCATTTTCAAACAAGTTCATTTGTGACTCATGTACCAAACATCGACAAAAACATCTGATATGAACTCTCATAAATAACTAATTATTATAACATTATAATATGGGATATGAATTGAATAATAAAATTTAAATGAGGTCCTTAAGAAATTATAAATTTACCAAAGTTTATTATTCAGGAATATAATGAAATGAACAAGACAAGTCGGACTTTAGGTAAGGGATCATACCTCACTCTTTCTTTTTAAGTACTCTCTTTTATGTCACTTCTTCTACACTCCTATTTCTTATGTTGGAGGATGTTAAATTTATATTAATATGAATGTAAATTTTATGTTCATATGATTATAGACCCTATTTTATTTCATCAATCTATTTTTTGGATTTTTTAAGTGGAGTTGTTAGGCAGCTGAGTTTTCATAAGGGATTTTTCACACCACTTTTATTTCAGTGAGATTTATGCTACATTTTCCACTATTTAAATTGAGTGGTTTATGTACTTACCATTAGTCTACTATTTGTGTAATATAATTTCATATGTGATTATTTACATCAATGTTGAATCATCATTCTTTTATGGGGTGTACGTTTCAAAAGTTACCCAAGTCGGTAAGGGAACTTTTCACCCTCCTATTTTTAAAAGACTTATTTTTGTTTTGTCTTTTAAATTACATATATATAAGTTGGGATATGTTCTTATATATACTTATTACTGTAAATTCTATGTCCAAGTGATGAGATACCCTTTATCTCTCTCATCAAATCTTTTTCTAAAATTTGATGTGACGCCGTTAGGCTATCGAATTTTTGCAAGGGAACTTCTTAACCCAATTCCAATTATTTGGGTAAAACCAATACTTATTGATTATGTCGTGCTATGAATATGTGTGGATGACATCTGATTGTTTTACACTGTGTATCCACTTATATTTAGTGTATTTATATTTTTTGCACATAATTCTGTTTTTTCTTTATCCTTTCTCTAATGGCATTATCCTTAATTGGGATTACATCTCAATTTCTTCTCATCGAGACATTTCTTAACGATGTGCACTTTTATTCTTTTATAAAGTGTATATACAGCCCCTTTGACTTTCCATATCCATATTATGTCTATATTCAAGTCATTTAAATGTTTTGAAAATGGTCTACTTTCATGTGGCTTATAATTTAAATGCTCAAAATGGAAAAGGACTCTTTTATTAAAACAATGTTTTAAATGGTTTTAAAGATTTATTCTTTTAAACATTTATCATCAATGTACATGTTTTAAAAATGGTTTTAAGGATTTATTTATATGGTCCTGAATTTTTTAAAACCCATTCAAAAGTTTCGAAGTGATATGGGACACTTTGATTCTAAAATCTCTTTTAAATGTCTTCTTTTAATATTTTCAAAGTATAAAGGGATCGTTCTCTCATAGATTTTTAATGATTTTATTAGATGTTTTTATTTATGATAATATCATTATGTGATCTCTTGTGATTGAAATATGGAAATTTTATGTTCCTCTTTTATGCATGTTTTATGTGTTATGATTATGTTATGGTTCTTGGGAAATGTTTATGAAATCGGGTGGTTCCGTGATAAACTAAGGGCAAGTGAGCCCGGTATAGCTCTCAAATGCATTGTGTAACGCGAAGGAGTTAAACTCTACGGTTTCCCCAAATAGATTTAGGGAATATACTATGATGGGTATTCCAAACGTAACCACGAGGGTTACTCACTACGTAAGAAATGTTATGAATGCCTCAAGTTACCTTTATGTCTTATGATTTCTATGAGTTATTCATAAATCTTATGATTTCATGAGGTATGTTAATGTTCTTCTGTTTTAAGAGTATAGTTTGATTTCATTTATTCTCAAGTATACATGGACTAATTTTTCTTTCCATATTTTTTTATATCCCTTACTGAGCTTTTTATGCTCATCCAAAGTGTTTTGAAATGTTTTCCACAGGACATAAAGATGAATAGGGTCAAGGATGAGATCAAGGAAGGACAAGATATCTAATACATAGAACTAGACATGTTTCTTTTAAGAGTTTTTGTTTTATGATTGAAACTGTGTAGAAGTGTTTACTTTTTTATCTTGTGAGATATAATAGTTATGTCCTAATTCTCTAAAAATCTAAACCTGAAAAGATCCTCAATATTAATTATTCATTTAATTCAAGATAAAGTATTGTTTTAAGGCTGGGTCATTATAGATAGTTTATTTTATGTCTCAAAAGATGTTTAAAACATGCGGGATGTTCTTCATGTGTCCAAACAGAAGTCTTTCACATGATCTACAAATGATCATGAAAAGAGTATAAAACATTGCACATGAATTATATTGCTATTCTCCCGCATATTACCTAGCATAATATGAGTTGGTCACAAGATTATCCACTCCTAGATACCCTCTATAGTTTTGGTGTGAAATTCACATAGTTCATCCTTATAGTCATGATTGGTAGTTTTGGTTAATTTTTCATTTTGGGGTGGGGAAATTATAGGCCTCTCTAACCTGGTTTTTCATTGATTTTCATAATATATCTCGCATTAATCCATGTTGGAGATAGTGAAGGGTTCGAGTTCCATGTTGTTTTGTGCGCCACTACCTTGGATCACTCTGATGGATTTGCCTGGTTTTTCACAAATTTTATTCCCTTCTATCAATGTTCCCTTCATTGGACTATTTACTATTAATGCAGAATTTTTTATCCTTTGTTCATGCCAAGGGACCTATTTATTGTTATATTGACTTGTCCATAGGCCTTTTCATGATTTGGGAATTTTTTGAAAGGTGTTCATGCGATCTTAGATGACTTTTCCAAGATGATTATATAAGATATTGTTGTGTACTTCCTCAGCATGTCGCAAATGTTTTATTACCATGAGTGGATCCCACATCCTCATCAATTTATTTCCTATTATATATTTTCCAAATTTTAGAATTTAGGAAATATTTCAGGAGTAATTTCAATAATAATTATTCTACTTCTGGATGATGCATCACATAGCCAACAAAGGTGCTATAGAGATGCATGGTCACTTCAGGAAAAAATCCATCCATTTTTTTATTATAGAGACAATGGGGGGAATGATGTTTCCTATACATACCTGAGGTTCTTCCCTTGATGAGGATGATATACCAATAAGACTTCAAAATATGAGGTGAACATTTCACTATGGTCTCATGGTTTCTTGTAGGTCGCCACCAGTGCATCGCGTGTCTTTTTTGATCAAAAGTGGCTTTCTACTCCTCCCTTTTAATTTCATTTTCTTTTCTTCTACAATGACTTGGGGGTAATATGAGATTATTTGGATGTTTTAAGGAATATTACCCTTCCCATTAATTATACATCCCATGATCATTGCGACTGAAAAATTACTCTACATTTTAGAAACATTCCTCTTATTTTTAATGAATTTTTCAGATTGTTTAGTGAGGCGATGGCTGATGACAGACCCTATGGACAATAGGTATTATTCTCCTACCAAAAAGTGACCACTAGTGGTTTGAATATTCTTCGAATGAGTAGGAAAAATTTTCAGAAGAGGCTATGTGGTATCCACAATAGGTTATGTGATGCCCATTTTTCGTCTACTAGACCTTATATTGGAAATATGATCATGTGACCCTTGAAGGATCACGAAATCTGTAGGTCTCAAACACCATTTTTATCCTTTTATTTTTCTTGGAAAATAATACCCACATTCAGGTATTTATCCCTTTATTAATTTTTATGCTCATTTGGTGGGCATCAACAAATTCACCCCCGTAGGAGCGATGTCTGCAGGGATGAGGTCTCAGATCTAAAGAAAGTAAATGCCCACATGATTCATTGGTTGTGTTGAAAACCAATATCTTGGGAGTTGTTATGTGTACCATTTTATTCTTGGTATTCTAGGAAATTCCCTATATATAGGGGTAGGAGATCCATTAATTTTCTCTCACCTTTCCTCTATTATGAACCATAATAAAATTATGTGATAACTTATCTATGGACTTATTGGCATTATTTTTCTACAAGAACATTTCATGATAACTATTTTTCATAAACTTTTTTAGGTGACTTATTTCTCTAAATACTAACCATACATTGGACATTTCTTGAATTTTGACCATGAAGAATGCGAGTGTATCTAGGGTTTCATGGGATATGTGGGATTGATCATATGATCGAATGATTATCATGAGATTCAAGTGATTATGTTCAGGTCACATGATCATGAGTCACCAATGGGGTAATGAGATTGTGTGATTCCCTATGGGGTTACGAGACCCGTGAGAACACTGGGGTTCTGGTGATTTACAAACCCCTTGTGTGATTCATGAATCTCTTTATGATTCATGTGAAGCACACAATGCTATTTTTTATGTATTTTTTTGAAAATATTTTATTTTCTCTTTGTATGACATGTGCCACATACATTTATATAGATGGATTTTAGTTATCATCAGGGTTTATCTATCGTGGAAAATCAAATTGAAATGATTTAGTGGAATCACAATGTTGATTCCAATATTAATTTTATACTGATAATGATAACTGGAAGACTCTCCTCCCATTTGAGCTTTAGAATTATCCCTTATCTGGCCAATTCAATTTGTACGAGTTTAGATTGCTGAATGATGCTACCATCCCTCCTCCGGCTTCTAACCTACCATTTGTTGGGTGTCATCTTCTCTCGACTGTGTTCAAATGATAATTTTTTAGTATTATTGATTGGTCACAAATCATACCCAATTATTGTCTTATATACTTTCAAACATTCCCTTGGGTCTAGATGGTGAAGATTTTTCTCATCAACCTATCATTAAGAACTATTCATATATATTTTCCCCTGCTCTGAACTAATCTATCTGTTGTTGAAGTTTTTAATGGGATGTTATTCTAGCTGATAATTTCTCTAATTAGTGGGAATGGCCATTTTGGGTATAAAAAAGTTCTATAGAAGTTGATGATTAGTTATATAGGTTTTTGAAGCTTTGTGGATTTCATAATTCATCATATATTGTTAGAATGACCTCCCGTGAGAAATAATTATCCTTTAGTGTCCTAGAATGAACACATTCCATCATTATCATAGGTATGTTGGAGTTATCCTATAGGACATATATCAACTAGGTGGGATTCCCCCTCATGGAGATATGTATGATGAGCTTCTCCTAGATGTGGATGTTTGGGATGATTCTTAATAGACTGCCACTTTTGAAAATGGAATTCTTATCATGGTTAAAGTGAAATTTGTGAAAGATATGAAAATGTGGTTGACCATTTCATTCAAGGAAAAGATCAATATTTTCTTTTTCTGTAATAAGGTCTAGCCAACTTCCATAAGCCCTCATCAGTGCCCTTATCAGAAGGTCTACGATAGTGCATGCTCATATTGGGATATCATAGATGATGGGTACTATACCTAATGATGATATTGAGTGAACTCAATGATTTCTATTGAATAAAGGCTGGTAGGTTTTCCAGCCATGTTTTTTAATGGAACACTTTTCCTGGATGGGGATTCATTCTTAGGGATCCATGTAAGAACAATAGTGATGGAAACATGGTTAGTGGAAGAAAAAATTATTATTTTTTAATATCTAGTCAGTGCATGCATTTATAAACTCCTGGGACATATTTGGAAAGGTGTCACCCCTTATAGGATCAGTGGTCCTCTCTAAATTCTATTTTGATGGATAGGGGAGTATTTTCAATGTAATGAATAATACAATGCTTCCAGGAAGCTGGACACCATATCCTTTCAAACATTTATAAACATCTCTGGGGTCAATGCCATGCCTCTAAGACTTCCTTAAGTTAAAGATGAATTTATTTTCTCCAATAACATTGATTTTACCCCTACCAGGCACCAACTAGGATTATTTTTGATGACGTCCGTGATTCCATTGATGAGACGTCTTATATGATATCAATTCTAGATGGGGTCGTCATAGTCATGGTGGATGAGATAATCAGTTTCAATCCTTATACAACCTAACAATTTTCTTGTCATTTTGGTTGTATACAAGGGGTCTACCTTATTCCCTTGGAATTCATTTGAGTAGAACAACATCCTCGGATCATATGCCAGTTTGAGATGATGTTGGAATGTGAAGATACTGAGGATGAGATAATACTTCTTCCAATTGATTTTTCCACAATCCATACCCAGGATAATTCCCAGTATAGTGAATAAAATTATCCAGAATGTGTGCAAGGACAACCAAACTATCATGTAAAAAATCCATTCACCTCACCAACCCTTATGAATGTGGAAATGAGGGAATTTATTAAATACTTGGTGACACAACATGGAAGAGATCTCATTCTAGTGTTGATTTTATATATAGTGGACCCAAATCCATTGAGTAGATTAGTCGTCTAACTCATTCCAAATATGATACACCTATTCAGAGAAGATCATATAAGGCTTATCCTGTCACTCTTCTAAAAGATCAATAGGTTACCCCTCTTCAATTTTTCACCACTTCATTGGTTATAGAGGATCAGATGAAATTTTGGTTAATATAGAAAACAATTCACATATGGATTACTAAGACTACCTTGGAAACATTTTATAGCTTAGGGGACAACTTCTATCTAATATTTCATGAGTTGGGGATAACTGGATTTTTTGGAAACCATTATATGATATAATTAGGAAAATCATCTTGAATCAGCTAGTTCTATCCCCATTTTTAAAATATTTTCATGATCTTGTAGATTATTCTCTCCATACAAGAAATATTTGGGAGATTTTAGAGGCATTGGAGCATGGGCGTTAGTTGATATCTAAACTATAAGCTCATATGGATGCCAATACTATGCAGATATGAATATGTGGAAAGATATTGTCCTATTTGGGGTTTGATATTTCAACACCATCATCATTATTGGGTACTACATAGAAGTTGTTTGAAGAGTTGACTGCTTTGGTTGAGAATCTTAATCCTGGGGAAGAAGTGAAAGAGGATAGGAGAGTGGTACTCCAACAATCCATAGAAATTTCCTATCAGAATCTTACAGTCCTATCTTGTGTATCCAAATGTCTTTTATTGCGGTTTAAAATTTTTAATTAATTTAACATTTTATGAGACTTTATAGTGTCTCTAATATGTGGATATTACCCCCCTATTATTCATAACATGAATGAATGAAATTTCAAAAACTTTTTACAATAGTGTATACTTTTTATTCATTAATGATTAACATGAAGTTTTTTTCTTTGATATTATGTGAATTACCAATGATATACATAATTTTAATAATATCAAGTAGATCCAAATTTAGGGATCTGATTGTTTAAATAAAAAAATATTCATTTTGACACATGCTCATGAATTTTCACTATCACAAGAATCGTTACTAGTGTATCTGGTATAGTTTGCATAAGAATACATAATTTATAGAAGGATACTTTGGTTAGAGTACATGTCCCTGAGGGAGAGTTTTATATTATTTACCAAATATAATAGGCTTGGTTAGAAGGGAATGATTTTAAAGGATGTATGATGGGCCTTAAAAGCTTTTTTAAGAAAAAAATTGTTGTAACATAGTTTATAATATTTTAGATCAGACCTACTATTTCTTTATATTATGGTCTTTTAGCTCATGACTGATATTGATTTAGATTATGGCCATTTATCCTGGACCTTTTATTGCTTTAGTTTAGGTTCTTTTATCTTGGACATGACATTTATTTAGTTTAGGGTCTCTTAGATTATATCGTATATTAATTTAGATTAGGGTCTTTTAGCTTGGACGTGATATTACTTCAATTAAGGGTATTTCAGATGGGACCATATGTTCTTATAATTTAGGTTCTTTTAGCTCAAACCTTTTGTTTCTCTAGTTTAGGGACTTTTAGCTTTTACCTCTTATTGATTTATTCTATCATCTTTTATTTTAGACCTGATAGACGATCATGGGATGGGGTGTAGACATGCGAGGAATGACTCAAAACACACTACGGTGTTGGGATCTGGGATGGTGTTTTATGGGCTTATATGGATCAAAAATACCTTTTTTTCGAGTGACACATTTTGTTGAGGGATATATATGCATATTCAGGACCCATGAGTAGTTATACATATTAATGAAAATGGTCCTTGAAGTAGGGTGCCTTTTCTAGCGGCCATGAGAGATTTTTGGGGGTAATATCAATTACATGGAAAAATGCTTGGGATGAGAGGTCTACCAATATGGGTGATGTAAACCATAAACCAATTGTATTTTTTCATGATTATGATATGGGAAATACATGATGGGTATGTCCATTAAAATTATGAGATTCCAGGTTCCTATGTGGTGTTTTTAGGCCTCACAAGGATCAAAACTCCTTTATGGAAAGGGGGAGATTCCATTAGTTTATTGGTGAAGGCCCTTATGAATTAAAAACATGGACAGAAAACATATGATATCTACTTCTATCCGTTAGACATGAAATATTTTTTAAGATTCAAACATAAAAATAAAAATGTTGGGTATGAGAGGGAGGATTTCGAGGAAGGCTTTTGGCACCCTAGGCTAGCTTAGCTCTTCATTTTTAAGCATGATCACTTTTCCATGTGGTCATAAAACATGTGGGGTGGTCCCTATAAATCTTGGGAAAGAATACTCAAAGTCATTACCTGAGAAAGGGTATGAAACACAATGATGTAACATTGGGGATGTTGAATGTAGATGGATAGTTTGGTGAGGGGATTTTAAATCATGGACCAAGGTGCTCAAGTTAGGAAAATGATAAGGGAAAGTCATATTCAGAGAGGTTCTGATCACATTGGGGTGTTGAGTTCTATTTTAGTGTATTCAGGGCTCACAACTATTAGAAATAATTTTTTTGAAAAGTGGCACATTTGGTGAAAGACTATAGGCACAAATTTAGGAACCATAAAATTTTATGAATAGTTATGAAATGATTCCTTGAATCTGAGTATTTTTTTAGGGCCATGGAAGGTTTTGGTGATCTGAGGCACCTAAATTACGAAGTTTGATTTGAGTAAAGTGTAAGAGTCATGAAGGGTTCTAGTACCACAAAATCGGTTACACTTCCTAGTGAACATATTGTTGTGGTTAGAAGATGTGAAAAATCAATACTCTAACTTTTTCGTGAAACAGGGGGTCTAATGAGAATATCTTAACATTTACTAGTATTGTTGAGAAGAACATATGATCTTTATTCCTTATTTATTTATTATATAATTTTTTCCTGAACCTTTACGATTAAGAGTTTAGTGAGTGAATACATTCCTTTTTCTCAGAAAACCCTTCACGGGTTTTCCACAAGAAAAGTTTTGCGTCTCTTTTTATTTTAGTTTAAGGTCTTGAAATTTGAACAATTATAGTATAGAATTTTAGGTTATTCAAATTTTACCAATGTATAGTTAATTTATGGTCATGACACAGATGGACCTAATATGGGGGATAATTCAAAAGATACTAATTAAGAAACCTAGGGGCATAATTATCCTATCATCCATCTGAGAGGGAGATGAAAATATTTTAAATCATGGATTGAGGTTCTCTGGTCATGAATGATTATATGGGATAGTCATATTTGGGGAGGTTCATATTACATTGGGTTGGTGAGTTTTTCTGTAGTAGTGTTAGGGCTCACAATGATCAGAATGTCCTTTTTCCAAAGTGACACATTTGGTTGACAGCTATAGGCCCATATAAAAGAACCATCGGAATGTATGCATAGTCAAGAAAATGGTACAGTATAGATCAATATCCTTTCCATTTGTCATGAAAGAGTTTGGGTAACCTAAGGTGTTAGAGGAATGAAGTATGATTTATGGATTGTGGTTCTTAAAAATATGATGGATGCACCCTGTACTTTAGTTAAATGAGGTAGGGTTTTGTGGTCATTTGATAAAAAATAAAATACGGGTGTTGGTTTAAAAAGTTTATTATCATGTAGTGGGGATATATTTTCTTATGTGAGGTTTATCTTCATTTGGTAAGGATGTGTATCGTGTAGTATATTTTCATGCTAAAAAATAAATTTACATATAGTTTTACATCGTGAAGAAAGGATGTATTTTTGTTCAGTTTATGTCATCCGATAAAAACAAACTTCCATGTAATTTAAAATCATGTGGTATGAATAAATATGAACCAATTTGAAAATGATTAAATGTTTTAGCTAGGAGAAAGGTTGGATGTTCAGTTATCACAACGTATATAATGGATATGATAATCAAGAAACACATTGTTCTGAATAGGAAAAACTCCATAATGGTCTAACCCATACATATCGGTGGGAATTATTTACATTAATTATTATATATGGGACTATGATTAGAGATATAGGCATAAATATTTATCATGTGATGATAGGAATAAATATACATGTATTTTATAAAGAACCATGATGTATAATGTCATACAGAAAGGAAAAAAGAAAGACTAACATGAAAAAGTTGAGATGTTGTGGATCAGTCCATGTGTGGAAGACTGGGTGTCACTACATATCTCATGAAGATGAGAATCAGTCCCCACATAGTTCTGGATAGGAAACAGTCCATCTAGGTCTAACCCATATGTAAAGGTAGGAAATGTTTTGTCAATTATTGTAGTTGGGACTAGGACTAGAGATCAATGAAACACTACATATTTTTTATGACATGAATCAAGACACATGTACTTCATAATGAATCGTACAGTTTGATGTCATGAAGCAATGAATCATGGTATGCCTTTTTATGGTCTTGAATTGAGGAAGAAAATTTTCATGTTGAAAGTTATTATGCCTTGTTTTTAATGGGAATCACTTGATGGAACTCCTAAGACGACATGATATATGATCTGTGTGAGAAACATGGAATTAAATGGTTACTTTCACCATGAATATGAATTTAAGAGAAAGATAAAGGAATTTTATAACATGTGGTTGTTGGACCAAGATATAGGATCGGTGTGTCCCTATGTATCTCATTGGAATGAGAATCAAAACATACGTAGTTCAAAGAAACCTGTTATATTTAGTGTCCTATGTAAATGACATATATAGTATTGTTTAACATCACATGGTAAGGATGTTTGTCACCTGACAAGAAGAAAACAAAATATTATGGATCTGTACAGTTTCACATGAGGCGGTAAAGATGTAGATCACCTTACTTGAATTAATATGGGTGTAATGGGACCATATAGTTTCTCTTCTTATTGTAGGTATGATAGATGATGTGTAGTTTAATATATTATTGATAGGAATCCACTTTATAGCTTAATTTCATATAGGCATGATGAGATGGTAGTGTTTAACATCATGTAACCATTAAAAATGAAGGGATAAACATTTATGTGGATTCCAATTGCGATGATATCTATAGAATGTATTTATTGAGAAACCTCACATTGGTGGGTGGTGTGATACGCTCTCCATACATTATGGTTAATGAGTAATCTTAGTTGTGATAGACCTAATGTATGATGTAAAGTCCCTCACATTTGGGTTCTATCTTTTGAGGGCCTCTTTCCTAGTATCCTTGGGGTTCATAACACCAATACCTATTCTCTATATAGTAATAAGACAAGGAGAACATTTTTATTGAAGGCCTATGCAATTCATTTTTTATTTAATTGAAGTTTGGGAAATGTGAACAACCTATTTTCATTATGACACTCCAAAACATGTAGATACATTTGAAATTTATCATCATCTGAGAGTTGTCTACGTACAAATATTCTATGTGAGGGAAACTATACTTTTATGGGAAACACATCCTCTATCCCGTACACCAGTGAGTATGGAATTTAATGTGTTGCAGTACACATGGTTTATGGTAGGGACATAGGACATTGATGATATTTCCAATAAAATACTTTTTATCCTAATTCACAATACATTGGAGTATAGTTGATAGAGTCATATTCAAGGCATCCATCAATAAATTTTCCACTACATGATAGAAATATGAGTGATTGGACTCAATGTTTTACTCCTAGAATAGTTTTCTATACCCCATAAAACAATTTTTTTTACTTTTGTCTATCAATATTGTTTGAGGGACCCCAAACATAGTGATGATATGGTATATCAAGAAGTAGAATATATTATTTTTTATGAAATCCTAAAGAAATGTTTCTTCTTCACAATCTGAAATAACGTCAATAGTAGTAAGAATATACTTGAACTACTTAGTTGTAGAAGGGAGAGATAGCCCCACTACATCTATTCCCAAAGTGGAAAATTTCCTAAAATATTTAGCCATATGTAAAAATTTTGGTGGTTGATGGATGATGTTTTCATGAATCTGGAATGCATGAAATTAATTAGAAAATTCCTCATAGTCCTATATCATTTTTTTATGTAATACGCCAACCTCTTGATTTGGTGGGAGAGCCTTGTCTAAGATTGATGGGCACAGAAAGATCCCACATGGAATTCCACCATGATAGAAAAAAATATCTCATTTTTCTATACATCTATGGCGTATTTAATAAAATCCATGTTTATTGAAGGTTATCTTCACATTCTGACCATCTTGTAGTGTAAATTTCACTGCATGACACATAATATATTCCCTTAAAACACTATATTTTGGGATAGAAACAATTTATAGATATCAAATTATGGGATCCATCTATCATGGAGTGGCCATTGGTACATTAATCTCTGGGGAAATATTGAACTGATTGATTTTTCCCATATCCCAATTTAAGATCACCAAAACCATTATTGAGGTGTGAAATGAAATATTGATTATTCTTGATCAGGGACTTCTAGTATGGTGGTTGCATTGGAAAATGCATCAGCATGAGCATTTTTTGATTGGTTAACAAGATGAAATGTGGGATCAAAAGAAAATTCTTCCATCATTCCTCTCATATATCTTATGAGGGGTATAATTCTTCCTTATTGATTTAATATTCATCATTGATATTCTATGTCACTAGCTCCGAGTTCCCTTTGATATTCAGGTAGGCTATTTGCATATTTAGGTATAATTCCAAGACAACAAAGAAGTATTTTTTTCCTATTTATTTGTGAATACACTGGATACTGAAAAAGATTAGGGTAAAACCGCTTTTTTGGATAGAAAAATACGACCCCTAATATAACCCAATTGATCTTTGGGTTTTCAATCCTTCTACTAATGGGAATTTGGGAGGCACTATCAAAATACATTTCCCATGTTCATAGAGAGTCATTTTCATAAAATACATCTTAATCTGGAAGCTCAGTGTCCATTGCTGTATTTTCTAGGGTAGGATGTTCTATAAGGAAATTATTCATGGATTCCATTTCACCAATTTCTATGACACGAACAGAATATCGTATTGCTGATGAATGACCACCCATTGGACCAACCACCTAGTAAACATAGGGTATTCAATGATTTACATGAGTGTATTGATACAAGAGACAAAATGAACATTGTTATGATGCATGCAATGCCTCATATTTTTTACTATGAAGATGAATAAAAGGAAGTTCTTCTCGACAAAAGAGTATCGAGCTTCTATACCTAGAGTTACTTTTTAGAGGGAGTAGATACTATTCTCACTCTTCACATAATTTTTTTGTGTCTGTAGGGTTCATATTGAAAATTCCATGTTGGAAACATATAGGATGAGTGTCATCCCTTCCATTGAAGGCAACATGATTTTTGGGTGCAGTATGTATTGCTTCATACCTTTGAAGGATTCTTGGAACTCATCATTCTATATATATGTGATTACCTTCTTCAGTAGCCTAGTGAAGGGGGGATATTTTCAATCTGGTTTAGAAATGAATTGATAAATATAGGGAAGGATCCCATATAACCCCCTAAGATCATTGAGATTTATAGGGGTGAAATTGTTACGATAGCACTAGTCTTCTCAGAGTCAACCTCAATTCTGTGGTGGAAAACCAAAAATCCATGAAACCTCCATGATGTTACCCAAAAATAACATTTTAACATATTCAACTTAAAGCCATACTATTTGAACTCGTAAAAGAATATTTTAAGGTCCATGATGTGATCACATCACTGTTAGGATTTGACCACCCAGTCATCAATATAACATTCATCGATATTTCCCAATAATGGATTAAAGCTATGATTAATGTGATGTTTGTTAAGTGGATCCATTATTTATCATGATAAATGGAATTAACTAGTAGTAAAACAAAACATGAAGTTCTCTAAATGTGGTAGCTTCTTCATTTTCAAGGCCCATATTTAACTGATTATTCCCCAAAATACCCATCCATTGAGAAAGGGATAAAATTCATTATTTTAGTCGATCATGATTTCTCAGATCGACAATGGAGAATTTTTCTTTGGGAAGTACCAATTAAGGTCTCTAAAGTCAATGTATACCCTAATATTCCGATTCTACTTCTTTATGGGGATGATGTTGGTGAGCCATCACTGGTATTTCACTACCCACGAAAATTTTGTATTTGATCAATTTTTTATCTTCAACATCTACATTAGCGGAATTAGTGGGGTGCATCATCATGGACTCCTTCACAAATCCTGAATTATCATCAGGTATTCCATGATAGTGCATATCCACACCACAATTATGGTTTGTAATTTCTATGAACATATAAGAGAAAACATATCCGTGGTGGTTGAAATGAAATGTACATATCTTGATCTTAAAGGGGAATAGTGAAACTAATCAATGTAAGTGATAGTTCATCATCTATTCCCATATTTATCTTCTTCAGTTCAATGATGGTGGCAGAGACACCATCCTCGAATACTAGAGGGGTGTTCCTGAGGCCATCCTCATCTTCTTCCATCTATGAGTCTATGGAGACAAATCTATATAAATATTGAAATATGGGGGCATTAATGTAACTATTGAGGTGAGAGAGACCATGATAAGAGACATTATCATCCCCGGATACCTGATTCATTATAGACAGATGCTAGAGGTGGTTTCCTTTTATAATGTCTTCAGGGATTGTAGGGGCTTGGACCTCTTAAACTAGATTTTTTCCTTCATTATAATTATCGAGAGACCATAAACTTTATTAGTCATATTCTAGGGATTTATAGAGGAAGAACCTTGGACATTGGGGTCTAAATCCTATATATCATCATCCACTATGGGTTACGTTCCACTTTTTTATAGAAATATACATTATCATATGTGTCTCAACAAATCTAAAAAGGGATGCTATAACCATGTAATATTGCTAATTTTCTATCAAATTGGGAACTTCAGACACCGATGAAAGGTTATTGGTAGCACAATGTGGAAACCGAGCCAGGATAATCCATAATATATATTATATGTGGTGTATGACTAGGTAACCATAAAATATTCTTCATATGTGAGCTCCCAAACATAGATTCCATATTGATATTCCCAAGACAACTTTTCTCAAGCTAATCATACCCTTAAATAGTCATCCATGTGGGATTCAATTCCCTTTCACCATATCCCAAACATCATAGGTTTTAGATAGGGATGAGGTTGATACCAGAACCATTATCAATTATAGATCTTTGGATGTTGACATTATTGAGTCTTCCTGAAACATATAGTGTCTGGATGTTCCTTTAAATGACCTCTTCCCCATCATGGTGAGTGAATGAGATAGGGACCTGGGATTCTGATGAAATTGTTTCCACTAGATATACATTAGCTACAACGACCCATATCTGGAACTCCTGTGGGCTTCAGAGGGATTAAACAAGTGCCTCCCAGAGTTATTTGGAATGATGGAACACATCAAGCACCAAGGTATTGTCTAGGACTACTACCAGTTATTTTAGAATGTCATAATTCTGTGCCTGAGGTAAGAAAAACTGTGTGTGGGGTTACTCATAGACATTGAGGTGGATGGAAATGGTTCTTTCATAGAGGTAAAGGTAGTATCTACTACCTGTGGCATGGGTTGTGCTGACCTTCCCCATTGTTTTGGTTGATCATATAATCAAACCACCACAAGGTGGTTATGAAAGAAAATTGGTTGTGGGTGACTGATAGAGGGTTATGAGACACCTCCAAGATTCTTTTGAGCATGATGGAGTTCTTGCTTATAGGTATCATTTAAATATATATTCTCCATGGGGGTATGACTAGAATTCTGGGTCAGAAACCATATGCATTGTCCCATGTATCCATAGTTCATGGGCATGTAGCCCATTGTTCCTCAATTATAGGAAGATTAATCATTCTTCAGGGAATATTCATCAATAGAAAGTGGGTTTTCCTAGTGTATCACATTGATGAAACCAATTATGAACTATCCATATGATGATGATTCTATTTTGTGGGTGTGGTTCCAATGCTCTGGATGTTTCAAGGAAGAAATCATCAAGAGATAGAGCATTCTTTGGAGTAGAATACGACTCCCCCTCTCCATTTTTTCCATCTTTTGGTGGACAAACCAAACATTGGGAGGAATATTTTATGTCTCCTCCTTAGGTGGTTGAGAAATTGTGGGTATGCATAGTTGTTCTCTCTGATTTTCATAATCTTATTAAAAAAATTTCAATTCATCTAGCTATCTAATTTTCACTCACGCATATCAATGAATTTCTTCTAATCACCATATTATTCTGACCAGGTGATGTTTATGATATATAAATACACTGAGGAGTTATCTATGCCCCCCAATTTAGAATTAACCATTCCATGATAGATTTTTTGATTGTAAATGAAGTTATAGATATTATGAAATAATATTCTATGGAAATGGAAGTAGTTAGGATGGTGGTTGAGGTTGACCTCCTCAGGACTCCTGGGTAGTGGTAGCACGATAAGATTTTTATCCATGGCCACCAAGAAATAACCGGGTAATTGTACATTTTAGAAAGATTATTGTTGAATCCTCTATTCCTAAAATATCGAATGACACTTATTTATCTGTACTTCTATACAAGAAAGATTCTGTCTTTTTCACCAGTTGAAAACTGGTTCTAGGTGGTTTTGGACCTACCTGTGTACTTGTATAGGCAGTACTACTGGCTTGTGAGTGACAACTACAAGTTTTTCATTTCCTGGAATTTACCTTTGTGTTTCAGACATGAGTCGAAGTCCAGATCTGGTTTTATGAATGGATTTATATATATGTTTTTTCATTTATGAAAACACACAGAACCCACCTAGATACATCATTGGGATAAGAGGTGTCTAAAATTTATCCTAGATATTTTCATCACATAGTTAAAATGGTTTCTACTATGATAGAAGGATGTTTGGAGAAATGGTTACACATTTCCATCTCACTATGATGTCAGGAAAAAAATAATTTCCATGTTTCTTGTAGTTAATTAGGTTGTGAATCAAAATTTTCCATTATGTTGAATTGAATTGATAAAGGAACTGATGATGAAAGTCTTATCATCTAGTAACTAATATGGTTGGTATATTTCTATAACAAACAAAGTATGGACCTATCAGATTCATTACAAAAACATCTCATCTTTGTTTGATCCTTTTCATATCAAGGGCCCATAATCAGCCCACATTGAGATATGTGGTGTTTGTGATTTGTTTTGGGGTCTACCACACTGTAAAAGGTAGAGATTGTTGAATTTTTGAAATTGGATGAAGGCATAATGTTATCCACCAATTCGGGTGATGACTTTCTCTTAGGCTGCACAGGTGCACGTTATATATCCTTGGCTTTCATTCAAGAATCCATGAACTTGATGACATTAATAAACTTTTGGAGGACTACTATCTTATCTATATACCATATTTAGGGAGTGGTATGGGGTTTATGAGGTGTACCTACCTTTATATCCCATTTATTTTATATTCTTCCCAATACTAAATGATTGCCATGATGTGGGATAGGTTTTTTCCATAATAGAGGGAAGCCATAAACATTTTGGATATCCACATTTATATAGATAGGCTATATAGATATGGAGTTATTATGATGATCATATTATACTACTGATAGGTGATCAGTTATAGTATGGAGGGAATCTTTCTCTGGTAGAAGACGATACCCATTGAGAGTATTTCCACTAAGTAGCACCTCGTTGATCTGTCTGTGATCTTTTATCTCACTGTCATAATGGGAAAAATATTCCTTAATTGATGGAACCTAAACACTTTTGGTTGGTGTTCAGGATGTAGAAACAATAATCCATTTTTCTTTGGTAGGGTTCCACCAGAGAGGTAGAAACTCATTATATAAAGGTAACAAATTTTGGATACTTCTCTGGTTCCAGGTGCGTGACACCTCAGTTAGTGTATCCTAATTATACTCATCTTGTGGAATATTTTATGTATTGGGGGCCTCTTTATTTATAACTTGATCCACGATGTACCCCATTATGATAGATTTGACATTAAGAGAGGCATATCCAAAAATGGGGTTTGTGCCATTACTTTCTGCACAATAGGCTGGTTCTGAAATTCTTCCATTGTGGTCATTATTCATACCCTTGTACATATTAGAAAATTTGGACTTTCTCCCCCAGTAGTGTTTGATTCATAAAACTTAAATTCCACCTATATTGGTCTATGAAAAAATAAATTGAGGGAGTTTCCTTTTGTGATTCCCAAGTGGGCTCTAACTAGAAGAGTTTTTTCACGTGGTGAGAGAATTTGGAGGGATGTCGAATGTTGATTTTTTCCATCCAAACTAGAGAGGATTAAATCCCTATTTGGTGATGATGATGATGAAAATACCACTGAAACTATCTGATGGGGGTCATTATAGGCCCTAATTGGAACTGATTGGTGTTGTTTTTGAGGATCATGTGGCTCCATTCGGGGATTTGATGACTCCTGGGACAAGCATGAAGATATAAATTCCACTCAGCCTCATGGGATGCTGTTTATCTAGAATAAAAAATGATTTATTCATATTAATCTCATGGGAAAATGAACCATGGGATGGTGTTTAAGAAATAAGTTCCCATCATCCCCAAGAGCTGGGGTATATTTATAGCAGCTGCTAATATATCCCAAACCCTCTTGTGTAATGATGATCCGAGAGGTGGAGGTAGTGATAGATATCTCCCCATCCTAGTGAGCTGGTTTTGATACTTGATGAATGATATGTAATATAATACTATGCCCCATTTGATGTAGTATAATTATTCTCGTGTTGTAGATTGTTGTGATGGATTTCAATGATGTGAGCCATTACTTACTTGATGTTGATTGGGTGATCACAAATTTGGTCTTCATATTTTAAATGAAATATCATTGATTTGAGGGGACCAATTTTGAATCCCTTTGGATATCCTCTCTCTCCATTCATGATGTATGGGTCACCATTGATGTAAGAGATTTCCATTGTAGTGACCAATTGGCCCGATCATTTCATGATCCACCTATTTCATCGTAGTCGATGACATTATAAACACCATATCTGAGGGGTTCTTCTATTTCATGGGTGAGGAAAAGTGTAACTCTCCAAACTAGCCCCATCCTCGAATATAGATGCATGACATGGATTCTGAGATTAGTTATCAAAGAGTGATATTGAAATGGAAACAATCATGTTGCATATTTTCACGATGCTTTTTGGTTTTTTTAGATCAGGGTCCATGAAGATAGTAGCCAGGTGTAGCTAAAAAGAGTATCTTGATTCTATGAAGGTGAACTTACTACCATGGATAATGGAGGTTTCTATCCTTATGTTGCTTATGATTAGCCCACATATTTTGGCATAAATATGGAATGCACTAATTTCTTTCACATTTGGGATCTCATATTCATAAGTATTGAGGGGCCAGAACATGATGAGGGGAGGTTGTTTTTGACTAACTCGCTCCATATATCTATTTCAAACTCCTCTTCATCAGACTTACATGCCTCCATCATGTCAGAACATTGAATATGATTCTAAATGTTGCATGCTGAGGAGAATGGAGTGTTGCTGGATGTTAATAGAGAAACATTTACCATTAGACCTGATGTTTCGACAACCTCTCTACATGAAGGTGTCCTAGTTTAGGAAACCAATATAAATAGAGGTGTCTAGAAAATTTAAGGATTTCCATATTTTTGGGAGATATCCCCATGGATAGGTTAAGCACAGTGGTTGTTAGGAGTATGGTCCATATGATCTATCTCCACACTACCATGAATAGAAATATATACATAAAGAATGTATTATTAGTAGAAGAGTCAATGAACTCTTTTGATGTTAATAATGTGTCTCGAACTAACTATAGGGCACTTTTGTTTCATATATTAGATTTATGGTCTATGTTCCATTTCATGGTCAGAATGTGATGACCATACTTTTTTAAATGTTTAGTGACATTCCCCCATTGTGTGATGGTTTCATTAAGTTTATTATAACCATTTGATGTTGTGGGATTATGATCCCATGGATTAGAAGATTCTAGAATATTTCGATGAGATATCTCAATATTTCATGGAAAATTATCCATTATCAAGGAACACCCATTCTCACTTCGCGATCCTTGGTAAGGATGAGAGTATGATCATGAACCTATTCTTTTGGGATATGCCACATGTCTTTCTGGGAAGGGATATAAGCATGAACTGAGGCGTATTATTTTCTCACTTAGTGATCTCTATTTGGAGAAAGAATATGAGACTATTTCAAAAATGTGTTCCCTAACAAAATATTCTGACAAACTTCGAAAATTGGAGAATAGATATGAGCATCCTCCTATATTTCCTTAGAATGATGCAGGTGTAGTAATTTATCAGTGGAAGTAGGAATATTCTCCTAGATTCCAATATCAACTCAAAATTTCCATGAATATTCACTAATAGGAATATGTGACTATATAAAGGCTTCATTAATTCTCACTTGGTCATCCTTGAGCAAAATGAGTCTATATGACTGATCCTAAGACACTGGAGTATGTCGCTGGGCTTCTTTGATAGGAATTTGAGCCTTTCCCAAGGCTTGTTAGACACTCACATGTTGATAACTGACATGATCTGGGATATGATCATGATTTTGGGACTTTGGAATATGTCACCAAACTTCTTCAACATGAATTTTACCCTATCCTGTGGTGTTTTTATCTCCCACCTAGTGATCACCAGTTGGAATGAGAGTATGAACCCAGTCAAATGCCTCTCCCGTTATCAGAATATTTACACAATCCTCCTAGGTGGGAGAAATATTTTTTTCTCACTCTATCACAACCACTTGTTCATGATGATCAGAGTGTTGAGATGACTTTTATATAGGGATATGAATATGAACCATTACCATTATCTTCAATAATTCCATAATATATAGGTAGAGTTCTTCAACTATTGTTAAAATATATTGGTATTTTAGTAATGTTTGTTCAGGTATATAACCCTACACATTTTATATCTCGATTATTAACTTGTATATGTCTTCAATTGAAGTGGGAATATGTTCCATATTTTTTCCTCCATGTTCCACCAGAATATTCTAAAGGAATTCGTGGATGGGGGTAGGTGTATGCTCCTCCACCATGCATACTATGGTTATATGCCCACAGACTTATCCTAAGTGGTAAGGGATATGAGCATTCATGTTAGATACTCCCGAAATATACCAATAGGAATCATCGGTAAGAGAAGGGATATGATACCTCTATATGATATCTATTTCATTCATCCTCTAATAATCCTTCCTTATTTCCCATTCATGGGAATTAGAGGCGGTCTTGTTTTGGGTGGTAACCTCAGTAGGTGAATGGTGGGTACTAGCAGGATGATGGTAGGGAGGTTGGTTGATAGGTTCCCTCCTTAGTGTAACATGAATTAAAAGGCATCCATATTTGGCTTCCAAGTATACCTTTATTAAAGGATTGAGGATACAGTTATCATCGTTTGAGATATTCTCCCAAAGTTGTTGGTTGTAGTGATTAGGGATACTAGCTTAGCAATATCGTTTCCTAGGTGATGCAAACTTTTCTATTTCCATTGTTAGTTAACCTTGAAGGCCTCTTCTATAGTCAGGATTGTACTACATCTACGGTACTCATGGACCATAGAGTTTATCACTTGACATTGAGTTTTTGAGTAGGTTATTTTTTATTATGAACTATAGGGGTTGCAGCTATATGTGATTTACCAGAGTGAGCGCTGGATAAAAAAACATTGTATTGAATAGGGATGGTGAGTGCAATATTTCTAGATTTGATGATGAAAAAGTAAAAGGTTACTCATTAGTGTGATATTGTAGGAATAATATTCTCAATTATATATTTGTGGTAAACAATATTGATCTTTTATTACAGATTTTTCCATTCTACAAGATTGGAATTTTAAAAACATGGATGGACTTATTTTTATGAAAATACAATTTCATTAAGATCATCTGTAGGATCTTGTCATTCTTACTACATTGTTTGTATAGGGATTGAAAAACAAAGTTCCCTAAAATGTGATTATCCAGTTATTAGAGACATTCATGTTGATTTCACCATATTTTTTAATAAATGTATAGAAAAAAATGGCTCGATGAAGAATAACGTAATCATTTTTTATTTCAGAGATCCATTTTGGGTTCACCATTTCTGTATTGAAGGAAAATAGATGATTGTGGAAACTCTCCATAAGTTGGGATCAGTTGGAAAAAATGATTGATTCTGGCTGATTTTACCTCTTTCACAATCATTAACATCAAGTGATTGATATTCTTAACAAAAATTCCCACCAGTTCCCTGATCTATAACTGGGCACATACCTACTTTTCATATGCATGTGTTTATATGTGGTATCAAACCCAATAAAACATAGGGACATTCATTGGTCGAGAGGATGGGAGGTCAAGCTTATCATAACCTTATGAGGGTAACTGTTTCTTTCTCTAGGACTCCATTATAGAATTAAGATATGTTCGCAAATGTATTCCTAATCCCAATATGGGAATTATTACCCAAATAAAATGATTATAGGCCAATTCTCCTTATATATAAAAGAAAGGGAATATCATTGATGTGAAAAGTAAGGGGGACTCATTTGTGAATTCATATATATTTATATGAGGTTCTTCATCCAATTCCCAGTAATTGGTAGTTTATTTAAATGTTGAATCTATATAACCATTTACATTATAATTTTCTATGACATAGGGAAGCGATTAGTATTCTATATAGGTGATTGATCCATAATGAGGCATACCATATATCCTAGTTTTTTAATGAATCAAAATCTACATAGTTTATTGGACCCGTATAGCATAATATCAAGTGTAAAGGGCTTGTATAGGTTCTTTGGGACACTAGGTATTGATGATCATTTCGTGGACGAACATCCTATATATTCCAATAATGATGAGAGTCAGATTTTTTGTAGTTCATTCATTTTAATATTCCACTGATGGATTGGGTAGTGTGATCATCCTATGGGAATGATTGGATACCAATGGTTGATATGTCAAATATATAAGAGTACTTACACCGGGGTTGGTGTTTATTTGAGATCAAACCATAAAATGGAATCCTAAATATGCTGATTATGGTAGGGATTGGATATCTTATAGTTCAGTCAATTGAGGATTTCACTTTAGGTTTCCCTTATCATTATAGAGACTTATAGATAAGTTGATGTGATTATTTTAACCCTCTAAGACCACGTGAGATATAATTATCATGATAAACAAGGGATATAAAGTAATAAATGTCATTGCTTATGGATGTTGGACTTTTTTGCCTGGACTACCCATTGAGTGGTGGATATGGAACTCGGGCCTCAGGGAGGCATCCTACATATCCTGGTGATTACTGGAATTAGATTCCTCTTAGTTCATTGGTCAAGTCTTATAAAATGAGGATTTCATTATCATTTGGACGCATCATATTATGTTTCTAGCCGAGGATTACACTCTGAGGTTTATGTTATAATAGGGTCTTACATACCAATGACAGAAGATATCATCATGTCCTGGGATGGCCTAGATGATTGGGGTGTATTATGTCACTGATCACAAAATACACACTGAGACTGTCTTATTTATTTAGGATTAAAAATAGAGGACAAACAATTTCCCCAAGTACTAGGATGACCTTGTTGATCTGGATCTTCCAAATAGAGGGTGTCACATAATGCAACTCTCTTTTCTGGAAGACATCTCATGACCTAAATGGCTTGTTTATAGGGTGTCACATAATTAAAATAACATGTTTGTAGGACATCACTTGACCTGATTGACTTTTCTATAGGGTTTTATGAGATCCAATGAGAGATGTCTTAGAGGATATCACATGCCTTGGTCGACATGTGTAGAGGTTATCTCATGCACTGGATGGAATGTTTAGAGGGTATCTCTAGTCTCAGCTAACTTTCCAGAAGGGCATCGTGAGAGCTAGTTGACATGCCCGGGAGCTACCGTGAGACATGGATGACATGAGAAGACACCATTATATAACTGAGGGTATGTATGTAATGTACATGGAAAGTCTTGGGTGATGATTCCATAGGGCTTGAATGGGATATAGTTGAATACCCATGAGAAAAATGTGGCATGCTCGAACATGTCCCAAAGACATCACATGTCCCAAATAGAATACCCAAGGAGCATCGTGAGTTCTAGGTGACTTGTCCTGGTGTTATCACATGTTAGTGATGGTTCATAAGAAGTGTATGAGGGTTAGTGAACATGTGTTTGGTTAATGTATTCCACATTTAATCTATATTCTAATACTTATATCATGAATTCCTTATATTTATTCTGTGTTAGATTATTTTATGTCTCACACGATCTAATAGACATGTAAGATGTTTTTTCTATGTCCCTCTAGAATTACTTTGTATGAATTAGAAATGTTCATGAAAATTTTTTTATTCATGGTTCATGATCACTCAAGCTGTTTGCTAGAATATTACTTGACACAAATCTTAATGTTTTCATGATCAGCCTCCACGAGAAACCCACTCTAGAACATGTGTGAAATTCATATATTTTATCTTCTTGGTTGTGATAGGTATATATGGTTCATTTTTCATGATGGGTTGGAGAATTTATATCCCTTTACACCATGGTTGTATTGCAGTATTCAAGACCTATCTCACGTGAATCAAGGATGGAATCAATGAAGGATTATCGTGCCATGAGTTTTCATGAGCCTATGTCATGGATCACTCTAAGGGCGTCACCTGATTTTCCATGACCACGAGTCCTGCTCATTAGATATTCCATTATTGGAAAATTTAAAATTAATGAGGACTTATTGGATCTTGTTCCCATTCAAAAGGACCTCCTTATTGTCATATTGAATTTTCTAAAAGGTCTTCGTGAGATCAAGAAACCACCTAAAAGGTTTTTGTGCGATCTTGAATAACTTTTCTGTGATGTTTCATGTGATGATGTAGTCTAATTCCTAAACATGATACAATAATTTTACGACATTGAGAGGCTCCCACCACCTCCTTTTTTCCATTTTTTATTTTTCAATGGTTTGGAGTCATATTATATTTCATGAGTAATGTCACAGATAATTACTCTGTTCTCGATTTTACATCGCGTGACCAATAAAGGTCCTATATAGATTCTTGAGCACTTTATGGAAAAATACATATGCTCATACTTAGGGATTCAAATAGAGAGTGCAATGTTTCCTTGAAATACATGAAGTGATTCACATAATGAGGATTAAATACTGATGGGATTTTTCAATATGATGTGGACATGTCCATGTGGTCTCACGATGTCTTGCAAGTCATCAGTGGTATGTCACATGCCTGTTACGGCCATAAGTGGCTTCTGCCTCCACCCTGTTTCGTTACATTGTTTTATTCGTCAAAGGCTGGGGTATCTTGCATCTGGTTTTCAAATGATGTCAAAGACAAATACCCTTCCCATCAGTGATGCATCACATGATCTTTATGACTTTACAAGGCTTCCACCTTTTTTAAATTTTCCTCATATTTTCAAATGATTTTTCGGATGTTTTTGTCTTACACTCGCTAATGATGAACCATGTCTCTAGGGGGAGATTATTCAGGTACCACCGCATGACCATTGGTTTTCTAGAGACCATTTGAATGAGTTGGAAGACTCATTGAATGTGGATTCATGAGTTCCACTACAGTTTATATGTTTCAAATGTTTATTTTGTGTGACCTTATATTGGTCATGCGATCGTGAGTACCCTGAAGCCTCACATGATCCGAAGGTCTAAGAAACATTCTTCTTCTTTTTATTTTTTGGGGAAAATAATAACCATATTCAGGTATTTGTTCCCTTTTGTATCTGTAGATTCTCATTTTTGGGTGTCAATTGTGTTCCAAAACTATATTTGATAACTTTGGGATGTTCATAAGAAAGAGGTTATCTATAAATCCCAGTAAGGGTATAATAAAACAATTTTTTGATGAATGTAATAAATGTGAGTCAATAGGCATGTCAAGGTAAACTAATAGGGGTTAGAATCATAAAAATTAACATAAAAGAATGATATATGATGATTAAATAAGGTAAACATGGGAATGTGGAAACAATACCACACATGACATCATAAGAACAAGTCAATGGTAAATACTGATACAACATAATGTAGCACTCATAGGATAACCTACCATGTACTATACATGGAATCTAATGCAATAAAAACATTTCCAAATGCATTAAACTTTTATATAATTATAGGAAAACCCATCATATTCACATCATGTACATGAATAAGTGTACAATATAAATCATACAACATAAGGATTCCTTTTACAGACAATTAATCCCACAATTAAGAAGTGTGGATTATATAAATGGACGTACCTAATCAATTAAGTATAGGTATACCTTGGATAATAAACCTAAAAATAAATGTGTATGGGTATTCACTACACTAATGATTGGAATGGAAAACCATATTTATGTTTTTGAATCCTAACATGGGATATTAAAGATTAATTTGGTTTGGTAAGAGTGAAATAGGTATATCATTACTTGTAAATAATAAATATAGTAATAAGGATGTGTAATAACATATCACAACATGAACAATTGGGTATCAAATGGAATAATACAAAGAACATGCTTGAATAAAGGGGAAGAGGGGATAATCCCTCACCTTAAGAGGGTGCTTCTAAAATATTGGGAGGAGATTATCAATAGTTTTGGGGAACTATAGAGGAATATAGAGAGGTAAGGGAATATTAAATTTGTGTTACAAGGGTTTTGAGTGAAGAAGAATGAAATATTCGATGGGTTTTATAACAAAATAGAGGATAATTATTTTTTAATTATGAAACATAGTTTGTGGAATCTATATGATAAATTAATCAAAATCACAAACCATACCATAGTTTTTTCAATGGTTTGAACCAAAGAGGATTGGATTTTAATATTTTATAATTTTGATAACCCATATATTGGAAATAATACCCTTGGTAATGTGTAAGTGAGTCATGTTTATAAATAATTTATTTTAAAAAAATAAAATAGAATATAGGTTTTAGGATTCATTAAGGGTTTATAAAATTAAAAAATAACTTCAAAAACTCATTTTTTTTAATGTGAAAACATAATTTTATACATTTATACTCTTTATAGTATTTATTTTATCACTTTTTCAATTTTATTATCTCGTAATTCATACCATATAATTATACCATATTTAATGTTTACCAAAAAATTTGATTATCTTGGATAATTATGAATAATTCACTATTTGAAAATTGGAAGATTCAGATTTCAAAAATAATATTAATCTTATCAAAACAATTCTAAAAATACGAGAACATACACTTATAAATAAAAAAACACATTTATTGAAAAATACTATTTTTTACAATACCAATTTTCTAAACCATAATAAAATTACATTTGAATTCATAAAAAATATATTATCATTAAAAATTAATAAATATTTGTTAGTAATATTTTATGGAAAAATAATTTATTTCAAATATCAATAAATTAATCTACAATTTTTCATTCATTTTATAAAAATATATTATTTATAAAACGTATTATATAATCATTATAAATTAATAAAAGAAAAATATAATAAGTATTTTTTAAAAAATAATAAAATATACAAATTAATACTATTAAGGTCTAGATACATATCCATTTATTACACTAGTGAATTTTATAAGGGAAAGGTGTGTGATTGTGAAAATTTCTTGGGGTGGTTTGGAGAACATGGTGTGGGCTGTCATCACGATGAGCTTGAAATTATCCCATAAATATTATTTTCTCATGCATTATTTGATTAATCTCAACATGGGCATGGTCAAGGGAAAATCAAAATGATACTATCTCCCTCGAAATATCTAATAATTGGTTTTTATAGCGTATAAACCTCCTGGTCGAATCCATCAATTTATTTTTATGTTGTAATAAGATTTATCATAACCGATAAGATATAATAATCATACAACCACTTTATAATGCTTATTCTCTCAATAGTTCTAATATTTAATGGTATTTTAAATCCAATAGTATATAACTTATAACAGTCCAAAATAACCAAATTAGTGCATGTGTTTTCAAAAATTTCATTTTAATTAAGGAATTTACCAATTTAGAGGTAATATCATTTATAAAATTTCAGGGTGATATATTATTCACACTTTAGAAATTTCCCCGTGAAAATTTAATTGATACACTAAAATAGATTAGGATACTTCTATTTTTTCAACTCTTCTAGTTCCCAAGTAGCTTACTCAATTTTTTTGTTCTGTAGTAGAAATTTGATCAGGGGATTTGTCTTGTTTCATATAACCATACATTTATAATATAAGATATTCATCATATGGTCTTTATAATAAATATCATTCTTTGATGGAAATGCCTCTAGATTCAGTAAATGTGAGGGGTCTGGTATGTACTTCATTAAGAGGAATACATGGAACACACCCTATCCTTGGAATAAGTAATGTTGGAGTACTAGTTAACAAATCTTTACTCTGATGGGATCATATATTAATAAGGGGATGATGTATCATATACTAATACTTCCATTCCTCCAAAACCTCATTTATGTTTTCCATTGTGATATACAAAGGAACACCTTATCTCTAACCTAAAACTCAAGGCCCAATTGATGATTGTCTACATAGATTTTTTATTGACTTTGTGTGAATTTGATATGATGCTAAATTTTTTGAACCTCCTCTATCATATCATTGATATGATAAAGTCCCATAAAATTATTCTCTCTAACCTTATCCCAACATGCTGATGGTTTGCACATCTTCCCATACAGAGCCTCATAGGGTCCCATTTGAATACTAGAACCACAATAGGGGAAGTTGTTGATCCCAAAATCATTTTAGATCCATTAGAAATGATCTCAATATATTATATAAAGTTTTAATGGTTCTTTTATACTAACTACCCATCTAAGGGTGATAAGTATTACTGACGCTCAGTTATGTATCCAATGCATACTAAAAGTAGTCTCCAAAACCTTATAGTAAACCTCATATCTTGATCAAATACAATAGAGAGTGGAACTCCATGAAATATTACCACTTTTCTTGTATATATCATGTTGAGTTGGCCAATTGATAAATCATACTTAATTAAAAGGAAATACAATATCTTTATAAGGTGATCGACTACTTTTACTCCCAGACACTAGTTACCCAGCGTCAGTGCATTATTACATAACATTGGCATGATAAAAAAAAATAAAGTCTTCGAAAACCAATTAGTTTAGTATCCTTGTAAATATAGATACATTCATAACTTTTAAATTACATTATAAAATGAAAATCAACATCAACATAGTGTCCATATTCCACACTCATATCCCTTAGACTATCCATATAGGTCAATCATAATATAATTCTTCGTATCCGGGGAAAAAAATAAAACATAGAAAGGGGTGAGCTCAGATTCTCAGTAAGGATAACAATATAGCAGAGGCTTTCATAAATAGGCATAAACATTTAAGGAAATGTAAGACTAAAAAAGACATTTAAACATGAACATTAACATAATATATAAAAGATAAAATCAAATAATTCCATTTACTTATTCACATGGATATTCTACTTGTTGAACAATCAAATGCAATACCAATAGCCAATTTCATAATGATGGAATGCATAATGCCAGTCCTCATAACCACATAGTCAAGGCCTTGTGCCAAGACTAAAAATAATATTTTGTCATCGCCTTATGCCAAGACACTAGTTTTTCTCATGAGACATATCGATTCATTAAGGAGTTATAATGGCCTCCACCCATCAATTACTAAGTCTAATGCATTCCTCATATTAAAAGGATTAAACATAACATAAAAATTCGTATTAAAACTAGTATACAAAATGTCAGTACTTTATTCATAAACAATGAATGGTATAAAAATAACACATCCACAGTGAAACATATCACATATACTTCATTATAATATGGTTGTTTTTATCATAGTAAATCAACATCAAATAAACTCACAATCCATCAAAGGATGTTGACATAGATGAAATCAAAACATTTTTCAGAAAAATATCTCTTTATATTTTGAATTTATTTAAAAGTCATATAATTATAAAATAAAACATTTATTTTAAAAATATGCATATATTCTTGTGAGGTATGCTTCGAAGAGGTTATAATGGAGGAAAATAGCCACACCCACTGTATTAGTTAAAAAAACATTTTTACCTTAATTATGTCAAAAAGATCTTTAGGTACCTTTTTGGAAAAAATAGAGAGATTACATTAAAATAATTTTATAAAAAGAAAATCAAGGGTATAAATTAAATTAACCAATAGTCTAGTGAATAATATTTTTTTGGAATACATTTTTAAGAAACATGGATGTGGATGGTAAAGAAGTCCGAGTATATACTTACGTAAAGACAACTTTGAATAATAAAGATACTGTGAAATTAAACCTTACCTTATAATTTTCCTTGGTTGATGGTAGGTTAAACTCCTATATAATGGTGAAATAATTGTAATTAAATTATACAAGAACCATATATATTAATATTATATCATATATGATCTTATAATATTTCTTTGTTAATGATATTTCAGTAGTGTCATTGTTTCAGGTGTTAAATGATTCATTTTACTTTATATGATTTGTTACATAAGTAATGTTTTTTATGGATAGGATATATCATATTCATATTCATAATGATATTAAATATTTTAACATTATCAAATGAAAATTAGTATTGAATGATTATGATGGGGAATGAATCTCATCGCGTTCATGGACACGGTAATCCGTATGTACAAACTAGCAACAATATCATTATTTTGATATTAGAATCATATGTAATAGGATTTTATATCATACATAAAAAATAATTATAACGTTATATTTATTATTCAAATAATTTATACACATTATTATATGCATCCAAATGATGAAATGTTTGAATAACAAACTACACCATGACATGGAGACGGTAATTTGTACGTACGCACATATGGTGACTTTGTCATTTATAGTTTGGATAGAATAATGTATATGGTTGTAAAATAATTATAATAACATCAACGAATATTGGAGATTCTGGATTTATTATTTTTTAATGTATATAACAAAGAAAGAAGAAGTGGAAGAAGAAAAGAACTTGAAAGAGGTGATGAAAGATTTACCTCTTCTTTGGGTTCTCCCTTTTGATTTGATCAACATGTCTACTTAGGTTGGATATATGACTAATTAAATGCATCTAGGATGAATGGAGGAAGGATGGGAGGATATTTGGGGAGGTTTATGCCGAGACAAATGCCATTGAAGGTGTGAATTTGAGAGAAGGGGAAATGTCATTTTATAATAGAGGTGAGGGTCACTTTAGGAAACGTTTGAAATATTATTTTATAATAAAATAATTTTTGGTTTCAAATGGCTCCAAAATGATTTATTTCGATGCTATGGTGGTTATGGGTAGAAAAAAAATAAACTAATATGTTTTAGACAGGTTTGGATTACTATATTAACATTATCTTTTAGATTTAACTATTTGTTAAACAGTTTGACATTTACCATATCTGTTTGGATTTTTATATTATATGGTTAATAAACATAAAATAAACTTCCAAGAGAACCCCAAGTGGTTTATCAATGACATATATAATATTATTTAATCCCTTTGGATGAACCTGAGATTTTTAGGAATAGAATACATATTAAAAATATAATATTTTTTTAAAAACTATTTTATGTCAATTTTGACACTATTTGGTATTATGTTTTTTTAATTCATAACAGAATTATTAAAATGAAAAAAACTCATTTAATCAACACTAATGTGTAATATTAACCTATAAAATTTATTTAATTCATTAAAATACTCAAATTATATTTATTTTGATATTTCTAATATCAATTATTTGAATCATTCATTAATAATGAAATTACTGCATCATCATTTTCTCATAAATAAATTTAATCATTTAATTTATAAAAATTATAAATAAAATACCATTATGTAGGAAATAATTTTACCTTTATAATTTAAATTTATAGTCGAATTTATCTTATGTATAACCTGATATTAAAAATGGATTAGTTATTAAACATTGATTTTAACTCTTGTAACTCTTCTTTAAATTAAATAATAATAAATGTTCTAATCTAATAAAAGTGGAACTAAAGGATAATATTATAATAATTAGGTTGTTTTTGGTGGAATTAAACTTATAAAATTTAATTAGGATATGTTTTAGGGTAATTATGATATCATTTTTACCCTTAATTAGCCTATTTACTTTTAATCGTGGTTAATAAAAGTAAAAAGGCACTATTCAGAAAAAATTATTTTCATCTTATTGAACCAAATTATACATAACGATATTAACCGTGTCTCTTGGATTTTTGAAATTCCACTCACATAAGTTGTAAAATTATGTTTTATACAAATTTCCAAATGCTCCTAGGAGATGGGTAAAAGACGATAAATAGTTCGATAAAATTATATATATATAAGATTATTATAGAATAACTCCAATGAATAACAGTAGAAATATATATTTATTATGTATCTATATTGATGAAAAATAAATTAACATAAAATATATAATTATTTAAATAAAAAGTCGTTTTTAACCAATAACGCAGTGTTCTTTCACAATTCCTCAAAAATTGAATGTTTTCAGAAAAATACAGAAAATTTACCCTAATCTAATTTCAATATTCTAAATCCAAAAATGAAGTCCACTTTAAAAGATAAAATTTATAAAATTTCAAATAGTTTGTATTACTATTCAAAACTGATTGTTTGATTGGTCGCGGTGTGTTAGAATCTCCAAGATGCATACGATGCAAGCTATTGCATTATTGAAAAGGAAAAATACCATGGATGCTTAGGGTGTTACATTCATCCTTCCACCAAATAATTTCATCCTCAAAATTTCTAAAATACTACCACACAAAAAGATTAGGGTGGTTATTCATCATATGTTCTTCTGGTTCCCACGTTGCCTCTTCCATCTTATGGTTTCTCCGTATAACTTTTATGAGACATGTAGTCCAGTTTCTCACCACTTGTTCTCTTGTATCATAAATTTTGACAGGCTCTTCACAATAAGAAAGATCAGGTTACAGTTAAATTTCCTCATATGTGAGTAAATGCATTGGGCCAGGCATGTAATTTTTCAACAATGTTATGCAAAACACATCATGGATTTTGGGGAGACTTAGAGGCATTTCCAAACGATAATCTATAACTCCAATTTTTTGTAGAATTTTGAATGCTCCGATGTACTAGGGACTCAATTTACCATTTTTACCGAAACATATAACACCCCTCCATGGTGATACCTTCAAGAAAACATGATCTTCTATTTGAAATTCCAAATCCTTTCTTTTGTTATCAGTATAGCTCTTCTGCCTACTTTGGAATGCTTTGATGTGGGTTTGGTTAACCTTCACATTTTCCTTTGTTTCCTCCACATGTTTTGGGCCTACATGTTTTATTTCACAAACATCATCCCAACAAGTTTGTCTGCCACATCTCTTTCCATATAATGCTTTATATAGTTCTATCTGAATACTTAAATGGAACCTATTGTTATAGTTGTTGAAAAAACATACATATTGACAGAAAATCAGTGATCTACCTCTTCATGATGTACCACGATAAAGTTTCCTTTAAATATCTATACTTATTAGTGATACTAGGGTGTATATAGAATTTGGAGCTATGAGAATCATCTAATAATTCTCTTTTTAGATCAGGTATATCAGGAACACAAAGACTCTTCCGAAATTTTAAAATTCCATCTTTATATATGAAGTCACTCAATATCCCATCATTCACAACTTTAATCTTCTTTTGAAAATCCTCATCATCATCTGGGGAACTTTTTATCCAATCTAGTAAATATGGGTTTTCAACCATTTGAAAATGTTTTGAGTTTCACCTTCCATTTTTATTTCCATATCCATTTTCACTAGATCCATGAAAATAAGATCCCTTTCAACTCTCATCTTATTCAATACTCCATGATCCTTTCTGCTCAAAGAATCTTCCACCTTATTTTCCATCCCCGGATGAGAGTTTATTGTGAAACCATAATTATTGAGTAGTTCAAGCCATTTCATTTGCCTCATGTTGAGTTCTTTTTGTTAGAAAATATACTTCAAACTCTTGTGATTAGTATAACTCTCACATTTTCACCATAGAGATAGTGTATCCATATTTTCAGAGAAAATATTAGAACTTCTAACTCAAGATCGTGAGTAGGATAGTTTTTCTCATTAATTTTTAGTTATCATTATGAATAAGCAAAAACTCTTTCATTCTTCATAAGGACACAACCAAGTCCTTTCGTTGAAGCATCACTATAAATAACAAACCCATTGTTCCCTGATGGTGGAGTCAAGATAGGAGCACTGAATAATCGTTTCATTAGTTCTTCAAAAAATTCTTCACACTCTTTTATCCAAACAAATCTAACCCCTTTATTTGTGATCTTGGTTAATGTGTTGGCCAATCAGGAAATATTCTGGATAAAATTCCAATAATAACCTACTAAACCAATAAAACTATGTACCTTAGTTATACTAATCGGTGCAATCCATTATTTTAATGTATTTCTCTTTGAAGGATCAAAAAATATTCCTCCCTTAAAGACAATATGGCTAAGAAAAGAAATCTCTTGAAGCCAGAATTCACACTTGCTAAACATCCCGTATAATACATTTCTTCAGAGGGTTTTCAGAATGGTTCGCAAGTGATTTTTATGATCTTCTTAGCTTTTGGAGTATACGAGTATATCATCAATAAATACCACTAAAAAGTCCTCAAGATATTCCTTGAAAACTACGTTCATTGGATCCAAAAAAATAGATGGGGCATTAGTCATCCCAAAAGGCATTATTGTAAACTCTTAATGCCAATACCTGGTTCGAAAGGCTATTTTTTTGAATGTCTTCCTTATTCTCACACAACTAATGATATCCAGAACAAAGGTAAATCTTTGTAAAATATTGAGCTCCATGAAGTTGGCTGAATAAATCCTCAATGAGAGGTAGGGGATACTTGTTCATTATTGTTATAGCATTGATCTCCCTATAGTCAATACACAACCTCATAGATCTATCTTTCTTCATTGAAAAAAGTATAGGGGATCCCCATGGAGAAACACTATGGAGAATAAATCACTTATTACTCAATTCCTCTAGTTTTTTATTTAGTTCCACTTATTCCAAAGTGGCCATTCTATAAGGGGTCTTCAATATGGGCCATGAACTAGGAATTAAATCAAAGGAAAACTGAATTTATTGTTCTAAATGATGTCCAGTTAAATCCTCTGGAAACACATAAACATATTCTTGTACAATAGTTACGTACTCTACTCAAACAGTCTTTTCCTCGCCCATATTTATTTAATTCTCTTATTCCCCAATAATTGAACTTAGTAGAGCTATAAGGGGTTGATCTAGATAAGAATCTAATGGTTTCATTTCCTCTCTAAAGATAAGGTACTCTTTATCATCATCGAAAATTGTAACCTTCTTCTTCTTACAATAATATTTCGTATCATGGTCCAAATGAAAATCCATTCTAAGGATTATTTGAAATTCAATCTTGGGTATGACGATGAGATCAGCTGATAAAGAACATTTATATTATCTAATGGGAATTGATTCACAAAACATTGTTGCGATGATACCTCCCTTATGAGTTTTGACTGACAACTCCCTTGTATAGTCAAATTGAAAATATCTAATTTTCCTAGAAAGCTGGGAAGATATGAAACAATGAGATGATCCAGAATAAAATAAAGAATTTTCTAAACTTGAAGAAACCATTAAATTACCTGCCACCATGTCTTTCAGAGATTCAAGCTCCACATTTGTGATATCATAATCCTGGCCTTTCTCCCTTGTCCGCTTTTGAGGTAAATTCCCTTGGGTCATAGGACATGAATTTTCATAATGCCCCTTTTCACTAAAATTTTAGCATTCAGCATTTACATCCTCTTTCTTCACCTTGATATCACGAGCTTGGTGGCATTTTTCACTATACTTGTAGCAGACTCTCATTCCCTTCAGGAAAGTACCAGGGTGTTTCTTCCAACATTTAATCGAGGATGGATTTTCAAATTTTCCCATATTACCCTTATTTCCATATCTAGAGTGTTCAGTAGATCTCTTCTTCTCCTGCTTTACTTTAAGGTCGTAAGACATAGAGAATTTTTTTCTGTCTTGATAGCACATGAGACAATATCTTCATATGATGAAAAAGATTGTGAGAATAATTATCGATGATAAAGTGGTTTTAACCCACCAAAGAATTGATAAATCTTACTCCTTGTGTTATTAATATAATATGATGCATTCATTTATAACCATGTAACATTATCCCCATATTTTGAGACATTCTTATCCTCTTTTTGCCTCAGACTCAGAAATTTCCTTTGCATATCCACTTGATGGTCAGAAAGAATGTATTTTTTCTAAGAAAATATCTTTAAACTCCATCCATTACATATTTTATACTTCATCATCTTCCTCTGTGTTATGAAGCAATGACCACCATTGATCTGCATCTCTTGTGAGGTGATAAACTACCATGAAATTTTTTCCCTTTCGCAACTCCCCAATGCATGAAATATTTTTTCCAAAGAATTTATCCACTACTAATCTACTAATTAAATTTTAATGCCATTGAATTCTGGTGGTTGTTGCATCATGAAGTGGTATAACATTGTTCCTCTGTATTATAGATTTTGATCCATTCGGGTAAGGTTATTATTCATAACCTGAGTGAGTTTTCTCATTATGACGATAAGAAGATATACACCAGTTGCTTCACCAGCTACACTATAATTATATAGAGTAAGAGGGACATCCATACATGTATTAAGTGCAATGATACAATTTCCATTCCTTCCACTATATTTTATTTCTAAACAATGGAATACAATAGATTAGTTTATGAATAACAATACATAAATCCAAACTTGTAAAACACATAACATAAATTGAACAGTTTATGGATATAATCCATAATAATAAAATGTTTTCTTTAAGAAAATATATACTCATAAACTCGTCATAATGGTTTGTAATGAAAATGATAATTATCCTAAGAATATCCCCCATGAGTGACGTAACCAAGAGTGTAGTAAGGCCTGTTTTCGTGCACCAATTCCCGTTCGGGTCTAGCTCAAAGTAGTGTTTTAGGGTTTTACCCCTAGGTACATCTGTGCTAGATATGCCTCTACCTGCTTGTATCTAGATAGAGATGTATTGTTTGGAAAACTCACAAAATCTCTAAAGTACCAAAATTCATGGAAGTTCTTCTATATTTATCCTCAAAGTCTATCTTAGCGTAATGTTATCTAATCAGAGTTTTTCTAAATCTTGCTTCCAAGGAATGTACTAAAAATACTCTGATTCAAACTATAATGCCCTTAACCTAGTAACCCAGAGTTGGTTCATTATTACATAACATTGGAATGATCACAAAAGATCATGTCTCAAATAACTGATTAGTTTAATAGCCTTAGAAATACTAGATACACTCATAAGATTTAAATTACATTATAAAATAAAAAACTAAAACAATATAGTCTCCATTGGCTACACTCATATCCCTTAGACTATCTCTATAGGTTAGTCATAATATACTTCTTCGCATCCTGTAATAAAAATAAAACATATAAAGTGGTGAGCTCAGATTCTCTGTATGGATAACAATATAGAATAAACGTTCCTAAATAAGCATAAACATTTTAGGCAACATAAGACTAAAACAAAAGCATTTTAAACATGAATGTAAACATAATATGGTAAAGATAAAATCAAATAATTCCATTTAATTATTCAAATGGATATTCACCTAGTCAGATAATAACATGCAATATCAACAGCCACTTTCATAATGATGGAATGCATAATGCCAGACTTCATAGCCACATAGTCAAGGCCTTGTGCTAAGACTACAAATAATATTTTTTAAGGATTTATTCCAAGACACTAGTTTGTCTCATGATATCTACCGTTGCATTGAGGTGCTATAGTGGGCTACACCCGTCACTTACTAAGTATAATGCATTCCTAATATGAAAAGGTTTAAACATGACATAAACATTCATATTAAAACTAGCATCAAAATGTAAATACATTATTCATAATCCATGAATGGTATAAAAATAACACATACACATTCGAAAATATAACAAATCCTTCAATATAATATGGATGTTTTTTATCATAATAATTAAACTTCAAATAAACTGACAATCCGTTAGAGGACGTTGACATAGATGAAATCAAATCTTTTTTGAGTGAAATATTTCTTTATATATTTAAATCATTTCAAAGTTATATAATTATAAAAGAAAACATTTATTTTGAAAATATTCTCATAAGCTTGTAAGGGAGGCTTCAATGATGTTATAATGGCAGAAAATAGCCGCTCTCTCCATATAATTTAAAAAACATTCTTACATTGATTTCGTCGAAAAGGTCCTTAGGTACCTTGTTTGGGAAACAATGGAAAGATTCATTTCAAACAATTTTATAAAAAGAAAAACAAGGGTATAAATAAATTTAACCAATAGTCTAGTAAATAGTAAAAATGTATTTGAATAATTTTTTAAGAAAAATGGATGTGGATGATAAAGAAGTCCCCGTATATACTTACATTAAAACAATCTCAGATAATAAAGAGATTATGAAATTAACACTTACCTTGTACTTTTCCTTGGTCGAGGGTCGGTTAACATCCTTTATATTGGTGAAATAATTGATATTAAATTATTCAAGAACAATATATATTAATATAACATCATATATGATCTTCTAATATTTCTTTCTTAATGATATTTCAGTAGTATCATCGTTTTGGGTGTTAACTGATTCATTTTCCATTATATGATTTGTTACATAAGTAATGTTTGTTATGTATAGGCTGTATCTTATTCATATTCATAATTATATAAAGTCTATGAACATTAAAAAATGATAATTAGTCTTTAATGATGACGATGGGGAATGAGTCTCATCACGTTTGTTGAGATTGTAATCCGTACATACGCACGAGCGACAATATCATTCTTCTGATATTAGAATTGTATATAATTGGATGTTATATAATACATATAGAATAATTATAATGTTAGATTTTTTATTTTTATCATTTATAATCATTATTATACCCATAAAATGATGAAGTGTTTGAATAATAAACTACACCACGACGTGGAGACGTTAATCCGTACGTACACACATATAATAACTTTGTCATTTATAGGATGGATATAATAATGAGTATGGTTGTACCATTTTTATAATAACATAAAATTATATATAGGATACTGGATTTATTATTTTAGAATGGAAACAACAAATAAAGTGGAAGCGGAAGAATAAATTAACTTGAAAGAGGTGATGATATATTTACCTCTTCTTTGGGTTCTTCCATTTGATTTGATCAAAAGGCTCCTTAGGAGGGATTATTGACTAAAGGAAGTCCTCTAGGATGAAGGGAGGAAGTTTGGGAGGATATTTTGGCATGTTTTGGATGAGACAAATAGCTTTGAAGGATTGATGTTGAGAGAAGGGAAAGTGTCCTTTTATAAGATAGGCAAGGGTCACTTTAGGAAAAGCTTGAAATATAATTTTATAATAAAATTATTTCCGGTTTATAATGGCTCCAAAATAATTTATTTCAAGGATAAGGTGGGTATGGTTTAAAAAACACTTAACTAATTGGTTTTAGATTGGTTGGGTCATATATTAACCTTATCATTTAGATTTATCTCTAAGTTAAACAGTTTGACGTTTACCACATCTCTTTGTATTTTTATATTATATGGTTAATAAACGTACAATAAACGACCAAGATAACCCCAAGTAGTTCATTAATAACATATATAATATAACTTAATAACTTTGGCTGATCCTTATATTTTTTGGAATTGAATACCAATTAATAATATAATATTTTTTTAAAAGACACTTTTATGTCAATTTGGACACTATTTGGTATTTTGTTTTTGTTAAATTTATAACAGAAGTATTATATTGAAAAAAATTCATTTAATCAACCCCAAAATGTCGTATTGACCGATAAAATTAATGGAATTCATTAAAAGAATCAAATTAGTTTTATTTGGATATTTATAATATCAATTATTTTAATCATTCATTAATATGGTAATTATTGCATCATCATTGTACCATACATAAATTTTATTATATAATGTACAAAAATTATAAATAAAATGAAATTATTTATTAAATAATTTTAGATTTCTAATGAATATTTATTGTCGAATTTATCTTATGTATAACCCTATATTAAAAATGGTTTAGTTATTAAACGTTGATTTTAACTCTTTTAACTCATCCTTAAATAAAACAATAATAAATGTCCTAATGTAATATAAGTGGCCCTAAAGGATCATATTTTATTCCTAAGGTTGGTTTTTTTTGAGTTACCAAAATTTCACCCAAAAATAACGCAATTTTTTTGACTATTCATCTAAAATTGGACGTTTTCAGAAAAATACCAAAAATTCAACCTAATCTAATTTTGATATTCCAAATCCAAAAATGAAGTCCATTTTTTATGATAAAATATCTAAAGTTTCCAAAAGTGGGTATTAATATTCATAACAGCTAGTTTGATTTGTCATAGTGTGTTAGAATCTCAAATTTGTGTAGAATGCAAGCTATTGCATTATTCAAAGGGAAACATACCGTGGATGCTTGAGGTGTTACAAATGAAACCTCAGTGGCATTATTTACATTAGGGGTTATGGTGTGTCCCATGAAAAAATATGTGGTTATGTTTATCCATTTCAATACTAACATATCAATGGATTTATCACACCATTATACTTTTTGATTTTGACTTGACTTGTTGGCATACTAATCATTATGATACAAATTCGGAAATCTCCATCTTCATGTTATCCCACTAGATTTTTTACTTAAAATCTCTATAAATAAATTTTTCTCCTAATATTATTATAGAAGTATGATCTACTTACCTCATCCATAGGTTCCATCTCTAGTAATGGTTTTGATGGGAAACATATATAGTTTACAAACAATATAACTCTATCATTAGAAATGATTAACATTATAATGTTTGATACCATTTTCTATAGAACCTCATCATTTCATTGAGCCTTTTTTATCCCACAATAATAGATGGTTGAGAAATCATTTGGAAAATTTTGAATGAAGATCCATTTATTATTCTCATATCCATCATTTGTATTTCTAGTAGATTGGATACCTTACAATTCTTATCATGGATAGTGTTTCCAGTTCATTACTACTTAGAGAATATTCTAATTTATTTACCAACCTTGGAGTTTAGTGGATTGTCAAATAATAATCCTTGATCAGCTATAACAACCTTCATTGGAATATATTGAGATCCCTTTATGTGGATATATAATTTAGGCTTTTATAACCATATATATATATATATATCGAAATTCACACAATTTAGATAATTTCACTAACTACATAGTTTGATGATAGCTATATACAATTCTAGATCTTGTGTTTGGTAGTTTTTCTCTTGGATATTTAATTGGAGGGATGCACAAGACACCACCTTTTAATATTTCATGAGTACATAACCCAAATTTTTTTTGCATCACTGTAGATAAAAAATAATTCCCCAATGATGGGTAATGTGTGTAAATGTATAGTGATAAGCCTTTTCATTATTTCATTATTATTTTATTCACATTATTAATTATAGAAACAATTCACCCCTTATGATTTATCTTAGTTAGTGGTCTTGAAAATCATGAGATTTTTCTAAAAAAATACTATAGTAAACAATAAATATAATTGAAATATATATTTCCATAACAGAGGTATCTCTGGGACATCCATCAATTTTATTTATTTTTTAATAATCCATATATATCCCATTACTAGTGATAACATGCCCTAGTAATGTTAGTTAATCCATACAAAACACAATTTTTTATACTTTTCAGGAAAATTTTATTTTCGTATGTCTATAGTTCTACATCAAAATACTTCTCATGTTCCTTATTTATTTTGGGGGTAGATAATAATAACATCTATAAATACTACCACCAATTTTTTGAGGTAACCCATTAAGACACTGTTAATTTTGTTCATAATGATTTTTGGAGATTTAGTAGATCAAAATAGAATCACTGTGAACTCATAGTGCATGTATCATGAATGAAAAGTAGTGTTGCAGATATCCACCTCCTTCACCTTTATATGAGATTATAATATCCAAAGATCCTCTTTAGGGATGTACTAGTCTTCACATAACTATTCAAACAAGTCATCAATCCATGGTAGAGGAAAATTTTTTTATCATTATTTTTTGAATTCATGATAATTAAGGAAGACATGCATTGACCCATCCTTATTCTTGTTGAAGATGAGTAGTGAACCCTAGGGTGAAGCACTTATGGAGATAAACCCTTTATTGAGATTATCAAATAGTTTTGTATTTATAACCTTAAGTTAAATAATGTACATTATATATAGAATCTTGGATATTTTCAAAGAACTGAATATATGTTCAATAGATAACATAGACTATATTATAGGAATAATATAGGGAAACTATTTTGAAAAGTAGTTAGTGAATTCCCTTATAATGGGAATGAACTAAATGATCATTTTTCCTTAGTCTCATTGAGCTAGATATTCTTTATCACAAGGAAATAATATCAATGCTTAAAATTATGATACCAAAAAAGATTCATACTTCCCATTTAACTGTAATGTCATAGAAATTATGAGTAATTTTTATATAGATATGTTATTATTCTAAGAGCACATGCTCTAACGACACATGATTCCAAGGCCTGGTGAGCCAGGAACTATTTTTTTAACTTTTTTTTAAGGTACATTCTATAATTGTGTGAGTGGGATTTTCTATCATAGGAATTTGTGCTAGGATTGTATATCTGAGGGAACTGTTGATCACATAACTCTGAGATTCTCCTATAAATGAATTAACTTCGGCTCGAAAGGGCCGAGTAGAAAAGTTAGTTTTTTCAATTTTTGAGAACAATAAAAAAATTATTTAATAGAAATATTTTAAATGTTTACTCATCATTGGGTGGAAGATGGAAATACTATGGTGTAGAGACCTAGTGAAAACAAGGTGCATTAATGATTCTTCTTAATAGACTATATCATGCAGCATAAAAATTCAATAAAGTACGTGTAACCGTAAAGCTGTTTCATAAATGAAACCTCGTAATGATGCAACGTAGCATCGTAAGAGAAAAAACTAAGATGCAATTCTTTTTCTTAAACCAACACATGTAATAATTGGGAATTAAATTAAAAATATTATTTGAAGAAATGCTTATATTTTTCCACTCCAATGGAAAATTATGAATGTCGGCAATACATCATCATCTTCGATGTGCCTCGAAGAATAGTGCTAAAAGCGACGTCAACATCATGAAACCTCAATGAATAACGCTTCGGTATAAAAAGTTAACAAGGTAAGAGTTTATGCATTCTATGTATTTGATGATTTATTCCTCATCCTCAAAAATTAATGATGAACATAGATAAATTGACCAACATGTTGATCCGTGAATCACTCATTCTTGTGGGTGGATATTATGCGGTGTTTGATTTGGGTTTTTTCAAGCCATGTTATTATACTCATGTTATCCGAATGATTAAACTCTAATGGGGAGGGCATGGACCAACCTGAACAAAGCCCAGAACCTCCACCATGGTAATTTATTGTGTGTTCTTCATGGATGTTTTCTTCAAAATGATGGAAAATAGAGTTTGTGGCTATCACATCGAAGGTGAAAACCTAGAAATTATGTAGACGCAAGCGGCTCGAGAAACGGACTACCAGAGTGACTCAGTTGGCCTGTCAAATGTTTCACATGTGCACCTGTGTCAGTGGAGGATGTGGACGTGCCCATCAATGCACTGTGGTGGTAGGAAGCTGTGGCTTGATGGCTGCATTGTTGAGGTGGATCAACACCCATTGGTGCTGCATAGAGGAACGAACCGCTCGGGAATTTCTATCGCGCCTGAGGAAGGGTTGCGGCCGGATCGGGCATCGGTGTAGTGGGAGGAGCTGACGACTAGATTCAGTGGATGTGGTCACTCGACCGTGTCGGAGGGACATGAACTTGGAATTGTTCCACATCCCGTACAGTAAGCTATGGTCGCTCAACCGTGGTGACCCATAGGGCGATGGAGGTGGACCATACATGACATCCAACTATGTATCAGCGTGGATGAGTGATCCGCCTATGGAAACTAGGAGGGAGAAAACCACTTAGCGGGACAGACCCATTCTAGCAGGCCAAAACCATGCCTTTAAGATCGGGCTGGAAAAGGCTGGGTCACTGGGCTACTCTACAGGCTGAACCCTCTATTAAGCTGGGATGAGTCCAGCGAGGCCCATTGGTCCAGGCCCACTGGCCAAGTCGGAGAAAACCAACACTGACCCGAATAGGGTCAAGATGAGTCACTCTAACTAAACTGTGGTAGGTATGACCCCCAGAGAGAGTTGGTCTGGTCAGTCCAACTGGGTCAGACCGGTCCCACACATAGTGGACCACTATTTACTAAACCACCCATATCTATCAGATCATAATTCCTATTGAGGTTCTGTTATAGGAGTTGGAACCCTTGCGATTGAGAGGTCCTTCTGATATACTCCACATGAGTTTTTGTGGAAGTTAGAGTATGGTCATGTTTGGTCAGACTAGAATCCCACCACTACTTTTTTACTAAAAGCCCAACTTACAGACTGGGCGTCTGTTCGACATGCCATTTGTTGCATTGAGACCCTTATAACGAGATGATACTTTGTGATTTATCTATGTGGGACTTCAGGGAGGTTGAGGTACTGATGACACTAGGAGCAGATCCTACTGGAATGAAGCTTTCTAACTGTTTTAATCCAATGTATGGCTATGATGTAACGAAAGAATATCGATCCGGGGTGGGCCAACACCAAGAGAACTTGAGTGGGTCAGCACCTAGCGATCATGTGTGGGATAACACCTTGAGATACTCTGTGGGTTATCACTAAGTGACCTTCTTTGGGTCTTCACCTGGTGATTCTCTATGGTTTAGAAACTCTGTATGGGTCAGCAGTAGAGCCTCTCAATAGAATAGGATGATTTAGCTTTAAGACTAACCATCTATACATCTTTTATTATGTTGTACCAAGTGTGATCTAAATATTCTACATTTTTCTGTGTGTTTGAGATATTTCTTGGTGGTATTACCTCTGTGTTATTTTCACTTGTGGTGTTTTACATCATGGATTACTGAGAGACCATCAGAGGACTCAATGTCCTTAGTGATTATTGTTATACAAACCCATGGACATGCCTCACCCACACTTGTCGTGTCTTGTGCAGATGATGGGCAACCGTGACCAGGACATTGGGGAGCCGAGATTGGATGGTGCTCACAGGTTACTCGATAGATATAGTGTCCTACATTGACATCCAACAGAGAGATTTACCTACAATTTAGGTAGGACCCTTGGTAGATGACATCTAGAGGTTGTAATGCTTTTTTTGTACTTTCCATTTATTTGGTCTGGTATTTTGGCCCCTTTACATTCAGTTTACACACTTTACTCTCAATAATGATACTTTGCGGTTGTTTTTCTACTTTCTATCATTTTTTTTCATTGGGCAGTATTCCCTGTCTTTGTGTGTAAATAATTAATGGAAATACCTTTCATTTTCGGTTATTCCCTTCCAGTGCTAGTCACCAGCCCCTGGCTTATGGAAGGTGGGATTGGGGTTGTCTCGACAAAGGTCCCTGATGACGGGTCCAAACAATTTGGTATTAGAGGATAGTCAGTTCAACTAGAAGAACTAATAGTTCATAATTTTCAATGGGGGAAATATTGTCATGTTTCATGTGTTTGGATATCAGTCCAGGGAGCCTAGTGTTGACGCAGTTGTCGATGTATCCATACACCAGAACCCTAAATTCTATTTTCTGTCTTAGTACATGAAAACAATATTTTCATGTGGTTCGGAATAGTTTTTCTCTATAACTCTTTTGAGTCATCCCACCACGTATAACTTATTGAACATGGATCATCTATTTCTATATAGGATGCCTCCACAAAGACAACTAGCCTGGATTTCAGTGTGATAGTATGATGATTGTCCACTGAGTGATGAGGCATCGTTGTAGGGATCAATTACTGTGATAGTACCTTCAGGTGCTATACCAGTAGCTCCACCACCATGGGAGAAGTAGATGATACCTGCACCACTAGTGGACATTTCACGCCGATCGATCACACTAAACAAGTTCTAAAGACAATGGACTTTGAGGTTTTGAGGAATGATAGATCATCCATAAGTTGAGGATTAACAGGATGTAGTTACATGTGTTTTTATCCTAGTAGATTCCTTGATAGACTATATGGGAGTTCTAGACGCTATCCTTTTTTCAGGGCATTATATAGTAGTTATGGAGTTTGAGTCTCTAGACACACGTCGAAGTGACCCTTGTCTGGATGAACTTTGAGAGCCTCCTTATGGTGGAGTTTATACCAGAAACACAACATTGAATGCATATTTAGGATTTTCTGCACCTACAGTAGGTTAGATTTTCTGTGGCCCAATACTCAGTGAGGCTTACCGACCTCTTCTGGTACTCCACGAACATGGTATGCGACACTTTCTTTTGGGATAAAACATTTGAGTAGGGACTCTAATGTGAGATTATGGTGATGATGATTTCGATCAGAATCCTGAAACATGATGGAGTGATAGAGAAATACCTACTTGTGGAGAGCTTCCATGCTGATCAGGCACCAATGGTGAGGGCAACAACCGGGTGACAGGTGGCCGAGTAATCTGAAGTAGGCCATAGGCAGACAACGTAGAGGCCCAAATGGTCCAAACCTTCATAAGAATGGCCCCAGGATGTAGGGTGGGAGGTTCAGATCTCACGAGGTAGAACATGTCATCTGAGTGATACATTTTGTTACTCTTGCGTCGGAAAGGGTAACATGGCTCATTAATGTCAGACTCCTCACACGGATGACAAGAAGGTGGTCGATGGACCCCCAAGACAGTGATAAATGTTCAAGCAAGGAGGGCTGTAGGGTGGTGGATGTGGAAGGGGAGCAGGTCGAGTGGAAGGTAGGGGAAGATGGTTCTAGGTACTACCCCCACCACCCCCAATAGTTCCACCAGAAGCTCTGAGAGCAGGTGGAGAGGGGTGGTTCCAACATTGGGTGATGGAGGCCTATGACCATGGTGATCTAGAGATTGTTAGAGGTACAATCTATGTATACTCTACCATAGATTTAGTTCTTATAGACACATATGCAAGTCCCTCATTCCTTTCCACACACCTATTTCGAGGCTCGGAGATTTTGGTGGAGCCTTTGGATCGATTCTTACGATTAGAGACTCATACAGAAGGGGATTCAATGATTACACACTAGTTCTGATAGTGTGATCTTAAACTAGTAAGAGAGAGATTTTGCTGGGATCTCTTAATAGTTTCATCGAGGCCTTATAATGTCATCTTGGATATGGACTAGTTATCCATAGTTCATGATCACCTCTACTATTTTAGGTGCAAAATGTGGTGTGTCTATGAGGATAGGACTAGTTTTACCTTCAATGGTGAGAAGGGAACCTTTGCGTTATAGGATGGCCTTTCTCGATGTAGGTTACAAACAATAAATCACTAGTTAGCTAGACTAACCCTCGATGTAGTGGATGAGGGGAGTCTAAGATTTCCTGTAGTGGTGGGAGAATATATGGAGGTATTTCCAGAAGATGTCCTAGGACTACATCCTCATAGAGAGGTAGACATATGCATTGAATTCAACGCAAGGAATACAATTATATCTATACCTGCATATGGTATGTCACTTGCAGAGTTTCAGGAGTTGAGGATTCAACTGGAGGACTTAAAAAGGAAGGGGTTTGTATGGCCCAATTTTCTCCAAGGGCAGCCTTGATGCTATTTTTCAAGAAGGAAAACAAGAGATTAAGGCTATTCATGGATTTCTAACACCCGAATCAGGTGATTGTGATGAACAATTATCCACTACTAAGGATTCAATACCTCTTCAACTAGCTAATGCGAGCGAAGTGGTTCTCGAAGATTGACCCCAAATCTGGTTATCACTAGCTTCAGGTAAGGGATGTGGATGTAATGAAGACAAACTTTAGGTGCCGTTACAGCTATTGTGAGTTCCTAGTGATTGCTTTAGACTAGAACAATGCCACAGCAGTTTTCATGGGACTCATGAACTAGATCTTCTAGATTTACATTGACCAGTTTTTTGTGGTCTTCATTGATGATATCTTTGTGTACTCGTCGTCAGAGAAGGTGCACGCTACACACCTGCAGATATTCCTAGACCCACTTCGAGAGCACTATATTTATAGTAATATCTTGAAGTTCCATTTCTATATTCTAGTGTTCTACTTCATGGGACACATTATCTTATAGGATGGAGTTGGAGTGGATCCAACGAAGATAGAGTCAGTACTTTCATATGAGTCACCCCGAAGCATGACCGTGGTGCGGAGTTTCCTAGGGTTGGCTTAGTAACACCGTAGATTGATACCCAAATTTTCTAGAGTATAAGAACCCTTTTCATCTTTGAAAAATAAGGGACATCCCTTCATGTGGATGGAGATGTGATAGCGGATTTTCCACGAGCTAACGTATAGACTAGTGATTTCTCCCATATTGAGACTTCTATATGTGGGAATCAGGTATATAGTCTAATATGATGCATCATGGGTGGTACATGGTTGTTTTCAGATGCATGAGTGAGCAGTTGTTGCCTAAAGGTCACGACAGTTGAGGAATCATGAGCAGAACTACATGATCCATGACCTAGAGTTAGCGGCATTGGTTTTTTCTTTGAAGATGTGGGGACACTACTTGTTGGGAGAATGGTTTAGCATATACACTAATCATAATAGTCTCATGTATATCTTCTCACGGAAGGACCTGAATATAAAAAAGTGGCGATGGCTAAAGTTTATCCAGGACTATGACATTGAGATATTATATACTCTTGGGAAAGGGAATGTGGTGGAAGACACACTGAACAGGAGGTCTTGTTTGCAGCTGCTGAGTGAAGTGACAAAACAACTACCCACGATGTAGATATCCTGTATGGATAGTGATGGAAAGGTTTAAATACAGTCTATGATTGTCAATACCACACTCTTCCAATGAGTTAGGGAGGAAAAACTTGTGGATGTTGACCGCAAGACCTGATGTGCTCAGATATCAACAGGATAGGCTCCTAATGGATTTTCAATTGGTGCGGAGCACATCATCCTTTATATAGGATGCACCTTTGTACCGGTGGTATTGCAAGAGGATGTTTTGAAAGAGCTACATACTTCCACTTTGGCAGTAAATCATGGCGTGAAAAAGATGTACCAGGACCTCTAATGTCAGTATTGTTGGAAAGAGATGAAGAAAGCGGTGGCCAAGTTCGTTTCGTGATGCCTCACTTGTCAGCAATTAAAGGTCGCACCTCAGGTTCCTGCAAGATTGGCCTAGCCACTTTAGGTACTGAAGTGGAAATGGTATGGTATCTCAATAGTCTTTGTTATGGGGTTACCATATACATATAGAGGCCATGATTCCATCGGGGTGATCATTGACCGACTCAACAAGTTTGTTAAATTTTTACTCATCCTAGAGCAGGGAATGATAGAGGGACTGGGATTCCTCTAAATCCATGAGATAGTGAGGATCCATGGGGTTCCTTCGATGATCGTCTCATACCATGATTCATGCTTTACATCTTTGTCGTGGAAGGGGTTTCAAGAGGTGTTTGGGACTTAACTGCATTTGAGCTCAACTTTTCTTCCGTAGAAAGATTGTAAGAATAAGATGACTATACAGACATTGGAAGACATTATTCATGCTTGTGTCCATGATTTTGGTCATAGTTTTGAGGACCAACTGCCACTAGTGGAGTTTTCATACAATAAAAACTATCACTCCACCATTGGCATGGCACCATTTGAGGCCTTGTATGAGAGGCTTTGTAGATCACCCCTATGTTGGACATACACAGGGGAGTCTGAACTCATGGGTCTAGAGTTTGTACGGGCTACCACCAAGAAGGTTCATATCATCTAGGAGAGGATGAGGACTATACAGAGTAGGCATAGGTCTTATGTCGATAGGAGATGGAGACCCATGGAGTATGAGGAGGGAGATCATGTATTCCATTGGGTCTCACCCCGAAGAGGATTACATAGATTTGTATGGGGAAGAAATCTATCTACTGGGTTCATTGTACATTTTCAGATCCCGAGAAATGTTAGTGAGGTTCCATGACACATATCTCTTCTCCCATAAATGCACTAGGTGCATAATGTTTTCCAGGTTTCATAACTGAGAATATACGTTCATGATCCATCGCACATCATCGACTAGGGTGAGATGGACAATGGAGATGGATAGATTCTTGTAGAGTTCATAGTGGAGATAGAGGACCAAATGAAGCGCGACCAAAATTGGTGATCGATTCCCCTAGTTTGAGTTTGGTGGTAGCATAGAAATCTCTAAGAGAGAACATGAGAGAAGGAGGATCAGATTCTTTCTTAGTACCCCAATCTGTTGGATTAGTTTTGTTTTGGATTTTGGGGACATAATGAGATATAGAGGGGAGAATGTAATATCTCAAAAATTTCGTGAATTATTTTTATTTATATATATTTATTCTGAGACCACATTCCATGAGGACATGGGATTCTGAGTCCCAGTGAGCCCAAAATTGTATTTTTTATCCTTTTTATTGTACGTTCTGTAAACGTGTGAGAATGATTTTCTATAATTTAATCCAAAGCGTAGATCTTAAATATGAGGGCCACATTTAACTCAAAACATTGGGATGTTCCTACAAATTACTTAACTTCATCTAGAAATGGCAGAGAAGAAAGGTTATTTTTCAGACTTTTTGAGAGAAATATTAGAATAATTTAAATGAATTATTTTATTTTTTTACTCACCGTTAGGTGGAGGATGGCGACGCTATGGTGCAGAGACCATGCAGTGACTTGGAATGTTAATGAGGCTCATTAATGGACCATACCATGTGGCATAATGATTCAACAAAGTAAGCCGAACACCAACATTGATTCATAAATGAAACAGCATAACGACACAACGTCACATGGTAACATAAACGATGCGATGTGATTCTTTTTCTTAAACAAACATGCAGAAGAATGAGAAATTCAACTACTATGAATCCCTGATGAACCATCAGATAATTTCCACTCCAATTAAAAATGATGAATGTTGGTGAGACTTCATTATCTTTGACGTTCCCTGAATAACAGTGACGGAAGTGATGTCGACATCATGAAACCTTAAGGACGAACACTTCGACATCGAACACAAACAGGGTAGGGGTTTATTCATTCTATGTATTTGATGATTTATTCCTTATCTTTGAAAATTAAATATTAACACAGATAAACTGACTAATGGGTTGATACAAAAATCTATCATTATTGCAGGAGGATATTATATAGCGTTTGAATTGTGGGTTTTCAAGATGTGTGATTATCCTCATGTAATCCCCATGATTATACTCTAACGTAGAGGGTGCGGACCAACCCGAAAAAAATCCAGACCCTCCCACATGGTTTATATTGTGAATTATTCATTGATATTTTCTAGATATGGAAACAAAGTGATATTGAGGCCATTTTAGTGAAGGTGATGACCTAGAAATTCCACAGACACAAGGGGATAAAGAAACAGACCACCGGGGCAATTATGGTGGCCTATCGAATGTTCCACGGTCGCACAACCACTAGTGGTGGTCACAGGAAGAGGCTGGAAGTACGCTGTGGTTGTAGTAAACAATGGTGGTGAGTAGGCACGATGCCCGTCAGCGCTATGTGGAGGAGCGGACCACTCAGGATGCTCGAGCCAATCGATGGAAGGTTCATGGACCGCTTTGTCCATGGATTAGCGAGAGGATTTTCAAGTGGATGAAGTCACTCGACTGTGTTAGAGGGCCACAAACATGAGACAGTTCTACATTCCATGTGGCGGGCGGCGGTCGCTCTACTACTGTAGGGGAGGCACCCTGTAGCGACCCGTTGGGTGACGGCAGTGGACTGGATGCGACATCCGGCAATATCCCAGGGAGGCAGACTGGGTGGGGTGAGAACCAACCAGTGGGACGATTAAAAGCCTAGTGGGTAGGTCTCACCCCTAGAAGTTTGGACCTATGCTCTTCGGGCCAGGCCAGACTAGACCAGGCCTTCGGGCAACCTTGCGGGCTAGACCCTTGGCCATGTCGGGCCGTGTCCAACGAAGCCAATTAGACCTGGCCCACTGACCTAGCCAGGCCAGATTGACCCCAACCTAAAAAATGTCTAGTGGAGTCCATCCAACTAAAACAGTGTATGTGGGACCCCAGGCCGAGTGGGTTTGGTCAGTCCGATCGGGTCAGACCGGGCCTCGATGCAATCACCCATGTTTACTAAAATCCCCATATCTCTCAGACTGGATGTCTGATTGATACGCAAAAAGTAGAGTTGGGACCCTTGTGTAATATCAATCCTTATGATATACTCCACATGATTTTTGGTGGATGTTGGATTATGGATGGTTAGGTTGAGAATCAAATCCAACCGTGCCCTTTTACTAAAAAGCCCATAACTTTCAAACTGGAGGTCCAATCAAAGTGTTGTCAATTGTCTTGGGACCCTTACAATGAGACTGTTATTTTAGGATTACTCTATGTGGGACTTAGTGGAGTTTAAGGTATGGCTGATGGCTTGAGGAGAGTATCCTCCTAAAATCAAGCTGGCTATGTGCGAGAATCCAGTGGCTGACTTTGACGTGAAGAATGAATTACTATCTTGAGTGGGTCAACACCTAGGTATCATGAGTGGGTCATCTCCTAGAGATCCTACGTGGGTTAACCACTAGAGAACCTCTATGGGTTAGCTCCTAGGTATTCTCTATTGTTCAGCACCTAGCCATCCTCTGTGGATCAGCACCTAGAAAACCTATATGGGTCAATACCTAGAAACCCGATGCGAGTTAGCATTAGATCCTCTAAACAGAATAAGATGATCTAAATTTATGACTAATCATATTTAATTCTGTACATAAGATATACCTAGTTTCTGATACTTCTTTTACATTATTCTATGGGTTTGAGATTTTGATTGGTGTTATTACCTATGTGGTATCTTTTTTTGTGGTGCTTTCCATTGTGGATTACTGAGAGGGCTTCAGGGGTCTTAGGGTCCCTATTGAGTATTGTTATACTCAAAACTTCATGGGCTTCAACGACACATATTGTTTCTTGTGCAGATAACGGACAACATTAACTTGGACTTTGGGGATCCAGGACTAGATGGTGCTCAGAGGTGGATTGATTGACATGGTGTCCAGTAGTGACATCGTTCTGAGTTCTGTACCAACCCTTTAGGTAGGATGCGTGGTGGATGACTATCAGAGATTGTAATTCTTTTTATGTACTTTACATTCAGTTGGGCTAGTATTTTTTCCACATTAATTTCAGTTTACACACTTTACTATTAGTAGTGATACTTTGCGGTGGTTGAACTACTTTATTTCGTTTTTGGTTTTTTTGTGTGATATGACCTGTCTGTGTGTGTACAAGTTTAAAAGAAACTCCTTCCCTTTTTGATTTATTCCCTTCTAGTGCTAGTCACCAGCCCATAGCCAATGGAAGGATAGTCATGAAATGGTCTCTAGGGGACAGTTCGTGACATTAAATTATATATAATTAGTGGGGGATTTACAACATGAAGGGTGATTTACTTATCACAGAAATTTATATTAGCTCTATTCAAGGAAAAAAAATCCATCACCCGAGTTTAATTGAATTTTTCTAAAGGAAGTATCACAAGGTTTTCTAGGAAATTTAGTCCAAAAATATTGTTTTGGGAGGATTTATATACATGGAATTAAATTATATTCCCATTTTCAGTTTCACTAATAAATATACTTCTAGTTGTTTTATTGGTTTTTTAATTGTTCTATAAAAATTTCATGATATGAGGAAATATATAGAACCATAGTCACATATGGTATTTGATGTTTATGAATGAATTCTAAACATACCGTTCAGAATTTTATTCATTTTTTAATTCATTAAATTATTAATATATATATATGGATAATAATTTTTAAACAATTTTAAAAATAAAAGAGAAAATATGAACATTGAAGTGATAAATCATAAATGAAATATATTTGTAATCCTATGAATTTCTATGTTTAGGTCTTTGTTATCAATGATCTACTACATAACATAATGTTCCATGGGAATTTTTGTCCTGTTAATAGTGGTTTATAATGAGATTATAGATTTACTAAATAATATCCTTAGGGCGTGTTGAAATAGGTGTGTATCAAGTCCACATTGACATAAACCAGGTGATTATCGAGTCTAGATCAATGCACCAATTCTATGGTTATTAAACCTAGGTAAAAATTTTCCAGATCCACATCTACAAATAGTATCCAAAAACAGATGTATTTTATTATAAACAACCTACTTTATACTTTAAAAAAATTTATTGATATTTTTCAATGTTTAGTGTAATCCCTAAATATTTTAATTTACTTTTTTAATATTAATCCACAAAATTAACTATTATTTTTTCTGACACCAACGAGGAAAAACGAAAACTTCCATACACTATATTTAATAATTTCATTAAAAAATATACACCTAATAAAACCCCAAAAGATCATGAGGCATATTGTATTTGTGTAATTAGGTACATATCCTAACAACTTGAAATAGAAACACATAGACATAATATAAAACTCCCAAACATTCCATTAAATTTATTTTACCTTATATAACCACACATTATAACCCAAGGCTATCCATAATAATGTGGTGATAGATAAGGACCATCAAGGGAATAATAAAAAAATAACATGATGAAATTTCTACTTTTAAGAAAACAATCCTTTCATGGTAGCACAAGAGGGGGGAGAATCATAAACTTGAATGTCAAATCATGATATAAGAGATAACAAAATAAAAACATGGGGATTCACAAAAAATATGAAACATGACATCATAAGAATATTTCAATGCCAACTATCAAGAAATCATAATATTGTGTTCTCAGAATAACCTCCCATGAACCATACATAGAATATAATGACATAAAAACATTACACAATGCATTAGAGGACTATATAATCCCAGAACAACGCAACACAATCATATCATCTATATGCATAAGTGTGCCACAAAGTTGATTCTATAAGGTTATATTTCATCAATTATAACCCCATGATTATGGAGTATGGTTTATGTACCAAGAATTATATAATAAATGAAGGATATATATATCTAGGTGAATACCATTGAATGGAAATGGTAATGGGTTTTCACTATACAAATGTTTGACATGGAAAATGACAAGATATTTTTGAAATAATAATAGAGGTTCATAAAGATTCTTGTATGGGTTTAGTGATTGTGAAAGGTGACTATCATCACTTTAAATAATAAAAAGTGTATAAGGTATATGAAATAAACAATTCCAACATAAAAAAATGGAAATCAAAATTTATAATGTAAATAAGTTTCATGAATAAATAGTAGAAAAAAATGATCAATTACATTGAGTGGGTGATTCTAAAATATTTTTAGGATATTATTGAGAGAGTTGGGGAATTTTTTAGGGATTGAGAGAGGCAATAGAAGATTAAATTCTTGATACATGTTTTTTAGTGAATATGAATGGGATATTGGGATCATTTTATATAAAAAGAGATTAGAATTCATTATTTATCTATATACTTTATTTTTGTACTCTATAAGATAAATTAATCAAACCACAAACCATACCATAGTTTTTATGACATTTTCATCCAGATATGAGTATATACAATTACTTTAGAAATTTATGATGAAAAAATTATAATAATACTCTTGTGGATTTGGATGTGAGTCATATTTATATAGAATTGATTTAAAAACTGAAAATTAAATATAGGTTTTTGAGGATTCATAAGGTGATTATAAAAATAATAATATAATATTAAAAAAACATTATTTTAAAGGGGAAACATAATTTTGGTCATGTATTATCTATATTGTCCTTGTTAGATCACTTTTTGTCATTTATGATGTCATAATACATATAATATAATTATACCTTATTTAATTGTTACCTAAAAATTGAACTATCTAAAAAAAATATAAAAAATTAATCATGGGAAAATTTCATCATTTTTATTTAATAAATAATATTTATTTATTAAAATTAACTCTATAAATATGAGAATTTAATCATTGAAATAAAAATTCCCCATTTATTGAAAAATATTTTTTTCTAACAATAAAAGTTTTAGGACTATTATAATAATTACATTTGACTTCATAAAATTATATTATAATGTATATTTATAAAATATTATTTAATTATAATTTATTAAAATAATATTTAGTTCAAAAAATATTGAATTAATCAAAAAAAATTCCTTATTGAAACTATATATTTTCCAAAATACAATTTTTTTTTCATCGTATCAAAATATAATTTTTATCATAAAAATCGTTTAATCATTACAATTTAATAAAAGATAAATTTAATAATTATTTTATTAAAATATATTAAAATTCAAACTATTAAAGTCTAGATTCAAAGACCTTTATTACTAAAGAGAATTCCCTAATGGTATGGTATGTGATGGTGAGATTTTATTAGGGTGGATCAATGAATTTGGTTTGGGTTGTGATGCCAATGATCTTGCACATAACCAATCAATATTTTTTATCATTCATTAGTCGAGGAATTTTAGCTTAGTCTTGATGATGGGAAAAATCACAATGAATCTATCTACCCCAAAAGATCTGATTAATGGTATTTATAGGGTGTTATTCTAATGTTTGAGGCCATCAATTACTTTTTCTTTTTGAATTAGATTTATTATAACCCATAATATATACTAATAATACAATAACTATATAATAGTTTTAAAATTAGTAGTTATGATAATTAGTTTCCTTTTAAATCTAGTAGGATATAACTTATATCAGTCTCAAATACCTGTTTATTTAATATTTTTTCTATAATTTCATTTCTTAATAATGAATTTACAAATTTAAAAATATAATTTCATATATAAATGTTTGTTTCATTACCAATCACCACCCTTATTTTATGATGTAGGGTTATGTGGGGAGGGACCATTCATCCAGACCACCCCTTCTCTTACCCCCATAATCCACAATGATGGGGGTGATTTTTAATGAAATATAATGATGTTTTTATATGATTAATTCAAATTTATAGTTCCATTATTTATTCTCTTTCTTAACCACTAATTTTAGGATTGGATAGTTATTATTTATTTATTATTTCCATATAATCTTGGGTAAATAATCTAAAATGATGGGGATTTTTTTTGTAGGGGCTACAAGATGTCCCACGAGATTGATTGCTTATTTTTGGATAATGTTTTGGTGAATATTTGACGGACAATGACTTTTCTTGGATGATGCTTGGCAGATCATGGGTAGGTGTTAACTGTATGTTTGGGTTAAATGGTCCCTTTAATTCATCATCATATGAATGTGTTTACATATTTTCATGTATAAATGAATATTTAATTGGACTAGGATGCATAATAGAGGTCAAGAGGTCCTTGGGAAGAATATATTTTATGGAATTCAACCTCATATTCTTAGGGCATTTTCCCCTTAGAACTTATGTTATTTTGGATTTCATGGTTGCTATCCCTACATGGGTATAGAATTTTTTTTAGTTTATGTGAGTTCTTGGGTAGGATTAGTGAATTATACATGGTTTATATTTCCTTGGACATGTTACCCAGAAATATTTGGGTAGTATAGAGTCTTTGTCCTACCATGATCGGTGAGATAAATGTTCATTTCATTCCAAATTAGTGACACCCTCCTTCGGCTGGATTTGGGCTTGTTGAGCCTTATGATGGGGGTGATTCTTACTAAACCACAGTGATACATATTATGGGTCCCCTTTATCAAGTTTTATGTTCTTATCTTACATTTTATTTTCACATTACTATCAATGAAATCGGTGGAGGATATGATCATGTGGCCTAACATTTCCTTGAGTTATAATGCCTGGGTTATGATAGTTAACCATTAATTGATTATGATTGGGTCAAGGAGAATTAATTAAGCAGGATTCGGTTCTTGAGAGTGAACCACCTTGAGTTTAAGAGATGGTTCATTCCATAACATGAGATGTGGATGATATAAAATACCTCAAGTGATGATGTAGCGAGTCAACATTTAGATGTGCATCCTTACCCAACCCCCTTTGGGTAGTGAGTCGAGGACATGGACAACACCAACCCTAAGCCTTTAGGAATAGAATAGATTACATGTTCAATATAATGAGGGGACATAGTGTAATATGGAACGTCATTGTAGAATACATGATCAAGTGTTGTAGTTAATTAGTTGTAATATAATAGCCAGATGTGTACGGAGTCATAGTGTCATCATTTTCACCCAACATCTTCAAACATGTGTGGAGCTTTATTTTACCTTATGAATAAACATATATAAAAGATTATATTGAGAGAACTTGATGATACCCTACTAAAATTTATTTAAAATAACCTATATTGGAACCCTAAAGAATTTTTAGACCTTATTCTTACATTCCTATAACAAAATGAGATTACCATTGGATAGGGATAGGGAATATGAAGAGGTATTTGGAGTTAGGGTTGTTGAGGACCCAAAATGGAAATCGGGCCCATGTGTATATTTTATTTTTATTATTTTATTTTTGATAATATCCCATTGGGTGACCAATGTTGAATACTAGTATAAATTTGACTCTTCATTATTCTAAATTACATTATCATAAAGAATTTTATTTAATTTATATTTAATACTCAAATTTAATGAGTCAAGTTTTTTGTTCATTTCCTCTATGTTTTTAATATGATTCAAATTTATAGTCTCATAAATATATGGTTAGCTCATAATTTATAGGTAATAGCCTCTAGAATATTAGGAAGTATAGTGTAGGTACAATGAAACTCTAGTTTTGATGGTCATTCCAGAGCAGGGCCTCACAAAGTGATATCAATTTTTTTGTCGTACTATTTGATTATATGGTAGGAGGATGGTCTAGGAATTTTTTAGAGCTTGTGATAGAATTTGGACAAGTGCATCATGAAAATTTTTCTGGTGGGAAGTCCTAGTTACGAATGGTAAGAGATTAATGTTATTGGTTCATACTATTATTATTTAAATGTTTGTTGAATATGATACATTTGTTAGAAATTTTATTTATGTATTTTTATCTTTTCATATTGTCAAGAGTCCCTGGTCAACAAATATATTTTTACATGTAGTAATCACATGACATAAATGTGATTGAGTGTTATTTGTTTCATTGATGGTATGAATCATTTTTTAATGTTTCTAATAAATTTAAATGGTATTTTTCAATTTAATATTATTGTTTAATTAAACATAAGTGAACCATGATATTTTCATTGATGGTAGTGTTTTTGGATCATGACGTATTAGTTCTCTAGTGATGGCTATACATTATCTTTATTCACATGAATTATAGAGAGCATTAATGGGTCAGTGAAGGCATGTGGGCCTGGGAAATTAACTAGGTATAATCATGAGTTTCCAAGAGGATGTGGGTTCAGTAAATTATAGTGTCAACCATAATATATATGTTGTTTTCCCATATAAATTCATAGTGTAATTATAATTAAGCAAATAGAGAAGTTGAGGAATCAAATAGAAATGACTTATAGTTATGATATAGAGTTCCTGAGGTACTCTTGGTATTGAATGTAGTTTCAAGGGAAGGATCGGTTAGATGCACGGAATTCATGGTTCTATTTACATTTTTGGGTAGTGGGGGACGTGGGTAAATGATTATAGTTTTGAGAATGTTTCCTAGGAGGTGGGTGGATGTGTAGTTATCCTCAGAATGGGTGATATCCCTTGGGATATTCGGATATTTGGACCTATAAGAGGGGAATGTTTAGTGGGTGAAGATAACTGATCTTATTTTATATATGACATGAGTCAAGGGACACTATTTTTGGGTGTGAGACTTGGTTCATAAGATCATCTTCCATTGGTTTCAATTGAAATTGATTCAGATCATAGGTAATAAGACATGAGTGTGTATTTAGTGGATTACTATACCTTGGATTGATGATAGTGAGAATTGGTATGGATTTTTTGTATAGTTACTGGTTAATGAGGCTGCTACATGTTGGATGTGTGTGGTTTCTAATTGTGTTGTAGGTCATTGAAAGGTCCATTTGTGGGTATGTTGGATGTTATTGAGGTTTTGGATGAGCCCAAGTAGTGTTGTATAAGTATTATGGTGTTAGGTCCCATTGGGGTCAATGCTCAAGGAGTGGTATAAATGAATTCAAATTTTTAGGAGTATAACATTGGATGTTTGGGGTTGATGGTCTTAGTGGGACAAGAATGGGAAAAATATGGTGTTTTGAGTTGACACTCAAGTATATCTGGGTTGGGAACATTAATTTACTACATGGAGTGATGAACATAGTGTGGGACATGGAGTTCAGGTTTTTGATCATCACGTGATGATAATGATACTCTATGGTGGGATGTATTGTTTTGTTTGATGGTGAATTAACCATGTGTAAGGTGGTTATGGTTATAATGAGACTTGTTGGAGCATGGTAGAGGAAATAACAAGATGTTGGTGTGCAAAAAGATCCATTGATATTTGGTAGCCTAGGTAATACTAAATCTGAATTCAGGATGAAATGTTGGTTAGAGATAATGCATTGGAATCCAACATAGGGTGGTTGTGGTGTGATCTAAGGGTGAGTCAGATCATTGGTATTATGGTGCTTAGTGTTAGGGTATGAAGACTATAATTATATCTTGGTAATAAAACAAATGAATTACAATAGGTGTTGGGTTTAGACTTTGGTATAGGTGTTTTGATGAACACATAATGACTTAGGGGTCAAGACATCATGACAATGTTAGGTGGTACAGTGATGTGCCTATGAGTGAAACTAATCATTTTAACATAAATTCCTCTATAGGTGATATGACTAGTTTTTATAATATTTTGGATATTGTGTGGTAGAGAAAAACCTCAAGCATGTCATCGGACTCTCGAAGGTTCATCTATGGTAATCCATTCATTTTACGGGGAGAACCATAGAAAAAAATCAGTCATTTTGAGTAGTGTACTATAGTAGGGATACCCATAATATTTTGGAATAATTAGTTGAACTAACTAATGTGTATTTGGATAGAGAAGTGTTGTGAGAAATATCTCAGTGTTGGTGTTAGTGAGGAGTGGGTGGCATAACTTTTAGTGAATAATGTGCATTGTGTTTGGATTTGGGAAATAAAAGAGTGTTTTTTTCTAGAGTATAAAATGAAAATATATTTGTGAATTGTAGAGTATATAATGTCTGGAGATGTGGATCATGGAATACCTTGACTTTTTAGAGATGATATCCATTATGTTGGAGTGTTTGTAATGCTCCATAGATTTGTTTCTCATTAATTTTAGAAGATGAGAAGATTTTATATAAGGGATGTGGTAATTTTTTGAATTGGGACATGGATTTAAAATTTTAATATTACAATATCTCATGTTGATATTTTTTTGTACAATTAATGAGTCCCATTTTGTGAGATTAGTTATTATAGAGGCACTAGACAAAGGGATTGTGGTGGCCATGCTGCTACAATTTTAGCTGTAGGAAGCCACCACAACATAATATTGAGGTAACCACCATAATGGATGTATGATGTGGAGGCCATGATGAAATAATAGAGGCTCTTCCATGGAGGTATCCATAGTTTAGTCACCATATGACATAGAATTAGGGACCACACTACAATGGGGAGACCATAGGGGTTGGGTGATCTACCCAGAGTGTTTGTTCCATAACCCAAAGTCCATATTGTATCATGGACATTTCTATATAAAAGGATATTCCATATAAGAGATTATGTGGGTTGGTTGGTTGTATTTCCCTTGGGAGTCTGTTTATATCAAAAGTTACGAGTCCATACCATAGAGTTCCCTAGTAGGGAGGCAACGTCATAACCAAAAAGGGTTACACCATAGTGGGGTCACATGGAGAGGGTACTACCAGAGAATAATATAATGTAGATTCATACTCCACATAATATAATTTTCCATACTAATTTTTTATGTTGGTTGAAAATTGTAAATTTACCAATCACACCCATGTTTTTGGTTTTATAAGTCAAATGGAGGGTCCATTTGACTAGACCTCTCCCCTTCTTTTCTTCCCATGATCCCCCATGGTTTGGGATTAATTTTGGCGTGTTCAAATGATATTTTTGGTGAGTAATTTAATTTCTATACATTCATTCTTGTTTTAGTTGGTTTGCCACTGATTTTGGGATGTCTTGACTGGTGTTTATTGATTTTTTTCAATGAAGAGTGGTGGAAATCATCTAAAATGCTGATGATTTCAAGGATGAAATATGGAGGGGGTTCTGGGAGGTTTATCTAACACCATTGGATGTTGTTTAGGTGAAGCGTTGATTCCCAAATATATTTTATTTTAAATTTCAATTTTATTTAATTTTTATAATTAATTATTGTTATTATTATTTTTATTTATTTCTCTTAGTGTGAGATGAGTGATTGGGAGTGTGAATGGGTTTTCTATTAGGGTAGGTGGAGCGTTGTGAATGGTTAAATTCATGTTCAAGGTTGGTCCTAGCATTAAAACAAGCTCATATACATGATTATGTATGATTGTGTGCCTGTATTCATGTTTCATGGTCCCTAGTTTATGGATAGGGACTGAGAGGGCCTTGGGAAAAAGATATAGGATGGTGTTTGACCACTTATACTCTGGGTAAGTTCTCTTTAGAACTTAGATGATTTTGGATGTCATAGTGGATATGTCTATAAGTTATAAGAATGCTGATTGAGTTGACATGAGGATTTGGGTATGACATTGGATTTGAGAAATGGTGTGGGTGACCTATGATAGGTTCCCCAGGACTATTTCAGTAGCTGATAAGATTATTCATAGTAGTATGAGTGAAAGTTCTATTCATATCATGCTATACAAAAGAAACCCTCATCATAGTGGATTAGATATTAGTGAGTGTTATAAGAATGATAATTCCTCTGAGACTAGGCATGGGGTGATTTGAGAGGGTTCCCTCAAAACTGAGAAGTAACTTTTTAGAGTTGGGAGAAGATAAATAGGAGAGGGTTGTGGGTTTTGTTTTGGACATGGCATTAGGATTCACAAGGGACTCTAGATGGGTATTGGACCACACCAATTGAGTCCAAGTTCTAGATATATAATTCAATGTGTAGTGTCACTTAGGGGTGATGGGAATGAGAAGGTGAAGAAATATTGAAAACAAGATAGGTTAGGATTACCTAATGGATGACTTGATGGGAATGATAAGCAGTGGGATGAAAAGAGGATAGGTCTCTGTGACTAGATCCCTATGTTAAACTTGTGAGTTGTGTGATGGGATATGTGCGTAGTTTATGTTTCATGTGTTTTGGATAGGCTAAAAAACTATTGTGGTAGATAATCATATGTAATTGACTTATATAGATTGAGAAGGCTTGGGTAATGGTTGTTGATCATGAATTGAGTAGGATTGGGTCAAAGTCCTTATGTTGATTAGGATTGGTTTGTGAGAGTGTAAATACTAATGTGTGAGGGATATGTAATTTTTCTTTGAGATACTACCCAATCCATAAAATTTCTTCAATATATTCTACTAATTCTCTATATAATACAATATTATATACACTTCATACATTTTATATCTTTAGAACATTGGTAAATAAAATCATAATAAAGGGGTGAGATTAAACTCTTAGTATGGGTGACAAAAAGAAATTAATATCAAAGATCATACATTACAAAAATATGATTATACAGATATAATAATGATACATAATAAGGGTACATCTAAAAATAATAGAACATAAATCATGTTATAAAGAATGGAATTACATATGAAATGAATAAATAGTGTGTGGAAACATGATTCAATAAACATGATCCAAGAGATCATAACATAGTTATTAAAATAATAAAAATACCACAATCTAAAAAATAGAGTGTCATTATATTGTGAGTAAATTTGAGAAGGTGCATGATTTAGTTTCGGATCACATAAAATTTGGACCATGTATTTGTTTGTGAACATACTCGAAAAGACTCACCATTTAGTTTGTAACAATAACCATGAAATCTCATGTTATACTATCTCATGAGATATAAAACATTAACCAATGAATTTTAGGATGATATAAGACCCCTACAATCATCATACATACATATTAGTTCCACTAAAAATTAATTAATCATGAATATAAAAAAGAACATGTGGAAGTAAAAAGGGTTTTGTTTCATTTTTAAATTGAATCATGTAAGTAAAATATTCTTAATACTATAAAAAACAAGAACATGATTTACTGATGGAAAATAAATTGGTATCTTAAGTAATTATGTATCTTTATATATATATAGAATTCATTCAAGATAATTGATTATATGATATTTATAAAATATAGATCAATCATGTATGATTAATTAAATAATTTCCCCAATTAATGGATGTGTAGATCCCATATGGATCTTGTACGGAAACTAAGATGGGGGGGGGGTTATTTAGTGTACCTAACATTTATTGGGATTTAATATCTTTTAAATTATACCCTTTTAACCACCAACCAATTTCCTTGTTGATAAGAATAAATCTGTTTTTCACTACTAATAATTACATACACATGCAATTCATATAATTAATGAAAAAAATACAAAAAAAAAAGATTTTTAGAAAGATAATTAATAAAAGCTACTCAGTGTTGTGATCAACCTATGGTTGTTTTATGAATTATCTTATCAATATAAATTGGAATGATTAATGCTTCCCATAATTAGAACATTGTGTATATTTAGGAACTGACCAATCTCCCCGTTGGATTGGATTTATTTAAATTAGTACCACAAGTAAAAATGGATTTTATTTATACTAGAACCGCTAGTATTCAATGATATTAAATGGTATTTTGTATAATAAATATCTGCTGAACTAGATTCTTTTTAATAAAACTTCCACTTCTACCAACTTTTATTATATAAAAATGATCAATAGATGATTTATCAACACATTATATGTTGTATTCATCCATGGTTTATATATTATTATTTTGATATATATCATGTGATTCATTGCATGTGAATGTGTTTGATAATCACATGTGTGAATGTGAGCATGCAAGGGACCACAATTTCCCTTTAACAGACCCAAATTGGTGTGTGTGAAATGATATTCCTTGTAAAAAAATGCTTGCATAATTATGACGGTTCTTCACAATATGCACTGAATGTCAAAATAATAATAATTGTATGTGGTGTATTTCTCCATTCATACAATATTTTCATGACAAGTGTTGTTTTTGCATTACATCTACATGGTCACAGAATGTTGCATTCTTCACATTCACATTATACAAGTTTGTAGAGTTTGGGTTTAATCTTCTTCATGAAAAATCAGTGTTCTGTGAAAATTATCTTATTCTACTAGAGTAGGTGTTTCATGGTGAACTATTTTAAATCATGTATCTTATTCAGAATATTCATATGATTCGAATGACAAATATTATTATTCAATCGATCATACATCAATTTATATAGGATGTTCATCACCATATTCATTAAATATTATATGTGTGTAGAGGACTCATAAAACACTCTATGATCTCAACATCTCATTGAAATTAAGAAACTCTCCACATCTTCATGTGATACTAGAATGATCATCCATTCACATGATTACTAAGATGGATCACATTATTGATCATGCAATTCCTAGATAAATTTATATAAGGATAAACAATCTATCCACTTTTTTTCATACCATATTGACGATAAGTTAAAATGACAAATGATCTCAATTATTTTTAATGGATGAATGTCTCAACCTTCATTATTCAATGTCAAGTGATAATGTGGTGCCATGTTTGACGTCACACAATACTGCAGTGACTATAGACATGTATCCATTAATTGACATTCATTCATGTTAGAAATCATCATGCTATTTGATTATGTGAAGATAAATTTATAACTTATAATAATGGAATAAATGAAAGAAAATTTTGCATTTATGAAATCCTGATGCTAAAACAAGCCTCAATATTTTACTAACATCATGGAAGATGCTCAATTGTAGTGATCTTCGAGGGCAAGTGGATTATAGGTCACACATAGACGCTATGACAAGAAGAATTTAAAGATAATAATATTAAATGATCGAATGGTAGAGATTCACAAGATAAATAAGCCATAATTATATCCACAAATTTTAATTATGGGTGAATACAATTGTTCGTTGGCCATCCCACTTAAAATATAATTTTTTTTAGGATGCAGTTTATTTTCATGGCTACTTAGGTTAGACACCATGCCATTTCTACAATGGACTGAATCATACATGAAACTACTCACACACACGGGATATAGTACATTGGGATTCTAATCCAACCTATCAACTTTCAAGTGCACTCTTTATGGGCCTTACTTATAATCCCTCCTACAAACATACCTCTTTTCAGGCTACATGGGCTGATTTTTCCATGTCAGTGAGGTCCTCATCCCACATGTGTGGTGTTGAGTTAGACCATGTGAATAACATGGATTTCCCCATATTTTTTGATATAATATAAATTAAAGGGGTTATGAAAACCATATAACCATTCCTTAGGTAAAATATAAATACACATTACAAGGTCTAATTTTAATTTCTTAGGATATAAATCATTGCATGTCCTTCAAATATTCTTCAAAATTGTTGTAAAAAATTCCACAATTATAACATGTATTTGGAAGAAAAGATCACTTCAACAGTCCCTGGATCTTTTTCATGAAGAATTTATCACGTAGAACATCTAATGAAATCAGGTGAGAACATAAAAAATCTCCAAGAATAACCACTTTCTTTCCATGATTAATATAATCACAAAGGACTTCATAATACATTTAATTTGACTCCTTATAAATTGGAAATAAATAAAAACATAATCATAAACCATCTGCATGGGATTTTCCATCACCCCCTTCAAATTTATTTTCCATACTCTTTCCATAATGTCAGTGTCCCTTCACCACCTTACTGAAAATACTTGTAATGGATTAATATAGGGGTTTTTTCGTCCCTTCATTGAATTTGAAAATTATTTCTTATTTTTATAAAAAAATGATGAAAAAAAATAGTTTACATAGAAATGTTCATTTAGGTGGTCCACTCTAAGTCTATATGGGATAACCTGGTGTATATTTCAAGACGAATACAACCACACATTTCTATTTTTTCCATTTAAAACCATGGATGTGATATGATTTTTAGATTTTAATTATTCCTAAAAAATGGATCTTTATTAAAAATATTTATTAAGAAAAATATTCTCCAGCACAATTCTGAGAAAAAATTAGAATATTCAAGTGAAAGAATATTTTATACCCTTTTATATGATATTAATCATCAACCAACATCCCCATTGATGCACATATTCGATATAATAAAGATAATGAACGAAATGTGTAATTGGATTACATACATTTTTTAACATCTTCAGAGAAGAACATAATTTATAGATATTTATAGATCATTCCTTGATCGAATATCCTTTATGTTTTCTCCCCCTCAAGGGGATCATTCCCTTAATTTTACATAGTAAATAGTCTCATTAAATATTCATCAATATGTTCATATTGATGATGAACCATTGTGGTACAATTCATGTTTTTATCAGATCTTGAATAATCATTCCAACTAATTGTCTTCCAATTTGATCATTCATTTCTCATATTGTGAAAGAACTTCAACTTCAATTACTAAAATTCTAATAACCAAAATAATGAATAAGAATAATAGAATATAGAGGAACAATTATTATATGAATAATAAGTACAACTAGGTAGATAAGTTACTCTTATCCACGATACCCATTTTATTGTAGCTCAAATTATTTTTTTACTCTTCATGGTTATATCTCTTTTAGACTTCACATTTTGATATTTCTTAAAAAACATAGACTCTTTTATTTAATTTATCTTAAAATTTTTAGTATTATTTATCAATACATCCTCCAATTGTGAAACGGGATCTCAAGATCATGTTTTTCTATATTTAGAACCTCCTTTTGTGAAGGTATAAGAGTTATTCAATTTACTTCATTATGTCCAATATGAATAAATCATAAACATTTTTTTGAATAATGGAGATGTAATATATTGAAAACCTCTAATAAAAATAAATTTTCTTATTAATGTGAAATAATATGATTTCCCTCAACCTTTTCTGTTGCTGATTCTTTATATTCACATATTTTCTTTTCCCTAGAAATTATCAATTGGCTAGGAAAAATCAGGAGGAATTCTGTTTTAACATATTAATCATTGGAAATTTCATATGGATTATCCAATATTTTTAAGATAGCTTTCATGGGAAAATTAATATGTTCTTATTTAGTAATGACATCAATAAATCCTAGGTTCTTGTTTCTTTACTAGATTAATTATCTTCTCGAGTTCAGCTTGATCCTATTCATTTCTATGGGTTGTTTCCAATTTTAATGTTATGAATTGTACATTTATAGTAGAAGAATATTTTTTTGGTTGACCTATAATTAAGTGAATAAAAATTATTATTAATCTTGTTCATAACATTCTTCATCGATTTATTGACTAACTTATTTTCTTTATTCCATTAAGAACAAATAACAACTTTTTTTGTTTTCTTATCCATTTTGGTTATTTTCTAGAATAATATTCATACATGTTTCGTAAATACTAGAACTAATTTTCTATGTGACCACAGAAGTTGATGTACTCACATAATTCTCAAGGATTTTTCATCTATTTCATGTGTATAGATTCATTCTTTTCAGTGGAATCTATTTTTGTTTTATATGTTTCTTTATTTTTTCTCATCTATACCCCCAAGAATATAGGCCTTATTTAGTCATTAATCAATATCATGTTGTTCCAACATTCAGTATCCTGAATCCCAAACATCCAGCATCACCAACTATAAAAAATATCATTTTTTATTATAATACAATTTTGTATTGTTTTTTATCCTTGATGTTTTTGTCTTTTCCTTTTGGGGGAATCGTGTGGGGAGTTTTTTTCTTGTTCATTTAAGTATAAACCGAAATTTTTTGGGGTACATATGATCATTTTTATCTACCTACATATTTCTAGCTGTTGGATTTTAACCAATATTATATGGTGATAATATATTAGTAGAAACAGAATTAACTGGGATAGGTTTTACCTTCTACCATGAACTAGTATAAGGTTGATCAGGAGATGATATTATGTTCCTCTTACCAATAATACTATTCTATATAGATAAATGAGTCTTATTACTTGTTTGGATAGAAAAATAAATTCTTGGTGGTTTACACTCATTATATGTTTGGGTAGAAAAGTTCTTCTTTTCAACAGCTTGGGAAGTTCCAACATGTTTCCCAATCAAATTTCTCAAATCTACATCCATTCCAATACAGTTTATATCGGGGAAAAAATTCACAATTTCAAATAATGTCAGTATTCATTTCCATTGACTTTTCATTAATTTAATATGATATTATTGTTATTTAGTTGCTTTAATTATAGAGTTTTCATGGTATATGAATCTCATAGATTTAACATCTAATTATTATTCCTTGACACTGATTGTAGATTTATGTGATTATTCTAGAGAATGTATCTTTATAATATATTTTTAATGTACGTTCAATGTTTCTTAAACTAAAATATCAAGATACGTGACTTTACATGTCTTTTCATCAGGTTGAGCATCTCTAAAATTCATGATAATATTGAACACTGTCTTAAGTGTATTGATTACTTCACAAAAAACATGTCTACTCATACCACTCTCAGAAGCATGCCAATAAAATTATTCATAAAATACTGATTTTTTTATTTTATAGGGTAGAATATTGTTCAATTTTATCAATGGGTTATTTGATAACATTTCACCTTTTGAATTACTTATCATGTGAATCCTTCTGTATGTTAATTTTCCTTGAATGATATGATATATTATCAAAAATAACATTTAATGAATGAATTATATATGAAATAAATTGTTTAGTATCATTATTCAAATATATTTCTAATTCAAAGTAGATGACTATAAATTATTTTATAGATTCAACATCCTCGTACTCTCAATACCTTAAGCTTGTTTCATTAAATGGGTCATTGTCAACAATTTCAACAGGACAACATTAAAACTTTTCTTCCTTTAGTGATACATTCCTTAAACTAATTGATTCCATATTCTTACTATTTTACATATTCTTTCCATATAATTTAATGTTTTTTCAACAGGAGTAGAGACTATGATTTCCATTTAAGGTACCTTAGAATTAACTACAAATATTAACTTCTAATAATCCTTGTAAAAACAAATGGGGGTAAAAAATTTGATCCAATAAGGGGAAAAAATATGATTTTATACTACAGATATATGCCATATGGATCATCCATTGACACTAATAGGGGTGTGGGTGGGGGTGGGGGTGGAGGCGAATTAGTGTACCTGACATTTATCAATCTTTTCATTCTTCTGTATTATTCCATTATTATAACAACCCATGATTTTAAAAATTATTTTCATTCCAAATTATATAAAAATTTTAATATATTTTGTCACACTAAATAAATATTTTATCATGCATCACAATAAACCCCATATATATATTTAATTTCATGAAACATTGATTTCCTTTGATGGATTCTGTATCACACAATCATACGTCTTAGCAGACAAAAATATACTATTAATATTTTTATAGAATTTTTCACAAAGACATTAGAATGATGAGAATGAATAAGAATAAAAAAATTATGGAATTATAGTTTAAATTTTATTATAAAAGAAATTAATTGGTTACGAATAAATTATAAATGAAAATAAAGACTACTTGAATATAATGGATGTGTATTTATGAGAAAATATTTTTACGACAAGAATGGAAATTTATCTTAATAAATTACATTACTAAATATTATTGAAATATATTAATAAAATTTATATTTTCTATATTTAATAAAATGTTTTTTTTAATTATTCCAATATGTTTGATTGGATTAATATAAGAATAAATCCAATTTTTAATTTAAAAAGCTATATATTTTTTAAAGTTAGTTTTACTTCCTTTTAATGGAAGATGTGTTCGAAAACTAAATTTTGAAAATTTTATAATTTTTAATGGAAAAAATTATCATTATTTTTTAAATAGTGATATGATAATTTACTATTGGTATATTTTTCATATTTTTTGGGAACTTTCATATTTTGGTGAATATTAATTAATAAATAATTTTAAATGAAAAATATTTTTTCATATAAATAATTTATGATGTTGAATTATATTTTTAATTAGGTTAAAATTATCTTTGGATTTATTTTACATCATTTAATCCAACTTATTACATTTTAATAATTTTTATATTTATTTTAGATATAAAAACATCACAATATTTTGATTATTTTGACGTTAAAAACCCACATTGTCGTATCATCTACGTGATTTATTTTAAATAAATTTAGGTCGCTTATATGATATGAATAAAAAATGGAATTCATAATTTTAATAATAATAATTTATAATTTATTATATGGTAGACATAAATTTTTACCAAAATAATAATGAAAGAAATTGAAACTAATTATACGAATTTAAGTAAAAGTGTGTTTACTTACTGGATAACCCTTGATCTTAAATATAAAATGACCTATATATATGTCCAAAAAAATAAAATATCCATTATTTGACCACATCTAAATTTATATAATTTTTTTCATTATTGGAGGGACATGATGTAAGGGAGACATTCAATTAGTGTTAACCTTTTTGTATTTACAAGAATACCACTCCTCCTCCATTATGAAAAGGCACTCACTCTCCTAACTTATTCACACCATTAAATCTTGTTTCCTCATAAAAAATATCAAAATAACTCCAAACATCCCTCCAATAATACTATAATCATCACCATTTGTAGAAATCAAACCAGTGAAGTCATTTTGTGCAAACTAGAATGAGTTACCCAAAGAAGAGGCACCCATTTTCAATGAGAGATTTTGATTTATTTATTTATACACCCACTAAATTCTTTTTATTACATAATTATATAATACCCAAAAAATAATAAATATAATTTGATGTTTTTTATATTTTATACCTACACATAAACAAGTTTCCATCAATTTGGTAACAAAATCACCATTCGGGTGTACGGTGTACTACCACATCACAAAATGATGTCGTTTATTATATTTGTACCACCTCTCATGGTTGGGAGTTAAAATAAATATAATATTTATATATAATATATACGATATATATAATTCCTTCATACTTATTTAATTTTAATATAATACATACCTTCATGATTTATATATTTTGGTAATAGGATAAAATCATTTGTGGATGTGTCGACTGCTCCCTCCTAAAAGTGATGTGATCTATGCACACATTACATGGAATGTAGTAATGATAATTTTAAAAACATATTATATAAATAAAATATTTATGATATTAATTACATAATTATCCATTAGAAAATAAAACATTTTAATTTAGTCTTTCCATTTCACACACAGAAAAGTGATAACATCGTTCAGTGATGTGTGGACTACTTCCTCCTTGAAGTGATTTCATTCATCCTTTTTCATTAACACATAAAAATAATGATATATATAAGTAGTTATAATAAAATAATATGGTATTTTTGATATAATTTATATTAAGGAATGATAAATTTGATTTACTTTCTTTTTTTACAGTCATTGGAAAATGGGATCTTTACCCATTCATACATACAACCTACTATCTCCATGATCGTAACATTGATTCCTTTTCCATAATCATTTTTTCTATTTTAATTTAAAAGTATAATTGATTTAATAATGTGATAATTATTTCATGGTTATTATTCTGTATATGTTTAAATAATTACCTCATTAGCCTTAGTTGACCTAGCAATATTATTTTTGACACATATGCTGAAAATGGTCAAAACACCTGACTTAAAAATTATTGATTATGCAATTTTATATATCTTGTGTATATGTGAAATAAAATTATTAATAAAAATTTAAAATGTTTATAAATAATTAAATAATCAAAATATTCTTATTAATCACGAATATAGAGAAAATTCATGATAAATTAGGCTCATGGTAAGACATTTCTTAACTCAATTTTCATTAAATGGGTTAAAATTTTATTTAATTAAATATACCATGTCAATAAGATGTAAAGAAATGAAATATCAATGTTTTATAATGTATTTACACTTTTATTTTTTTGGATTTACATTTTTCACACATAATTATTTAATTTATTTATTCTCACATCAATAATATGATCTTTATAGTGGATTTTAGCTCAATTTATATTCATTTTATTAAACTTATATTTCATTGATTATGTTACATCACTAATATGTGTGAAAAGTATCTCTATCATTTTTATACTATACATACTGTTTTATTTTCTAGATTTTCATTTTTCACACATAATTATTTCATTGATTTATTCTCACTATATGGACACAATTGTTTTATGGATTTCTTAACTGTATTTTCATCCATTGGGAAAAACTTATATGTCATTGGGTTTGTTATTACAACGATATACATGAAATTACATATGATTGTTTAATAATTTATTTTAAATTTAATTTTGTGTTCTAAAAATTTCTACAAATATTTAATTCATTGATTTAATCTCACTCTAATGATATTATCTTTGCAATGGAGTTTAATATCTCTTTTTTACATCAACAAGATAAATGTCATATTCACTACTTATTTTTTTGTGTGGTGTAACAACTAAACCTTTAGATATAATATTTCATGAATTAATTTATATACATGGTATTTATATTTCTCACTGGATTATTATTACTTTTGGTATTTCTTATTCAGATGTTAACATAGTTGTAAGTGGTTTCATCTCAATTTACCTTCGGTTGTGTCATATTTGTTATTATGCACCTAGTTGCTTTTATATGGTGTATATAATAATATTTTAAATGTTATGTAATGAATTTATTTTATTTAATTGTTTTCAAATTATCAATTTATCATATTATTTCTTGGATATCATGATTCAAAAGTTACTCAAGTAGTAAGGGGAATTATAATATCACTTTTGTTTCTGGATGACTTTTCCATATTCAACAATTTTTGTTGTTTTATTGTGTACATACTTAATATGAATGTATTTAATGAATATTTTTATAAAATTTATCGGGATTTATTTATCTATTTGTATATCAATTATTCATGGGGTTTATTGTATCACTGTTACCAAAGTTGAAATGGTTTTTTAGTTAAAATTTCCCTTATTTGATACAATTGTTATCTATACACCTATATTCTTCTTTGACATCCATATACTACTCTTTTTACATTATATTGCATGATTCTCTTTATTCTCATGAAATTATATGTTTCAATTAATTTTATTACTTTATTGGGATTATGAATATAATGTTTTATATAGGTATGGGACAATTTAGACTGTTTAAATATGATTTTCCTGTTATTGATTTTAATGAATCATTTTTCGAATTTCCATTCATCAACACCAAAACCACTTTTATTTAATTATCCTCCACTAGGGATATTTCATTTTGATACCATACAATTTATTTAACTAGATGGATAATGTCTCTTTCAAAGATATTGTCCCGAAAACAGTTAATTTTCCGATGGTTGAATATGTCCTAAAGAGATTGTTACTAAACCCATTTCTTTTCCACTAGTTAGTAATGTTTCAATGATATTATTATGTAAGAAATTTACTTAACATTGTTTAATAATGTTTCAATGAGATTGTTATGAAACACATTTTTTAGGGGTTAATCTCGTTTCAAATAGTTTTTTTAGAACTCGTTTCACATCCATGGGATAACCATTATTCAAAGATACTATTATAAAAACAATTTATTTTCCATGATTCAATTATGTTTAAAATATATATATAAGAATACAATTTAATTTATATGGTTTGATCATATTAAAAATAGTATAATTCCTATTCTTATGATTTTATGATGACATGTAAGTTTTCATGTGTTATTTTTTTGTAATGTTTCTTAAATATTAGATGGGTAGTTATGTGATAATTTAATAACAACTGATTCCATGATATAAATGGTTCCATGATAATAAAAGTATGGGTGGTTATGTGATAAACCAATGATGTGTGGTTATGTGATAAACTGATGATGGGTGAGACTGTGATATCCATCCAAAAAATGGGGTATAGAAGTTGACCATATGGTTATAATATTTGTATGAGTGAATTTATTGATGAAGTGAAAATTATATCCCAAGTACATAAATGTTTTATTTATACATTTATGGGATTATATTGATTACAATGATCGAGATTGATATTAGATGGTTTTTGATTATTTACTCTAATGATTATTTACTTTTTTATTATTTCATATTTAATGATACATGTATTGATGGGTTTGAGTACTTTTATGAATCTATCATGAAATTTTATTATATAATAAAATACTTATGAATTTTTATGCTCATTAATGACATTCAATTTCTAAATCTTATGTTAACCCTTACTGTGTATTTTATCTCACCATTATTATGTTTAATTTTTCTCAGTTTATAAAGAATTATTTTGAATGAGTTATGTCTAGAAGTGATTTAATATAGATGAGGATGATGTATTAATATGAACATTAAATGTTGGGTTAATAGGGAGAAATTCTCAATTAAAGCCATTTGAATTTTTAATGTAGAATTTTTCTGTAATTATATAAAACTCAAAACCTAAAAATATCCTCTAAAATGTTAGTAAATCATGTTTTCCATATGATTTGGTAATAACTAGATAAAAAAATTTGGGTCAAAATTATCATCATCAAACTATGGAATTTATGTTACATATTCATGCACAGGATGTTGGAGTGTCGGTTCTAGGCTGTTGTAGTAGGCATCAAAGGTCAGTTTATATAACGTTTTGGAATAGGCTGTTTTCATTAGAGTTTATAGTAAGAGTTATGGGTACTATTATCAAACTATAAGATTAAGGTTTATTATATGTTCAATGTCTTAGATACCCCGTTTGAGGTTATTAATATATATAAATGTTTTAGGATATCAATGACATTTTTAGAGTCAGTTTTTGTTAGTTGAATTTTTTATTCTGAGGATCGACATGAATTGTATTAGGGATAAGATAATTTTCATTATTAAAAAAAGGAGAAATATCATATACTGGGTGAAAACCCTTCTTATTCAGATCGGTGGTGGGGCTTGAAACCATGATCGAATGATGGTATGGTTTTCACACTCTACCCCATACTTACATGACTCCCTTTCCTGCATGAATATTTTTACATAAAAATATTTTTTTTAAATATGGGATTATATTTGAGGAATAATGGTTGATTTATCTTGTGTGAATATATTTATAAATCATTCTAATCTTGGGTTTTTAAACCTATTAATGGTAGTATGAATGATTTTTAATGATATTTAATTATGTAATAACTTAGTTTGAACATTGGAAAATAAAATTGAATTTTTAGGATTATGTAGATTATGAATACAGAGGAAATGTAGGATAGGAGTATACCCAACTTTGATAATTCTAATTATTGATTATTAATCTAGGATCAATACAACAATGAATGCCAATATCGATGAAATTGAATCAATGTTAAAAGAAAAAGGAGAGAACTCAGAACTGAGAAGAGAGGATCGACATATTTTGTTAAGAGTTGATTTAATTAAATTATAAAATAACCTATAAGGTGATTATATCTTCGTTAATGCATCAAAAAAAGAGTCTGAGTTTCAGATTTGTTGTGATGTATAATACAAGGAAATAAATAATCTAGCGGTGATCCACACATGCTCCATGCATCTCTAGAGCCCAATGAAGGATTCTATCAGTTCTAGTGTGAAAGATCTGTGACCTTGCAATATCTGCCTTCAATTTCCTTGACAATCACATCTAAAGAATTCTCCTTGATCCGGTGGAGGGGGATATCTCTCGTTCCTGAGAGCGTTCTTGGAGAGGGAACAGTTATCTAGTCTTGAGTTCTTTTCTTCAAGGATGTTGTGTTCACAATGATGGGGTTAGTCGGACGAATGAAACCTTGGATAGTATATAAAATAATAAATTAATGTGGAATTTAATTCACCAGGTAATAATAAATAATTATCACAGGTGCTGTTAATTAATTAATTATTAAATTTGAGACCCCATGTAAAATAATAATAATAATAGCAATGATATTATTTCCATGACATTTGCATAACATTCATGTTATATTTAAATATTATTTAACCAAATTATATTTAATATTATTTCACACTAGACCCAGAAATTTGACCTCCAATCCTCCTCAATATTTACTAGGCCTTGAAGAATTACTATTGTTTTTTGAAATAAATATAATGTCATTATTCTTCGGTAAATAAATATAATGTCTGCAATATGTTTTCTCCAATAACTAGTAAAAAATAAATGCGATCAGGCATAATTGAATAATTATTAAAGCAACCAGGAATAATATTTATTAAACTTGTTAAATAAATTATTTTTTAATTGTGATATAAGAAACACATATTCTGTGACCCTCTAGGATTCTTTCTTTCTGGCATTATACAGGCTTTCCTAAAGCCCAATATTACAATCTAGCAACGATTGAAGGAACCCAGGAGGAAGAAGTTAATTCCATCACGACATATCACCTCATAATAATGAATACACTATAATATAATCCCTTTGTCCTGATATCTCCAATAAAGAGGGTTTCAAGCAAGTTCCATCAACCCATGTGCTCGATTTCTCATTCATTGACTCCCCAGAATTAAAAATTCCTAGAGAAGACATGGTCCATTGATTCAGTTAGGGTATATCATTTCCATAAAAGGGCATATGATATCTACTTCTATAGAAGTGACAAATACTTTCTCATCTTATTCATTAATGCAGTATTACTTTGGATGCACCCAACATATCCTACCTTGTTGTGGACACCTATCATCAATTTTTTCATCAATTCATATAAGTGTGGGAGTCATAAAACCAATTAATAATAGTATTAAAGTCTAAGGACCAATACAGATGTCTGAAAATAGGAACATCCAATGAAACTTATGAATGCATATTTCTTCTAGCGGGTCTTGTTCTCATAATTTTCTCCTAGATATTACCAAGGGAACACACCATGAGAAGGTGCTTCAAAGTTTCAAGAGTCCCCACTATTAATACCCAGTATCATATGTGTCTCCTAAAATGATATTATCTTGGCCCTATAATATATATTCCAGAATAGTGTCATGGAACTTCCATGTTCTCATCATAGCATGGATCCCCTGTGACCTTTTAGTGTGACCACTATTCTTAAGACATTATCAAAGAATATTTCACAGAGAAGGAAAATAATGATGTGATAAATAATTTACTAATATTCATCCAATGAATAAATGTTTATTATAAAAAAAATATGTTTCTAGGGAACCAAATCCAATAGACCCCCACATGCACTTGATCCAACTGCCAACAACCTTCTGTCTGCTAGCTCTGACATGATATTCAGGCCTCTAATGAAATAAGACTTTAGTCAAGGGGTGTTTGATATCTCTCACATGATATTCAGGCTTCTAATTAAATAATCCTTTATTCAATGGGTCTTCCACATTCTATTCCTTGGACACTCTTCTCACTAAAACTTCACCCCTTTGATATAAATCCCTCCAGAGGTGATACTTTCAGTGTATTTTCTTTTTCTATTAATGTGACCTTGGATATTTTGAAAGAGCCACTGCTAAAATATAATCAAAATACAATATAGTGGGTTCTTTAATACTAGGCACCACATCAAGCCCCTAAACATTGTTATAAAACCAGACATTCTCCTTAGTTGAATAAAAAAACTCTATATACTCAAACATTGATATAGAATCAGTGAAAAATGGCCACTTTGACCTCTTATGGCTGACAATTACCTTATTGGGACAAAAAACATATCCATATTGAAACATCAGATCATTCTGATATTGATAACAACTTGAATGTACATACCCTATGATGAAATGCTCCTCATCTCATCTACACACAAGGAACATATCCTTAGTTTTTCTCAGATACTTAAGGACAGTCTTGACAGCAGTCCAATACTGTTCTCCTGGATCTACTTGATATCTCTCTACCATTCATGATTTATAGGCCACATAAAGTATGGTATATAACATGGAATACATGATAGATTCTATCACAGAATCATATGGAATCTTACTCATCTTATCTTTATCATGTTGTGTTTGGAGATGGATTTTCATAGAAATATATATAACATGTGACACTAGACAAATACCCTCTTAGATTGTTCCAAGTTAAATATCTTCAGTATCTGGTCAATGTATGTACTGTGACTTAGTCCAAGAATCCTCTGGGATCTATCATGAATGATCTTGATTCCTAGAATGTAGGCCTTTTCAGCTAAGTCCTTCATGGTGAAGCACTTGTTCATCCAATCCTTGACTGACTGTAAGACATGTAAGTCATTTCCAATAAGTAATATGTCATGAACATATAATACTATGATAATGACCTTATTCCCATTAAACCACATGTAATCACATGGATCACATTCATTTTTAATGAAATAAAATTTTCTTATGGCTTCATAGAATTAATTTCCCTCTGATCTTGAATCTTTATTTAATCCATAAATGGTTATCTGCAACTTGAATAACCTTTTAGAATAACTTTGTGACACAAACCCTTATGATTGTGTCACATAGACATCTTCCTAAAGGATCCCATTGAGGATTTCAATTTTGACATCTATTTTCAAAATCTCATGGTTATGGAACGATGCAATGGAAATTCAGATTATTATGGATTTAAACATGGATACAAGTGAAAAGGTTTCATTAAATCCAATTCCATGACATTTTTAAAATTATTTATCCACTATCCTTGCTTAATAGGCACTAACATGACCTTCCATGACCTGTTTCTTTTTGAATACCCATTTACACCCAACAAGATTTACATCAGCTAGAACATCGACCGGAACCCAGAAATGGTTTTGATAGATCGAATCCATCTCAGAATTGATAGCTTCTATACATATTGCAGCTTCTGAGCTCTCTACTACTTCTCTATTGGAAATAGGTTCATGATTTTCCAACAATAATGAGTCACCTTCTTTGGTGACATGGAAACCATATCTCTCTGATTCCCTTACCTCTCTTATTCTCCAATGTAGTACTTTCATTTCTATAACTAACTCTTCCAAAGGGACCTTTGGAACTTATTCCAGTACCATCTCATGTGTATCTTGAGAATCAACTTCTTAAAAGTCAATCATTCTCCTAAAATAATTTTTCCAGAAGTTCTCCCCTTCAAGAAAGACACCTTATCTAGAAACAATCATTTTCCAGTTTGATATATTGTATAGGTGGTATCCCTTTTATTTCAATGGGATACCCTAAAATGATTCAGTTCATGCCCCATTGTTCTAGTTTTTTTCTTCAGATAAGTCCTTAACAAACTCTTTGCATCCCCATACACTTGTATGTAATAAAGTGGATTTCTTTCCAGTCCATAGCTTTAAGGGTATCCCATTTTCTGCCATAGTTATGACTATGTTTAATGTGTATGCCTCAGTTTGCAATGCATATATCCAAAATGATATTTTATGATCTTCATGACTCATAATCGACCTTTCCATGTCCAACAAGGTATGGTTCCTCATTTCACTAAAACCATTCCACCATAGTGTATAAGGTGGAAGGATTTTAGATTGAATCCTAGACTACTGTAAAAAGGTTGATGAACCCTTTGCTCAGATATTCTCAACCTCAATCTGATCCATGTTTCTTTATTTTCTTACCAAGAATTTTCTCTACTTTATTCTTGATATTCTTGAATTTCATAAAGGAATTGGACTAATACCTTATTATGTACACATAACCATATCTAATGATGTCACCAGTAAAAATAAAAAAGTAAAAATTTCCACTTCTAGATTCTATTGGAAGAGATACACACACATTAGTGTTTACCAATCATAGATGATCTGTTTCCATTTCACCTTGTCCACCATAATGACGTTTTAGTCATATTCCAATTTAAAAAAGTGTTCCATCAATCAAGTGGTTTTATCTTGAAATAGTCTAAATAACCATCTTGATTGAGATTTTTCTGGTGATTCTCATTTACATGACCATGTCGGTGAAGCCGAAACTGAGTGTCGTATGAGCCATGTGATCATGGTTCGTTATCAATTTTCAAAACATGATTCTTGGAATTTAATACATATTGAATGTTATTTCAATGCGCTATACCATAATATATGTTTTCCTTATAAAAGTAACAACATTTATTTCCATACAAGAAAACTAATTCATCTCTATCTAAACTCGATAAAAAATAATGTTACTGGTAACACTATGTACATAATAACATCCACGTATTGCCAAAATATTTATCATTAGCAATGTGAGGTGGTAGTCAATAATAGTAAGATAATCCATCCTCAAACCAATGGAAGCTCGCAGAACCACCTATCCTCTATAAATATTCCCAAATATACTTTTTTATTGAATTTGAATACAGATGTGAGCCCCACAAGCTGTATCTAATACATAATGTTTTGAAATGGAAGGATTTCACTCCAAAAAAACTCACCTTTGGCTTCCCCTTTCCTCTTGGTGAATTTCTTCTTCTAGTGGCCTAACTTTCCACATGCAAAGCATACCACATCCTTTTCACTTCACCACCTCTTGATATTCTTCTTGTTGGTTGGATGGTGCCTGGAGGATTTAGATTGATTATGAATCATAGGACCCATTCCTTGCCCTTCTACTTCTTATTCACCATAAGGACAACATTTTTTTCACGCCCCATATTCTTATCATCTTGGAGAATCCATGTAAGAATATATATTATACTCTTCTCATTATTTCACATATTTTAATTCACAATAAAACTAGAAAAGGTATTAGGAAGTGATGATAGAATGTGATCTTTATGAATCTGAAATGGGAATTTAATCCCTTAGATGTCTATAAACTCAATATAGCCAATTATCATGACTACATGTGGTATATTAGGTGAATAAACTCTATGATTAGCATTGAACAATGTGTTCTAGATTTTATACCTCTCATATCTCACCCTCTCTTGATAAAGACCCTGAAGGCGATAGAACATTTGAGATGCATTCATTTCCTAATATTTCTTTAAGATATCATTTTTCATGGATGATAACATGAGGCACTAAACATCCATAACATCATTCAAATTTTTATCTAACACAATTAGTTCCTTATCACATTCCTCATCTCTGTGCCCAGCTGGTAAAGGCTCTTCCAGTATATAAATCTTCATCTCATGGAGAAGGATAACCTAAAAGCACCTTTTACAATCTTGGAAATTAGTTCCATTGAGAAGGTTTTCCTTATCGAGTATGGATAAAAATGATAAGTTTGATTTCTTTTTTTTTTACTTTCTACAAATTATGAGGAATATAGTTTTAGTACTTTATCTTGATAAATATAGACAAATAAATAAATTAATATATACTAGTCTCCCACTATTTTTTTAAAACCCAATATCCCTCACCATTGCCTTCATAATATCATGTTTCTTCGAAATTCTAGTGGCAATGAAAAATTTTTTTAATTCAAATTACCCCAACTAGGGTCTTCCAATCAACTTGAAAGGTTTTAGGAACGAATTAAAAATACCCACTTCATTAACTCACAGCTCCTTGATCAATTGAGTGGACTCCCCAATCTTGAAATCCATAATTTGGGATTTCCTTATCCTTTGACTCTTAGTTACAACAAGTACTACCAGGGACGTCAACCCTTGATGTAGACTAAGTTATGTTAACCCAAAACATCAAATTAGAATTCACAGATAATTGAAATCACTCAGTCGAGGGATGGTCAATCAATTTGAACTATTGTTCGATTCTAACTAATGTAATGTAATTCTATACCGAATTAATATTTAATTGAGGGATTTTATCCATTATGTGTAAGTTTCTACTTATTATCGTTTCACAATATTTTTAATGTTATGTGGGATATACAAAAGTGAATAACCATTTATAGATAACATTTACACATAAGCTATTTTTAATTTAATTCAGTCTTGTATTCTTGTTAGTAAATTAATTATGTCATCACATCAAACATTTATAATGAATAACCATAAAACTAAAATAAATAAACTAAAGGGTATGATCATTAGCTTTACTATTGGTCACATTATACCACAGTTGATAAACTACCCCTAATCTAGGGGAGAAACACCTTGAACCATTTAAGTTTATGTTTATAGATTTCCACCTATCCACCTTTGTATTTCCTTGGATTGGTTTCACCTCATCTTCTAACACGAACTGCCTCTACTAGATTGGGAGATACATGAATAACATATGATTTTAACTCTTATTCAGGTGAGGAGTAAAAGGGGGTTTACATATAAGAAACCATGGGTATGTGGGGCCTACATTTTAATGAGGGGAAGGAATGCAGACCATATTTTTTAATTTAATAAAAAACTTAAAAGGGAACTAATCACATAACAATGTTTTGTCTAGATCATGATCATCCACATATATTGAACAAATAATGAATTTAATAATACAAGAATTAAATTCTCAAATCATTTTTATTTAGATAAATTATTCTTGAATTGATTAATCTTTATATTTAATTAATCAATCCTTTTAATATTAATCATTTTATGAATTTCCTTGAGATTCTCTTTTGTAAACTTATACATAACATGTACATTGGAAGCAACTTAGTGGATACCCATCCAATACTGCATATCATATATTTATACTTTTATACACTTTATTATTTGTGACATGGAGAATGCATGCAAAATTGTAATTATAATACAACTCATACATGAAGTGTAGATATTTGAACATTATGCAGATGTTTAATTAAACTCATATATATATCAAACATATATCACATGTTTTTCTATAGCTTTATTCCCAAATTAATGTACATGTCTCAAGGGTTACATAATAAAATAAAAAATTCTTAAATCTATGTTATTTGAAAATAGTACCCAACGTGTAGATCTGACTACATGTTGTGTAATCTCCTCACCATCCATATGATATATACACCTAGGGAAATAGTGTGTGTGGTGTATATTGAAAATATTTGGAGTACATGGTGTGTCTAGTGGTAAATACGCCACATAGAATCTGTGTTACACAATCACTAGTTGGACAAACCCTGTATGGGATACATGACTTGAACATTACCCAAAGATACTACAACCTGTTTCCATTGGGCGAAATGGTGTGTAGTCTGGCTGACTGTGAACAAGTCTTTCTTGGTCAACAAGCGGTGTAAGAATTAACTACACCACCTTACATAAAGGAACACAGAATTTGTAATATCCGAATTAATCCCGAATCGTTGAACACAAATAGATGGCTTGCAAATCTTACTACATGGTGTGTATTCTTTTGATATATGCACAGAACCATCGGAGCCTCCTGATGAGATCATTGATTTAATTTTAATCATAAAATTATTCATTTCTATTAGATATTTGAGAAACGATAATGAAGGAGCATATATCGAAATTTAGATTACATGAACGATTTAACATGAATTGTCAAAAAAATTATTATAGCATAAATCAAAAATGAACTATTTAAATAATTATAAATTAAAATAGGTATTATCTGATACCCATTGTAGGTTCTAGGTGCAATAAAAGCACATGATGAACATGTACCAAACTTTTCAAATTTATATAATAGATGATTAATACATGATCCATATGAGGATGAATACCTGTATCCACAAAATCGAATCAATGATAAAATACCCAGGATAGATCCCATAACCGAGAAGAGTGGATATACATATTTTGTTTATAATTAATTTAATTTAATAATATAATTACTCCCATGGGGCTTCTTTCTATGTTGATGCATCCTACCACGATTTTGAGGTGCAACTTCATTGTGATGTAGAATCCAAGGATAAGAATACTCAAGATATGATCCACACATGCTCCATATATCTCTAGATGTCACTAATGGAGTTTATGGGTGCTAATGCAGAAGATCATTTTGCTTGTGATGTATGTCATCAATCTCCATGTCAATTGATTTCAAGATGTGCTCCTTAATCCGATGGAGAAGGATCTCCATCGTTCTTGAGATAATTTTTGGGAAGGGAATAGTTATCTACAGTTGACAGATTTTCTCCACCGATGTTCTGCACATAATGTTTGTGGTAGCTGGTCGAATAAACCCATGTATTATATAGATAATAATAAAATAATGGGAAATTTAATTCTCCATGAAATAATAAATAATTTTCACAAAGTTCATTACATTATTTATTATTCCATGTGAAACCCCATGTCAAATAATAATATAAATGATATTATTTCCATGACATGTGCTTAACTTAAATGTTATATTAAAATATTATTTAACAAAATAATATTTAATATTATTTCTCATCGTACTCGTAACTTGGTTCTACAATCCTCCTCAATATTTACTAGGCCTTGAATAATTACTATTTATTTATTATATAAATATAACTACATTATTCACCGATAAATAAATATTTAATCTGCAATATATTATCTCGAATAACTAGAGAAAAATTAAATGTGATCAGGCATACATGAATTATTACTAAACAACAACTAAAAATAATATTTATTCAACTGGTTAAATAAATAAATTATTTAACTAAGGTACTGGCTGCACATAGCGCATGAACCTCTGGCCCTTTTTTTCAATGGCATTAGGCAGGTTTGCCTAATGTCTATGATTAGTATTGAGTAATGGGTTAAGGAACCAAAGGGACAAAAGTTGATGTCACAATGAAATGTCACCTCATATAAACACTTACCGTGTTATATAATCCATTTTCCTCAATATATCAAATCAAGATGGTTGCATGAAAGTGCCATCAACCCATGTGATCGATTTCTCATTCTTTGACTTACCAGAATTGATCATTTCCAGAGAACACCATAGACATGGATTAATTATGGTATATCATTTCTATAAAAGGGAATAAGTTTTCTACTTCCTTAAAAGCGACAAATCCTTTATTTTATTATTATTTAATGCAGTATTACTCATGACACACCCAACATATCCTACCTTGCGGCTAATATCTATCCTCGTGGTTTTCATCAATTCAACTAAGTGCATGAGTCATAATACAATTAATAATAATCTTCAAGTCTAAGGATGAATACACACGTCTAAAAATGAGAACATCCAATGACACTTATGAATTTGGATTTCCTACTAGAAGGTCTTGTTCTCATAATATCCTCTTGGATTTTACCAAGGGGAATACCATGAGAAGGTGCATCAATGTTTCTTGAGTCCCCACCCCTGATACCTAATATCATTTGTGTCCCTTAAAATGATATCTTCCATCCATATAATATATATTCACGAATAGTGTCACGTCACTTCTGGTTTCTCATCATAGTAGGGATCCACTATGACATTTATGTGTGATAATTATTCTTAGGACATTATCAGACACTATGTCACGCAGAAAAACAATCATGATGTGATAATTATTTTTTTTAATATTTATCCAATGAATATTGGTTTACCATAAAATAAAAATATGTTAGTTTTTAGGGAACCAACATCAATTTATTAGTGTATAAAATGAAGGTTTATTAATTTTGGAAATTATCTTACCATGATCTAACCATTTTTGTTTTGTTTAATGTCTATAGACTGGTGGAATTACTTGACTATCTCTTTTATGGTTATGTGTTTATTAAAATATTATTTTAGGGATTTAAGAATTGAAAAATTCATCTCGAATACCCATCATTTAGAAAAAAAATATTTTATTTTTTATGAAAATTTATTATATAATGAAATTATACTCATCAAGTAATTATATTTTCTTTTATTTCTCTTAAATTAGATGTTAAGCTAATTAGTTAACTCTAGGAAAATGATAATGAAACTAAATTATTATCATAGTAGCTCTAATTATAATGAAATTATGATACTTTCAATCATCATAGACTTATGTTTATGAGGTCCTTAATTTTCCATTGATCATTCACTTGCTTTTTATCAATTACCTCAATAACAGTCTATAATTAATCCATTTTTTCCATTATATTGTCCCTAGGTGGAATCCTAGCCATGCATAACTACTTGGAATATTTATGTTTCCCATATTCCCTTTTTTATAGGACCTTTTATTAACCCAATTTATTATGTGGGTTTCACTAAGTAATTCTAAAAATAGTAATCATTTGATAACCAAGATGAATTTTTAGGGTTAAATTCATTTGGGGGCGGGAGTATGATATAATATCAAGATATTTTATGAAATATATTTTTTCAAATTAATTTAAATTAATTAATATATTATGTTACACATAATAGATATTTTAGCTTGAATAAAATTAAAAAACAATTTTATCTTTTGTTTCACACAACAACAATTTCTTTTCATGACATATGTGACACAGAAGCTCGAGTCTTACTAGAATTAAATATACCATTAATATTATTCTGGTATTTATAATCTTGATGTTGAAATGGATGGAAGTAATGATTTTAAATAAATTATTAATCTATATTTTACACATATTTATAAAATTAATTCAACTATTACCAATTAATTAAAAATCGATATAATGACCAATTCAATATAAATTATGTGTATTTAAGAAAAACAATTTTTATGACCATAATAGAATTTTATTTTAATAAATTAAATTAATAACTATTAGTGAATGATATTAATGAAATTTTTATTTTATATATTTAAAAAAATGTTATGAAATTCATCTAATTGGTTTTATAGGATAAACATATGAACAAACTCAATGTTAAGAATAAAAAGAAATATATTTTTAAAAGGCAATTATACCTCCTTTTAGTGGTTGAATTTTTTTAAATATAAATTTTCAAATTATTTTAATTTTGATTTGAAAATATAGTAATTATTTATGAATGTGGGATATGAAAATATACATAGGGTTAATTTTAGGTATTATTCTAAGAACAATCATATTTTGATGAATAATAAATTATTCTTATGTTTTATTGAAATTGTTTTTTTCGTATAACTCTTTTATAGTGTTAAATTATATTTTTTATTTTTAAAAGGATAATTATATAAAATTTATAATATTTAATAATATTTATATAATTTTAATCATTTTTATATTTGTTTGAGAGATAAGAACCTAGAAAACCATTGTACATTTTTACATTAAGAACCTGCTTTGTCATCCCATCCATGAGATTAATTTTATGTAAATTTATACCACTTATATGATTGGAAATTGGAAAATGGATTCAAAATTTTGAATCATAATGATTTAAAATTTATAATAATATCAACATAATTATGGAAAAAAAATATTAGTAAAATCAATAAAATTAATTACAGCGATTAAAGAAAAATTGTGTTTACTTAGTGGTTGAACATTACTCTTAAATCAAAAATGGTTTTAAACATTTATAAAACCCATTTTAGGGATATTATTAGACCATATAAACAATTTTATATAATTTTGATAGTTATTGGAGGCACATGTTGTAAGGTACACTTCTTAATAGTGTTTACCATTTTGCATTTATAATAACACCACTCCCCCTCCACTATAAAAAGTCACCCACTCCATTCAATTATTCACACATCTAAATCCCTATGAATCATATCTACCCTAACAAAATAATAACCCATCACATTTAATCTCATCCTAGAACCCATAGAATAGGAATAAATCAAACCGAGTAAGTCCCTTGGTGAAAACTAGAATGAGTTACATGAAGAAGAGGTAACATTCTTGGACGAGAACATTCGATTTATTTATTTCTATACCAATTAAATTATTCTTATCAAATGGTTATATATAAAAAATACCATAAATATAATGATAATTTTTTATTTTAAGGGTTCAAGATACAAATACATTCCCTTCCATAAATATTAAAACGAAACCACCATTCATGTGTACTGAGAACTATCATCCCATGAACCGATGACATTAATTCTTCCTTAACCACATCTCATGTTTAAGAATTATGATTTATATAGCCTTATTATATGATATATTTTATATTTATAATCTATTCATACTTTCATTAATATTATTTGAACCATCATGCCATCCATTTTTTGGTAATATGATAACATCATTTGTGGACGTGTGGACTACCGCCTCCTCATAGCGATGTTATACATGAACACATAACAAGGAATGTATAATGAATTGGTAAAAAATGATATAAATTAAATATTTATGATATTAATGGCATAATTATCTATATTTAGAATTAAAATTTCAATTTTTTCTCTTCCTTTAACACACTAAAAACGTGATAATGTCATTCATGGAAGTGTGGATTTCACCTCTTCAAAGCGATGCTATTATTTTTTTCTGATCACCAAAAAACATGATTAATATATATAAGTATATATAATTAAATAATATATTATTTTTGATATAATAATTATTATTTTGAGATAAATTATAATTACCTTCTTTCCATAATGATCATAGAAAAATTAGATCATTACTATTGCGTACATATGGCCTATAGCATCTATGATCATAACATTGGTTTTTTTATAAACCTATTTGCATTGTGATTTAAAAATATAATTGATGTAAAATGTGATAATTATATGATTTTTATTATTCTATATATTTTTAAATAATTACCTCATTGACTTTAATCTCCCAATAAGAGTAAGTTTTGATACATAATCCAAATATGGTGAAAACTTATTACATAAACATTATTGATAAAGTAATTGTATATAACTTATTTATAATTTAATTAAAAGTAAAAAAAATTTGTAAATGGATATTAAATATATAAATAATTAAGATAATTTTATTATTCTAGATGATATAGGAAAAACAAGAAAAATCGACTCAAGGTAAGAGATTTCTTTAATCAATTTTCATTCATCAGGTAAAATTTATATTTCATTGATTACATTATGTTAGGAATATGTGTGAACCTTAACGACGATTGTTTTATACTATAATTAAAATTTCATTTTTTCTATTTATGTTTGTGACAGATTATTATTTCGTTGATTTATTCTCAATCCAATGACACGATCTCTATAAGGGATTTCTTAACTCAATTTCCATTCATTAGGCTAAAATTTATTTAATTAATATTATTTGGTCATGAATATGTTTGGTGATGACTTAAGATTGTTTTAAATTTCATTTAAACATTTATTATGTGGATTTAAAATTTTCATACATAATTATTTCCTTGATTTCTTCTCACTACAATGACATGATATTTGTATGAGATTTCATAACTCAATTTCCATTAATTATGTTAAAATTCTATGTCATTGGTTATGTTATTACAAGAATATCTGTGAAATAAAATATTTTTGTTTTATAAAATATTTCCAATTTTATATAGTGTATTTAAAATTTTCACATAAAATTATTTCATAGAAATATTAACACTACAATGACACGATCTTTGTATGGGAATTTAATCTCAATTTTTACATATGTTAGATAAATTACATATTCAACACTTACTTATTATTTATAGTGTAGAAAGAACCAAATCTAACATATTATGTCATTAATTATTTTGAATTCATGGTATCTAAATGTTTCATTTATTGATTGTTAACTTTTGGGTTTCTAATTCCGATGTAAACGTAGTTGTAAGGGGTTTCATCTCAATTTACATTCTATTGAGACTCGTACGTATGAAACTAATTAATTTTATATGGTTTATATAATTCTCCATGTCTTTTTATATAATTAATTTCATTAAATTAATGATATTAAAAGTTTCAATTGATCTAATTATTTCATAGATCTCATGATTCAAAAGGTACTCAGGTATTAATGGGATTTCTAGTCTCAATTTTATTTCTGAGTGAAATATTCCATATTCACAATTTTTTTGGGTTTATATAATTCATATGAATGTATTTTATTATTATTATCCTTAAATTTGTGGTATTTACATATCAATTTGTGTATAAATCTTACAAAAGGTTTATAATTTCAATCTTACCCAAGAGGTAATCGATATTTGTCACAATTTTTCTTCTTTGAGACGATTAATTTATTATAAACCTATATTATTTTTTAAGGTGTATATAATACCAATTTTATATGATATATGACGAATCTATATATTTTAGTGATATGATAAGTTTAATTTAGTTTAATTATTTCATGAGGATTATGATTCAGATGTTTCAAAGTGGTATGGGATACCTTAGAATGATAAAAGATTATTTTCCTCAAATTGTTTTTAATGGTATTTTAATGAAATTTCCATTCATCAAGGTAAGAAAACTTTTTTTTAATAATACTCCATTGGGGATATTTCATTTTTACTCCGTATTATATATTTCTATATATAGATTATGTTTGATTCAATTGAATTGTAATAAAACCAATTTATTTTCCACTGGTTGATTATATGCTAAAGAGATTGTTATGGACCCTATTTCTTTTCACAAGTTTATCATGTTTCAATGAAATTGTTTCGATATACATTTATTTTCCTCGATTTAATCATGATTCAAATATATTGTTTTAAAACCCATTTGTTTTCCGTGGGCTAATCATGTTTCATAGAAATTGTGTTGGAAACCATTTCTTTTTCACATGATAACCATGATTCCAATAGAATATAAATAAACCCATTTATTTTCCATGGGGTAACCTATAACGCACCAACCCTAGTTACCTAGAGTCGGTGCATTATTACACAACATTGGCATGATCACAAAAGATCAAGCCTTGAAATACCGATTAGTTTAGTATCCTTGGAATCACTAGATACATTCATAAATGTTACATTACATCATAAAGTGAAAACTACAAAAAAATATTGCCTCAATATTCATATCCCCTTATACTATCCCTACAGGTAATTCGTTACATACTTCTTCACATCTTGGAAAAAATAAAACAAAGAAAGGGGTGAGCTCAAATGCCCAGTAAGGATAACAATATATAGGAAACTTTCATAAATAAGCACAAACATTTAAGACAATGTATAACTAAAACAAAATCCTTTTAAACTTGAACTTCAACATAAAATGGAAAAAATAAAATTAATTAATTCCATTTACTTATTCAAATGGATATTCTACTAGTCGAATAATCACAATCAATATCAATAACCACTTTCATAATGATGGAATACATAATGCAAGACTATTATAACAACATAGTCAAGGCCTTGTGCCAATACTACAAATAAGATTTTGTCAACGCCTTGTTCCAAGAAACTAGTTTGTCTCATGAGACTTACCGATGCATCGAGGAGCTATATCAATATCCAACTGTCACTTATTAAGTCCAATGCATTCCTCATATGAACAGGTTTAATGATAACATAAACATTCTTATTAAAACAAGCATACGAAATGTCAATACTTTATCCATAAACCACGAATAGTATAAAAAGGACACATCCACATTAAAACATATCACAAAAACTTCAATATAATATGGAAGTTTTGTATCATAATAAATCAACTTCTAATAAACTTAAAATCTATCAAAGGATGTTGACATAGATGAAATCAAAACTATTTGACAGAAATATCTCTTTTTTGAAATCATTTAAAAGTCACATAATTATAAAATAAAACATTTACTTTGAAAATATCCTTATAATCTTTTAAGGGAAGATTCGAAGATTTTATAACTGCTGAAAATAGCCGCACCCTCCGTATAAGTTAAAAAAGACATTCTTACCTTAATTATGTCGAAAAGGTTAAAAAGGACCTTGTTTGGAAAATGACAGAAATATTCCATTATAAACATGTTATAAAAACTCAACAAGGGTATAAATATCTTTAACCCATGGACTGTAAAATAGTAATAATGATTTGAAATAAATTTTAAAGAAACATGGATGTTGATGATAAAGAGGTCCCAATAGATAATTACGTCTAAACAACCTCAGATAATGAAGAGATTGTGAAATAAACCCTTACCATGTAATTTTCCTTGGTTGAGGGTAGGTTAACCTCCTTTATAATGTTTAAATATTTGTTATTAAATTATAAAATAATCATATACATTAATATGATATCATATATGATATTTTAACATTGCTTTGCTAATAATATCATTGTATTATCGTTGTTTTAGGTGTTAACTTACTTGTTTTCTTTTAAATGTTTTGTTACATAAGTCATTTTTGTTATGGATTGGTTGTATATTATTCATATATATAATGATATCAAGTCCTTAAAAATTATTTTTAATCCTCAAATGATAATTAGACATGCATTGATACGATAGTGAATGAATCTCATCGCGTTCGTGGAGACCGTAATCTGTACGTACACATGAGCGACAATATCATTCTTTTGATGTTAAAATAAAATATAATTGGATGGTATATCATATATAAAGAATCATTATCATTTTATATATATTATCTACATGAATTTAACATCATTATTATACCCATCCAAATAATAATGTATTGAATAACAATTACAGAACGACGTAGAGATGGTAGGCCGTATGTACGCACGTATGGTGACATGTAATTAAAAGGTTGGATAGAACACTGAATATGGTTGTACCATATTTATAATAACATAACAGTATATAGAAGACCCGGGAGCTATTATTTTAGAATGTAAATAACAATGATAGAAGAATTTGAAGAAGAAAGGAACTTAAAAGAGGGTGGTGTAAACATTACCTCTTCTTCGGGTTCTTCATTTTGATTTGATCAAAAGGGATATTTATGTTGGCTTTCTAATCAAACTAAGGCCTCTTGGTAGATGTGTGGGATTTATAGAGAATATTTGGGCAGGGGTTTTCTGATCCAATAGGCTTCTAAGGTATGAATTTGAGAGAAGTGGGAGTGCCCTTTTATAAGAGGGGTGAGAGGGCACCTTAGGAAATGCAAGAAATATTATTTTATAATAAATTTATATTCAGTTTATAATGTCTCCAAAGTGAATTATTTAAAGGATAATGTGGGGATGGGTCGAAAAACACTCAAAGAATAGATTTTATACATGTTTGGGTCACTATATTAACCTTATCATTTATATTTAACTCTTAGTTAAATAGTTTGACATTTACCATGTCTCATTGTATTTTTATATTATATAATTAATAAACTTACTATATACCTCCAAGAAACACCCCAATTGGCCCATTCATGATACACCTACCATTATATAAGTCCTTTTTCCTAACCTTAGATTTTTAGGAATATAATATAAATTAATAATATAATATTTTTTTAAAAAAATCTTTTATGTCAATTTTGACACTATTTGGTATTTTGTTTTTGATAATTTTATAACAGCATTATTACATCTAAATATTTTTATAACCGATCCTAATATGAGATATTAACCTAGAAAATTAGTGGAATTCATAAAAAGTCTCAAATTATATTTATTTGGATATTTAAAATATCAATTATTTTAATATTTCATTAATTAGGTAATTATTGCATTACCATTGTGTCATAAATTAGTTAAATTATTTAATGTCTAAAAATTATAAATAAAATAAAATTATGTAGGAAATATTATTATATTTCTAATGAATATTTATAATCGAATATATCTTATGTATAACCCTATATTAAAAATGTTTTATTTATTAAACTTTGATTTTAACTCTTTTAACTCTTCTTTGAATTAAATAATAATAAATATCCTAATCTATTCCATGTGGAAATAAATGATAATATTTTATTCCAAAGGTTGTTTTTGTTCGAGATAAACTTTTCTAATAGAATTAGTACATGTGATAGTGTAATATTAATAACATTTTTACCCTTAATTGCCCTATTAAATTTTAATCGTGGTAAATTAAAGTTAAAAGTTACTATTAACCAAAAATTATTTTTATCTTATTTAACGAAATTTTACTCTGTGATATTAACCGTGTCTCTCATATTTTTGAAATTTCACTCATAGAAGTGGTAAAATTATGTTTTATGTGAATTTCCAAATTCTTCTAGGAGGTGGGTAAAAGATGGTGAAAAGTTCCATAAAATTTTTATATATCTAAAATTATTCTAAACTAACTCCAATGAATTACATTGAAAATATCTGGGTATTATGTATCTATTTTAACCTTAATTAAATTTAAATAAAATTAATAATTATTTAAATAAAAATTCTGTTTTAAATTATAACTCAGTGGGTTTTCACTACTCATCAAAAATTGAATGATTTTAGAAAAATACCAAAAATTCACCCTAATCTAATTTCTATATTCAGAATTCATAAATGATATGTATTTTAAAAGATAAAATTATAAAAATTTTAAAAAAGTGGGTATTACTATTCATAATGGATTGTTTGATTGGTTGTGGTGTGTGTTAGAACATGAAGTTGCGTACAACACATGCTACTATATTATTCAAAGAGAAGCGTACTGTAGAAGCTTGGTGTGTTACATTCTCCCCTCCTTCAAATAGTTTCATCCTTAAAATTTCTCAAATACTAATGCATGAAAAGACTCAGGTGGTTCTTCATAATATGTTCCTTGGGTTCCAATGTTGCCTCTTCCATCTTATGGTTTCTCTATAGAAATTTTACCAGATGAGTTGTCTGGTTTCTCAGCACTTGTTCTCTTGTATCAAGAATCCTGAAGGGATCTTCGCAATAAGACAGATCGGGTTCTAGTTCTAATTCCTCTTAAGTGAGTACATGCATTGGGTCATGCATGTATTTTCCCAACAGTGATACATGGAACACATCGTCAACTTTGGAGAGACTTGGCGACATTGCCAAATGATAAGCTACAGCCCCAATTCATTCTAGAATTTCAAAAGGTCCGATGTATATGGGACTCAATTTACCCTTCTTACCGAAACATATAACTCTCTTACCTAGAGATACCTTCAAGATAACATGATCTTCTACCTAAAATTCCAAATCCTTCCTTCGGTTATCGGCAAATCTCTTATGCCTACTTTGATCTGATTCGATGTGGTTTTGGATTACCTTTACCTTTTCCATCATTTCCTCCACCAGTTCTGGGCCTACAAGTTTTCATTCACCAGCGTCATCCCAACAGGTTGGTGTGTGACATCTCTTTCCGTATGATGCTTCATATGGTTCCATCTGAATACTCGAATAGAAGCTATTGTTATAGGAAAATTCCACCAGAGGTAAATATTGATCCCACATACCATGAAAGTCAAGTGAGCATGATCTCAACATTTCTTCTAAGGATTTAATAGACCGTTCTGATTGTCCATCTGTTTGAGGGTGGTATGCAGTGCTCAAACGAAGTTCAGTATCAAAGGCCTTCTAAAGAATCTTCCAGAATCTAGAAGTAAAATGGGGATCATGATCAGAAACAATCGATAGGGGTACTACATGAAGCCTCACAACTTCATTAATATATAATCTTGCTAGACGTTCAAGTGGTAGATCATCTCTTATAGAATGAAAATGTGCGGACTTGGTAAGACAATAAACAATGTCCCATTTTGCATCGTTCCTTCTAGGAGCCTTTGGTAATCCCATGACAAAGTCCATCGTGATATTATCCCATTTCCACTCAGGTATGAGAAGAGGTTTCAAGACTCCTCCAGGCTATTGCCTTCCAGCTTTCACTTGTTGACAAACCATACATCTTGACACGAAATCAGCAATCTCTCTCTGCATGTTGTCCCACCAAAAATGTTCCTTCAAATCCTTATACATTTTTTTGTTCCCCGGGTGTATATAGAAATTGGATCTATGAGAATTTTCCAACAATTCCCTTTTTATATTTGGTAAATAAGGAACACAAAGTCTCTTACCAAATTTCAAAATTCCATCATCATACAGAAAGTCATTCAATCTCCCATCATTCATATCTTTAATCTTCTTTTGAAATTATTCATCATCGGTATGAGAACTCTTTATCCTTTCTAGTAAAGATGGTTTGGCAACCATTTGAAAAAGTATCGATGTTTCACCTTCCATGGTTATTCCCATATCCAACTTTACTAGATCCATGAAAATAGGATCCCTCTCAACTCTCATCTTGTTCAAAACTCTGTGATCTTTTTCACTCAAAGCATCTTCCACCTTATTTTCCTTCCCCGGGTGGTAGTGCATCATGCAATCATAATGATTGAGTAGATCAAGACATCTCCTTTGCCTCATGTTGAGTTCTTTTTGTGAGAAGTTATACTTCAAACTATTGTGATCAGTATAAATCTCACATTTCACACCATAGAGATAGTGTCTCCAAATCTTCAAAGCAAATATTATAGCTGCTAACTCAAGATCATGAGTAGGAAAGTTTTGATCATGAATTTTTAGCTTCTGTGATGCATAGGCAATAACTCTGTCATTCTGCATAAGGACACAACCAAGTCCTTTCTTTGAAGCATCACTATAAATAACGAACCCATCATTCCCCAATGATAGATTCAAAATAGAATCATGGACTAATATTTTCTTCAGTTATTCAAAACATTCTTCACAATCTTTTTGCCAAACAAATTTAACCCCTTTACGTGTGAGCTTTGTTAATGGGTTATCCAATCGGGAATGGTTCTGGAAAAACATCGATAATAACCTGATAAGCCAATAAAACTGCATACCTTAGTTATAATCATTGGTGCTGGCCATTCATGGATTTCATTTTTCATAGAAGTTTCAATAGAGATACAATCTTTGTAGACAATATAGAAAAGAAAAGAAACCTCTTGAAGCAAGAATTCACACATTCTAAACATCCCATATAATTCATGTCTTTTAAGAGTCTTCAAAATAATATTCATGTGATTTTCATGATCTTTATAGATTTTAGAATATACTGAGATATCATCAATAAATACTACCAAACAATCGTCGAGATATTCCTTGAAAACTCTATTCATTAGATCCATAAATAAAGAGGGTGCATTATTCAATTCAAAAGGCATTACTGTAAACTCGTAATGCTCGTACCTGGTTCGAAATGCTATCTTTGGAATTTATTAGTTATTGACACAGAACTGATTGTATCCAGATCGAAGGTCAATCATTGAAAAGTATTGAGCTCCATGTAGTTGGTCAAATTAATCATCAATACAAGGTAGGGGATACTTGTTCTTTATTTTTATATCATTGATTTCCATTTAGTCGATACATAACCTCATAGATCCATATTTATTCTTAACAAAAAGGACAGGGGATCCCTATGGAGAAACACTAGGGAGAATAAATACCTTATTAATCAATTCATCTAGTTGTTTCTTTAGTTCAACTAATTCCATAGTGGACATTCTATAAGGGGTCTTCGATATAGGCCTTGAACCTGGAATTAAATAAATGGAAAACTCAATTTATCATTATGAAGGATGTCCATCTAAATATTCCGGAAACACATCAACATATTCTCTAACAATAGGTACATACTCTATTTGAACATTACTTTCCTCACCCATAGTTATTTCATTCTTTTCCACCTCGATAATTGAATTTAGTTGAGCTACTGGGGGTGGATCTAGATAAGAATCAGGTGGTGATGATTCTGCACTAATGATAAGGTGTTCTTTATCATCATCATAAAAAATTGTAACCTCCTTCTTACAATAAATCTTCACATCATGGTTCGAAATCCAATCCATACCAAAGATTGTATAAAATTCAATCATGGGTATGATGATGAGATTAGAAGATAAAGAACATTTATATTCCCTAATAGGGACAGATCCACAGAACTTTGTAGCAATGATACTTCCCTTAGGTGTTTTAACTAACAAATCCCTTGTTAAATCAAATTGGAAATATCTAATTTTCATAGAAAACTATGAAGATATAAAACTATGTGATGACCCAGAATCAAATAATGCATTTTATAAAATTGAAGAAACCATTAAATTACCTGCCACCACATCTTTTGGAGCTTCTACCTCAGTAGTAGTGATAGTATAATCCTGGCCTTGATCCCTTGGCCTTTTCTGAGGTAAGTTTCCCTGACGCATAGGACATTCATTTTCATAATGCCCCATCTCCATGAAATTGTAGAATTGGATATCGGTAGCTTCCTTCTTCTCATTACAATCACGAGCTTGGTGGCCTTTTTCACCACACTTGTAACAGACTCTCATTCCCTTCAAGAAAGTACTAGGTTGTTTCTTCCCACATTTACTACAGGATGGATATTCAACATTTTCCTTCTTCCCCTTATTCTAATTCCCATAGTTATCAGCAGATCTCTTCCTCTATTTCCTTGATTTAAAGTCATTAGACTTAGAGAATTAATTTTCTATCTTGATAGCACATGAGACAATATCTTTGTTCGACGAGAAGGATTGTGAGACTAATGCTCGATGGAGAAATGGTTTTAACCCATCAATGAAATGATCAATATTACTCCTTGGGTTAGGTATATAATTTTTTGCATGCCTCGATAACCCTGTAAAGTTAGCCTCATACTTTGCGACATTCTCATCCTCCTTTTGTCTCAGACTCAGAAATTGCCTTTCCATATCCGATCGATGGTCACGAGGAAAGTATTTTTCTAAGAAAATATCTTTGAACTACCTGCATTCCATATTTGATACTCCATCATCTTCCTTTGTGTTTTGAATCAATGACCACCTTTGATCAGCATCTCCAGTGAGGTGGTAAACTGCCATGATAACTATTTCCCATTCACTACTCCCCTAGGCATTGAATATTTTCTCAAAGGAATTTATCCATTTCTCAACTACTAGTGGATTTGTACCCCCATTGAATTTTGATTGTAGTTTCCTCATGAAGCTATCTAAGATTGATCCTCCACACTACAGATCAGGGTGCTCCATACCGGGAAGGTTATTATTCATAACCTGAGTGAATTTCCCAGTATGGTGGTTAGCTGATCAGAACCAGTTGCAATAGAAGCTCCACTATAATTATCTTGAGTAGGAGGGAAATACCTACATGGAGTGCATACATTTATATTGTTTCCATTCCTTCCACTATGTACCATTTCTAAACAATTGAATAAACTAGATTAGTTTATGAATCGAAATACATAATTTCAAAATTGTAAAACACTTAACATAAATTGAATAGTTTATGGACACAATCCATAATCATAAAAACGTTTTTTGTTGAGGAAGTATATACTCATAAATCCTCCATAATGGTTTGTAGAGAAAAAGATAATTATCTTAAGCATCTCCCCCAGGAGTGTCGTAACCAAGAGTGCCGCAAGGCCCGTTGTCGTGCACCAGTTCCTATTCGAGTCTAGCTCAAAGCGATGTTTTTGGGTCTTACCCCTAGGTACATCTATTCCAGAGCCTCCTCTACCTGCTCGTATCCAGACTGGGATGTATTACTTGTAAAAATCAAAAAATCTCTAGAATATGAAAATTATAGAAAATTCTTCTATACTAATTCTCAAATTCTATCTTAGGGCTATGTGCTCTATTCAGAGTTTATCAAAATCTAGCTTCCATGGTTTGTACTAAACGTCCTCTGATACCAACTATAAAGCCTCGACCCCAGTTACCCAGAGTCGATTCATTATTACATAACATTGGAATGATCACAAAAGATCAAGTCTCGAAAGACCGATTAGTTTAGTAGCCTTGGAATCACTAGATACATTAATAAAGTTTACATTACATCATAAAGTGAAAACCTAAAACAACATATTGTCTACATAGACCACACTCATATCCCCTCATACTATCCCTACCGATCGTTCATAAAATACTTCTTCACATCCTGGGAAAAATAAAACATAGAAAGGGGTGAGATCAGATGCCCAGTAAGGAAAAAAATATAGTAGAAACATTCATAAATAGGTATAATCATTTATGGAAATGTATAACTAAAACAAAATCTTTTTAAACTCTAACATCAGCATAATATGGACGAAATAAAATGAAATAATGTCATTTACTTATCCACATGGATATTATACTTGTCGAATAATTACACGCAATATCAATAACCACTTTCATAATGATGGAATGCATAATGCCATACTATCATAACCACATAGTCAAGGCCTTGTGCCAGGAATACAAATAAGATTTTGTCAAGGCCTTGTTCCAAGACACTAGTTTGTCTCTTGAGACCTACCAATGCATCGAGGAGCTATATCGGGCTCTACCTGTCACTTATTAAGTCCAATGCATTCCTCATATGAACAGGTTTAAACATAACATAAACATTCGTATTAAAACTAGCATACGAAATGTCAATAATTTCACCATAAATCATGAATGGTATAAAAATAGCACATCCACAGTAAAAAATATCACAAAACCTTCAATATAATATGGATGTTTTGTATCATAATAAATCAACTTCAAATAAGCTTAAAATCCATCAAAGGATGTTGAAATAGATGAAATCAAAACTATTTGGGAGAAATATCTTTTTTTTGAAATATTATTAAAGTCACATAATTATAAAATAAAACATTTAATTTTAAAATATTATTATAAGCTTGTAAGGGAAGCTTTGAAGATTTTATAACGGCAGAAAATAGCCGCACCCACCGTATAAGTTAAAGAAAATAAATTCTTACATTAATTTTTTCGAAAAGGTTAAAAAGTACCTTGTTTGGAAAACGACAGAAAGATTCCTATATAAACATGTTATAAAAATTCAACAAATGGTATAAATTACTTTAATCCATATTCTATATAATAGTAATAATTTTTTGAAATACATTTTTAAGAAACAAGGTTTTGGATGATAAAGAGGTCCCTGTAGATAATTACGTATAAACAACCTCGGATAATGAAGAGATTGTAGAATTAACCTTTACCTTGTACTTTTCCTTGGTTGAGGGTAGGTTAAACTCCTTTATAATGGTTAAATAATTGTTATTAAATTATACAATAATCATATACATTAATATTATATCATATATGATCTTTTAACATTGCTTTGTTAATAATATCTTAGTATTATCGTCGTTTCAGGTGTTAACATACTCGTTTTCTTTTATATGTTTTGTTACATAAGCCATGTTAGTTATGGGTAGGTTGTATCTTATTAATATCCATATTGATATCAATTCCTTAAACATTAGTTTTAATCATCAAATGATAATTAGTATTGAATGCATACGATGGGGAATGAATCTCATCACATTTGTGGAGACGGTAGTCCGTACGTACGCACGAGTGACAATATAATTCTTTTGATATTAAAATCGAATATAATTGGATGGTATATCATATATAAAGAATCATTATAATAATATATTTATTATTTACTTCAATTACAAATCATTATAAAACACATCAAAATAATAATGTTTTGAATAACAATTACACCACGACGTGGAGATGGTAAGCCGTACATACACACAATATGGTGACATGTCATTTAAATGATGGATATAATACTGAATATGGTTGAACCATATTTATAATAACATCACAGTATATATAAGACACTGGAGTTATTATTCAATAATGGAGATAACAATGAAAGAATAAGTGGAATAAGAAAGGAACTTGAATGAGGGTGGTGAAAACATTACCACTTCATCGGGTTCTTCCTTTTGATTTGATCAAAAGGGCTCTATAGGTTGGATTTCATATCAAAATAAGGCCTCTAGGATTACTTGAGGTAAGTTGAGAGGATATTTGTGTAAGGGTTGGCCGGGCCAAAAGTCTTTGAATATGTGAATTAGAGAGAAGGGGGAGTGCCCTTTTATAAGAGGGGTGAGGGGAACCTTAGGAAAAACTTAAAATATTATTTTATAATAAATTCATATTTTGTTTATAATGGCTCGGAAGTTACTTATTTAGAGGCCAAGGTGAGGATGGGTCGAAATAATTTCAACCAATAGATTTTAGACAGGTTTTGGTCACTATATAACCCTTATCATTTATATTTAACTCTTAGTTAAATAGTTTGACATTTACCATGCCTCTTTGTAATTTTATATTATATGGTTAATAAACATACTGTAAAAGTCCATGAAAACTCCAAGTGGTTCATTATTAATATATATAACCTTATATAAGTAATTTGGTCAATCCTTAGAATTTTAGGAATATAATATCAATTAATAATATAATATTTGTTTTAAATACTCCTTTATGTCAATTTTGTCACTATTTGGTATTTTTTTATAAACTCATAATAGAATTATTACTTTTAAAAAAATTCATCTAACAAACCCTAATATGTTATATTAACCTATAAAATTAGTTTAATTTATAAAAATTGTTAAATTACATATATTATGATATTTATAAAATCAATTATTTTATTATTTCATTAATTAGGTAATTACTACATCACCATTGTGTCATAAATAAATTAAATTAATTAATGTCTAAAAATTATAAATAAAATATCATTATGTAGGAAATATCATTATATTTATAACGAATATTTATAATCTAATTAATCTTATGTATAACACTATATTAAATTTTTTTAGTTATTTAACTTTGATTTTATCTCTTTTAACTCTTCTTTGAATTAAAAAATAATAAACGTCCTAATCTATTCCAAGTGGACCAAAGAGGTTCATTTTTATTCCTAAGGTTGTTTTTGGTCTAATTATACTTAACCAATAGATATAGGACATGTTTTAGGGTAATAATAATATCATTTTTACCCTTAATTACCCTATTTACTTTTAACTGTGGTAAATAAAAGTAAAAAGTTACTATTCAACAAAAAATATTTTTATCTTATTGAACCACATTTTACTCCTTGATATTATCCATGTCTCTTGGATTTTCAAAATTCCACTCATAGAAGTGGTAAAATTATATTTTATGTGAATTTCCAAATTCTCCTAGGAGGTGGGTAAAAGACGTTGAAAAGTTCAATAAAATTTTTATATATCTAAAATTATTATAAAATGACACCAATTAATTAAATTGAACATATTTCGGTATTATGTATCTATTTTTACCTAAAATAAATTTAAATAAAATAAATAATTATTTAAATAAAAATTCGGTTTCAAACTATAACTTAGTGTTTTTCACTATTCATCAAAAATTGATTGTTTTCATAAAAATACCAAAAACTCACCATAAGCTAATTTCAATATTCAGAATCCAAAAATAAATTCCCTTTTTAAGGAAAAAATTTATAAAATTTGAAAAAGTGGTTGTTACTATTCTTAATGGATAGTTTGATTGGTTGTGGTGTGTGTTAGAACTCAAAGTTGCATACAACACACACTACTGTATTATTCAAAGAGAAACATAATATGGAAGCTAGGGGTGTTACAATATTGATGATTCATATGGTTTAGGTATATTCACATTTAGTAGACTCTTATTCTGTATAAGAATGAACCAAAGTGTTTCTTTTTAGAATTATCACATATTGGAATTTACATCCACCCCTTCATCTCTTTCACCTCATTTATTTTTCCTTGGATCTTAGTTACCCTATTATTCTCTTTATTTCTTTTTAAAAATAAATCCTAGAGAATTACGTGATACCATATAATTATATGATGAAAATTTTTAGGAGGCTACTAACCTTCAGATTCTTATATTACGATCTTAAAAGAAATGGTAAATTTTACTTTTCTAATTATGAAAATAGTCTATCAAATTCCTTGCTAATTTGATAAAGTTTTCCACATACTCAGAAACAATTTCAACCTCCTTTTATATAATTGATTCTAATAAAATTTATTAGTTTATAAATAAATTAAATTTAATTATGTGAATTTAAAATCAATTCAAATAAAAATATAAATTTGTAATTAATTAATTTAATAAATGGATCCAAAATATTTCTTTTATTAGAATAAAACGTTATTCAGGTTTTAAAAGGTCAAACATCGGTTAATAAATTTAACATAATATTTTTAAATTATTTATTATACTATATATATATGGTCCATAAAAAGGATTTTAAAAACTTTATATTTCCTCTTATATCATAATGATGTCATAAAAGTGACAGTATTTCTAAAATCATTATTTTTTTACTATTCATCTAAAAATAAACCATTAAAAAAACAAAATAAATTTACTCTAATATAATTTTTAAATTATGAATTATAAAAATAATTTCTTTTCCACTAATTAAAATTATAAAATTTATAAATTTATCTTCTAAATAAAAATAACAAAATGTAAAAAAACTGCTTTATAGAAATTTCACCCATTTATACTCTAAGAATTCTTAATCTAATTTCACATCAAATAGATTGTTAATATATTAGTTCAATATTTTAAATATTACGTAAGATCATATTAAAAAATTATTAATTTAATTCATTAAAATACCAAACACTTTAAAGAAATAGACATTTGAAAAATATAACTTTTTAACATTGAATGACATTAATTATATCACATTAAAATAATACTATATAAGCATATTAGTGAATTGTTATATTTTTATTTATTAAAGGATTATTATTATATGTCATGGATCATTTTTTGGCTTTTCATGTGTTATAATCTATTCAAAATTGTATTTATTTAAATGAAAATACATACTAAAATCTTTTTGTGTTATACCAAGAGTGAGATAATATTAGTCTAGTTTTTGATATGGTACGATACTAGATGTATATCCCCACCATGAGATTTAATGTAGTGGTAGGGAATACTCAGAGTAAGAGGGTACTGGTCCAGGATATGATATAGGGCCCTACCTTGAGTGAGTAGTTAGTGTCTAGAACATGATATAGGATCCAACCTTATGTGATAAGGTAATGGTTAAGAGGTGATATAGTATCATATCTTGAGTGAGAAGGTAGTTTTCAAGTTGTGATATAGGACCCTACCTTGAGTAAAAATTTAGAGGTTAAGACTTGGTACTATGTGACCAAGGTTCAATATGGGCCACACCCTAAGTAAAAGAGTAGTGGTCGGGGTATAATATGATACCCCTCTCTACATTATTTGGTATAGATCAGGAATTTTGTTATCTTAGTTATCACACTATGACTCCATGTGTATGATTTTATACTATTTTTTTTATTTTACTCATGCATACACATGTATATGTTGGTGTATATTAGGTCCACTTGGTGATACTATACTGAGATGTATTTCTTAGACCCTTCATGGACTTGTTGGTACATGTGCAAGCCTTATGTCTCTTATACATGTATAATAATAGGTTGCTCCATATATTATGACATAGATGATAACAAGGATTTTGATACGGGATTTTGGTGAGGATTTGGGATAGAAGTAAAGTTTCCTTATGTATTTGTAATTTTTTTTATTTTTTTACTATGATCAACCTAGAAGGTGATCAATTAGGATATATGACTCTATAACTTCATATTATTTTAATATAAAATAGATGTGTTATTAATCATGTGTACTATTATTATTTATTTTGGATTATTTTTTGTTATTTATTCTTTTATTGATGGTTATGATATTGAGTAATAGTCACCCAAAAGTATTATTTAGGCCCTTTCCACTAGTCAGCACCGTTTTGTATATGGTGAGGCATACATGAGGCCCTATAGTGCTCTCGATAGAATACTATCAAGTGATTTGAGTTAAGGAATTACAAATTGGTGTTAGAGAGACTTTTTTTATGTATTATGTTTTAAGGGCTTGTTGATGAAGTTAGTAATTTGTGGGTTATTGTGATAAACCTTATACGATTTATTTATGAACACATTTTTGAAGGGAATTATAGGTTACCAAGGTTTTGAGATTATTGTTTTTGGTTTTCACTATTATGGTTCAAATTTTAATTCAATTATGATGTGATGATTTGAGATATTTATTTATGATTTTTACCCATGGATCATATATGGAAATAGGTGTGTGTAGAAGTATCATACATGGAACAAAGGATTCACATGATATTCATATACTTGTGTCTTGTTGGTTTTATTGATGAAACAGTATAATTTTAAAAAAAAAATTAATAAAAAAATATATTTTGTTTTCCTATATAACTTTTTGGTTGTATTCTAATCAGACTAAAATTTAGTTTCTTGATTAGTTTTTGGATGATAGGTTATGTGGATCTTAATGATAAATATTATGCAATGATAGCTATAAATTCAATTAGTGAAAGGGATGTATAGTGACCCTAGGTGGGTTGGATCATGAATTGGATTCATTGATGATGGTTAGGTTCGTGTATGCTTTTTTGATATGTAGTTTATGATGAGCATAGGTTTCTTTGAGTATATGGGTGATTTGTGTAATTCCTCATGCTTTTGATATATAAATAACATAGAGTGATTTTGGGTATTTTGGCTAGGTTTATAAGGCACAATCAACAGGATGCCTGACCTATTTTTTTGTGGGTGTGATTTTTAATAGGATAGTGGATAGCGATTCTAAAAAATTGGTTTTATGATTCATAGAGTATGAATAGATTTGTTTTGGTTTTTAATGATACCTTGGTGAAAAGTGATCATACTATTAGCCTTGTTATGAGTGAGATTCCTTTGGATCATTGAAAAGGAATCACCAGGAGTGTTCTCAAAATTATACATTGATATGAATGGAATGCATGATTAGTTGTTTAGGCATGTGATCCTATATTTGATGATGTTAAATAGATGAGATTATGAGTATGGTTGTAAAATTAGGTGGTATATAAGCCTAAAACTTCTTTGATAATATGAGATCGAGATGTATGGTGGATGAGAACTTATATAAGTGTTTATATAGGCTCAGTCTTACTTTGGAGAATTATAGTGAGGGTTTTCATGGATTTTTTTGGGGAAATCCTTGATACAAGAGATCATGTACATGTTATCTATGTGTATTGAACATATAATTTTTGGATTGGTGTGTGTTTCATGTGAAGTATATTGAGATTTATATGTGTTTTAGGGGCGGCTATGGTATTTAAGGATGATAATGTGGTGATTAATGAACTCTATTCATGATTTCTCATATGTTATATGTGGGTCTTTTTTAGGCCTTAGTCAAGGGGACACCCTTGGAGTGAGGTGACTGAGGTGAGTGATGATATGCCCATAGGCTTGGAGACCTGAGGTTTTGATTAGTATATGAATTGTTTCCTATATAGATATAGGTAACATTAAAGGTATACAATATTACCATGGAATAATTGATTTGATCTTGCACCTTGATAGGGGTTGTTAGGGTTGGGATGAGTGTGGCTATGGAGGAGTGACACAGGAGTGAAGTTGGGACCTTTATGGGTTGATGATCAAGAAGAAATGTAATGTAATTGATATAATAGGAATCACATAATTGGATATTATAGTTTGTGACACTCTTTATGGGTGAATTTATTCAAATATCAGGGATGACCTTCCTGATGATCCTAAAATGGGCAGGGATTGGTGTTTTGTGTTGGTGATCAAATACTAATAGACCAGTCATGTCTTGTAAATATTATTGGTAATAAAAAATATGTTATCCTTATAGATCATGTTTCCAAGTTATATGTGTTGGAAATAATGATACTCCTATAGCGGGGAGAATCTTATTATTCAAGGATAAAAAACCCTCATGACAAAAGTGTCATGGATATAGTGAAATGAGTTACTGTATGGTTGAAATGGAACTATAATTTTAGCTAGTGGGTAGAATAAATTTTATTCTATTATTTAGTGAATACTAAATTTGGGTTTTAAAGGAAATTCAATATGGATTCCATGTGTTGGAATGAGGATTTAGATGAAATTTGGTTTGATCTGAGAGTGAGTCAAGTTGAAGACACATTTTTTATTGTGGGTGGAGTGAAACAAATTATTTGGTTGGTTTTGGATATAATCACTCAATTACAATTATTTTTAGGTTTGAAATTTTATGTGCGTGTTTATATGATTCTATGATGCCATTGGAAATTAATGCATCATCATTTGGGTGATTTGATGATGTGTCAGTAGGTGAGGTTAAAATCTTTTAGGTAAATTAATTCAAAGGAGGACAAAATGGTGTTTCAATATATAATTAGTTGAAATGAGGTGGAAACAATATTTACTATGTCATATAGGGTATGATGAATGTGTTTTGATGATAAAACTAATGTTTTTTAGGAAATTTTAGAGTATACATGTTTGGTGTTTGGATAGTAGAGCTATGCCCAGTTTATTTTGGAATCAATATCCTAGATTAATTTCATATTTTCATTGATATAATTGATGTTTAGAGATATTTCTATGTTATTATGGAGGATTATAAGCCTTATTTAAAGGAGTTTGTAATGAATCATTTAATTACATGTCTTTGTTTTCAAAGTGAATTTTATTTTTGGTTTCGGATTAGGGTTTGGGTGACCCCACAGTAGATTTTTTACTGCATGTATCTCATAAAATTGTGATAAGAAAGGGTAAATCCATAAAAATGGATGAGTAGGTGTCCATAGAACCACAACTAAGGAAGGTTTTACTGTAACAATTTCTTTCATGATAATTAATATCCTTTGTATAAAGAGTTGTCATGTTATAGCCTTGGGGAACGTGACCGAGCGAGGCTTGTGTAAAGGTTAGTTTTATATAGGGTAAAAGAATCACATAATGGATGATGGTCTCATTATATGATGATAAACCTTACATGTCATTTTCAAACACTTACATATTGTATCAAACAATTAAAGGAAGGAATATCACTGTGATGGTATCCCTTATGTTTTTTCTAAGAATCCTTATGTATGCCTTTGATAAATAATTCATGGGGAAGTTTGATCATATTGTTACAGTCAGATTCTTTATGTGATTATGGTAACATTGATATATTCTTTTACATTATTTTGAGGGCTAAACTATTGATCCATGTCAAGAGGAGTTTGTTGCACCATGAAGGGGGGAGGCCACACATTGAGGGATAAATATGTGGATTTTTCCCTCCAGTCAAGGAGCCATGATGTGAACAAAAAGGCCATGCTATGATAGATTAGAGTATGAGATGTTGGATATACCAATGGTATGTGTGATAAATAGTTACCTAATATGAGATGTCTCAACCTGACCTCATGTTGGGTTATGATACTATGATACTTATGGCCATGTCGTGGCATACCCCTTTTCTATTTTTTTATAGTAGGGGTAAATAATACATTTCATAGTCACCCTATATATTCTTCATCCAAGTATATGAATAAGATATTTCGTTTCTCCGACCACCCACCCTTAATTTATCCCCCTTAGAGCCCTAATTTCAACCCACACCCATGATTTTTGGTTGATTCAGAGTCATTTTGGTGCAGTAAAGCTAGCTAAGCTCCACTTATCTTCTTATTCATAATTTTTGGGATCTTCTATAATTTTGGATGGTTTCATCTAGGTTTTTTAATGGTTACACTATATTATGGTGGAATCATATTTACATGATGAATATTTTTTTTGGAAATTTTGGAAGCTTTCCACTAGTGGTTGGTGTACGTTTGTTTATGGTTTCGGTGAGTAGATGTTTCATGGTGAGTGATAAATATTATTCCATTTTTTTAATCTATATAATTTATTGTAAATTATTATAATTAATTATTTTGATGTTTTACAATTATTTAGGGGATCTAATTTTGTTTTATCTTATAATGGATTATAACAAGGTTAGCTGAGGATGAGCGAAGCATGGCTTAAGGATGGAGACTACTATATGTTGTAGTTGATATCTATGGAACTAAACTATATTCATGTTTATACGTGATTGTTAATTAATAAAACAAAATATAGGTATGGGCAAATGGATATGTATATAAGTTTCCTAAATAAACAGATAAGGAGTTACTAAGCCTCATAGAATTGGATTAAGTCCTTCAATACTTCTTGAGATGAATGAGATCACTGAGCAACTATGTCACCAAGGGGGGATGATATCATTTGGGTTTAATAGGGACCCTTAATATATACTTAGTATTGATATGAAATGTGAATAGTCTTGTTTAGTTTCCTAGGATCAGTTATGTAGGCATGAGAGGATTAGTCTTAGTGCTGATGGGTGATATGGTCATATATATCATGCTTGGTTAAGAACACTAACCTAAGGATAGAGGATAGGTTTGGTGGGTTATATGATAAAGATTAGTCCTCTATGTGGGATGTGTTGTATAATTTAAGGTTTTATTTAAAATGATTGGTCTTATATCTATCTTAAATAATATGTGAGATTGTGCCTCAGTACGGGTCATTGGAACTATCTTGATGACCTGGAAATGTGTTTGTAAGGGGTCTTGAGTGGGGTTACTCTAGGATGGTACTTTGGTGATTAGAAAAAAATGCCAAGGTAGAAATTTTAAGTTGAATAGAATATACTCTTTTTATAATGGTCTAGTAGGTCCAATGGTCTATTAGATCCCTATGGGGTGACATTCATGGTTTATTTTCAATAAGTAAACACCATATTTCGATTAGAGAATAAGTGGATTCCTTTATGGGTGAAATGGAAACGTCGATGGGTTGAAAAGGTTTCTTATATGTGTTATATTTTGTATTATATAGATTATAAAATGAGGCTAGATGTGTATAATGTATGTTGGTGACATGTGAGGGTATTCATTAGGTAGGCTTTATTAGGTGAATCTTAGTGTGCATGTGGGATCAACCATGTTTCAATGTGATTTATTGCTACATGTGTGGGTATAAATTTATATATATATATATATAATGGTAAGAATGAATTACTGGACTTCATTTGAGTGATAAGGGTTTGTTAGGGAATGAACTGAGTGAGAGGGTATTGGTTTATGTTTTATTTATGAGATTCAACCTAAGAGAAGGTAGTGGTTAGTTTAATATGGTTGTCGATGAGACGTGAATCTTGGAATCACCCTAATTGATAAAATTATATCATGAACTAATATAAGATGAAGGGTATTATTCCTTGTTGTGAGGTATTATGGGACTGAATGCATTACTTCACTATGAGTGAGAAGGTGTTGTCATGGACTACCATTAGTGAGAGGGTACTGATCCAAGATGTGATATAGAACCCTATCATGAGTGAGATGTCAGTGTGTGAAATTTGATAGAAGACCCTACATTAAGTGAGAAGGTAGTGATCAAGATGTCATATAAGTCTCTACCTAGAGTGAGAAGTTATTGGTTTGTTTGTGATATAGGACCCTACCTTGACTAGAGAGGTAAAGGTCTATACTTGGTAGAATGTAGTTGAGGTTCAGTATAGTCACTACATTGAATAAGAGAGTAGTGGTAATGGTATAATATGATACCCTTCTCTATATATTTGGGTATGGATCATTAATTATCACATGAGGTGACTTATATTTTGATAATGTATGAGCAAGGAAGGTTCAAGTGTCATGGTGGCCTGGTTAATACATGATGAATTGATGCCATGCGTTTATGTTATATGTTTTATTTATTTATTTTTCTCATGAATGCACATGGATACAATGTTTTTAGGAGAAAATGGTGAGAATATATTGATATTTATTTATCACACCGTTCATGGGAACCCCATTATGTGTGTAGACCTTATGTCTCTTATACAGCTCTACGAATAAGCTGTGTGATAGATTGTCCTAGAAAATCATAAAAAATGTTTGGAGATGGGAAAAAGGTTCGGATTAGAGATAATATTAGAGCCTCATTTTATGTATATTATTCTGTCTATTTTTTTCACCGTTATCGGCCTAGTGGGAGATCTGTTGGGAAGTATGACTGTATATTATTTTGTTATAGCTTTGATGTGTTTTTTATTATGAGTAATCTAATTGTTTTTTATGGATGTTGTTCGGTTATTTATTTATTTTTTATAGATTTTATATCAAGGAAATAGTCTCCAAAATGGATGATTTAAGACCCCATCACTAGTTATGATTCTTTGGAGTATGGGTAGGTGTGTTTGAGAACATGGGGTGCTCTAGATGGAATACTATGATGTTATTTTAGTTAAGGTGTTATATCCACCTAAAATTATACTTGAAATGCCTTTCTTGGTCTCCTATGGTGATCACTTTAATGGAATCCTAACCCCAAGACACCACCCACTTATCACTAGTTGTCTCACTACTCTATTGAATAATACTCATAAATGACCCAAACCACCTCCATTATTATCGATCAAGACGAATATAAAATGGTAATATTTCAAATACTCTATACATATCATGATTTATATATCACAACCTCACACTAAAATTCATTTTCCTCTATGTTTGGATCATCATTATTTGGTGGTTTGTCTTCTAAAAAATACTTGTTTATGGTCATCACATTTTCTATTGCTTCATGGTGATTCAATGTAAGTAAAATAGTTTCATTATAGAATAATATTGGTGAGTAACAAAGTTATTTTTGATATAGTTATAGGTCTTATGTTATTATTATTTTTATTTTCATAAGGAACTATTAAAAGATAACTAATGGATATTTCAATCCCTAACTAGGATATAAATAAATATAATGAGGAACATATCCTATCAAGGATTGTACTACTAAGAAAATAAAATTTAATAGGTGTGGATTCATATATTAGTGAATTGGAAATGAAATCACTCACCCAATCCTTCTTATTAGTTATGCATGGGAAATGGGAAACCTCCAATGAATACCTAATTAATCTCTCTCATTATACCTAAAGAAATTATTAATGAAACCACATATCCTATTTTGGTTAGCTGTAAAGCCTCACTCAGGTGAATGATGCTCTACATTTTTTTGATGCTGTGAATATTTCTATTATCACAAGAAATTTAGGCTTACCGTAGTGTTTATCAGGTTTACACAAATTTTTATTTTCATGAAATACTACCTTACCTCCAGTTTCTATAACATTAAATTACATCATAGGGTGAGTATCCACTTTTACTCCTTTACTAACCCCCTATGATGGTCTACCCATCATAAAAGTGAGTGAAGCATTAGGTGAAAAGGAAATAATAAAATTACATAATCACTTATAGAATATTGAAAAAAGAAAATCAATTTAAAAATATCCTACAATAATTACTTTAATCAAACCCATTCTACACATGAAATAAAATATAAGAAATAAATAGTAGGAAGAAGAATGATTTCCTGAATCTTTATGATGGTCTTTATCCAGCTTCTCCCAGACACAAGTGTGTTCCCCCAACTTTTTCATCCTTCTGCTAATCTCCTGCCTTGATGTGATATACACCAAATCTCCTATGACGTGATTCATTCTACATATTTCCCTTTTCTGGATACCCCCATTTACTTATTTTTACTCCATAGATCAGGTATCCCCTTCTCTATTAATTTCATGATCTTTTAATATTCCTCTCATTGAATAAGGGATAATTCCATATGACCTAAATTAAATTAGTGATATGTACACATTATTAAATCTTACCAAATCATTCTTTTCATTATTTACTTAATCCATAGGCACCATGGATTTTTTTATATTTCATATAAAATTTTCTCTCATTGATCATTCTTCACATATACGTAGCATTATAATCTTACTCAATTTTCCATATAATGCCCCTTATTTATCAATAGTTTTGATATCTAGGCTTATTTCATATAGATTAGACAAAAAATATTTCATTTCATTTTATATTTTAGGTTCAGAAAAGAGGATTGGAATTATTGTGTGAAAATTTTATGATAGGATTTTAATTTTTTAGAATAGTTTAATGTGTTTAATGATATGATAATGTCATAATTGGGGATATTTCAGTATAGTGTAATAGTAAAGTTGTCAATACTGATATAAGTATATCATATGAGGTGGAACGAGTCACTTCAGTGGTGTGGGGGTGATATATGATTGACGTTTTTTGTTGGGACAATAGGATATTATATGAGAATGTTAATTTCAATGGTAGATAATTTTATTTAATTACCACTCTCATAAACCGTCATTTCATATTGATGGTGGGATATCATCAGCTCCCATATACTTTATGTGCATTGTAACCCAACCCATTATAAATAAAGAATCATGGATTTATGGTGGTATATAAATGTCATAATATTTGAAAATAGAATATAATATTATTGAAATCCATTGTATCTAATGATATATTCGGTTCCCTTGATTCCAGTCTATTGAATCCATCAATATGAATAAATTGCATCTATTGAAAGGTATGTGATACACCTATTTTGTGCAATAATGATATGAGTGATTTTTATTACAAAATAATTCAAATATAATATAATATTTTTCTTATTATCTTTAGGTCTTTATATAGTATTATTGGATCAACATTTAAGTTCCCATGGAATAATGCATGATTTGGAGGTGTTTTAGGGGGAAAAAGAAACCACTTTTAGGTGTTTCATGGGATACTAAACCATTATAAAAGTTTCATAAAGTGTAAAATGCTAAAAAAAAAACTTGATATGAAGGATGGTTAGTAATAATGGTTATAAAACCATGTTTTCATAATAAATATTCTCCAATGAAATTATAAATGTGAATTGTGATTAATAGCATAGTCATAACGCATTGCCTACTAACTATACATACTGCTACCAACCACTAACCACCATTTTACTCTATTTTTTATGGGATTTAAATGAATATTTAATAGGGATACTAAAATTAGGACTAAAATAGGGTTATTATTGGTTCTTATCGTGACCCTAACCTAACGAGATCAATAGAGGAAAGATTTTAAGGTGATCTGGAGAGCTGCTAAAGTGAGTATCATTCCAATCAAAGGAATATTGTTGAATTGCATAAAATTTATTGTTTTTGGTAATTTATTCTTATTTATTTTTCTCAATCACTATATTTATGTTTTATCACATATTTTTTCTTAGGTCGTAGTGAATTTTTTTCAGATGATGTGGTGTTTATTTAATTTTAGTCATTTAATTGTGTTTTCATTTATGAACTGTGTATTGATTATGTTGGAACTAAAAATACATATTTTTATCCCTATAAATCATAATTACATGGATTTTATATTTATTTAAACCAAAAAATTATAAAGGATTAGGGGATACTAAGACTATTATGTTCCTTACCTTTTTCATTTAGGTTGACTAATTCATGAAACCATAGGAAAATCTATAAATGAAGTAAGGGTTGGATTTTTATAGGATTATTTTTTTGAGTAATGCGCCATGGAATCACGAATATCACTGAATATCATAATAATAATTTTTGAAATGAAAAAATTTAAGTGATTAAAATCTCAAAACACCATTGAAATTGTAATTCGCTGTGCATTTCAATCCAACTATTGATCTTTACCATCAATAAGACTAACCTAGTTAAGGTTTTGACGTTTTTTATTACCCACTCACTTTTGGAACATTCTATATAATTGGTAATGTAACAGCCTGAGATTTTATGAAAAATATTTTTTTTAATTTCACTAATGTCTTGTGTTGTACGCTACACCAAAAGGAGCTTGCACAACACACATCATTGACTTTCCTTTCATTACATGCAATCGCGACCTTCCTCAATAGCGTGTACCGAGTTTCACTAAACAACGATATGCTATTAAAATATTATTAAAACATAAGTTATGAATAGTAATAACCACTTTTTGAAATTTTGTAAATCTTATTTTTCAAAATGGAATTCATTTTTGGATTCGGAGTATCGAATTTAGCCTCAGGTGAAATTTTGGTACTTTTCGGATAACTTTCATATTCTGATGAATAGTGAAAATTACTAAATTATAATTAAAAACAACTTTTTTTAATCGAAATAATTAATAGTGATAAATTATTAATTTGAGTGGTTTTAAAGTATATTTAGAATATATTTTTACAATTTTATACAATGTTGGTCATTGGTTGTAATTTCACATTTAAACCAGACATAATCAAGTGTCAATCTTTTGATAGATATTGTTTCTTAAAAACACGCAATTTGTTTTAACAGCGGGATTTAATTATAAAATTAATTAATGCAACTTCTATGTTATGAATTTGGTAAAATATACTTCATTTTTGAATTCGGAATATGAAATATAGCTTAGGATGAAATTTTGGCATTGTTCTTAAAAACATCAATTTTTGATGAATAGTGAAACTACTAAGTGGTAGTTAAAAAACTGAATTTTTCATAGAACTTAATTTTACCGCTTCTGTGAATGGAATTTCAAAAATCCGAGAGACACGGTTGATGTCAGTAAGTAAAATGTGGTTCAATGAGATGAAAATAATTTTTGGTAAATAGTAGCTTTTTACTTTTATTTACCACGGTTAAAAGTAAATAGGGTAACTAAGGGTAAATATGATATTACTATTACCCTAACACATGTCCTAATCCTATTGGACAAGTGTATATCGACCAAAAACAACCTTAAGTGTAAAATATTATCATTTAGGCCCGCTTGGGTTAGATTAGGACATTTATTATTATTTAATTCAAAGAAGAGTTAAAAGAGTTAAAATCAAAGTTTATTTACTAAAACATTTTTAATATAGGGTTATACTTAAGATAAATTCAATTGTAAATATTTATTAGAAAGCTAAAAAGATTTCCTACATGATGGTAATTTATTTGTAATTTTTAGACATCATATAATTTAATTTATTTATGACACAAAGATGATGCAGTAATTATATTATTAATTAAATATTGACATAATTAATATTATAAATACCAAAATAAATGTAATTTAAGACTTTTTATGAATTACATTAATTTTATAGGTTACTATGATATATTAGTGTTGATTTAATCAACTTGGTTAGAACATATAATTCTGTTATGACTTTCACAAAAATCATATATCAAATAGTGTCAAAATTGACCCAAAATAGTTTTTAAATCAAATATTATATTATTAATTGTTATTTTATTCCTAAAAATCTAAGCTTCGGCCAAATGACTTAGATAAGAATATTTAAATTAATAATAAACAATTTGGGGTTCGTTTGGCATGTTATAGTATGTGTATTAACCATATAGTATAAGAAAACAAAAAGACACGGTAAAAGTTAAATTGTTTAACTTAGAGTTAAATCTAATTGATAAGGTTAAAATAATACCCTAAACATGTCTAAATCATATTGGATTATATTATTTCGACCCTTCCCCACTTTATCTTCGAAATAAGACCCTTTGGAACCATTATATACCGATTTTGACTTTAATATAAAATAATATTTTGAGATATTCCTAAGGTGCCCCTCTCCTCCCTTATAAAAGGGCACCTCCTCCCCCTCCTCCTCACACCAATTTGAGCACTAAAGCTCGGCCAAACCCTGCCATTTTCTCCCCTACACTTCCCTAGAATAATCCTAGAGGTTCTGGTCTTCCTCAAAGACCAATTTTAGTGCCCTAAGAGGAGGTCTCAAAGAGGCGCTTCAAAGAAGAGGTAATTTCCGTTACCAATTCTTTCACCTTTATTTCTTCTTCCACTTCTTCTTCTTAGGTTTTTTCATTATGAAGTAATGACATCAGTATCACTAATATACTGATATGTTATTATACGTATGAAACAATCCTAATTCACCATCTATCCATCCTACGGAAAATGAAATCACCGCGCGTGCGTACGTACGGAATACCGTCTCCACGCCGTGGTGTAATCTATTTTCCGTCACCACCTTAATTGGATGGGTATAATGGTGTAATGAGTAACTATATATGACTATTATAAAGTGATATTGATAATGAAATAGTATACATACACTTAAAACACAATTTCACGACCATGGGAACGATATCATCGCTCGTGCGTACGTACGGACTACCGTCTCCACGACGCGATAAGATTCATTCTCAATGATTAACCATTCATGAATGATTATAAAGTATATATAATAAGTACTAATGAAATATATGATATAATAATGATACTGGATTTATGTATATTTATATGTATGTCATCTACTTACTTCCATTCAAGACAATAAGGAAAGGAAAACATCGTTCATGCGTACGTACGGACTACCGTCTCCATGAACGGTGTTTTTCATTTCATTTATCTATCTATTATATATATATATATATATAATATATATGATATATAAATAATATTTTATATTCTGGAAGTAAGTAAATCATGATATAAGTAATAATAATATCAATAACAACAAGTCAAAACACCTACGATAAATGAAACGATTTTACCCAAAACGCTTCTTTAACATGGAATTTACAAAAAAACTGGTAATATAATGTCATAAGTGAACCATATATGATATCATAACAATGAATATGATTCTGTAATAAGTCAATAACATTATTTGAACCATTATACAGGAGCTTCGGACACATACAAAGCAAATCAGACCTAAGGTAAGGGGAATATCACAATCTCATTTTTATCCGAGATTGTTTATTCGTAAGTATTTACTGGGGTGTATTTTATCATCCACATCCATGTTTCATAAATATGTGATATTATTTCCATCCACCTACAATTTTTTAAATCCATTTTTACCCTTCGGTGAGTTTTTATTAATATGTATGAAAGGAATCTTTTGTCGTTTTTCGTACGAGGTACTTTTTGACTTTTCCGACAAAAGTACGAAGAATGTTTTTTTAACTTATACGACATGAATGTATTTCTAGAACATTATTTCCAAGAAGCTTCCTTTACAAGTATTCAAGTTTATTTTTAATCAACTTCTTTTATTTTAAAATTGAATGACATTTTAAGAAAGGAAAAGTGTTTTTGAAGTAGAAAGGATATTTTCCTCAAGAATAGAGTTCAAGTATTTTATCAAAATTATTTTCCATCTAAGATAATAAAAGGGTTATGTTTTTATCCCTATTATTACATAGATTTGATTATGTTGTGATGGAAATATTTTTATGAATTCCTTAATCTTATATGAATTGTTTTATGATGTCATGTTGTTTAAAAATCCCATTTTTATTACGTGGATTACGCTATGATGTATGGTTTATGATTATGTGGCACACATAAGAAAGGATTAATTATAAGATGGGTGGGACCTATATCTCCCTCTAATGCATTGGGTAATGATTTTATATCTCATGAGATAGACATGGCTGGAACGGTAGGTTATACCGGTTCAGTGAAACAGGACTGGAACGAGGGTGACTCGGTTCAGAAAGGGACTTTGTCCACTAAGATAGTCTTGGTAATGAGTCATGACTAACAAGTAATGATTTTCCATGATTATGTGTGCATGCCACAAAGTTTAAAGTTTCATGTTATGATTATGGGGATCTCATTTTCACTTATATGATTTGTTCCATGTTAAGATATTATGATCTCTTTTGCAGGTTATTATTTTCAAAAAGATATGATATGATTTTTATTTCTTTTTTATACCCTTACTGAGCATTTGAGCTCACCATTTTATGTTTTCTTTTCCCCAGAATATAATGAAAGGTTTTAGGTAAAAAAAGGGAAGATCTTTATGGGAGATATTGAAGATCTTTCACCACGATTAGAATATTACGTTCCGAGTTTTCAAAGACACTAAACTATTACGATCCTTGTGTGTGTGTGTTTTTGTTATGTACTAAGTATTCCAAAAAAGTAATGTAATGTCCATGTACGTCAATTTTCGGGTCTCTACAGGTGGTATCAGAGGAAAGGTTTAGTCAAACTTTGGAAACTAGGATGCGAAAACGTTAGTGAGATCCCTAGAGATATTTCTAAGGTATGTCTAGGGATGTCTCTAAGGATAAGTATACATATAGGATATAGTCCTAGAACTACGGTAACGATCTTAGAATTTAACCTAAGATGTTAGATATTGAAGGTACTCCCCCTTTATTATGTTGTTTTCCCTAGCATGATTTTTGCCTCTCACACTATTCTTTTTGGGTTTTAGACGATGGCTGGAACCCGTAGGAACCGTGTTGATCAATGCAATGGACAATGCAATTATTGTCCTCCTGAACAAACAAATGTTATGGGAGATGGAGTGAAAAATCTTATTGCTATCCTTACACAAGCTATGAATCATTCTGGACTTTCAAATGAGAAGATAAGGGAACAATATTCTATTGAGTCCTTCATGAGGCAACGTCCACCTTCTTTAAGTGGGACTTCCGATCCACTTGTTGCTGAACAATGGATCAATACCACTAAAAAGATATTTTCAGTTCTTCAATGTTCTGAACATGATAAAGACATCTTAACAGTATATCGTTTGGAATGTGAAGCTAATCAATGGTGGAATCTTATCAAGAATACGAGGCCAAGAGATGAAATTGAGTCCATGGAATGGGACGAATTCAAGAACTTGTTCTTCAGTAAGTACTTCCCTCGAAAAGGAGTTTCTTGAGCTGAAGCAGAAGGATGATGAATCTGTTGGTATATACGAAGAAAATTTTACAAGACTTGCAAGGTATGCATCTGGCATTATCATCCAACCTGAAAGTAAAATTGATCAATTTTTCAGTGGCTTAAAACCAAGTCTTCGAAGGGCATTAGCTATAAGAGACTTCAGTAGCTATGAAGAAATTGTGCGTTGTGCTATCAAGGTAGAAATGGAAGTTGGTGTTACATATCCATCTTATGGTTTTGACAAGAAACAAAAGATGGAGTTCAAGGAGAAATCTCAGAATAATGGTGAAAAGAAGATGAATGTTTTCTTATGCACAAAGTGTGGAAAGAAGCATAGTGGAGATTGTCTTAAAGGGACTAGAAAATTTTATAAGTGTGGAAAAGAAGGTCATCGAGCAGCTGAGTGTCGAAGTAATGGAAAAAGGGATTCTAATGATGTTAATAAAGCAAACACTACAGAGAACGCACAACCAACACTTCAATGCTTCAAGTGCAAGGAAATGGGGCATTATGCTAATAAATTCCCTAATCCAAGGGTTAGTGATGATCGACATGAGCAACCGCTTAAGGCAAAGGACAAAGGGAAGTCACATGCGATCACAATTGGCAATGTTGAATATGAAAACGATGTGGTGGAATGATTAAGTGTTTATGTAATGGGATTCCAAAATAATGTTGTATCATGGAATATTGGAATATTTATGTATTGGTCTAATGTGGTATTCAAAGTGATTGAGATATTATGCGCATAATGAAGGGAAAATGAGAAAATGAAATCTTTAATAGTATTCATGAGCTCATGATTGATATAAGGACTAAGTGATATCATGGTTTGAGTATATAGAATTTTGAGGATTTTGGTATGTGGAAAGTGTTAAATTTTATCTACATTCATGTTTTCACTAAGGTATTCAAGAGAATACGTGATTAAGGACTTTGAATGTTTGGAATGTGACCAACAAAACATATCTTATGATATATGGGGATCGACGATGGTATGAAATCTCTGGTAATCGTTTTCACTATGTTATGAAAGTGGATTGCAGTATTATGGATAAGCCTAAAGATTGAAATGGATTATGTTGGACATAAGTGGGTATTGTTTAAGGATAGAAGTTTTTTTTCGATATTATTGATGGGATGTTATAGTAATGTAGTTTTAGAAAAAGGACAACATGCAGGACGAGCGACAGCCCATCGCTTCAGACAAGGCTGTGGGAATCGAACCCACAACCGATGTGCGACTGGCCTTTATCGCCTACCACTGACCTACATGAGGTCCCTGTTTAGTAGAAACTAGTTTTATTTTATTAAGCAATATGATATATGATGTATAAGTCCATTTTAGGAACCATATTTGATTAATCCCACTATAGATCGACTTATGTATATAAATTTTGCTAACCTTTTGAGACAGATGGAATGACCCGTCATTCTATCACATGATCTGTTAACACTTCACGAATAACAAATTCAACTTCATTTATTTAAGAGAAGGAGTGGAAATTGTTAATGGCATGAACAATAGTGAGGTTGTACCAACATAAAGTAAGTATTTATTCTAATTCAAATTCTTTAACTTTAGGGAAACAATATTGAAAACCAAAAATGTTGTCCTAGTGATCTTATATCTAATGAATCAGATGGTACCTTAGATCGTCACAAATTTATGGCTTTTTGATTACTGGCTTTTCCATAGCCATGTTCTCTACCACTCTCCATCAGAACATGATGGTTAGATTTCTCTTCCATATCCATATTTTCACCTATGTGGAAACCCAATGATTAGTTTATTTGGGTAACCGTTACGTTTCATACTTTTGTTTTTAATGATTGGTTTTGATATTCCTTTTTACAATGTGGGTTTCTATTAAATAAACTTTCGAATAGTAAACCATTTATAACCCCGACGAATTTCGAGGGCGAAATTCATTTTAAGGGGGGTAGAATGTAACAGCCCGAGATTTTATGAAAAATCTTTTTTTTTAATTTCACTAATGTCTTGTGTTGTACACTACACCAAAAGGAGCTTGCACAACACACATCCTTGACTTGCCTTGCATTACACGCAATCGCGACCTTCCTCGATAGCGTGTACCGAGTTTCACTAAACAACGATATGCTATTAAAATATTATTAAAACTAGCAGTTATGAATAGTAATAACCACTTTTTTAAATTTTGTAAATCTTATTTTTAAAAATGGAATTCATTTTTGGATTCGGAGTATCGAATTTAGCCTAAGGTGAAATTTTGGTACTTTTCGGATAACTTTCATATTCTGATGAATAGTGAAAATTACTAAATTATAATTAAAAACAACTTTTTTTAATCGAAATAATTAATAGTGATAAATTATTAATTTGAGTGGTTTTAAAGTATATTTAGAATATATTTTTACAATTTAATACAATGTTGGTCATTGGTTGTAATTTCACATTTAAACCAGACATAATCAAATGTCAATCTTTTGATAAATATTGTTTCTTAAAAACACGCAATTTGTTTTAACAGCGGGATTTAATTATAAAATTAATTAATGCAACTTCTATGTTATGAATTTGGTAAAATAGAATTCATTTTTGAATTCGGAATATGAAATATAGCTTAGGATGAAATTTTGGCATTGTTTTGAAAAACATCAATTTTTGATGAATAGTGAAACTACTAAGTGGTAGTTAAAAAACTAAATTTTTCATAGAACTTAATTTTACCGCTTCTGTGAATGGAATTTCAAAAATCCGAGAGACACGGTTGATGTTAGTAAGTAAAATGTTGTTCAATGAGATGAAGATAATTTTTGGTGAATAGTAGCTTTTTACTTTTATTTACCACGGTTAAAAGTAAATAGGGTAACTAAGGGTAAATATGATATTACTATTACCCTAACACATGTCCTAATCCTATTGGACAAGTGTATCTCGACCAAAAACAACCTTAAGTGTAAAATATTATCATTTATTCCCACTTGGGTTAGATTAAGACTTTTATTATTATTTAATTCAAAGAAGAGTTAAAAGAGTTAAAATCAAAGTTTATTTACTAAAACATTTTTAATATACGGTTATACATAAGATAAATTCAATTGTAAATATTTATTAGAAATCTAAAAAGATTTACTAAATTATGGTAATTTATTTGTAATTTTTAGACATCATATAATTTAATTTATTTATGACACAAAGATGATGCAGTAATTATCTTATTAATGAAATATTGACATAATTAATATTATAAATACCAAAATAAATGTAATTTAAGACTTTTTATGAATTACACTAATTTTATAGGTTACTATGATATATTAGTGTTTATTTAATCAACTTGGATCGAACATATAATTCTGTTATGACTTTCACAAAAATCATATATCAAATAGTGTCAAAATTGACACAAAATAGTTTTTAAATCAAATATTATATTATTAATTGTTATTTTATTCCTAAAAATCTAAGGTTCTGCCAAATGACTTAGATAAGGATATTTAAATTAATAGTAAACAATTTGGGGTTCGTTTGGCATGTTATAGTAAGTGTATTAACCATATAGTATAAGAAAACAAAAAGACACGGTAAAAGTTAAATTATTTAACTTAGAGTTAAATCTAATTGATAAGGTTAAAATAATACCCTAAACTTTTCTAAATCCTATTGGATGATAGGATGTAGACCCTTCCCCACTTTAGTTTCGAAATAAGACCCTTTGGAACCATTATAAACCGATTTTGACTTTAATATAAAATAATATTTTGCGATATTCCTAAGGTGCCCCTCTCCTCCCTTATAAAAGGGCACCTCCTCCCCCTCCTCCTCACACCAATTTGAGCACTCAAGCTCGGCCAAACCCTGCCATTTTCTCCTCTCCACTTCCCTAGAATAATCCTAGAGGTTCTGGTCTTCCTCAAAGACCAATTTTAGTTCCCTAAGAGGAGGTCTCAAAGAGGCGCTTCAAAGAAGAGGTAATTTCCGTTACCAATTCTTTCACCTTTATTTCTTCTTCCACTTCTTCTTCTTAGGTTGTTTCATTATGAAGTAATAAAATCAGTATCACTAATATACTGACATGTTATTATAAGTATGAAACAATCCTAATTCACTATCTATCCATCCTACGGAAAACGAAATCACAGCATGTGCGTACGTACGGAATACTGTCTCCACGCCGTGGTGTAATCTATTTTCCGTCACCACCTTAATTGGAAGGGTATAATGGTTTAATGAGTAACTATATATGATTATTATAAAGTGATATTGATAATGAAATAGTATACATACACTTCAACACAATTCCACGACCATGGGAACGATATCATCGCTCGTGCGTACGTACGGACTACCGTCTCCACGACGCGATAAGATTCATTCTCAATGATTAACCATTCATTAATGATTATAAAGTATATATAATAAGTACTAATGAAATATATAACATAATAATTATACTCTATTTATGTATATTTATATGTATGTCATCTACTTACTTCCATTCAAGACAATAAGGAAAGGAAAACAGCGTTCATGCGTACGTACGGACTACCGTCTCCATGAACGGTGTTTTTCATTTCATTTATCTATCTATTATATATATATATATATATATATAATATATGATATATAAATCATATTTTATATTCTGGATGTAAGTAAATCATGATATAATTAATAATAATATCAAGAACAACAAGCTAAAACACCTACGATAAATGAAACGATTTTACCCAAAACGCTTCATTAAAATGGAATTTACAGAAGAACGGGTAATATAATGTCATAAGTGAACCATATATGATATCATAACAATGAATATGATTCTGTAATAAGTAAATAACATTATTTAAACCATTATACAGGAGCTTCGGACACATACAATGCAAATCTGACCTAAGGTAAGGGGAATATCCCAATCTCATTTTTATCCGAGATTGTTTATTCGTAAGTATTTACTGGGGTGTATTTTATCATCCAAATTCATGTTTCATAAATATGTGATATTATTTCCATCCACCTACAATTTTTTAAATCCATTTTTACCCTGCGGTGAGTTTTTAGTAATATGTATGAAAGGAATCTTTTGTCGTTTTTCGTACGAGGTACTTTTTGACTTTTCCGACAAAAGTACGAAGAATGTTTTTATAACTTATACGACATGAATGGATTTCTAGAACATTATTTCCAAGAAGCTTCCATTACAAGTATTCAAGATTATTTTTAATCAACTTATTTTAGTTTAAAATTGTATGACATGTTAAGAAAGAAAAAGTGTTTTTGAAGTAGAAAGGATATTTTCCTCAAGAATAGAGTTCAAGTATTTTATCAAAATTATTTTCCATCTAAGATAATAAAAGGGTTATGTTTTTATCCCTATTATTACATGGATTTGATTATTTTGTGATGGAAATTGTTTTATGAATTCCATAATCTTATATGAATTGTTTTATGATGTCATGTTGTTTAAGAATCCCATTTTTATTACGTGGATTACGCTATGATGTATGGTTTATCATTATGTGGCACACATAAGAAAGGATTCATTATAAGATGGGTGGGACCTATATATCCCTCCAATGCATTGGGTAAATATTTTATATCTCATGAAATAGACATGGCTGGAACGGTAGGTTATACCGGTTCAGTGAAACAGGACTGGAACGAGGGTGACTCGGTTCAGAAAGGGACTTTGTCCACTAAGATAGTCTTGGCAATGAGTCATGACTAACAAGAAATAATTTTCCATGATTATGTGTGCATGCCACAAAGTTTCAAGTTTCATGTTATGATTATGGGGATCTCATTTTCACTTCTATGATTTGTTCCATGTTAAGATATTATGATCTCTTTTGCAGGTTATGATTTTCAAAAAGATATGATATGATTTTTATTTCTTTTTTATACCCTTACTGAGCATTTGAGCTCACCCTTTTATGTTTTCTTTTCCCCAGGATATAAAAAAGGTTTTAGGTAAAAAAATGGGAGATCTTTATGGGAGATATTGAAGATCTTTCACCACGATTAGAAGATTACGTTCCGAGTTTCCAAAGACTCTAAACTATTACGATCCTTGTGTGTGTGTGTTTTTGTTATGTACTAAGTATTCCGCAAAAGTAATGTAATGTCCATGTACGTCAATCTTCGGGTCTCTACAGGTAAAATAAATATCCACAAGTAATATCTTTTTTCTTGATGGATATGTGAATTAAAATTTTAAAAATAGTGTAATTTTTTAGACCACACCAATGTCTATCCTTATGTGTAACATAACACATTGAGATACACTATGCCATGGTGGTTGTGAATGGGATTATAATATTGTATGATAATTCTTATATTTTTCTTTATCTTTCACTAAAACTATCATTATTTTATAAATCATCATATGGAAATTATTAGATGATTTTTAACATCCACAAGTGATCATTTTAACATTAAAAGATCATTATTTAACTATGTTTCATAATTGTTATAACATTTAATCATTTTTCTGAAATTATCCATCAATATGGAACAACATTTTATATCCACGTTGGATCTTTAGATCTCAATATAAACATATTTTATTGTTGAACATGTGTTTATGATTATATTTTGTTAAGATACAGTGATAAAATCCTCAAACTAAGACAAAATTTATCGTTCATTTCTCTCTATCCTTTAACCCAAGGTTTATAAAAAACGTTTATTTGAGGGAGATAATTTCTAGTTGGTAGAATATTTATAAAATTTGAAGATACCTTATTTAATGTAGTCCTTTAGTTACTTAAATGTAATATTCTAAAAGCCTGTGTAGACTAGATTCAACATGCTTGTATCAATATGAAGTTGTATTTCATTTTATTTGTTTTATTATTCAATTCCAATTAATATATGCCTTATTTAGTCATTACTCAATATCATGTTGTTCCAAAATTAAGTGTCCTGATTCCCCAACATCCATCAACACCAACTATAAAAAATATCCATTTTTTATTATATTACAATTTTGGATAGTTTTTGTACCTTGAAGTTTTTGTCTTTTCCTTTTGGGAGAATCATGTTCGGAGTTGTTTTGTTGTTCATTTAAGTATAAACCCAATTTTTTTGGGGTTCATATGATGATTTTTATCTACCCACATATTTCTAGATTTTTGATATTAACCAATATTAGATGGTGATAATATATTTTTAGAAACAGAATTAACTGGGATAGGTTTTACCTTCTACCATGAACTAGTTTGAGGTTGATCAGGAGATGATATTAGGTTCCTCTTACCAAAAAATACTACTATATTTAGATTAATAAGTATTAGTACATGTTTTTATAGAAAAATAAATTCTTGGTGGTTTACACTCATTATATGTTTTGCTGGAAAAGTTCTTCTTTTCAAAAACATTGGAAGTTCCAGCATGTTTCCCAATAAAATTTCTCAAATCTACATCCATTCTAATAAAGTTTATATCACGGAAAAAATTCTCATTTTCAAACAATGTCATTATTCATTTTCATTGAATTTTCAATAAATTAATATGATATTTTTGTTTTTTAGTACCTTTAATTAGAGAGTTTTCATGGTATATGAATCTTATAGTTTTAACATCCAATTATTATTCCTTGACACTGATCGTAGATTTATGTGATTATTATAGAGAATGTATCTTTATAATATATTGTTAATGTACCTTCAACTTTTCTTAAACTAAAATATCAAGATCCTTGACCTAATATGTTTTTTCATCAGGTTGAGCATCTCTAAAATCCCTGGAAATATTTAACAGTGTTTTAAGTGTATTGATTACTTCACAAAAAACATGTCTACTCATACCACTCTCAGAAGCATGCAAATATAATTATTCTCAAAATACTGAAATTATTTTATTTTAAAGGGTAGAATATTATTCATTTTCATCAATGAGTTCGTTGATAACATTTCACCTTTTTAATTACTTACCATGTGCATCCTTCTGTATGTTAATTTCCATTGAATGATATGATATTTTATCAATAATATCATTGAATGAATGAAATTATATATGAAATAATTTTTTTAGTATCCTTATTCATATATATTTCTATTTCACAGTAGATTACTATAATGATTTTTATAGATTCAACATCCTCTTACTCTCAATACCTTGATCTATTTTCTTTAAATAGGTCATTGTCAACAATTTCAATAGGACAACATTCGAACTTTTATTCCTTTAGTGATACATTCCATAAAAAACTTGATTCCATATTCTTACTATTTTACCAATTCTTTCCATATAATTAAATGTTTTTTCAATTGGAGTAGAGACTATGATTTCCACCTACGTTACCATAGAATTAACTATAAATATTCACTTCATATAATCCTTGTAAAAACAAATGGGGGTAAAAATTTTGATCCAATAACAGGAAGAAATATGATTTTATACAACATGTATATACCGTATGGATCATCCATTGACACTAACAGGGGTGTATGTGGGGGTGGGGGTGGAGGTGAATTAGTGTACTAGACATTTATTATTCTTTTTATTCTTTTTTATTATTCTTTTATTGTAACAACCCAAGATTTTAAAAAATAATTTCATTCCAAATTATATAAAAAATTTAATATATTTTTTCACACTCAATAAATATTTTATCTTGCATCACAATAAACCCCATATTTATATTTAGTTTCATGAAACATTGATTTCCTTTGATGGATTCTGTTTCACCCAATTCTACGTCTTACCAGACAAAAATATACTATTAATATTTTTATGTCATTTATCACCTAGCCATTTGAATGATGAGAATGAATGAGATTAAATAAATCATGGAATTATCGTTTAAAGATTATTATAAAATGAATTAATTGGTTATGAACAAATTATAAATGAAAATAAAGTCTACTTGAATATAATGGATGTGTATTTATGAAAAAATATTTTTATGACCAGAATGAAATTTTATCTTAATAAATTACATTACTCACTATTATTTAAATATATTAATAAAATTTATATTTTTTGTATTTAATAAAATGTTTTTTTAAAGTTGTCCAATATTTTTGATTGGATTAATATAAGAATAAATCCAATTTTTAATTTAAAAAGCTATATATTTTAAAAAGTTAGTTTTACATCTTTTTATTGGAAGACGTGTTTGAAAACTAAATTTTGAATGTTTTATAATTTATATTGGAAAAAATTATCCTCATTTTTTAAATAGTGATATGAAAATTTACTATTGGTATATTTTTCATATTTTTTTCGAACATTCATAATTTGCTGAATAGTAATTAATAAATAATTTTAATTGAAAATTATTTTTTCATATAAATAATTTATGATGTTGAATTATATTTTTAGTTAGGTTCAAATTATTTTTATATTAATTTTATATCATTTAACAAAACATATTACATTTTAATAAATTTATATTTATTTTAGATATAAAAACATCACTATATTTTGATTATTTTCAGTTTAAAAAACCTCTTTTTCGTATCATCTACGAGATTTATTTGAAATAAATTTAGGTCACTTATATGATATGAATTTAAAAAAATGGAATTCATATTTTTAATAATAATAATTTATAATTTAGTATATGCTAAACATAAATTTTTACCAAAATAATAGTGAAGGAAATTAAAATTAATTATAACAATTTAAGTAAAAGTGTTTTTACATAGTGGATAACCCTTGATCTTAAATATAAAATGACCTAGATACATGTCCAAAAGACATAAAATATCCATTATTCGACCATATCTCAATTTATATAATTTTTTTCTTTATTGGAGGGACATGATGTAAGGGAGACATTCAAATAGTGTTAACCTTTTTGTATTTACAAGAATACGACTCCTCCTCCACTATAAAAAGGCAGTCACTATCCTAACTTATTCACACCATTGAATCTTTTTGACTAATAAAAACTAACAAAATAAGTCCTAACATCCCTCCACTCATTCTATAATCATCACCTTTAAAAGAAATCAAACCAATGAATTCATTTTGTGCAAACTAGAATGAGTAACCCAAAGAAGAGGCACCCATCTTCAATGATCAATTTTGATTTATTTATTTATACACCCATTAAATTATTATTATTACATTATTATATAATGCTCAAAACAAAATAAAAATAATGTGATGTTATTTTATGGATTATACCTACACATAAACAATCTTCCATCAAATTGGTAACAAAATCACCATTCGGGTGTACGGTGTAATACCGCATCACAAAATGATGTCATTCATTATTTCTGTACCACCTCTCAAGGTTGGGAGTCAGAATAAAAATAATTTTTTATATAATATATATTATATATATAATTCCTTCATACTTATTTAATCTTTATATAATACATACCTTCTTGACTTATATATTTTGGTAATAGGATATAATCATTTGTGGATGTGTTGACTGCTCCCTCCTCAATGTGATGTGATATGTGCACACATTACATGGAATGTATTAAAGATAATTTTAAAAACATATTATATAAATAAAATATTTATGATATTAATGACATAATTATCCATTAGTAAATATAAAATTTCAATTTCTTCTTTCTATTTAACACATAGAAAAGTGATAACATCATTCATGGATGTGTGGACTACTACCTCCTCAAAGTGATGTGATTCATCCTTTTTCATTAACACACAAAAATGATGATATATATAAGTATATATAATAAAATAATATGGTTTTTTTGATATAATGGTCATTAAGGAATGATAAATTTGATTTAATTTCTTTTTTTAACAGTCATTGGAAAATGGGATCTTTACTCATTCATACATACAACCTACTATATCCATGATCATACCATTGATTCATTTTCCATAATCATTTATAATATTTGAATTTAAAAGTATAATTGATTTAATAATGTGATAAGTATTTCATGGTTATTATTCTGTATATGTTTAGTTAATTACCTCATTGGCCTTAGTTGACCTATCAATATCATTTTTGGCACATATACTGAAAATGGTCAAAACACCCGACTTAAAAATTATTGATTATGTAATTGTATATAACTTGTGTATATATGAAATAAAATTAATAATAAAAATGTAAAATGTTTATAAATAATTAAATCATCAAAATATCTTTATTAATCACGAATATAGAGGAAAATCATGATAAATTAGACTAATGGTAAGACATTTCGTAACTCAATTTTCATTAAATGGGTTAATCTTTCATTTAATTGAATATACCATGTCAATAATATGTAAAAAAATGTACTATGAATGTTTCGTAATGTATTTACACCTTTATTTTTTGGATTTACATTTTTCACACATAATTATTTAATTTATTTATTCTCACATCAATAATATGATATTTATAATTGATATTAACCCAATTTATATTCATTGTATTAAACTTCTATTTCATTTATTATGTTGCATCACAAATATGTGTGAAAATTATCTTGTACATTTTTATACTATATTTATTTTTTAACTTTATAGATTTTCATTTTTCACACATAATTATTTCATTGATTTATTCTCACTATAATGACATAATTTTTTAAGGGATTTCTTAACTGTATTTTCATTCATTGTGACAAACTTATATGTCATTGGTTACGTTATTAAACTGATATAAATGAAATTACATATGATTGTATAATAATGTATTTTAAATTTAATTTTTTGTTTTAAAAATTTCAAGAAATATTTAATTCATTGATTTATTCTCACTCCAATGATACGATCTTCGCAATGGAGTTTAATATCACTTTTTTACATCTACGAGATAAATGTCATATTCACTGCTTATTTTTTTGTGGTGTAACAACTAGAAAATTAGATATAATATTTCATGAATTCATTTAAATCCATGGTATTTAAATTTCTTACCTTATGATTATTACTTGTGGGATTTCTTATTCAGATGTTAGCATAGTTGTAAGTGGTTTCATCTCAATTTACATCCTGTTGAGTCATATTTATTATTATGCACCTAGTTGATTTTATATGGTGTATATACAAATATTTTAAATGTTATGTAATGAATTTAATTTATTTAATTATTTTCAAATTTTCAAATTATATTATTATTTCTTGGATCTCATGATTCAAGAGTTACTCATGTAGTAAGGGGAATTATAATATCACTTTTTTTTCTAGAAGACTTTTCCATATTCAACAGTTATTTTTGTCATATTGTGTACATACATAATATGAATGAATTTTATGAATATTTTTATAAAATTTATGGGGATTTAGTTATCTATTTTTGTATCTATTCTTCACGGGGTTTATTGTATCAATGTTACCAAAGTGGAAATGGTTTATTATTCACAATTTTCTTTATTTGATACAATTGTTATCTATAAACCTATCTTCTTCTTTGACGTTCATATACTACTCATTTTAAATTATATAACATGAATCTCTTTATTCTCAGGACATTATATGTTTCAATTAATTTTATTACTTTATTGGGATTTTGAATCTAATGTTTCACATAGGTATGGGACAATTTAGAAGGTTAAAATATGATTTTCTTGATATTGATTTTAATGAATCATTTTTGGAATTTACATTCATCAACACCAAAACCCCATTTATTTTATTATCCTCCACTATGGATATTTAATTTTGATACCATCCAATTTATTTATCTAGATGTATAATGTCTCTTTCAACGATATTGTCAAGAAAATAGTTAATTTTCCAATGGTTGATTATGTCTTAAAGAGATTGTTTCTAAACCCATTCTTTTCCATTGGTTAATAATGTTTCAATGATATTATTATGGAAGACATTTAATTAACATTTTTAAATAATGATTCAATGATATTGTTATGAAACCCATTTTTTAGGGGTTAATCTCGTTTCAAATAGTTTCTTTAGAACTCGTTTCACTTCCACGGGATAACCATTATTCAAAGAAACTATTATAAAAACCATTTATCTTCCATGATTCAATTATGTTTAAAATATATTTATAAGAAAAAAATTTAATTTCTATGGTTTGATCAGATTACAAATAGTATAATGCCTATTTCTATGATTTTATGATGACATGTAAGTTTTCATGTGTTATTTTTTTGTAATGATTCTTAAAAATTAGATGGGCAGTTATGTGATAATCTAATAACAACTGGTTCCATGATATAAATGGTTCCATGATAATAAAATCATGGGTGGTTATGTGATAAAGCAATGATGTGTGGTTATGTGATAAACTAATGATGGGTGAGACTGTCATATCCATCCAACAAATGGGGTTTATAAGTTAACCATATGGTTATAATATTTGTACGAGTTAATGTAAGGATGAAGTGAAAATTATGTCCCAAGTACATAAATGTTTTATTTATACATTTATGGGATTATATTGATTATAATTATCGAGATTGATATTAGATGGTTTTTTATTATAGATTCTAATGACTATTTACTTTTATATTATTTTATATTTGATGATACATGTATTGATGGGTTTGAGTACTTTTATGAATCTATCATGCAATTTGGTTATATAATAAATACCTTATGAATTTATATGCTCATTGATGACATTAAATTGTTAATTATTATGTTAACCCTTATTATGTGTCACGACCCGTCCTTGGGGCCCATGCCGTGACTACCCCAAACCCACCTTCTGTAGGCCAGGGGCTGGCAACTTGCAACAAGAGGTAATTCCCTGTAAAAAGGGAAGGCATTGACTTTGTAAAGTAAACAAACACCATAGAGAAGGGAAGCAGGAGTAAACAATAAGTAAAAACTAAGTATAAGAGTAAGTGAAGAAAAGTAAGTGGGCCAGTATACAAACCCAAACCAGAAGTAATGTACAACTGGAAAGGGAAAACAACAACTAAAAAGTAAAGCCACAGCGTCGAGCCGTCCACTGGAAGTCCCACCTAATGGGTGAGTACAGATAGCCCCCACAGCTCCTCGGTCCAGCCGTCCACTCTGAGTACGTCCCGCCCAGTGGTCCACCTTCAGGTACCGTCCTGCTCCGCAAGCCTCAACCATGATCAGTGTAGTCCATCGTCTGCAACCGACACAGCATAGTGCGGGAATAGCCCGTGCAGGATTGAGTATAAGATACTCAGTAGGGACCCCGAGACCCCCTAAGGTCTCCTAGAATCCACAAAGGATAATCCACAAAGGAAAGATACAATCACGAAGTAACATCATACACTACTTTGGTATATGCCCATACATATACCTAAGTCATCAATTCCAGTTCGCTCCAACTCCGAGCCCATGTACAACCCAGTCCACACAGGAAAACGTAACCCGTTCCACATAGGAAAACACAACCCAATCCACACAGGAAAGCATAACGTAATCCACACAGGATATCAAGTCAAGATTCAGCTCACACAAGTATACTTATTCTTATGACGATAAAGATGATCAGATATATCCACTAATTCATCTATGTCGTCAGAACCACAAAGGATCGATATGTACTAACCTCCACAATGACCCACAAAGGATCTGACCCACAAATGATCGATAGGTATCTAACACCCGCAATGACCCACAAAGGATCTGACCCACATAGGATCGATAGGTAACTAACCACCGCAAAGACCCACACAGGATCAGACCCACACAGGATCGGTAGGCGCCGGCCCACACAGGACCGCTGAGCGCTGACCCACACAGGATCAGACCCACACAGGATCGGTAGCACTGATCCATGTAGGATTGCTGAGTGTTGTAGTCGTCGCCGTCGAATCCACTGAGGATCTCTGTACAGTTGTGGTCGTCGTCGCAGTCGCACCCAGCTCTAGGGTTCTCGCACACAGCAAGCTCGTTCAGGATGGTCCACTCCATGAGCCGAGAGGCTGATACATCAACTGACACATAGTCCAGATTTGATGTATCCAAAAGTTCTGTATCGTCAACAGGAACTCAATGCCACAGACGTCGTGTCAATCGGACGCCCGGTCTGAGAGTTATTGGCCTTTTCATCCCAGGGGCCCAGTTGGTTTTTAATTCAAAACCAACCCGACCGTACTCCACCTGCGTCCAAACCTTGGGCGGAGTAAGCCAAAAGATCCGTCTCACTTAGAGGAATCTATCAAAGTCGACGGCACGTCAATCAGACGTCCGGAGATCAAGTTATAAGCATTTCCGCACCGAGGGCCTGGTTGGTTTTGTGTAAGAACCAACCCGGCAGAACCCAAAGTTTTCCGAATCCTTGAGTGCGATATAACAAAACGACCGCATCGATCCAAGGATCGCATCACAACTGATGGTGCGTCGATCGGTGGTCCGTAGCTCATGTTATGGGAAACAGACCAAAAGAGGTTCAGTAATAGGGGGTTCGGGCCCGGTCCGACCCGGCCCGATACCCCCAGGGTCGGTCCGTACCGGATCGACCCGAACAGAGTCTGGGTCTGGCCCGCTTGGGCGCGGCGCGGCCCCGCCTGGGCGGCTTGGCCCGGTCCGGCAGCTTGGCCCGGCGCGCTGGCGCTGGCCAGGTGGCCTGGCGGCCGGCTCGGCTTTTGCGGCCGAGCGATGCGGGCGGGGGGCGCATTTCCCGCACGTGGAGAAACCGCGACCCCTTTATGGGGCCGCACATCTAGCCGGCCGGGGGTTACGACCCCCGGCGCTTTCCTCAAACCGGCCGGCCCGCACCGGCCAGCCGGCTGCAGCCGCCATGTGATCGGCAAGGGCCGGTCCCCATGATCCGACTCAGGCGGCCCAGTATCGGCTGCCGGTTCCCCTGCATCGCCGCGGCCAGAAACCGGCTGCGACCTTGGTTCGTCCGGTGTGGCACGACGGTTCCACGGCCCCACGCCGGCCGCGGTGCTTCTGAGGTCCTCCGTCGCGGCGCGACGACGCCGCATCCTTTGTTCATTTTCTACGGCGCGACGCGACAGCGCCGCGGATTTATTGCTTCCAACGGCGTGGTACGACAGCGCCACGGATTTATTGCTTCCAACGACGTGGTGTGACGACGCCGCACTTCTCCACTATCCCTTTTTACCATGTCTGGGTGGTGCTTTGGTACCGCGTTGCCTTTCTCGACGCATCAAAAATCAACAACAAAAAAAAAGGGGAGGAGTGTTGGTCATGTCCGTGCGGTCGGACCTCCTCTCGTTATCATGATAACTGGTTCTTCAAGGAAGAGAAGATAACGACATAAGAAAACACAAAAGAGAAATGCATAAAACCCATACCTCAACGTTGTCGTCGAACAAGAGTTCGTCGCTGAATTAACCGTCGCGGAAGAAGAGGGTCGTCGCGAAAGAAGAGGATCGCTGCAAAAGGAACGTTGCTGGCATTAGGTGATCTCCGAGGAAGGCATCTCTAGCCGACGGAGGTTGGCATTCTTCATTGGTGGTAGAGAATTCTTCGCATTCTTCGTTGGCGGTAGAGCGTTCTTCGCGTTCTTCATCAAAGAACGAAGAATCCTCTCTTTTTTTTCTCCCAAAGCTTCAACACAACACATCCCAACCAATGAAATAAAATATGTTCAACACTTATTTTATTATCGACCTATGCTTTTGAAATTGAAAAGATCAGAAACAAACAATATTTCAAAGAATTAATTGTAACGATTTAACCGCTCAATTTAATGAGACGTTTCTTAACAAGTAAAACGTAAGGTTTGACTTTCATTAAAAAGGGGGGATGCAGGTGCGTTACTTAGGAGGGAAGAAGCGTTGGGGCTCATGCGGGCCCCACCTCAAAATATCCTACCATGTGGGTATGATATTGTGGGTTCCACCTTATCCGCTTAACTTAGCTTAAGTGGATTTATGTGAAATAATATAAAGTGTCGCACCACTTTTATTTTTTTTCTTAACATAACCCCAAAAATTAAAAACTACACCTGAGAAAATGCATCTCCGGAAAAGGAGTTTCTAAGCAAATAACGGCACTGCGATTCCACCGGTGCCCTCGGAATTCGATTCTGAGCACCGGTTCAAAAGTTTGAAAACCTCGCTCGTTCGTTCACTAAATGTACCCGAGCTAAACTTCAGAAAATGATTCCAGGCACACCGGGCCTCGGAATCAGGTGACTTCAGAAATTGCGTTCTTGTAGAAATCCAAAGATAACTAAGAAAAAAATTTCTTTTAAATTTAAGGGTCTTTACATCCCTCCCACCTCAGGGATTTACGTCCCCGTATAGATAAATCATAAACTAGGGAAACAAAAGTGGGTACTGAGCATGCATCTGAGCCTCCCACTCCCAAGTGCTCTTCTAGAGGTTCCTGTGCTGCCATCTGATGCGCACTAGAGGAATTGTCCTTCCAAGTAGTACCCACTCCTATCGACCCACGATCTCCACCGGGACCTCCGTAAAATTCACCCCATCATCAACGTCCAGCTCCCCATGGTCAATGATATGCGTTGGGTCGTGCACGTATCTCCTCAGCTGAGATATGTGAACGACGTCGTGCACCCGGTGCAACTGAGGTGGTAGATCCAGGTGATAAGCCACCTCGCCAATCCTGCTCAGGACCTGGAATGGTCCTATGAAGCGTGGAGACAACTTTCCTTCTCGTCCAAATCTCCGTAAACCACGTCGAGGTGAGACACGCAAGAAGATGTTGTCGCCATCCTCGAACTCTAGTGGCCTTCACCTCCTGTCAGCATAAGACTTCTGCCGGCTCTGAGCTATCCTCATCTGCTCCTGGAAGACCTGGACCTTCTATATTTTGGCCTGGACCATCTCTGGTCCCACAATTGCTGACTCCTCAGGGTCTTTCCAGTACAAAGGAGATCTTCAAGGTCGACCGTACAACGCCTCGTATAGTGCCATCCCGATGGAGGAGTGGTAGCTGCTGTTGTACGCAAACTCCACCAAGGGTAGGTGGTCCTCCCAACTATGACCAAAGTCGATGACACATGCGTGGAGAGTGTCCTCGAGAGTCTGTATGGTTCTCTCCATCTGACCATCTTTCTTAGGGTGAAAGGTGGTGCTAAGATGTAGCTGCGTCCCGAACGCCTCCTGCAACCCCGTCCAAAGCCGGGAAGTAAAGCCAGCATCTCGATCGGAGACGATAGATGATGGCACACCGTGAAGCCGTACAATATCCAGAACATAGAGACTTCCCAAGCTCTCCACTGAGCCCTGCTCTCTGATGGGTAAGAAGTGAGCCGACATGGTGATTTGGTCGACAATCACCCAAATGGAGTCGTGACCTCTGGAAGTGCATGGATGTCCAGTCATGAAGTCCATAGATATTCCACCCCACTTCCACTCCGAGACCTCCAAGGTCTGTACCAAGCCTTCTTTTACCTAGTGCTCTACCGTCACCTACTGGTAGGTGAGGCATCAAGAAACAAACTCTGTGACAGACTTCTTCATGCCCAGCCACCAGTGCTGTCGTCTGAGATCCTGGTACATCTTCGCCACTCCAGGATGTACCACCAAAGGGGAAGTGTGAAAATCTCTCAGAACCTCCTCTCGAAAAGCATCTAGTACCAAGGTACATCCTCTGAAAAGGACGTTGTGCTCTGCTCCAAAGGAGAAACCATCAGGTGCCTGTCCTGAGGATATCTGTGCACGCCGCGTCTCACAGTCTGCATCCCCATGTTGTGCCTCTCTGACCCGCTGCAGTAGTGGAGGGGTGACTGTGAGAGACTAAAGGAAGGATGCTCCATCTCTATCCACGAAGGATATCTACAAAGCAGCTAGCTGCTCTGCTACCTCCTCAAGTAGTTGAATGCCCGTCCTCCTGCTGAGAGCATCGGCTACCACGTTCCCCTTCCCAGGAGTATAGACTATATCAAAGTCATAGTCCTGGAGGAACTCGAGCCATCACCGTTGTATCAGGTTGAGGTCCTTCTGAGAGAATATGTACCTGAGACTCTGAAGGTCAGAAAAGACTGTAAAGTGCTTTCCCATCTGGCAGTGCTGCCATGTCTTCAGAGCGAAGACCACTGTTTCTAACTCCTGGTCATGGGTAGCGTAGTTCTGCTCATGTGGCCTTAACTGACGTGATGCATAGGCGATCACTGCCCGCTCCTGCATCAGGTCACATCCGAGTCCGGTCTCGGATGCATCACAATAGAATACGTATCCTACTCCCTCCTCCGGAAGCCTCAAGATAGGGGCGATGGTCAATCTCTGTCTCAGCTCCTGGAAGCTTTGCTGACATCTGTCTGACCACACAAAGGGTTTCCCCTTCTTCGTCAAAGCTGAGAGTGGTGCCACAACTCTGGAAATGTCTGGAAAAAATCTCAGGTAGTATCAAGCTATTCCCAGGAAACTTCGCACCTCCGTCATGCTCCTGGGTGGCTCCCAAGCAAGCACTACCTCGATCTTCGTAGGATCCACCGCAACTCCTGCCTCAAAGATGACGTGTCCTAAAAAGTGGACCTAACGTATCCAAAATTGACACTTCAAGAGCTTTCCATTAAGCTGGTGCTCTCGGAGTGTGTCTAGTACAACTCGCAAGTGGTAGGCATGCTCCTCCTTAGTCGTCGAGCATATCAAAATGTCGTCGATGAAGACCATGACAAATCGATCGAGGTATGGCTGAAAGATCCTATTCATGATGCCCATGAGCACTACTAGAGCATTGGTTATGCCAAAGGGAATAACCAAGAACTCATAGTGGCCATACTGACATATGATGGCCGTCTTCTGCACGTCCTCTTCACGAACTCTGAGCTGATGATAGCCTGAACTGAGGTCTATCATTGAGAACCACTGTGCTCCCTTGACATGATTGAAGAGGTCATCAATCCTCGGTAGTGGATACTTGTTCCTCACTGTCACCGGGCTCAGGCGACGATAGTCGACACAAAGTCGCAAGCTCCCGTCCACCTTCTTGGCGAACAATATTGGGGAAGACCAGGGTGAAACACTGGGTCAGATGAATCCCTTTCCCTACAAGTCCTCCAATTATACCCGTAGCTCTTGAATCTCGGATGGAGCCATCCGATATGCTGGGGTGGATATCGGGGTTGTCCCGGGGTACAGATCAATATAAAAGTATACCTCTCTGTGAGGAGGTAGTCCTGGAACATCGTCGGGAAAGATGTCCGCATACTGATCCACCACTGTAGGAAAATCAGGACTATACACATCAACTGCTCCTAAGATGAGGCTTGCCAACAGATGAGTAATGGGTTGTCCTCTCCTCTGTGAGAGTCCATCCTATGCTACGAAGGCTCCCTTCTCGCCGGTGAAGGTGAACCTGGTCCCGTTAGTGCGTACACATCGCACCTTGCGCCTAATACAGTAAATCTGAGATTGGATTGTAGATAACCAATCCATGCCCAAGATGACGTCGTAAGGCCTCGACGCCGCTACAATAATATCCCAGACGAAGCTCTCGCCTCCTAGAGTAAGCTCACACATCCGGAACTAGTGCGTAATCATCAAGTCTGCTCCCGTTGGAGTCACTAGCCGTAAGGATCGAGCCAACGACTCTGTCAGAATCTCCGAGCTCCGAACAAGGGCAGCAGATATGAAAGAATGACTCGCTCCTGTGTCTATAATAACTGTATCAAGGGTTGAATAAACACAGATAGTACCTAGAATCATCTCGGGTGCTCCGTGGTCATTGGCCTCTGCTGCCTAGAGCTGTGCTTGTCTCTGCGTGCCAGCTCCCTGTGGTTGGGGTGGACCTCCTGGTGGTGGTGGTGGTAGAGCCTCAAAGCGTCGCCCACCACCTGCTGCTCGTCCAGCTCCTCTGCCTCATCCACCTGCTCCCTACGGCCCACCACGCTCGACCCTCTACCTGTGCCTGGGTGGACTCTCAACCATCTGCTACTCCTCAGCATGGCGGGTCGGGCAGTCATGAGCCATGTGGCCCTGCCCGCCGCAAGTGTAGCACTGCCTGCCTCTCGAAAGACAAGATCCACGCTGTGTGCCCCGCACTACAGAGCCAGTTTCATGAGTTCGTCTGCCTGAGGGTATGGTCTGCTTGTTCCCATGCGTCATCCGTCAACTGTCTGCTGCAGAAGACTCTGCTACCTGCTACCCTACGGTAGGTCTCGCTGCTGATGTAGACTCAGTAAGAAAGATCTCGATCCGAAGACCTCTCTCTAGTACTCCTGCCTAAGTCGGAATGCTGAGGGAGATCAGTGATTCCCTGATCACATGCCTCAATCCCTGCTCAAAGGTATAGGCCCTGAAGAATGGGTCCCGTACCATGTCTGTCGAGTAGCACGAGAGATCGGTAAATCTCGCTGAGTATTGGGCGACCATCAAGCTGCCCTGCCGCAGCTGTAGAATCTCCTGGATGTGCACCGCACGGAGGGTGGTTGGGAAGAACTACGAGCGGAAGAGGCTCTCAAAGTCCGTCTAGAGAATAGATGCCTCATCATGCCCCTGGATCATCAAGCTCCACCATCGTCCTGTTGCCGCATGCAGGAGGCTCGCTGCGAGGATCAACATGAGGTCTGCTGGTGTCCTCACTAACATGAAAACTCGTACCACTGCCTCTAGCCAATCCTTGACTGCCTGGGGGTCCATCTCCCCGCAAAACCTGGGCAGTCGCTGTCGCTGAAACCCATGCATTGCACTAAGGCGACGTGCATCGTTAGTGGCTGGGGCTGGTAGCATCAGTGGCTCGACAGGTAGAGGTTCCACCGGTGCGTCAGCTGTCAAAGGGCCATGTACCGAGGCCTCGTCGCTTGGTGGGATGTCGTCATTCACAACTCTCGGAACACTAGCTGGCTACCATCGTGGGGCCATCCTGAAAAGAAATAGGTGCACCACGGTCAGAACAGTATACCTGGTGAGCTGACACAAAGTAATCACAAAGAAAACTTGAAACACACATGCAATCAATGTTTTCGTGAATTAAATCGGAAATCAGAAGTCAGGGTCCTGGTGTACGGATACGTCGGCCGCCGCACCAGCATTGGACTCCCTAGACTGATAACCACACCCAATACGATTAACATTATTTCTTCACATAGAAAAAGGTCAGAGTCCAATGTTCTGCGGTAGAACCGAACTCCTTTGATACCAATTTTTCATGACCCGTCCTTGGGGCTCGTGCCGTGACAACCCCAAGCCCGCCTTCCATAGGCCAGGGGCTAGCAACTAGCACCAAGGCGTAAATCTCGGAAAAAAGGGAAGGCATTGCCTTTGTAAAGTAAAAAAACACCACAGAGCAAGGAAGCAGAAGTAAACAGTAAGTAAAAACTGAGTATAACAGTATGTGTGAAAAAGTAAGTGGGCCAGTATACAAACCCAAATTAAAAGTAAAGTTAAACTGGAAAGGGAAAACAACAACTAAAAAGTAAATCCCCAGCATCGAGCCATCCACTGGAAGTCCCACATGAAGGGTGAGTACAGATAGCCCCCACAGCTCCTCGGTCTAGCCGTCCACTCCGAGTACGTCCCGCCCAGTGGTCCACCTTCGGGTACCGTCCTGCTCCGCAAAGCCTCAACCACGATCAGTGCTGTCCGTCATCTGCAACCAACCCTACGTAGTGCAGGCATAGCCCATGCAGGGTTGAGTATAAGCTACTCATTAGGGACCCCTAGACCCCCGAATGTCTCCCAGAATCCACAAAGGATAATCCAGAAAGGAAATATAGAATCACGAAGTAACATCAGACACTACATAGGTATATGCCCATACATAATCCTAAGTCATCAATTCCAGTTCGCTCCAACTCCGAGCCCAAGTACAACCTAGTCCACACAGGAAAACATAACCCATTCCATGTAGGAAAATACAACCCAATCCACACAAGAAAGCATAAATTAATCCACACAGGACATCAAGTCAAGATCCAGCTCACACAGGTATAATTCTTCGTATGACGATAGAGATGATCAGATATATCCACTGATTCATCTATGTCGTCGGACCCACAAAGGATCAATAGGTACTAACCCCCGCAATGACCCATAAAGGATATGAACCACACATTATTAATAGGTAATTAACCCCCTAAATGACCCACAAAGGATCTGACCCACATAGGATCGATAGGTAACTAACCCCCGCAAAGACCCACACAGGATCAGACCCACACAGGATCTGTAGGCGCTGGCCCACACAGGACCACTGAGCGCTGACCCACACAGGATTGGACCCACACAGGATTGGTAGCACTGATCCACGTAGGATCTCTTAGTGTTGTAGTCGTCTCCGTCGAATCCCCTGAGGATCTTTGTACAGTCGTCGTCGTCGTCTTCGCAGTCGCAGCCAGCTCTAGGGTTCTTGCACAAAACAAGCTCGTTCGGGAGGGTCTGCTCGAAAAGCCGAGAGGATAATACATCAACTGACACATAGTCCAGAGTTGATGTATCCAAAAGTTCCGTATCGTCAACAGTAACTCAACGCCACAGACGGCACGTCAATCAGACACCCGGTCTGAGAGTTATTGGCCTTTTCATCCCATGGGCCCGGTTGGTTTTTAAGTCAAAACCAACCCGAACGTACTCCACCTGTGTCCAATCCTCAGGCGGAGAAAGACAAAAGATCCATCTCACTTATAGGAATCCATAAAATTCAATGGCACATCAATCGGACATCTGAAGATCATGTTATAAGCGTTTCCACTCCGAGGGCCCGGTTGGTTTCGTGTACGAACCAACCTGGCCAAACCCAAAGTTCTCTGAAACCTTGAGTTCCATGTACCAAAATGACCGCCTCGATCCAAGGATCGCATCGCAACTGACGGTGCGTTGATCGGAGGCTCGTAGCTCCTGTTATGGGAAACAGACCAAAAGAGGTTCAGTAAAAGGGGGTTCGGGCCCGGTCCGACCCGGCCCGATACCCCCAGGGTCGGTCCGTACCGGGTTGACCCGAAATGGGTCCAGGTCAGGCCCTCTTGGGCACGGACCGGCCCGGTCGGCGCGGCCCGGCCCAGCCTGGGCGCGGAACGGCCCGGCCTGGGCGCTGCCCGGCTCGGCCCGGCCCGGCGGCGCGGCCCGGCGCGCTGGCGCTGGCCGGGGGGCCTGGCGGCCGGCTCGGCTATTGCGGAAAAGCGATGTGGGCGGGGGGTGCACTGCCCCCGCATGGAGAAACTGTGGCCCCTTTATGGGGTCGCTCAGCTGACCGGCCGGGGGTTACGACCACCGGTGCTTTCCTTGAACCGGTCGGCCCGCACCAGCCGGCCGGCTGCTTCCGCCACGGGACCAGAAAGGGCCGGTCCCCTTGATCCAATGCCGACGGCCCGATACCGGCCACTGGTTCCCCTGCATCGCCGCGGCCCGGAACCGGCCGTGTCCTTCGTTCTTCCGGCGCGACGCGACGACACCGCACCCTTCTACCGCGGCCCTGCTCCGGCAGCGGTGCTTCTGAGGTCGTCCGGTGCGGCGCGACGACGCTGCGTCCTTTGTTCATCTTCAATGGCATGACAAAATGGTGCCACAAATTTATTGATTCCAACGGCGTGGTGCGACGAGGCCGCACTTCTCCGCTCTCTCTTTTTATCATGTTCGCGCGTTGCTTCGGCACTGCGTTGCCTTGCTCGCCGCATCAAAAATCAACAACCAAAAAATGGGGAGGAGTGTCGGTCGTGTTCGTGCAGTCAGACCTCCTCCCGTTATCACAATAATAGGTGGTTCAAGGAAGGGAAGATAAAGACGGAAGAAACACAAAAGAGAAACACATAAAACCCTCAACCTCAACGTTGTCGTCGAACAAGTGTTCGTCGCGGAATTAACCGTCACGGAAGTAGAGGGTCATCGCGGAAGAAGAGGATCGCCGCCGAAGGAACGTTGCAGGCATTAGGTGATCCCTGATGAAGGCGTCTCTCACCGTCGGAGGTTGGCGTTAGTCGTTGGTGTGGAGCATTCTTCGCATTCTTCATTGGCGGTAGAGCGTTCTTCGCGTTCATCATCAAAGAACGAAGAATCCTCTCTTTTTTTCCTCTAAAAGCTTCAACACAACACAACCCAACCCACGAAATAAAATAAGTTCAACACTTATTTTATTATTGACCTAATCTATTGAAATTCAAAAGATAAGAAACGAGCAATTAATTCAAAGAATTATTTATAACGATTTAACCGCTCAATTTAATGAGGCGTTTCTTAACCAGTAAAACGTAAGGTTTGACTTTCATTAAAAATGAGGGTGGCGAGTGCGTTACTTAGGAGGGAAGAAACGGTGGGGCTAATGCGGGCCCCTCCTCACAAATATCCTAACAAGTGGGTAGGATATTGTGGGTTCCACCTTATCCAATTAACTTAGCTTAAGTGGCTCTAAGTGAAATAAAATAAAGTGTCGCACCACTTTTATTTTATTTCATAACATAACCCCCAAAATTAAAAACCACACCCGAGAAAACGCATCTCCAGAAAAGGCGTTTCTATGCAAATAACGATGCTGTGATTCCACCGGTGCCCTCAGAATTCGATTCCGAGCACTGGTTCAAAAGTTAGAAAACATCACTCGTTCGTTCACTGAACGTACCTGAGCTAAACTTTCGAAAATGATTCCGGGTACACCGGTCCTCGGAATCAGGTGCCATCAGAAACTTCATTCTTGTAGAATTTCAAATAAAATTATGAAAAAAATTTCATTGAAATTTATGGGCCTTTACATTGAGTATTTTATCTCACCATTATTATGATTAATTTTTCTTAGGTTATAAAGAATTATTTTGAATGAGTTATGTCTAGAAGTGATTTAATATAGATGAGGATGATGTATTAATATGAACATTAAATGTTGGGTTAATATGGAGAATTTCCCATTTAAAGACATCTGAAATTTTAATGTAGAAGTTTTCCCTAATTATATAAAACCCAAAATAATAAATTTCCTCTAAAATGTTAGTAAATAATGTTTTCCATTTGTTTTGGTAATAATTAGATAAAAAATTTTGGGTCAAAATTTTTATCCTCAAACTAGGGAATTTATGTTATAGATTCATGCACATGATGTAGTAGTGTCAGTTCGGAGCTATTGTAGTTGGCATCAAAGGTCAGTTTAGATAACTTTTTGTAATTGGATGTTTTCATATGAGGTCATATTAAGAGTTATGGGTACTATTATCAGACTATAAGATTAAGGGTTATTATATGTTCAATATCTTAGATACCCCGTTTGAGGTTATTAAACGATATAAATGTTTGGGTATATCAATGACATTTATAGAGTAATTTTTTGGCTGTTGAATTTTTAATTCCGATGACCGACACGATTTTTTTAGGGATATGATAATTTAAATTATTAAAAAAAGGAGAAAATCATATTGTGGGTGAAAACCCTTCGTATTCAGATAGGTGGTGGGGCTTGAAACTATGATCGAATGATGGTAAGGTTTTCACACTCTACCCCATACTTACATGACTCCATTTCTTGCATGATTTTTTTTACATAAAAATATTATTTTTTTATTAAAATATGGGATTATATTTGAGGAATAATGGTTGATTTATCTTGTGTAAATATATGTATAAATCATTATAATCTTGGGTTTTCAAACCTAGGAATGATAGTATGAATGCTTTTTAATGATATTTAATTATGTAATTACTTATTTTGATCTTTGGAAACTAAAATTGAATTTTTATGATTATGTAGATTTTGAATATAGAGGAAACGTAGGATGAGAGTTTACCCAACATTGAAAATTCGAATAATTGATTATTAATCTGGGATCAATACAAAAAAGAATGCCAATATCTATGAAATTAAATCAATGTAAAAAGACAAAAAAGAGAACTCAGAACTGAGAAAATAGGATCGACATATTTTGTTGTGAATTGAATTAATTAAATTATAAAATAACCTATAAGGTGATTATATCTTTGTTAATGCATACAAGAATGAGTATGAGTTTCAGATTTTTTGCGACGTAGAATCCAAGGATAGAAATAATCTAGCGGTGATCCACACGTGCTCCATGGATCTTTGGAGCTCACTGAAGTAGTCTCTCACTGCTAGTGTGGAAGATCCTTGTGCTTGTAATATTTGCCTTTGATTTCCTTGAGAGTCAAATCTAAAGCATTCTCCTTGATCCGGTGGAGGGGGATCTCTCTCATTCCTAAGAGTGTTGTTGGAGAGGGAACAGTTCTCTAGTCTCGAGTGCTTTTATTCAAGGTTGTTGTGTTTACAACGATGGGGTTAGTCAGTCGAATGAAAACTTTGATAGTATAGACAATAATAACATAATGTAAAATTTAACTCACCAGGTAATAATAAATAATTATCACAGGTGCTGTTAATTAATTAATTATTTCAATTGAAACCCCATGTAAAATAATAATTATAATAATAGCGATGATATTATTTCCATCATATGTGCATAACATTCATGTTATATTTAAATATTATTTAACCAAATTATAATTAATATTATTTCACACCAAAACCAGAAATTGGACCTCCAATCCTCCTCAAAATTTACTAGGCCTTGAACAATTACTATTTATTTGTGAAATAAATATAATGGAATTATTCTCCGGTAAATAAATATAATGTCTGAAATATATTTTCTCAAATAACTAGTAAAAAATAAATGTGATCAGGCATAATTTAATAATTATTAAAGAAACCAGGATTAATATTTATTCAACTTGTTAAATAAATAATTTTTTAATTGTGATATAGGCTACACTTAGTGTGTGACCCTCTAGGCCTGTTTCTTTTTGGTGTTATGCAGGCTTCCCTAAAGCTCAATATTACTATCTAGCAATTATTGAAGGAACCCAAGAGGAAGAAGTTAATTTCATAATGACATATCACCTCATTATAATTAATACACTGTAATATAATCCATTTGTCCTGATATCTCCAATAAAGAGGGTTTCATGCAAGTTCCATCAACCCATGTGCTCGATTTCTGATTCTTTGACTCCCCAGAATTAAACAATCCTAGGGAACACCTAGTCCATTGATATAGTTAGGATATATCATTTCCATAAAAGGGCCTAAGATATCTATTTCTATAGAAGTGACAAATACTTTCTCATCTTATTCATTAATTCAATATTACTCAGGATGCACCAAATATATCCTACCTTGTTGTGGACATCTATCATCAATGTTTTCATCAATACATCTAAGTGTGGGAGTCATAAAACCCATTAATAATAGTATTAAATTATAAGGACCAATACACATGTCTGCAAATTGGAACATTCAATGAAACTTATGAATAATGATTTTCTTCTAGCGGGTCTTGTTCTCATAATATCCTCCGGGATATTACCAAGGGAACACACCATGAAAAGGTGCCTCAATGTTACAAGAGTCCCCACCATTAATACCCAGTATCATTTGTGTCTCCTACAATGATATTATCATGGCCCTATAACATATATTCCAGAATAGTGTCATGGAACTTCTATGTTCTCATCATAGCATGGATCCCCTATGACCTTTTACTGTGACTACTATTCTTAAGACATTATCACGAAATATTTCACACAGAAGGAAAATAATGATGTGATAAATAGTTTACTAATATTAATACAATGAATACATGTTTATTATAAAATAAAAAGAAGTTGGTTTCTAGGGAACCAAATCCAACAGACCCCCACATTCACTAGATCAAACTGCTAACAACCTTCAGTCTGCTAGCTCTGACATGATATTCAGGCTTCTGATGAAATAAGCCTTTAGTCAAGGGGTTTCTGATATATCTCACATGATATTCAGAATTCTACTGAAATAATAATTTATTCAAGGGGTCTTCCACATTCTATTCCTTGGACACTCTTCTCATGACAACTTCACCCCTTTGATATAAATCCCTCCAGATGTGATACTTTTAGTGTATTTTCTTTGTGTATTACTGTGACATTGGCTCTTTGGCAAGAGCCACTGCTATAATATAATCACAATACAATATAGTGGGATCTTTAATACTAGGCACCACATCAAGCCCCTAAACATTATTCTAAAACCAGACATTCTCCTTGGTAGTATAAAAAAACTCTATATATTCAAACATTGATATAGAATCAGTGACAATTTCCTACTTTGAACTCTTCTAGATCACAATTCCCTTATTGAGATAAAAAAGATATCCATATTGCCACATCAGATCATTCTGATATGGCTAAAACCCAGAATCTACATACCCTATGATGAAAAGCTCCTCATCCCATCCATACACTTGGAACATATCCTTAGTTTTTCTCAGAGACTTAAGGACAGTCTTGACAGCAGTCCAATGCTATTCTCCTGGATCTTCTTGATACCTCTCTACCATGCTCGGTTAATATGCCACATCAAGTATGGTATATAACATGGCATACATTAAAGGTTCTATCGCAGAATCATATGGAATCTTACTCATCTTATCTTTATTATGTTGTGTTTCAGGAAGGATTTTCGTAGAAATATGTATAACATGTGACACTGGAACAAATACCCTCTTAGATTGTTCCACATTAAATATCTTCATTATCTGGTCGATGTACGTACTGTGACATAGTCCAAGAATCCTCTTGGATCTATCATTAATGATCTTGATTCCTAGAATGTAGGCCACTTTGGCTAAGTCCATCATGGTGAAGCACTTGTTAAACCAATCTTTGACTGACTATAAGACATGTAAGTCATTTCAACCAAGTAATATGTCATGAAATTATACTACTATGGTAATGACCTTATTCCCATTAAACCACATGTAATCACATGGCTCACATTCATTATTAATGATATAAAATGATCTATGGTTCCATCGAATTAATTTCCCTCCAATCATGATACTTTATTTAATCATTAAATGGATATTTTCAACTTGCGTACCCTTTTAGCATAACTTTGTGACACAAACCCTTATGGTTGTGTCACATAGACATCTTCCTGAAGGTTCCCATTAAGGAATTCAATTTTGACATCTAATTTCCAAATCATAGAGTTATGGAATGATGCTATGGAAAGTATGATTATTATGGATTTAAACATGGATACCAGTGAAAAGGTTTCATAAAAGTCAATTCCTTGACATTTTATATAATATTTAGCCACTATCCCTGCTTAATAAGTACTAACATGACCTTCCGTGACCTGTTTCTTTTTGAATACCCATTTACACCCTACAAGATTTACATCAGCTGGAACGTCGACCAAAACACAGAAACAGTTCTGATAGATCGAATCCATCTCAGAATTGATAACCTTTATACATATTGCTGCTTCTAAGCTCTCTACTACATCTTTATTGGAAATAGGTTCTGGATTTTCCAACAATAATGAGTAACCTTCTTTGGTGACTGGAAACCATATCTCTTTGGTTCCCTTACCTCTCTTATTATCCAACATAGTACTTTCATTTCTATAACTACTTCTTCCAAAGGGAACTGTGAACATGTTCTAGTACCATCTCATGTGTATCTTTAGATTCAACTTCGTTAAAGTCAATCTTTCTCGAAAAATAATTTTTGAGGAAGTTCTCCCTTTCAAGAAAGACACCTTATCTAGAAACAATCATTTTCTAGTATGATATGTTGTATAGGTGGTATCCCCTTTATTTCCATGGGATAGCCTAAAATGATTCAGTTCATGCCCCAGGGTTCTAGTTTTTTCAGAGAAGTCCTTAAAAAATACTTTTCATCCCCATGCACTTGTATGTAATAAAGTGGATTTATTTCCACTCTATAGATTTAAGGGTATCCCATTTCCTTCCATAGTTGTTACTTTGTTTAATGTGTATGCCTCAGTTTTCAATTCATATCTCTAAATTGATAATTTAATATCATCATGACTCATCATCGACCTTACCATATCCAACAAGGTATGGTTCCTCATTTCACTAAAACCATTCCACTATGGTGTATTAGGTGGAAGAAGTTTAAATAGATTCCCAGACTACCGTAAAAAGGTTGATGAACTCTTTGCTCAGATATTCTCACCCACAACCTGATCCATGTTTCTTTATTTTCTTAACAAGAAGATTCTCTACTTTATTCTTTATATTCTCTAATTTCTTAAAGGAATTGGACTTATACCTTATTATGTACACATAACCATATCTACTGATGTCACTAGTAAAAGTAAAAAAGTAATAATATCCACTTCTAGTTTCTATTGGATGATTTCCACACACATTAGTGTGTACCAATCATAGATTCTCGATGGCCCTTTCACATTGTCCACCAAAATGGTGTTTTAGTCATATTCCATTTTAAAAAAGTGTTCCATCTATCAAGTGGTTTTATCTTGAAATAGTCTAAATAACCCTCTTGATTGGGATTTTTATGGTGATTCCCATTTACATGACCAAGTCGATGAAGCTGAAACTAAGTGTTGTATAAGCCATGTGATCTTGGTTTATTATAAATTTTAAAAACATGATTCAGGGAATTTAATACACATTGAATGTTATTTAAATGTGCTATACCATAACATATGTTGTCCTTATAAACGTAAGAACATTTATTTCCAAACAAGAAAATTAATTCATCTTTATCTAAACTAGATTAAATAATTATGTTCTTGGTAACACTATGTACATTATAACATCCACGTATAACAAAAATAATTATAGTCAGCAGTGTGATGTGGTTGTCACTAATAGTAAGAGAAGCCATCCCCAAACCAATGGATGCTCGCAGTTCCACCTATCCTCTAGAAATATTCTCAAATATAATTTTATATTTAATTTGAATACATATGTGTTCCCCACAAGCTGTATCTAATAAACAATATTTAGAAATGGAAGGATTTCACTAGATAAAAAAGTCACCTTTGGCTTCCCCTTTCCTCTTGTTGAAGTTATTCTTCTAGTGGCCTAACTTTCCACATGCAAAGCATACCACCTCCTTTTCACTTCACTACCTCTTGATATTTTTCTTCCTGGTTGGATGATGCCTGGAGGATTTAGATTGATTATAAATCAGTGGACCCATTCCTTTCCCTTCAACTTTCTATTCATGATAAGGAATACATTTTATTCACTCCCCATGTCCTTATCATCTTGGAGAATCCATGTAAGAATCTATGTTAGACTCTTCTCATTATTTCACATATTATAATTCACAATAAAACTAGAGGAGGTATTAAGAAGTGATGATAGAATGTGATCTTTATGAATCTTATATGGGAATTTAATCCCTAAGATGTCCATACACTCAGTGTAGCCAATTATCATGACTACATGTGGTATAGGAGGTGAATACTCTCTAAGATTAGTAGTGAACCAAGTGTTAGAGATCTCATTCCTCTCTTACATCTCTTTCTCTTGATAAAGACCCAGAAGGTGACACAACATTCTAGACACATTCATTTCCTGCTGTTTCTTAACGATATCATTGTTCATGGATGGTTGCATGAGGCACTAAACATCCATAGAATCATTCAGATGTTTCTCGTACACAAGGAGTTCCTCATCACTTTCCTCATCTCCATGCCCAACTGGTAAAGTCTCTTCCAGTATATAAAGCTTCATCTCATGGAGAAGGATAACCTAAAAGCGCCTTTTACACTCTGGGAAATTAGTGCTGGTGAGAAGGTTTTCCTTCTCGAGTATGGATAAAAATGATAAGTTTGATGTCCTTTTTTTCACATTCTACAAATTATGAGAAATATAGTTTTAGTACATTACCTTGATAAATATAGACATATAAATAAATTAATATCTACTAGTCACCCAAAATTTTTTTGAAACCCAATATCCCTCACCATTGCCTTCAGAGTATCATGTTTCTTGGAAATTCTGGTGGCAACGAACCATTTTTTCCTTCACATTATCCCAACTAGGGTTTTCCTATAAACATGAATGGTTTAAGGAAGGAATTACAAATACCAACTTCATTAACTCATAGATCCTTGATCAATTGAGTGGACTCCCCAATCTTGAAATCCATAATTTGGGATTTCCTTATCATTTGACTCTTAGTTGCAACATGTCCTACCAGGGAAGTCAACCCTTGATGTAAACTACGTTACGTTATCCCAAAAAATCAAATTATAATTCCTTGATAATTGATATTACTCCATCGAGGGTTGGTCAATCAATTTGAACTATTTTTCGATTCAAAATAATGTAATGTCAGTCTATACCGAATTAAAATTTAATTGAGGAATTTTATCCTTTATGTGTAAGTTTCCACTTATTATCATTTCACAAAATTTTTAATGTTATGTGGGATATACAAAAGTGATTAACTATTTATAGATAACATTTACACATAAGCTATTTTTAATTTAATTCTTTCTTGTATTCTTGTTAGTAAATTCATTATGTGATCACATCAAACATTTATAATGAATAACGATAAAACTGAAATAAATAAACTAAAGGGTATGATCATTAGCTATACTATTGGTTACATTATCTCACAATTGATAAAATACCCCTAATCTAAGGGAGAAACCCCTTGAACCATTTACGGTTATGTTTATATCTTTCCACCTATCCACCTTTGTATCTCCTTGGATTGGTTTCGCCTCATCTTTTAACATGAACTGCCTCTACTAGCTTGGGAGATCGAGGAATTACATATGATTTTAACTCACATTACGGTAAGGGGTAAAAGGGGGTTTACATATAAGAAACCATTGTCATGTAGGGACTACATTTTAATGAGGACAAGGCATGCATGCCAAAAATTTTAATTTAATAAATAAATAAAAAGGGAACTAATCACATACCAAGTTTTTGTCTAGATCATGATCATCCACATATATGCAAAAAATAATGAATATAATGATACAATAATTAAATTCCCAAATCATTATTATTAAGATAAATTATTCTTGAATTGATTAATAATTATATTTAATTAATCAATCCTTTTTATATTAATCATTTTTCTGAATTTCCTTGATATTCTCATTCGTAACCTTGTACATAACTTGTACATTGAAATAAACTTGGTGGATACCCTTCCAAAACTATATATCATATATTTATACTTGTATACACTTTATTCTTTCTGACATGGAGAATTCATGCAGAATTGTAATTATAATAAAACTGATACATGAAGTGCAAATATTTGAACATTAAGCAGATGTTTAATTAAACTCATATATATATCAAACACCTATCACATGTTTTGTCCTAGATTTATGCCCACATTAAGGTACATGTCTCATGGGTTATATAATAAAATAATAAATTTTTAATTCTATGTTATCTGAAAATAGTACACAACGTGTAGATCTGACTTCATGGTGTGTAATCTCCTCACCATCCATATGATATATACACCAGGGGAAAAGTGTGTGTGGTGTATATTTGAAATATTTGGATTACATGGTGTGTATAGTGGGAAACACACCACGTAGAGTCTGTGTTACACAATCAGTAGTCGGGAAAACCTTGTATGGGAAACATGACTTGAACATGACCAAAAGATACTACAAGTAGTTTCCATTGGGCCAAACGGTGTGTAGTATAGCTGACTATGAACAACAATTTCTTGGTCAACAAGAGGTGTAAGAATTAACTACACCACCTTAAATAAAGGAACACAGAAATAGTAATATCATAATTAATCCCGAGTCATTGAACAAAAATAGATGGCTTATAGATCTTACTATATTGTGTGTATTCTTTTGTTATATGCACAGAACCATCTGCGCCTCCTGATGAGATCCTTGATTTAATTTTAATCAAAAAATTATTCATTTATATTAGATTTCCGAGAAACAATAATGAAGGAACATATATCAAAATTTTGAATACACGAACGATTAAACATGAATTGTCAAACTGAATTGTTATAGCATAAATAACAAATGAATTATTTAAATAATTATAAATTAAAATAGGTCTGATCTGATACCCCTTGTAGGTTCAAGGTGCAATAAAATCACAGGATGAACATGTACCCAACATTGAAAATTTTCATAATAGACGATTAATCCTAGATCAATATGAGGATGAATTCTAGTTTCCAAATAATTGAATCAATGATAAAATACCCCGGATATATCCAATAACCGAGAAGAGTGGATATACATATTTTGTTTATAATTAATTTAATTTAATTGTAGAATTACACCCATGGTGCTTCTATCTGTGTTGATGCATCCTACCATGATTATGAGGCGTGAATTCATTGTGATGTATAATACAAGGATCAGAATACACAAGATATGATCCCCACATGCTCCATATATCTATAGATGTCTCTAAAGGAGTTTATGGGTGCTAATGCAGAAGATCCTTGTGCTTGTGATATTCGCCTTCGATCTCCAGGAAAATTGCTTTCAAGATGTGCTCCATAATCAGATGGAGGAGGATCTCTCTCGTTCTTGAGATCATTTTTGGGAAGGAAATAGTTATCTATGGTTGAAAGATTTTCTCCACCGATGTTGTGCACACAGTGATTGGGGTAGCCAGTCGAATGAACCCATGAATAATATAGATAATAATAAAATAATGGGGAATTTAATTGTCCATGAAATAATAAATAATTTTCACAAAGTTCGTTACATTATTTATTTTTCCATGTGAAACCCCATGTCAAATAATAACAGAAATGATATTATTTCCATGACATGTGCTTAACTGACATGTAATATTAAAATATTATTTTAAAAAATAATATTTAATATTATTTCTCATCAAACCCGTCACTTGGTTCACCAATCCTCCTCAATATTTACTAGGCCTTGAATAATTACTACTTATTTATTATGTAAATATAACTGTATTATTCACCGATAAATAAATATTTAATCTGCAAAATATTCTCTTGAATAACTCGAGAAAAAATAAATGTGATTAGGAATACATGAATTATTACTAAACATTAACAAAAAATACTATTTATTCAACATATTAATTAAATAAATTATTTAACTGAGGTACTGGCTACACATAGCGCATGACCCTCTAGCACTTTTTTTCAATGGCATTAGGCAGGTTTTCTTAATGTCCATGATTAGTATCGAGTAACGGGTTAAGGAACCCAAGAGACAAAAGTTGATGTCACAATGAAATGTCACCTCATATAAACAATTACCATGTTATATAATCCATTTTCTTCAATATCTCCAATCAATATGTTTGCAAGAAAGAGCCATCAACCCATGTGCTCGATTTCTCATTCTTTATCTTACCAGAATTGAACATTTATAGAGAACACCATAGACATGGATTTAGTTAGGGTATAACATTTCAATAAAAGGAAATAAGTTATCTACTTCTATAGAAGTGTCAAATACTTTCTTTCATTATTCGTTAATGCGGTATTACTCGTGACACACCCAACATATCCTACCTTGCCGCTAACATCTATCCTCATGGTTTTCATCAACTCAACTAAGTGGATGAGTCATAATAGAAATTAATAATAATCTTCAAGTCTAAGGACCAATACACACGTCCAAAAATAAGAACATCCAATGAAACTTATGAATGTGTATTTCCTACTGGATGTTCTTGTTCTCATAATATCCTCATGGATTTTACTAAGGGGTATACAATGAGAAGGTGCATCAATGTTTCATGAGTCCCCACCCCTGATACATAATATCATTTGTGTTACTTAAAATGATATCTTCCATCCATATAATATATATTCTAGAATAGTGTCACATGACTTCTGGTTTCTCATCATATTAGGGATCCACTATGACATTTAAGTGTGATAATTATTATTAGAACATTATCACACATGATTTCACGCAAAAAAAATCATGATGTGATAATTAGTTTATTAATATTAATCCCATGAATATTGGTTTACCATAAAATAAAAATATGTTAGTTTTTAGGGCACCAAATTCTATATATTAGTGTATAAAATGAAGGTTTATTAATTTTTGAAATTATCTTACCAGGTTCTAACCATTTTTGTTTTGTTTAATGTCTATAGACTGGTGGAATTGCTTGACTATATATTTTATGGTATGTGTTTATTAAAATATTATTTTAGGGATTTAAGAATTAAAATATTCATCTCGAATACCCATCATTTATAAAAAAAATGTGATTTTTTATGGAAATTTATTAAATAAAGAAATTCTTCTCATGAAGTAATTATATTTTCTTTTTTCTCTTAATTTTGATGGGAAGCGAATTATTTAACACTACGAAAAGGATAATGAAACTAAATTATTATCATAGTACCTCTAATTATAATGAAATGATGATACATTCAATCATCATATATTTATGTTTATGAGTCCCTTAATTTTCAGTTGATCGTTCACATTCATGTTATCAATGACCTCAATCACAGTCTATAATTAATCCCTTTTTACCATTATATTTTCACTAGGTGGAATCCAAGTCATGCATAACTTCTTGGAATATTTATGTTTCCCACATTATCTTTTTTATATTACTTTTTATTAACCCAATTTACTATGTGGTTTTCACTAAGTAATTCTAAAATTTTTAATCATTGGATAACCAAGATGAATTTTTAAGGAGAAATTCATTTGGGAGGTGGGGGCACGATATAACATCAGGATATTTTATGAAATATATTTTTTAAAAATAAATTAAATAAATTAATATATTATGTTACACATAATAGATATTTTAGATTGAATAAAAGTAAAACACAATTTTTTCTTGCGTTTAACGCAACAACGAGTTCTTTTCATGAAATATGTGACAAAGAAGCACGATTCTAACTAGAATAAAATAAAATATTAATATTATTCTAGTATTTATCATCTAGAAGTTAAAAGGGATGGAATTAATGATATTAAATAAATTATTAATGTATATTTTACACATGTTTATAAAATTAATTCAACTATTACCAATTAATTAAAAATTGACATAATGACCAATTCAATATAAATTATGTGTATTTAAAAAAATTATTATTATGACCATAATAGAATTTTATTTTAATAAATCAAATTGATAACTATGAGTGAATGATATTAATGAAATTTCTATTTTACATATTTAAAAAAATGTTCATAAATTCATATAATTGGTATTATAGGATAAACCTATGAACAAACTCAATGTTAAGCATAAAAAGATATATATTTTTACAAGGCAATTATTCCTCCTTTTAGTGGTCGAATTATTTTAAATATAAATTTTCACATTATTTTAATTTTGATTTGAAAATATAGTCATTATTTATGAATTTGGGATACCAAAATTTACATAGGGTGAATTTTGGGTATTATTCTAAGAACAATCATATTTTGATGAATAATAAATTATACTTATGTTTTATTGAAAACATCTTTTTTCATATAACAATTTTACAGTGACAAAATATAATTTTTTATTTTTAAATGGATAATTAAATAAACGTTATATAATTTGATAAAATTTATATAATTTTAAACATTTTTATATTGGTTTTAGACATAAGAACCTATAAAACCCGTGTATATATTTACCTTAAGAACCTGCTTTGTCATCCCATCCGTTGGATTAATTTTAAATAAATTTATACCACTTATATGATTGGAATTTGGAAAATGGATTAAAAGTTTTGAATCAGAATGAATTATAATTTATAATAATCTCAACATAATTTTGGCCAAAAAATATTAGTAAAGTCAATAAAATTAATTATAGCAATTAATGTAAAATTGTGTTTACTTACTGGTTAAACATTAATCTTAAATAAAAAATGGTTTTAAATATTTATAAAACCCATTTTAGGGATATTATTAGACCATATCAAAAAATTTATATAATTTTTATAATTATTGGAGGATCATGTTGTAAGGTACACTTCCAAATAGTGTTTACCATTTTGTATTTATAAGAACACCACTCCCCCTCCACTATAAAAAGTCACCCACTCAGTTCAATTATTCACACATCTAAACCCTATAACTCATATCTACCATAACCAAATAATAACCCATCACATGTAATCTCATCTTAGAACCCATAGAATGGGTATAAATCAATCCAAGTATGTCCTTTGGTGCAAACTAGAAGGAGTTACATGAAGAAGAGGTAACATTATTGAATGAGAGCTTTTGATTTATTTATTTCTCTAAGAATTAAATTATTCTTATCTAATTTTTATATAAAAAAATACCCTAAATAGACTGATATTGTTTTATTTTAAGGGTCCAAGATACACCTACATTCCATTCCATAAAAAGTAAATCGAAACTGCCATTCATGTGTACTGAGAACTATCATATCATGAAACGATGTAATTAATTATTCCTTAACCACCTCTCATGTTTAAGAATTATAATTTATATAACCTTATAATATGATATATTTTATATTTATAATCTAATCATACTTTCATAAATATTATTTTAAACATCATGCCTTTCATTTTGTGGTAATATGATTACATCATTTGTGGACGTGTGGACTACCGCCTCCTCATAACGATGTTATACATGCACACTTAACATGGAATGTATAATGAATTGGTTAAAAAATGATATAAATTAAATATTTATGATATTAATGGCATAATTATCTATATTTAGAATTTAAATTTCAATTTATTCTTTCCATTTAACACACTAAAAATGTGATAATGTCGTTCATGGAAGTGTGGAATGCACCTCCTCGAAGTGATGCTATTCTTTTTTTCTGATCACCAAATCAAATGAATTATATATATTAGTATATATAATTAAATAATATATTATTTTTTATATAATAATTATTATGTTGAGATAAATTATAATTACCTTCTTTCCATAATGATCATAGAAAAATTGGAACATTACTATTGTGTACGTATGGCCTATAGAATCTATGATCATAACATTGGGTTTTTTATAAACATATTTACATTGTGATTTAAAATTACAATTGATGTAAAAATGTGATAATTTTATTATTTTTATTATTCTATATATTTTTAAATAATTACCTCATTGACTTTATTCTCCCAACAAAAGTAAGTTTTGATATATAATCCAAATATAGTGAAAACATATTACATAAACATTATTGAAAATGTAATTGTATATAACTTGTTTATATTTTAATTAAGAGTAAAAAAAATTTGTAAATTGATATTCAATATACAAATAATTAAGATAATTTTAATATTCTAGATGATATAGGAAAAACATGAAAAATCGACTCAAGGTAAGAGATTTCTTTAGTCAATTTTCATTCATTAGGTAAAATTTATATTTCATTGATTATGTTATGTTTGGAATATCTGTGAACCTTAACTATGATTGTTTTATACTATATTTAATTTTTATTTTTCTATTTATGTTTGTGACATATTATTATTTCATTGATTTATTCTGAATCCAATGTCACGATCTCTATAAGGGATTTATTAACTCAATTTCCATTCATTAGGATAAAATTATATTTAATTCATTTTATTTGGTCAGGAATATGTTTGATAATGACTTATTATTGTTTTATATTTCATTTAAACATTTATTATGTGGATTTAAAATTTTTACACATAGTTATTTCATTGAATTGTTCTCACTCCAATGACATGATATTTGTATGAGATTTCATAACTCAATTTCCATTAATTACGTTAAAATTTTATGTCATTAGTTATGTTATTCCAAGAATATGTGTGAAATAAACTATTATTTATTTATAAAATATTTCCAATTTTATGTAGTTTATTTAAAATTTTCGCATAAAATTATTTCATATAAATACTAACATAACAATTCCACGATCTATGAAAGGGATTTTCATCCCACTTTTAACATATATGAGATAAATTACATATTCAATAGTTACATATTATTTATGGTGTATAAAGAACGAAATTTAACATATTATTTCATTAATTATTTTATATTCATGGTATCTAAATGTTTCATTTCTTGATTGTCACCTTTTAGGTTTCCAATTCTGATGTTACCGTAGTTGTAAGGGGTTTCATCTCAACTTACATTCCATTGAGACTCGTATGTATGAACCTAATTAATTTAATATGGTTTATATAATTCTACAGGTCTTCTTATATAATTAATTTCATTAAATTAATTATATTAAAAGTATCAATTGGTCTAATTCTTTCGCAAATATCATGATTCAAAAGCTACTCATGTATTAATGGGATTTCTAGTCTCAATTTTATTTCTGAGTGAAAATTTCCATATTCACAATTTTTTTTGGTTTATATAATTCTTATGAGTGTATTTTATGATTATTATCCTTAAATTTATGGTATTTACATATCAATTTGACTATAAATCTGACAAATTGTTTTCAATTTCAATGTTACCCAAGAGGTAATGGATATTTGTCACAATTTTTCTTCTTTGAGACGATTTTTTATTATAAAACTATCTTATTTATTAAGGTGTATATAATACCAATTTTATATGATATATCACGAATCTATATATTTTAGTGATATTATATGTTTAATTTAATTTAATTTTTTCATGAGGATTATGATTCAGATGTTTCAAAGTGGTTTGGGATACTTTAAAATGATAAAATATTATTTTCCTCAAATTCTTTTTAATGGTATTTTAATGAAATTTCCACTCATCATGGTAAAAAACACTTTTTTAAACAATAATCCATTGGGGATATTTCATTTTTACTCTGTATTATTTATTTGTATATGTGGATTATGTTTGCTTCAACGAAATTGTAATAAAATTAATTTATTTTCCACTGCTTGATTATGTCCTAAAGAAATTGTTATGGAACCTATTTCTTTTCTCATGTTTATCATGTTTCAATGAAATTGGTTCAATATACATTTATTTTCCTCGATTTAATCATGATTCAAATATATTGTTTTAAAACCCATATATTTTCCGTGGACTAATCATGTTTCATATAGATTGTGTTGGAAACCATTTCTTTTTCACATGATAACCACGATTCCAATAGAATATAAATAAACCCATTTATTTTCCATGGGGTAACCTGTAACTCCCCAACCCCGGTTACCTATAGTCGTTGAATTATTATATAACATTTGCATGATCACAAAATATAAAGTCTCAAAAGGCCGATTAGTTTAGTAGATGTGGAATCACTAGATACGTTCAAAAATGTTACATTACCTCATAAAGTGAAAACTACAACAACATATTGTCTCCATATTCATATGCCCTTATACTATCCCTGCAGGTCATTCATTAAATACTTCTTCACATCCTGGGGAAAATAATACATAGAAAGTGGTGAGGTCAAATGCCCAGTAAGGATAAAAATATAGAAGAAAATTTTATAAATAAGAACAAACATTAAAGTCAATTTATAACTAAAACAAAATCCTTTTAAACTTGATCATCAACATAACATGGAAAAAATAAAATAAAATAATGTCATTTAATTATTCACATGGATATTCCACTAGTTGAATAATCACATGCAATATCAATAACCACATTCATAATGATGGAATTCATAATGCCAGAATATCATAACCACATAGTCAAGGCCTTGTGCCAAGACTACAAATAATATTTTTTCTAGGCCTGGTTCAAAGACACTAGTTTGTCTCATGAGACCTACCAATGTATCGAGGAGATATAGTGGGATCCACCCGTCACTTATTAATTCCAATGCATTCCTCATATGAACAGGTTTAAAGATAATATAAACATTCGTATTAAAACTAGCAAACGAAATGTCAATACTTTATCCATAAACCGGAAATGTTAAAAAAATGACACATCCACAATCAAACATATAACAAAAAATTCAATACAATATGGAACTTTAGTATCACAAAAAATCAACTTCAAATAAACATAAAATCCATCAAAGGATGTTGACATAGATGAAATCAAAACTATTTGAGAGAAATATTCTTTTTGGAAATCATTTAAAATTCACATGATTATAAAATAAAACATTTACTTTGAAAATATCATTATAATAATTTATGGGAGTATTCAAATATTTTATAACTGCGGAAATAGGTGCACCCATCGTATAAGTTAAAAAATGACATTCTTACCTTAATTCTGTCGAAAAGGTTAAAATGAACCTTGTTTGGAAAACGATAGAAAGATTCCATTAAAAAATTATTATTAAAAGTCAAAAATGGAATAAATGAAATTAACCCCTGGTCTTTAAAATAGTAATAATGATTTGAAATACATTTTTAAGAAACATGGATGTGGATGATAAAGAGGTCCCAATAGATAATTACGTCTAAAAAACCTCGGATATTGAAGAGATTGTGAAATAAACCCTTAACATGTAATTTCCCATGGATGAGGGTAGGTTAACCTCTTGTATAATGTTGAAATAATTTTTATTAAATTATAAAATAATCATATACATTAATATGATATCATATATGATATTTTAACATTTCTTTGTTAATAATATCTTTTTTATTATCGTCATTTCATGTGTTAACTTACTCATTTTATTTGATATGATTTGTTACATAAGTCACGTTTGTAATGTATTGGTTCTATATTATTAACATATAGAATGATATAATGTCCATTAAAATTATTTTTAATCATAAAATGATAATTATACTTGCATGGATACGATAGGGAATGAATCTCATCGCTTTCGTGGAGATGGTAATCCGTACGTACACACGAGAAACAATATCATTCTTTTAATATTAAAATAATATATAATTGGATGGTATATCATATATAAAGAATCATTATCATGTTATATTTATTATAGACATGAATTACAAATCATTATTATACCCATCCAAATAATAATGTATGGAATAACAATTACACCATGACGTAGAGACGGTAGGCCATACGTACGAACGTATGGTGACATGTCATTCAAAGGATGGATAGAATAATGAATATGGTTGTAAAATATTTATAATAACATCATAGTATATATAAGATACTGGAGTTATTATTTTAGAATGGAAATAAAAAAGAAAGAATAAGTTGAAGAAGAAAGGAACTTGAAAGAGGGAGGTGAAAACATTACCTCTTCATCGGGTTCTTATTTTTGATTTGATAAAAAGGGATTATTAGGTTGTATTTATGATCAATCTAAGGCCTCTTGGTTGATGTGAGGGAAGTTGAGAGAATATTTGGGCAGGGTTTGTTTGCTCCAAAAGGCTTTGAAGGTATTAATTTGAACGAAGGGGGAGTGCCCTTTTATAAGAGGGGTGAGGGGCACCTTAGGAAAAGCTAGAAATATTATTTTTTAATAAATTTATATTTGGTTTATAATGGCTCCAAAGTGGATTATTTAAATTTTAATATGGGGATGGGTCTAAAACCACCAATCCAATAGATTTTAGATAGGTTTGAGTCAATATATTAACTTTATCGTTTATATTTAACTCTTAGTTAAATTTTTGACATTTACCATGTCTCTTTGTATTTTTATGTTATATAGTTAATAAACTTTATATATACCTCCAAGAGACCCCCAAGTGGTCAATTAATGATACACCTATCATTATATAAGTCATTTGTCCTAACCATATATTTTTAGGAATAGAATATAAATTAATAATATAATATTTGTTTTAAATACTCTTTTATGTCAATTTTGACACTATTGTGTATTTTGTTTTTGATAATTTTATAACAGCATTATTACATTGAAAATTTTTTTATAACCAATCCCAATATGTCATTTAAACCTAGATAATTAGTGTAATTCATAGAAATTCCAAAAATTACAATTATTTAGATATTTATAATATCAATTATTTTAATATTTCATTAATTATGTAATTAATGCATCACCATTGTGTCAAAAATAAAATAAATTATATAATGTATAAAAATTATAAATAAAATACCATTATGTATGAAATCTTTTTATATTTCTAATGAATAATTATAATCGAATTTATCTTATGTATAACGCTATATTAATAATGTTTTAGTTAATAAATTTGATTTTAACTCTTCTTTGAATTAAATAATAATAAATATCCTAATCTAAACCATGCGGACCTAAATGATAATATTTTATTCCAAAGGTTGTTTGTGGTCTATATACAGTTGTCCAATAGAATTATTAAATGTGTTAGTGTAATATTAATATCATTTTTACCCTTAATTTCCCTATTTAATTTTAACTGTGGTAAATTAAAGTAAAAAAGATACTATTAACCAAATATTATTTTTATCTTGTTGAACAAAATTTTACTCCATAATATTATCCGTTTCTCTTGGATTTTTAAAATTCCACTCATAGAAGCGGTAAAATTATTTTTTATGTGAATTTCCAAATTCTTCTTGGAGGTGGGTAAAAGACGGTGAAAAGTTCCATTAAATTTTTATATATCTAAAATTATTCTAAGCTGACTCCAATGAATTACATTGATCATATCTAGGAATTATGTATCTATTTTGACCATAATTAAATGTAAATAAAATAAATAATTGTTTAAATAAAAATTTGGCTTTAAACTATAACTCAATGTTTTTTCACTATTCATCAAAAATTGAAAGTTTTTTGAAAAATACAAAAAATTTACCCTAAGCTAATTTTGATATTCCGAATCCAAAAATTATTCCTATTTTGAAAGATAATTTTTTTAAAATTTCAAAAAGTATCTATTAAAATTCATAACAGCTACTTTGATTGGTTGTGGTTTGTGTTAGAACTCGAAGTTGCGTACAACACACGCTACTGTATTATTCAAAGAGAAGCGTACTGTTGACGCTTGGGGTGTTAAATTCTCCACTACTTCAATTAATTTCATCCTCAAAATTTCTTGAATACTAATGCATGAAATGGCTTGGGTGGTTCTTCATCATAAGTTCCTCGGGTTCCCACGTTGCCTCTTACTTCTTATGGTTTCTCCATAGAACTTTTACCATATGAGTTGTCCAGTTTCTCATCACTTGTTCTCCTTTATCAAGAATCCTAATGGGCTCTTTGAAACAAGAAATATCGGGTTCTAGTTCTAATTCCTCATAATTGAGTACATGTGTTGGGTCATGCATGTATTTTCCCAACAGTGATACGTGGAACACATCGTGAACTTTGGAGAGACTTGGTGGCATTGCCAAATGCTAAGCTACAGCCCCAATTCATTCTAGAATTTCGAAAAGTACGATATATCTGGGACTCAATTTACCCTTCTTACAAAAATGTATAACTCCCTTCCCTGGAGAAACCTTCAAGAAAACATGATCTCCTACATGAAATTCCAAATCCTTCCTTCAGTTATCGGAATTGCTCTTTTTCCTACTTTGATCTGATTTGATGTGGTTTCGTATTACCTTTACCTTTTCCATCATTTCCTCCACCAGCTCTGGGCCTACAAGTTTTCATTCACCAACGTCATCCCAACAGGTTGGTGTGCGACATCTCTTTCCATATAATGCTTCATATGGTTCCATCTGAATAGTCAAATGGAAGCTATTTTTATAGGAAAATTCCACCAGAGTTAAATATTGATCCCACATACCCTGAAAGTCAAGTGATCATGATCTCAACATATCTTCTAAGGTTTGAATAGTCCATTTTGATTGTCTATCTATTTGAGGGTGGTATGCAGTGCTCAAATGAAGTTTAGTATCCAAGGACTTCTGAAGAATCTTCCAGAATCTTGAAGTAAACTAGGGATTACAATCAGAAACAATCGATATGGGTACTCCATAAAGCCTCACAACTTCATTATTATACATTCTTTCTAGAAGTTAAAGTGGTAGATCTTCTCTTATAGAAATAAAATGTGATGACTTGGTAATACAATAAAAAATGTCCCATATTTCATTGTTCCTTATAAGATTATTTTGTAATCCCATGAAAACGTCCATCGTGATATTATCCCACTTCCACTCAGGTATGGGAAGAGGTTGCATGACTCCTCCAGGATTTTTCCTTCAAGCTTTCACTTGTTGACAAAGCACACATCTTGACACAAAATCAGCAATCTCCCTCTTCATGTTGTCCCACCAAAAATGTTCCTTCAAATCCCTATACATTTTGGTGTTCCCAGGGTGTATATAGAAATTGGAACTATGACCATCATCCAACAATTCCATTTTTATATTAGGTACATCGGGAACACAATGTCTTTTCCCAAATTTCAAAATTCCATCTTCATACCCAAATTCATTCAATCTCCCATCATTCATAGCTTTAATCTTATTTTGAAATTCTTCATCATAGGTTTGAGAACTCTTTAACCATTCTAGTAAAGATGGTTTGGAAACCATTTGAAAAAGTATCGATGTTTCACCATCCATGGTTATTCCCATATCCAACTTTACTAGATCCATGAAAATAGGATCCCTCTCAACTCTCATATTGTTCAAAACTCCATGATATTTTCTACTCAAAGCATATTCCACCTTATTTTCCTTCCCCGGGTGGTAGTGTATCGTGCAATCATAATTCTTGAGTAGTTCAATCCATCTCTTTTTCCACATGTTGAGTTATTTTTGTGAGAAAATATTCTTCAAACTCTTGTGATCATAATAAATCTCTCATTTCACACCATAGAGATAGTGTCTCCAAATCTTCAAAGAAAATATTACAGCTGCTAACTCAAGATTATGAGTAGGATAGTTCTACTCATTAATTTTTAGTTGTCGTGATGCATAGGCAATAACCCTATCATTCAGCATAAGGACACAACCAAGTCCTTTCTTTGAAGCATCACTAGAAATAATGAACCCATCATTCCCCGATGGTAGAGTAAATATAGAAGCATTGACTAATCTTTTCTTCAGTTCTTCAAAAAATTCTTCACAATATTTTATCCAAACAAATTTAGACCCAATACGTGTGTGATTCGTTAATGGGTTATCCAATCGGGAAATGTTCTGGACAAAACGCCAATAATGACTTGCTAAGCCAATAAAACTACATACCTTAGTTATACTCATTGGTGATGGAAATTCATGGATTGAATTGTTCTTATAAGGATCAACGGAGATTCCATCGTTGGAGACAATTTGGACGAGAAAAGAAATCTCTTGAAGCAGTAATTTAAACTTGCTAAACATCCCATATAATTCATGTCTTCTAGGAGTATTCAGGATAATATGAAAGATATTTTCATGATCATCATAGATTTTGGAATATACCAAGATATCATAAATAAATACCACCACAAAATCATCGATATATTCCTTGAAAACTCTATTCATTAGATCCATGAATACAGAGGGTGAGTTAGTCAATCCAAAAGGCATTACTGTAAACTCGTAATGCTCGTACCTGGTTCGAAATGCTGTCTTCAGAATGTATTCCTTATTTACACACAATTGATGGTATCCAGATCAAAGGTAAATCTTTGAAAAGTATAGTGCTCCGTGTAGTTGGTCAAATTAATCATCAATGCGATGTAGGGGATACTTGTTCTTTACTGTTATAGCATTGATTTCCCCTTAGTCGATACATTACCTCCTAGATCCATATTTCTTCTTAACAGAAAGGACATGGGCTCCCCATGGAGAAACACCAGGGTGAATAAATCCCTTATTACTCAATTTCCCTAGTTCTTTCTTTAGATCAACTAACTCCACAGTGGACATTCTATAAGGGGTATTCGATATAGGCCTTGAACCAGGAATTAAATAAATGGAAAACTAAATTTCTCATACTAAAGGATGTCCAGGTAAATATTACGGAAACACATCAACATATTCTCTCACAATACGTACATCCTATATTTTAACATTAGTTTCCTCACCCATAGTTATTTCATTCTATTCCTTCCCAATAATTGAATTTAGTTGAAAAATTGGGGGTGGATCTAGATAAGAATCATGTGGTGACGATTCTGCTCTAATGATAAGGTGTTCTTTATCATCATCATCAAAAATTGTAACCTCCTTCTTCTTACAATAAATCTTCACATCAAGGTCTGAAAGCCAATCTATACCATTGATTGTATCAAATTCAATCATGGGTATGATTATGAGATCAGCATATAAAGAACATTTATATTCCCTAATGGGGACGGATCCACAGAACTTTGTAGCAATGATACTTCCCTTAGGCGTTTTAACTGACAACTCCCTTGTTAAATCAAATTAAAAATATCTAATTTTCTTAGAAAAATAGGAAGATATGAAACAATGTGATGATCCAGAATCAAAAAATGATTTTTAAAAATTGAGGAAACCATTAAATTACCTGCAACCACATCTTTCAGATCTTCTACCTCATCAATAGTGATAGCATAAGACCGGCCTTGATCCCTTGGCCTTTTCTGAGGTATGTTTCCCTGATGGATATGAAATTCATTTGCATAATGTCCCATCTCCCAGAAATTGTAGCATTGTACATTGGTAGCTTCATTCTTCCCCTTACAATCATGAGTTTGGTGACCTTTTTCACCACACTTGTAACAAAATACCATTCCTTTTAATCCAGTACCAGGGTGTTTGTCCCATATTTACTATAGGATGGATATTCAAATTTTCCTTTCTTCCCCTTCTTTCCATTTACAAATTGATCAGATGATCTATTCTTCTCTTTCTTTTCTTTAAAGCCATTAGACCTAGAGAATTCTTTTTCTGTGCTGATAGCAAATGAGAGAATATCTTCGTACGACGAGAAGGATTATGAGGCTAATGATCGATGAAGAAATGGTTTTATGCCATCAAAGAAATGATCAATCATATTTCCTGGAATATGTATATAATCTCCAGCATACATTTCAAACCTTGTAAAGTTATCCACATACTTTGCGACATTCTCATCCTCCTTTTGTCTCAGACTCAGAAATGGCCTTTCCATATCAGCTCGATGGTCACAGGGAAGTATTTTTATAAGAAAAGCACTTTGAACTCCCTCCATTGAATATTTGATACTTCATCATCTTCCTTCATGTTTTGAATCAATGACCACCATTGATCAGCATCTCCAATGAGGCGATAAACTGCCATGATAACTTTTTCCCTTTCACTACTCCCCAAGGCATGGAATATTTTCAATAAGGAATTTATCCATTGCTCAGCAACTAAGGGATTTGTACTACCATTGAATGTCAGTGGTTTTTGCCTCATGAAGTGATCTAACATTGATCCTCCATGCTGTGGATTAGGTCTCTCCATACAGGTTTGGTTATTTTTCATAAGTTGAGTTAATTGTTCCAGTATGGTGATTAGCTGATCATCACCAGTTGTATCACCAACTCCACAATAATTATCTTGAGAAGGAGTTCAATCCCTACATGGAGTGTGTGCATTGATATGGTTTCCATTTCTTCCACTAGGTGCCATTTCTAAACAATGGCATACACTAGATTAGTTTATTAATCACAATACATAAATCCAAACTTGTAAAACACTTAACATAAATTGAGCAGTTTATGCATATAATCCATAACCATAAAAAAGTTTTCTTTGAGTAATTATATACTCATAAACCCTTAATAATGGTTTTTAAAGAAAATGATAATTATCCTAAGCATATCCCTCAGGAGTGTCATAACGAAGAGTGAAGCAAGGCCCGTTGTCGTGCCCCAGTTCCCATTCAAGTCTAGCTCAAAGCGGTGTTTTCGAGTTTTAGACCTAGGTACATCTGTTCCATATCTTCCTCTACCTTCTCGTATCTAGACAACGATGTATTTCTCGTAAAAATCACAAAATATCTACAAATACCAAAATTCTGGGATGTTCTTCTATATTAACCCTCAATGTCCATTTTAGGTCTATGTGCTCTAATCAGAGTTTATCTAAATCTAGCTCCCAAGGTTTGTTCTAAACTTCCTCTGATACCAACTGTAACGCCCCGACCCTAGTTACCCAGAGTCGGTGCATTATTACATAACATTAGCATGATCACAAAAGATCTAGTCCTGAATGGCCGATTAGTTTAGTATCCTTGGAATCATTAGATACATTCATAAAGTTTACATTATATCATAAAGTGAAAACTACAACAACATTTAGTCTCCACACTCATATCACCTTATAATATCCGTGCAGGTCATTCATAAAATACTTTTTCACTTCATGGGAAAAATAAAACATAGAAAGGGGTGAGCTCAAATGCGAGTAAAGATAACAATATCGTTGAAACAGTCATAAATAAGCATAAACATTTCAGGAAATGTATAACTAAATAAAACCCTTTCAAACTTGAATATAAGAATAATATAGAAGAAATAAAATGAAATAATGCAATTTACATAATCAAATGGATATTATACTAGTCGAATAATCACATGCAATATCAATAACCACTTTTATAATGATGGAATGCATAATGCCAGACTATCAAAACCATATAGTCAAGGCCTTGTGCTAGGACTACAAATAAGATTTTGTCAAGGCCTTGTGGCATGACACATGTTTGTCTCATGAGACCTACCGATGCATCGATAAGATATAGTGGGCTCTACCAATCACTTATTAAGTTCATTTCATTCCTCATAGAATAGGTTTAAACATAACAAAAAAATAGTATTAAAACTAGCATATGAAATGTCAATACTTTATCCATAAACCATGAATGGTATAAAAATGAAACATATACAGTCAAACATATCACAAAACCATCAATATAATATGGAAGTTTTGTATCATAATAAATCAACTTCAAATAAACATAAAATCCATCAAAGGATGTTCACAAAGATAAAATGAAAACTATTTGATAGAAATATCTCTTTTTTGAAATCATTTAAAAGCAACATAATTATAAAATAAAACATTTACAATGAAAATATCCTTATAAGTTTTTAAGGGAAGATTCTATGATTTTATAATGGCGGAAAATAGCTACACCCACCGTATAAGTTAAAAAAAAGACATTCTTACCTTAATTCGGTCGAAAATGTTAAAAAGGACCTTGTTTGGAAAATGATAGAACGATTCTATTATAAACTTCTTATAAAAAGTAAACAAGGGTATAAATTACTTTAACCCATGGTCTTTAAAATATTATGAATTATTTTAAATACATTTTAAAGAAACATAGATGTGGATGATAAAGAGGTCCCAGTAGATACTTACGTATAAACAACCTCGGATAATGAAGAGATTGTGAAATAAACCGTTACCTTGTACTTTTCATTTGTTGAGGGTAGGTTATCCTCGAGTATATTAGTGAAATAATTGTTAGTAAATTATACAAGAATCATATACATTAATATGATATCATATATGATCTTTTAATATTTCTTTGTTAATAATATCTTAGTATTATCGTCGTTTCGTGTGTTAACTTAGTCATTTTATTTTATATGTTTTGTTACATAAGTCATGTTTGTTATGGATATGTTGTATCTTATTCATATAAATAATTATATCAAGTACTTAAAAATTATTTTTAATCATCAAATGAGAATTAAACTTTCATGGATACGATAGAGAATGAATCTCATCGCGTTCGTGGAGACGATAATCCGTACATACGCACGAGCGGCAATATCATTATTTTGATATTAAAATAAGATATAATTGGATAGTATATCATATATAAATGAATAATTATCATGTTATATTTATTATATACATAAAATAAACATCATTATTATACCCACCCAAATAATAATGTATTGAATAACAATCACAGCACGATGTGGAGACGGTAGGCCGCACGTACACACGTATGGTGACATGTCATTCAAAGGATGGATAAAATAATGAATATTGTAGTACCATATTTATAATAACATCACAGTATATATAAGACACTGTAGTTATTATTTTATAATGTAAAAAACAAATAATGAAGAAGTTGAAGAAGAATGGAACTTGAAAGAGGGTGGTGAAAACATTACCTCTTCTTCGGGATCTTCCATTTGATTTCATTAAAAGGGTTCTTTAAGATTGCTTTCTGATCATTGTAAGTCCTATAAGTTGATTTGAGGGATGTTGAGAGAATATTTGGGTAGGGTTTTGCCGAACCAAAAGGATTTTAAGGTATAAATTTGAGAGATGCGGTAGTTCCCTTTTATAAGAGGGGTGATGGGAACCTTAGGAAAAGCTAGAAATATTATTTTCTAATAAATTAATATTCGGTTTTTAATAGCTCCAAAGTGGATTATTTAAAAGTTAATTTGGGAATGGGTCAAAAAACACCCAAACAATATATGTTAGACATGTTTGGGTCACTATATTGACCTTATCATTTATATTTATCTCTTAGTTAAATAGTTTGACATTTTCCATGTCTCTTAGTATCTTTAGATTATATAGTTAATAAACATACTATATACCTCCAAGATAACCCAAGTGGTCCATAAATGATATACCTATCATTATATAAGTCCATTGTACTAATCGTAGATTTTTAGGAATAGAATATCAATTAATAATATAATATTTGTTTTTAAAAACTCTTTTATGCCAATTTTGACACTATTGGGTATTTTGTTTTTGATAATTTTATAACAGCATTATTAATTAGAAATAAATTTATATAACCAATCCTAATAAGTCATATTAACCAAGAAAATTAGTCTAATTCATAAAAAACTCAAATTACATTTATTTTTATATTTATAATATCAATTATTTTAATATTTCATTAATTAGGTAATTACTGCATCACCATTTCTTCATAAATAAATTAAATTATTTAATGTCTAAAAATTATAAATAAATTACAATTATGTATTAAATGTTTTTATATTTTTAATAAATATTTATAATCGAATTTAGATTATGTATAACCCTATATTAAAAAATTTTTAGTTAAAACTCATTGATTTTAACTCTTTTAATTCTTCTTTGAATTAAATAATAATAAATGTCCTAATCTAATCCAAGTGGAAATAAATGATAATATTTTATTCCTATTTTTGTTTTTGGCCGAGATACACTTTTCCAATAGAATTATAACATGTTTTATGGTAATATTAATATTATTTTTACCCTTAATTACCCTATTTATTTTTATCGTGGTAAATAAAAGTTAAAAGTTACTATTCTCCAAAAATAATTTTTATCTTATTGAACCAAATTTTACTCCTTGATATTAACCGTGTCTCTCGGATTTTCGAAGTTCCACTCACATAAGCGGTAAAATTATGTTTTATGTGTATTTCCAAATTCTTCTTCTTGGTGGGTAAAAGACGGTGAAAAGTTCCACAACATTTTTATATATCAAAAATTATTCTAAACTAACTCCAATGAATTGAATTGAACTTATATAGGTATTATGTATCTATTTTTAGCATAATTAAATGTAAATAAGTTAAATAATTATTTAAAAAAATTCGGTTTTAAACTATAACTCAGTGTTTTTCACTATTCATCAAAAATTGAATATTTTCAGAAAAATACCAAAAATTTACCCTAAGATAATTTCAATATTTAGAATCCAAAAATGAAGAGTATTTTAAAAGATAAAATTTATAAAATTTCAAAAAGTCGGTATTATTATTCATAATGTCTAGTTTGATTGGTTGTGGTGTGTGTTAGAACTCGAAGATGCGTACAACACAAGTTACTATTTTATTCCAAGAGAATCGTACCATGGAAGCTTGTGGTGTTACATAACCAGGTTTTAAAGATATTTAATGGAAAAAAATTTCTTTTACATGGTTCATTCGTGTTATAAAAGTGATAATGGTTATAAATATTATTTTATGATGATATGAATGATTTTATTTGTTATGATTTAGTAATTGTACATTGAAATTTATTGGGTGGTTACATGATAAGACACTTTTGGTTGGTTCCATGATAAACCAATTATGGGTAGTTTCATGATAAACCAATGATTGGTGGATAAATTATAAACCAATAATTTTTTGATCCATGAAATCCCTCTAGTGAATTGAGTATGGAAGTCGACCATATTGATAATCACATTATAAGAGTGAATGTAAGAGTTAAGTGAAAATTATGTCCCAAGTATTTCAAAGTTTTAATTATGCTCACTGTGGGTTTATAATGTTTCTAATAACTGAGACTAAAATCACATCAATATTTATTATTCATTTTAATAAATATTTCATTTTCCATGTTTTCATATTTTATGAACCTTGTATTGATATTTATGATTTCCTTTATGACTCTTATGACATTTTATTATGTCATGATACCCCTATGTGGAATTTTTCTCATTGATATAGTTAAATTGTTATTTATTATTTATACCCTTAATAAGAAAATGATCTCACCATTCATATGTTTCTATTTTCCCAGGTTTTAAAAAATGATGTAGAATGAGGTATACCTAGAAGATATTTCATATGGATGGTGATGATGTATTATTATGAAAAGTAAAATCAAGAGTTGGAAACATAAATGATCATTTAAAGATAAGTGAGTTATTTATTGTATATTTTTCTTAATTATAGAAAACTCTAAACATAAAGGTCCCTCTAAAATGTATGTGATCCATGTTTTCCTTTGGTAGATTTATGGTTGTGATTAAAAACATTGGGTCCCAATTATCATCATCGATTACGGGAATGTAATGTTATGGATTCCAACACAAGATTTAGGATTGTGGGTTCTTTGTTGTTTTCCTATTACCCTTGAAACACTACCCATGTTAAGTGGAATGAATTCGTTGTTATCTCTCAAAAATTATAGACACATGAAAGGAATATAATTTAAATAAAACTTGAAATAAATATTTTTACGAGGCTCTATAATTAGACCTAATTCTTACCACGATCATTATGTGGGTGTCTCGCATATTTTCATATAAATGTAAATTAAAAGAATGAAAGATCCTATAATTGGAAACATTTTTTTTTCTAATAACTGATCAATATTCTTGAGTGAATGAAATTATTTATTCTAGTACCACCAGTATAAAATGGGTTTTTATACATTGGAAGAACTAGTCATTCAAATATATTCAATGACCTTCAGACAAAGTTATCTCTACAATATTGTATGACTATTCATTGATTGGATAATATTATTCCTAAGCATTGGTCTTAGAATTCCATTGAATCAACAACATTCTATACACTTCAACCTAGTTATCTTCAATATGTGAAATATGAAACTACTACTTCGACCCACTTTTTTTATATCAGAATTATCATTTGAATATTACATAATGCATTGAAAGTAATTAATATTCATCATTTTATTACTTATTTTTTTTATATATCTAGTGTTTTTATTCATATTATCATGTGTTTCATAATCACATGTATTCATGTAGCCATGCCAGGGACCACTATTTACCTTGAAACTACCCAAATGGTTGCGATTACATAATTATTCGTTGAAAAACATTCCTGGTGACTTCTCAATGTAGTTTTAATAATGAAAACTATGTCAATATGATTAATAGTGAATATGTGGACTTCTAATTTGCATAATGTAGAGACCTGAAGCTTTATGTACATGGATATTACATTACTTTAGCAGAATACTTAATACATAACAAAAAACAAACACACAAGGATCGTAATAGTTTAGTGTCTTTGGAAACTCGGAATATAATTTTCTAATCGTGGTGATAGATCTTCAACATCTCCCATAAGATCTTCCCCTTTTTGTTTTCTTACCTAAAACCTTTCTTTAAATCCTGGGGATAGGAAAACATATAAAGGGTGAGCTCAAATGCTCAGTTAGGTTAAGCATGGATAAAATAAAACAAATCATATACATTTGAACTTCAAAACATGAACATAATATTTAAACATCAGAATCTTGAGAAATGACATAAATCAATGAAGTATGTAAGGAATAGATCATAAAGAAACATTAATCATGATAAAATAGCATGGGAATTAAACATGTAATTGTGAAAAATCATTAAGCACATGATATTATTTCCATAGTAGCCAAGGCATTGCTACCACGACTATCTTAGTGGACAAAGTCCCTTACTGAATCGAGTTCACTCCTTGTTCCAGTCCTGTATTAATGAACCGATTAAACTTTCCGTTCCAGTCATGTCTATCTCATGAGATATAAATCTTTACCCAATTCCATGGAGGGACATATAGGTCCCACCCATCTCATAATGAAATCATTCTTACTTGTGCCACAAAATAAACATAAAATATTCATCATAACCCAAAGAATAAAATGGGTTTCATAAACATCATCCCATAAATTCATAATCCATAGAAAACAAATGGACATTTCATCATAAGAAAATTGAACAATGTAAATCATAGAGTCATTAAACTTGAAACATACACATATTAAATAATATCATTTTATATGGAAAATGGTTTTGATAAAACATTTGAAATGAATTCTTGAGAAAAATATCCTTTCTTCGTCAAAATCATTTTCTTTTCAAAAAATTCCATGAACTTTTAAAATAAAAGTATTTTGTTGAAAATAGTCATAAAATATTTTGGAGGAAGTTTCATGAAAATAAGGCTTTATAAAACCGTAAAAATCCGTTCATACCGTATAAGTTAAAAAAACATTCTTCTCATACTTTTGCCGGAAAAGTCAAAAAAGTACCTCGTAACGTAAAGAAAAGAAATATTCCTTACATACCATGTAGTAAAAGTCAAAAATGGGTGAAAAATAATTTAAACATACATGAAAACACTTTTATAAAACAAGGACATGGATGATAGAAATAAACCCAATAAATAATTACGAATACGCAATCTCAGGTAAAAATGAGATTTGCAAAGATATCCCTTACCTTAGGTCCGATATGCTTCGTACATATCCGAACCTAATGTATAATAATTTAAATAATGTCATTGACTTATTAAAAAATCATATTAATTGTTATGATATCATATATGTTTCACTTATGACTTTATATTGCCCGTTCTTTTGTAAATTCTATGTTAAAGCAGCGTTTTGGGTAAAATCATTTCATTTATCGTATGTGTTTCGACTTGTTGTTCTTGATATTATTAATTATATCCTGACTTACATAATTCCATAATTTAAAAAATTATTTATATATAATATATATTCATCATATACATATATATATTACAGATCGATAAAAGGAATGAAATACACCGTTTATGGAGACTGTAGGCCGTACGTACGCATGAACATTGTTTTCGTTTCCTTATTGAATTGAAAGAAACTAAATATATGACATACATATATTTGTACATAAATCCAGTAGAATTATTATTTCATATATTTAATTATTATTCATTATATAAACTTTATGATCATTCATGTAAGGTTAACATGGAGAATGAATCTCATCGCGTCGTGGAGATAGTAGTCTGTACGTATGCACGAGCGATGATATCGTTCCCATAATTGTTGAATAGAATTGAAGTGGATGGTATAATAAATCATAATCATTATGATATTATAATAACCATATATAGTTATTCTTTACACCATTATACCCATCCATGTAAGGTGTTGGAGGAAAAACAGATTTCACCACGGCGTGGAGACAGTATTCCGTACGTACGCACGTGTGGTGATTTCTTTTTCCGTAGGATGGATAGATGGTGAAATAGGATTGTTTATTAATTATAATAACATATAAGTATATGAGTTATACTGATGATATTACTTCATAATGAAACAACTAAATAAGAAGAAGTTGAAGAAGAAATAGGATTGAAAGAATCGGTAACAGACATTAGCTCTTCTTCGAAGCGCCTCTTTGATACCTCCTCTTAGGGCACTAAAATTGGTCTTTAGAGAAGAAAAGAACCTCTAGGATGTTTCTATGGAAGTGGATAAGAGAATATGGCAGGGTTTGGCTGAGCATGAAGGCTCAAAGTGGTGTGAGGAAGAGAGGGACGAGGTGCCCTTTTATAAGGGAGGAGAGGGGCACCTTTGGAATACCTAAAAATATTATTTTATTATAAAGCCATATTCGGTTTTTAATAACTCCAAATTGATTTATTTCGAGGCTAAGGTGGGTATGGGTCGAAATCATCTCATCAAATAAAATTTAGACTAGTTTAGGTTCCTATTTTAACCTTATCATTTAGATTTAACTTTAAGTTAAATAATTTTACTTTTACCGTGTCTTCTTGTTTTCTTACACTATAAGGTTAATAAACGTGCTATAACAAGACAAACGAACCCCAAGTTGTTTATTATTAATATATATAACCTTATATACGTAATTTGGCTGAAAAATAGATTTTTGGGAATAAAATAACAATTAATAATATAATATTTGTTTTAAAAACTATTTTATGTCAATTTTTACACTATTTGGTAATTGATTTTTGTGAAAATCATAACAGAATTATTAGTTAAAAAAAGTTCATTAAATAAATCCTAAAATATAATATTAACCTATAAAAGTAGTGAAATTCATAAAAAGTCTCAAATTACATTTATTTGGTTATTTATAACATCAATTACGTCAATATTTCATTAATAAGATATTTACTGCATCATCTTTGTGTCATAAATAAATTAAATTATTTAATGTCTAAAAATTATAAATAAAATACCATTATGTAGAAAATAGTTTTATCTTTCTAATTAAAATTTTTAGTCGAATTTATCATATGTATAAACCTATATTAAAAATGATTTACTTATTAAACTTTGATTTTAAATATTTTAACCCTTCTTTAAATAAATTAATATTAAATGTCCTAATCTAATCCAAGTGGGTCTAAATGGTCATATTTTTTTCCTAATGTTGTTTTTGGTCGAATTAAACTTATCCAACAGAATTATGACATGTGTTAGGGTAATAATAATATCATTTTTACCCTTAATTATCCTATTTACTTTTAACCGTGGTAAGTAAAAGTAAGAAGTTACTATTCACCATAAATTATTTTCATCTCATTGAACCAAATTTTAGTCCTTGATATTAAACATGTCTCTTTGATTTTGGAAATTAAGTTCACAGAAGTGGTAAAATTTAATTTAAATTAAAAAACGTCAGTTTTTTAACTACCACTAAGTGGTTACACTATTCATCGAAAATTAAAGTTTTTCAGAAAAATACCAAAAAATCAACCTAAGAATTATTTGATATTCCAAATTCAAAATTTATGTCCATTTCTTCGAATTCATAACATATAAGTGGAATTAATTAATTTTAAATTTAATTCCCGTTATCAAAACAAATAGCGTGTTTTTAAGATACAAAAACAATCAAAAGATTGATAGTTGTTTATATCCAATTTCATAGAAAAATTAATTCCAATGAAAAAAATTGGATTATATGGTTAAAATATATTCTAATTACACTTTAAACCCAATTAAAAAGATAATCTAACCATATAAATTATTGTGATAAAAAATTTGTTTTTAATTAAAATATAGCGTGTCTTTACTATTCATTAAAATATAAAAGTTATCAGAATAATATGAAAATTTTATGAAAAGTAAATTTTTATATAATTATTCCAAAGAAGACTTTTATTTTGTCAAATGGAACTTATAGACAAGTAAAAAACAAGATTTAATGTGGGTGCGCCATCAAAAGGCTACAAAACTACATTTTTTCGAAATAACCTATTTTACTCAAAAAATTGATTTTGTTCTCATAACATGTTCTAGAAAATGTGTAGGATGAATAATAATGTTATAAAATTCAAAATGTAGTTGATACTATTCATAAAGGGTAGTTCATATAACATATCGTTGTTTAGCGAAACTCAGTATTGCGTACAACACACGCTATCGTGGAGGGTCGTGATTGCGTGTAATGCAAGCCATGTCAGGGATGGGTGTTGTGGAAGATCATTTTGGTGTAGCGTAAAACACAAGACATTAATGAAATTAAAAATAATATTTTTCATAAAATCTCGGGGTGTTTCATTCTACCCCCCTTAAAATGAATTTTGCCCTCGAAAATCATCGGGGTTATTAATGGTTTACTACTAGAAAGTTTGTTTAATAGAATTCCACATCGTAAAAATGAATACAAAAACATGGCTTTAAAAACTAAAGTTTGAAATGTAACGTTTACCCAAATTAACTGATCACTGGGATTCCACATAGGAGAACATAGATGAAAATATGGATATGGAAGAAAAATCTATCAATCAAGTTCTGATGGAGAGTGGTAGAGAACATGGCTATGAAAAAGCCATCAATCACAAAGCCATATATTTTTGATGATCTAAGGTACAATCTAATTCATCGGATATAAGGGCACTAGGATAATATTTTTTCTTTTCAAGATCATTTTGCTAAAGTTGATGAAATTGGAATTAGAAGAAATACTTTTGTGATTTTGGTACAGTATCACCGTTGGTCGTTCTTTGGACAATTTCCACTTCATCTCTTAAATAAATAAAGTTGAATTTGTCATTCGTGAAGTGTTAGCAGATCATGTGATAGAATGATGGGTCATTCCATCTGTCTCAAACAAAAGGTTATAAAAGTTATCAAAATACATAAGTCCATATATAGTGAGATTAATCAAATATGGTTCCTAAAATGGACTGAAACTTCATAAATCATTCTGCTTAATATAATAAAACTAGTTACTACTAAACAGGGACTTCCTGTAGGCCAATGGTAGGCAATAAAGGCCAGTCACACTTCGTTTGTGGGTTCGATTTCCACAGCCTTGTCCGACGCGATGGGTTGTCGCCCATCCTAAAGGTTGTCCTTTTTCTAAAACTACATTACTATAACATCCCATCAATAATATCGAAAAAAATTATATTCTTAAACAATACTTACTTATGTCTAACATAATCCATTCCAATCTTTAGGCTTATCTAAAATACTTCAGTCCAAGCTCATAGTATAAAGAAAACGATTACTTGAAATGTCATCAACCAAGCATGTGAATACCATCATTTATCCCCCATATATTTTTGGTCACATTCCAATCATGTGAATACCTTAATCATGTATTCTCTTGAAAAATGAATACACATTAAACCATAGGGAAAACATGAATTCTGTCAGATGTTAACTCTTTCCACATGCCAAAATCCAAAAATTATATATACTCAATCCATGATATAACCTTCTCCTTATATCAGTCATGGGCTCATGAATACTATCACACATTTCATTTTCTCCTTATCCCTTCCTTATGCGCATATCATCTACTTTCCAAAAATATCTGAATAAACGTTCATGGTTACTGGTGCCATTAATCATACACTTTCAAAACATAAGGAAAGACAACAGTGTAACAATACTTAGATGTCTATTTATTCCATAGTGCCATGAGATTACTTATACAACACTACACTTGAAAAACATGTAATCATTCCACTACCTTCTTAAACCATTGACTGAGCTTCAACAATTCTTTCAACTCACATATCATTTGTAGTCTTCTAATCATCATCAACATAAATACTACCCATACGACCGTAATTATTCTCTTCATGAGACTTTCCCTTAGGGAATTGGTTTGTATAATTCCCATACATTCCACATTTAAAACATCTAATAATTGTTTATGTCGTATCAATACCATTATCCATGTCCATGCTATTAACTAAACCTTTTCCTTTGCAGTTATTAGCTTTGTGTCCTTATTTTTCACACCCAATGCATCTTCCAGTTCCTTTGAAACAATCTCCCTGATACCTCTTCCCACATGATTTACATAAGGGAAATTGAACTTTTTTTCCACTATGATCATCATGAAACTCAATCTTTCTCTTATTATCTGAGTCAGGAAACATACCAAAGTTGAGATTACTGATCATATTATGAGATTGCTGATTAGGCATAATAAAGATGTTTGGACTTCCATATCCCTTTTCATTTGGTTTCTTATGAAGAATATCATTCCATTGTCCATCATATCCTCCATTATCGTGAATCTTCCTGTTTCCAGCCATTTTCTAAAACCCAAAAGGAATACTGTGAGAGGCAGAAATCATACTAGGGAAAAAACATAATAAAGGGGGAGTACCGTCAATATCTAACATCTTAGGTTAAATTCTAAGATCGTTACCATAGTTATAGGACTATAACCTATACGTATACTTATCCTTAGGGACATCCCTGTACATACCTTAGAAATATCTCTAGGGATCTCACTAAAGTTTTCTCATAATAGTTTCCAAAGGTTAACTAAACCTTTCCTATGATACCAACTATAGAGAACCGAAAGTTGATGTACATGGACATTACATTACTTTAGCAGAATACATAATACATAACAAAAAACAGAAACACAAGGATCGTAATAGTTTAGTGTCTTTGGAAACTCAGAATATAATCTTCTAATCGTGGTGAAAGATCTTCAACATATCCCATAAGATCTTCCCCTTTTTTTTCTTACCTAAAACCATTCTTTAAATCCTGGGGATAAGAAAACATATAAAGGTTGAGCACAAATGCTCAGTAAGGGTAATAATGGATAAAATAAAACAAATCATATACATTTGAAGTTCAAAACATGAACATAATATTTAAACATTAGAATCATGAGAAATGACATAAATCATGGAAGTACGTAAGGCATAGATCATAAAGAAACATTAATCATGATAAAATAGAATGGGAATTAAACATGTAATTGTGGAAAACCATTAAGCACATGATATGATTTCCATAGTATCCAAGGCATTGCATCCAAGACCATCTTAGTGGACAAAGTCCGTTTCTGAATCGAGTTCACTCCTCATTCCAGTCCTGTATTACTGAACCAGTTTAACTAGACCTTCCAGCCATGTCAATCTCATGAGATATAAATCATTACCCAATGCATTGGAGGGAGATATAGGTCCCACCCATCTCATAATGAAATCATTCTTACTTGTTCCACAAAATAAACCTAAATCATTAATCATAACCCAAAGAATAAAATGGGTTCCATAAACATCATCCCATCAATTCATAATCCATAAAAAAAAATGGACATTTCATAATATGTAAATTGAACCATGTAAATCATAGAGACATTAAACTTGAAACATACACATATTAAATAATATCATCTTAGATGGAAAATGGTTTTGATAAAACATTTTAAATGAATTCTTGAGGAAAATATCCTTTCATCGTCAAAATCATTTTCTTTTCAAAAAATGTCACGCACTTTAAAAATAAAAGTATTTTGTTGAAAATAGTCATAAAATATTTTGGAGTAAGATTCATGAAAATAAGGCTTTACAAAACCGTAAAAATCCATTCACGCCGTATAATTTAAAAAAACATTCTTATCGTACTTTTACCGGAAAAGTCAAAAAAGTACCTCGTAAAGTAAACAAAAGAAAGATTATTTACATACCATGTAGTAAAAGTCAAAAATGGGTGAAAAGGAAATTAAACATACATGAAAAAACTTTTATAAAACATGGACATTGATGATAGAAATAACCCTAGTAAATACTTACGAATAAGTAATCTTAGGTAAAAATGAGATTTGCAAAATTATCCCTTACCTTAGGTCTGATATGCTTCGTACGTATCCGAACCTCCTGTATAATGATTTAAATAATGTCATTGACTTATTAAATAATCATATTCATTGTTATTATATCATAAATGTTTCATTTATGACTTTATATTACCCGTTCTTTTGTAATATCCATGTTAAAGCAGCGTTTTGGGTAAAATCATTTAATTTATTGTATGTGTTTCGACTTGTAATTCTTGATATTATTACTTATATCCTGATTCAAATAATTACATAATGTAAAAAATGATTTATATATAATATATATTCATCATATACATATATATATTATATATTTATAAAAGGAACGAAAGACACCGTTCATGGAGACGGTAGACCGAACGTACGCATGAACGCTGTTTTCATTTCCTTATTGAATTGAATAAAACTAAATAGATGACATACATATATATATATACATAAATACTGTAGCATTATTATTTCATATATTTAATGATTATTGATTATATAAACTTTATGATCATTCATGTATGGTTAACATGGAGAATGAATCTCATCGCGTCGTGGAGACGGTAGTCCGTACGTACGCATGAGCGATGATATCATTCCCATAAATATTGAATATAATTGGAGTTGATTGTATAATATATCAGAATTAGTATGATGTTATAATAACAATATATAGTTATTATTTACACAATTATACCCATCCATGTAAGGTGTTGGTGGAAAAACAGATTTCACCACGGCGTGGAGACGGTATTCCGTACGTATGCATGCGTGTAGATTTCGTTTTCCGTAGCATGGATAGATAGTGAAATAGGGTTGTTTCATACTTATAATAACAAATAGGTATATGAGTTATACTGATTTTATTACTTCATAATGAAACAACTAAATAAGAAGAAGTGGAAGAAGAAATAGAGTTGAAAGAATCAGTAAAGGACATTATCTTTTCTTTGAAGCGCCTCTTTGAGACTTTCTCTTAGGGCAATAAAATTGGTCTTTAGAGAAGACCAGAACCTCTAGGATGTTTCTATGGAAGTGGATAAGAGAATTTGGAAGGGGTTGACCGAGCTTGAAGGCTCAAAGTGGTGTGAGGAAGAGAGGGAGGAGGTGCCCTTTTATAAGGGAGGAGAGGGGCACCTTTGGAATAACGAAAAATATTATTTTATTATAAAGTAATATTCGGTTTTTAATATATCCAGATTGATTTATTTAGAAGATAAGGTGGGTATGGGTCTAAATCCTTTCATCCAATAGAATTTAGACAAGTTTAGGTTCATATTTTAACCTTATCATTTCGATTTAACTTTAAGTTAAATAATTTTACTTTTACTGTGTCTTCTTGTTTTCTTAAACTATAAGGTTAATAAACTTGCTATAAGAAGAAAAAATAACCCCAAGTTGTTTATTATTAATATATATAACCTTATATAAGTCACTTGGATGAACCTTAGATTTTTAGAAATAAAATAACAATTAATAATATAATATTTTTTTAAAACCTATTTTATGTCAATTTTGACATTATTTGATAATTGATTTTTGTGAAAATCATAACATAAATATTAGTTCAAAAGAAGGTAATTAATTCAAAAATAACATGTCATATTAACCTATAAAATTAGTGAAATTTATAAAAAGTCTTAAATTACATTTCTTTGGGTATTTATAACATCAATTATGTCAAAATTTCATTAACAAGATAATTACTCCATCATCATTGTGTCATAAATAAATTACATTATTTAATGTAAAAAAATTATAAATAAAATACCATTATGTAGGGAATCGTTTTATCTTTCTAATGAATATTTATAGTCGAATTTATCTTATATATAACCCTATATTAAAAATTATTTACTTATTAAACTTTGACTTTAACTATTTTAACCCTTCTTTAAATAAATTAAAATTAAATGTCCTAATCTAATCTAAGTGGGCCTAAATGGTCATATTTTATTCCTAAGGTTGTTTTCGATCGAATTAAAATTATCCAATAGAATTAGGACATGTTTTAGGGTAATAATCATATCATATTTACCCTTAATTATCCTATTTACTTTTAACCGTGGTAAATAAAAGCAAAAAGTTACTATTCACCAAAAATTATTTTCATCTCATTAAGGCACATTATAGTCCTTCATATTAGCCGTTTCTCTCGGATTTTTCTAATTCAATTCACAGAAGTGGTAAAATTTAATTTAAATTAAAAAAAGTCAGTTTTTTAACTACCACTAAGTGGTTTCACTATTCATCGAAAATTGAAGTTTTTCAGAAAAATACCAAAAATTCAGCATAAGCATTATTTGATATTCCAAATTCAAAATTGATCTCTATTTTTTCAAATTCATAACATATAGTTGGAATTAATTAATTTTAAATTTAATTCCCTTTATCAAAACAAATAGGGTGTTTTTAAGAAACAAAAACAATCAAAAGATTGATACTTGTTTATATCCAATTTCAAAGAGAAATTAATTCAATGAACAACATTGGATTAAATGTTAAAAATATATTCTAATTACCCTTTAAACCCAATTAAAAATATAATCTTACCATATAAATTATTGCGATGAAAAAAGTTGTTTTTAATTAAAATATAGCATGTTTTTACTATTCATTAAAATATAAAAGTTATCAAAATAATTTGAAAAATTTATCAAATGTGAAATTTTATATCCTAATTCCAAAGAAGACTTTTATTTTGTCAAATTTAAATTATATACAAGTCAAAAACATGATTTAATGTGGGTGCGCCATCAAAAGGCTGCAAAACTACATTTTTTGAAAATTAATTATTTTACTCGAAAAATTGATTTTGTTCTCATACCATGTTATAAAAAATGTGTAAGATGAATAATATTGTTATAAAATTCAAAATGCAGTTGATACTATTCATAACGGGTAGTTCATATAACATATCGTTGTTTAGCAAAACTCAGTATTGCGTACAACACACGGTATCATGGTGGGTTGTGATTGCGTGTAATGCAAGCCAAGTCAGGGATGCATGTTGTGCACACTCCTTTTGGTGTAGCGTACAACACAAAACATTAATGAAATTAAAAAGAATATTTTTCATAAACTATTAGTGTGTTACAGATATAGGATTCACAAAACAAGTGTTTTCCAAAGGTTCCCTCTATGCGATATGTGTAATCCACCTTCTTCTCATTCACATGAAAAGATTTTGTGTAGTGTATGTTTATTCTTCTTATTTATGTGAGTAGTTTGATGAAAAAAATTCTCTTATTATTTACAAAACGTGTGTTTTAAAGTTCTCAATTTTAGATACCATCTATTAATCTGAAGATGTATATAAGCCAAATGATAGTGATGATTTCCCCTTAATATTTCATATGTTTATACAAAAAGTTCTTCATCACAATCCTTCGATATTCAAGGGGTGTTGAGAAATTGTTAAGCACCTAGATATTTCAAGATATTGTAGAAATACTGATTCTTTCAAAATCTTCATGAGGAGTTAGAATGATCATCTGTTGACATGATTTCTTTCCACGATCACATTAGTGATCATGTGATTCCTCTGTGAATATAGAAGAGGATACAAAATATATCATCTTATTTTAATGACCAGAAAAATAATATTTAAAATTACTAGAGATATCAATTATATTGAATGGATGAACGTATTGGCCACCATCATGTGATTCTGAGTGAGCATGCAGTCCTTTAGTTGACATCTCGTAATGTTGCAGTGATTATTATCATGCATCAGTTTATTTTTTTCCAGTCATGTGAAAAATTATTTCACAGTTTGATTATATTCATTTAAATCATTTACTTTTTATAATTTCATACATGAAATATTTAGTTTCATCTATGATATTAGGATGATCTAACTAACCTCATTTTGTTATCATCGTCATAAGAGATGGCCAGTTGTAGTGATCATTGAGGGATGGTGGTTTCAATCTCAGACAGAAAATCCCTAAAAAATGAAGGTTGAATATTGTCTTATGAAATGATTAGATAGTGAAGTTTCAATAGATTAGGCGGTCACAATTATATCTTTATATTTTAATCATGGGCGTTTAATAATATGCTTCATCCATCACACATCGAAAACCACTTCGGTTAAGGATGGGGTATATTATCCTGGCTATTTTAATTACCCACAGTTCTATGGATTTTGGGGATTGACTCCATAATAACACCACTCACACAAACAGGATATGGTCCTATGGTATTTTGGACTAACTTCTATGCCTTCCAAGTATGGTATTTAAGGGCCTTATTCACAGTCCACCTCACAATCATCTTGCATGCGGTTTTCAGGGGCTAATTCCTCCAAATTGTTGAGGTCCTCCATTTATTTGTTTTGGTTTGAGTTATACCATGTTGACCAAATATATAAAATCATATTTTTTATATAAATCACATTAAAGGAAATACCCAAACTATACAACCATTTCTTAGGTCAAATATAAATAAATTTTAAATGGTTTAATTTTATTTTCTCAAGTGATAAAGATTTTCATGGAATTTAAATGTTATTCAGAAATTTTATAAGAAACATGTCAAAATTGAGATGAGTATTAGAAACAAAATATCACATCCACAATCATCATAGTTTTGACATTAATAATTGGTCAAGTATAACATCCAATGACATCAAGTGAGACTATAACAATTATCTAAGGATAACCAATTTCTTTCCAAGATTAATCAAATCACATTGAACATTATAATACATTTAATTTGACGCTATCTAATATATTGAAAACATATAAAACCATAAACATCAACCATCCACATGGAGTTTTCATGATGTATGAAATATAGTTGATTTATATATAAAAAAATGAATGAAATATATATTATTTACATAAAAAATTCATTTGAAGAAAAATAAGAAACATTCAATGACTAGGAAATAATAATATAGTAATTCAGTTCAACATGTTTAATAAAAAATTATTATAATATAATATATAGAATAATTCATGAAAGGAAATTTCAATTGAAATGAATCATTTTCAGTTAAATTATATAATGTATGTCAAACCATAAAATTGCTTTTAGTTGATTTTTACACATTTTGAAAAAATAAGAATTTAAAGAGAAATTTTTAAAGTAAATTCCCAAAATGTTAAGTGAAAACACTAGAAAAAATTTAATTTTATGTATAATGTTCAATAACATTTTCATTAAAAGAAAAAAATGTTTTGAAAAATAATTATATACTAGAATAAAAAATATCATATTTCCAAATGATGTAAACTAATTTTTTTTATTTGGAAATACCTATTTTGAAAACTAAAATTATGAAAAGAATACTTTTTTAAATGTGGAAAAATAAATATGAAGTATACATGAGTTAAAAAATACTTTTCTTTCAAAATATAAAGGTGAAAATTGGAGGCATGGAAAATATGAATAAGAAATGAAAATTAATATTAAAGGGAAAAATAATTATTCATAGTAATGATATAATTTTAATGGGGGAGAAATTCACTATAGAAGAATATTTGAATCAAAAGTGTCATTTTACCATAATGTTATAATATAGTACCATGGAATAAAATAATAGGTTCTAAGAAAACAGTATTGGAAGAAAGAAGATAAGAAGAAGAATTATAACTCAATAAAGATACTTGAGGTAACAAAAAACCTATGAACAATAGTATATTGTGAATTCCAATCTATTTAAATAAAAAACATGTTTTTGATATTTATACTTCATAAATTACCTAATCATTTTCAAGAATCCATTAGGTATTAATCAGAAAATATAAAATAAATGATGGTGCAGAATATCAAACATGCCTCATAGATTAGGAAATGGGACAAAAAACCCTTACATTATGTCTCCCCATAACTAAAAATTCTATAACCACCTGTATAATAAACATAAATATCTTAATTTACTATTTCGGAACCTCATCCATATATATATATATATATATTCTTTTATGAAATTAATTTATAATTATTTTCCACATGTATAATAGATAGTTATTATATATTTTTAATATTGTTATAAGTAATCCAAATAATTTTTAACAAATTTCATAATAGAAGTTTTATTCTTAATTATTATCCCAATTTTCATCATTTATATATTTTTAAAGATACATTTTTTTCAATTATTCCATAAGTATCATTTCCTTAGGTGATAGACATGGATATAGTTTATGAAAACAGAAATTTATTGAAATTGTTTTAGTGTGTTTAACTATGAAAAGTAGATATACTAATAAATATATTAAATATTAATAAAACATTAAAATTGAAATAAAAACATTTTAAATATATTAAAATTAATATATATTACCATAATATAAAATTCCTTAATTTTTCATGGTTTAAACATTATAACATCGTTTATGTAGGTGATAAAAACCGACCCAAATGAGAACGTGTTATATGGAAGTTAAAAGTAAGGATATTTTTTATATAATTTTAATATAACCTTTATATATGATTTAAAATGTTACAGATGACACATATATTCATTAATGTAATTTTTATAACCATACATAAATTTTGGTGATGAAAAATTAAATTTATCATCTGTGGAGGTGGTAGTGCATCACACACATGATTAACAATTCCATTTATCAATTAATTAGTTTGAATGAAAGGATATGATAAATCACAATTTAATAATTTTAATTGGTAAAAATTATATATGTTCATATATAAAATCCATACTTTTTACCAACCATTATGGGAAGTGATAAAAAATATACCACATTGTTTTCGTGGTTGTGGACTTATCCACGTACGCACGATTGATGGTGTTTTTTTCTTAATGGATAGAAATGATTACATAAAGGCAGATCTATTAAAATAATATTAATATATATATATTAATTATACATGGTTAATTATATTACAATGTCTAGAAGATGTTTTGTATGATGAATATTAACAAGAAAATAATGTGTAAAAAATTCCAACATTGAGAATTTGAGATTTCTCAGTGAAATCTCCAAGGAAATAGATGCCTTAGGATATCCAATTGATACCATAAGATCATTATATTTAGATAAATAATAGTAGTATTTTAATTGTATATATTTATTATGAAATTTTATGTTAATGGTTTATAAATTAGGGGAAGAAGTCTTCCGATTTTAAAAGTGAAGAAAATGAATTTTTTATGAACAATCATTATTTTTCAATAATGGAATAAAAACTTTCAAGGTCAAAAAGATCCAAAAGTGATAAATAATATATTTAGGTTTATATAATGTTGATAAATCCTTTAAATATATTTTTATACTGTGGTTTAAATATGATTCATGTCATTTATTATAGGTTTTTACATTTTTTCATTTTCATTTTTACCTTCCTAATTATTTTGTTATTATATAATATATACTTTACTAACCCTATAAAATAACACCTTTTACCAAATTTGTGTGTTTTTAAATTAAATTTAATACCTATTTAATCAAATTATATTTATAAATAAGACACAAATTATAAGGCCCCAGCCTTAAACCTTACATAAAATTGAATTAAATGAATAATTCACATTGAGGATCTTTTCAGGTTTAGAGTTTTAGAGAATTAGGACATAACTATTACATCTCAACAGATTACAAAGTAGTCTCTTCTACTAAATTTCCATAAAATAAAAATTCTTAAAAAGAAACATGTCTAGTTTCATGTTTCAGGTAGCATGTCTTTCCCTTGATCACATCCTTGACCCTATTCCATGTTAAGTCCTATGAAAAACATTTCAAAAACTTGGGATGGGCATAAAAACTCAGTAAGGGATACACAAAGAATAAAAAATGTTAGTTTATCAAAACAAAAAGTAAACCATGTATACTTTATCAAGGTAATACTTTTCACCTTTATGAAGTAGTAAAAACTATTCATGAATTATATATCATTACTTACCTTTTTGTAACCAAAGTATTACCATAAAACCCATATAAATAACACATAACATATAAAGGTAACTTGGGACATAAACATACTTAAGTGGAATAACCATACGGTCGACTCCCACACATATCACTTAATGGAATAGCCATACGACCAATTTCCATACATACTTAATGGAATATCCATACAGCCGACTTCCATACCCAATGCATTGGAGGTTATAATGTAACCACCCATCCTGGTATTCATGGCACCACCCGTCATAATGTCCAAGTACCATTATTACATATAAAATATTGAAAATATAAACATTTCAATAACAAAATTTCATTTTCAATCACAATAAGTAATTCCCAGATATTGAATTAATCAATCCATTTTCAAAAACCATTTAAAATAGATTTCTGAATCAAAGTGTCCCATACCACTTTGAAGCTTTTAATGGAATTATAATTTTAAAACATTAATGTCCATATAAATAAATACTGAAAACCATTTTGAAAACATGGACATTAAATATAAAGATTTAGAATAATAAATCTTTAAAACATTTAAAACGATATTTTTGTTAAAGAGTTTTTAACAAACTGAGAGACTCTTGAATACAAATAATGGCAGAATAACATTTAATCTGAACTCTATAATATCATGAGAATAAATTTATTCATGATATAATATGTCGAAGGATAGTATACACACCATATAAGAGTTAATTGGTGCATAACAACAATGAAGTCTCAATAGAAATGTCAAATGTGATAAAATACCTTATAAAGAAGGTATCCTTAAATTAAGGACAAATAAATCACAAAAATATGTGTGACAAATATAAATACACCCAATATAAGTGGATATTATGTGTAAAATAATAAAAGGTCATTCACACATATTCAATGGATGACATAATCAATGACTACATGTTGAACCCAAAGAAATCGAAATTGGGTTAAAAAGTTCCCTTGACAGCCTAACGGCATCACATCAAAATGAGTTGATGAGAGATAAAAAAGTGTATCTCATCACTTGGACATAAAATTTACATCAATAAGGATATATGAGAACATATCCCAACATATCAATATGTAAATTAAAAGACCCAACAAAAGAAGTCTTTTAAAAAAGGGGAGGGTGAAAGGTTCCCTTACCGACTTGGGTATCTTTCAAAACATACACCCCATGAAAGAAGGACAATAGATCATTGATGTAAATACTCATAAATGAAATTATATTACACAAAGAATAGAATAATGGACAGTAAATACACCACTCAATGGAATTTGTGGCAAATGTAGCATAAATCTCACGGGAATAAAAGTGAGATGAAAAATCCCTTACGAAAACTTGGCAGCCTAACGACGCCACATAAAACTTCTGAATATGGATTGATGAGATCAAATAGGGTATCTCATCACATTACAATAAAATGTACAGCAAGAGGAATATAAAAGAACATCCCCCAACATTACAAAGAGGAGCTTAAAAGAAGTGACATAAAGGAGAGTACTTAAAAAGAAAGAGAGAGGTTAGATCTCTTACGAAAGTTCGGCAGCCTAACGGCCCCACTCAAAACTTCCAAAATGGATTGATGAGAGAGAATAGGGTCTCTCATCACATGAACATAAAAAATTACAGTAAGATTAATATAAAAGAACATCCCAATAACAATAAATACGAGCTTTAAAAGGAATGACATAAAAGAGTGTACTTAAAAAGAAAGAGAGGTGTAGGATCCCTTAGCTCAGGTCCGATTTGACTCGATCATTCTTTAATCTCCTGAATAATAAACATGAGTTAATTTATACTTCCTTAAGAACCTTTTTAAAGTTCATTATTCCTTTTATATCCCTTATTACCATGTTATAAACATTATTTAATCATTTAAGTTAATCATGTTTGTTTTGTCGATATTTGGTTCTTAAGTCGAAAGTGGACTTCTTACAATTACATGTTGTTCGCGTGGTCAAAGGTTCATCATATCCAAAAATGACATTCCTGATTTGGATATCATATATATCATATATATCCAGAATATACATGTATTTATAAAATCACATAATCATTTAGAGGAAAGAAATGAAATGCACCGTTCATGGAGACGGTAAGCCGTACGTACGCATGAACGCTACTTTCATTTCTATGTCGTATTAATGGAATTAAAACTATATGAGAGGTATGTATATTTTAATTCCAGAATTATATTAATCATTTAGATGTATCATAAATCATATATATCCATTATATATATGTACTTATAATAGTACATTACATTTGGGGATAAGAAATGAAATGCACCGTTCATGGAGACGGTAAGCCGTACGTACGCATGAATGCTACATTCATTTCTATATCATAATTTAATGGAAACAAATAATAATAATATAGAGGTAAATAATAATTCCAGTATAACATCATATATAATAACATTAAATCCATCCTTTATACGTCCCACGTATGGCATTAACGAATCACATCACTTTGAGGGGGCGGTAGTCCGCACATCCTAAAATGAAGATATCGCGTATACCCATAATGGAAACCATAATGGTAAGACACAAATGAAAAATAAAGAAGCATAAGTAAAACATAAACATACTATATATCATATATAAAAATAGTGACATCATAATGGCCACCTTTGAAGGTGTTAAACGAGTATTGAACAATCATCGTTTCGGGAGGCACAATTTCTCCATCCACGGAAACCGTATGTTCTTTAACCATTTGATGTAGTTGTGTGAGAGTGTAGCTCGAATAAATTTTATAACAACATCCTAGTATATTGAAGATACTATTTTTGTTACAAAAGAAATAAATAAAAAGAGTTTAGGGGGTTGGAGAAGCAAAATAAAACAAATGAACATGAGAGAATGAATTACCTTTAAAAGTGTAACTCCTTTTGATTTGAGCCTAAAGTCTTCCTCTGAAAGGATTCTGCCCAACGGGAATCATCTAGGATGAGGAGAGGTATGTGGAGGGAGTAAATGAGCAGGGTTTGGCCGAGCCAAAGGCTTGAAGAGTGTGTGAAATGAGGTAGAGGTGGGGGCCTTTTATAAGAGGAGAGGAGGGGCACTTTTGGAAAGTAAAGAAATATTACTTTATTTTAAAATGTGTATCGGTTTTAAAAGGTACCACATTGATATAATTCGTGGATAAGGTTATAAGGGTTCGAAATACACCGATCAGATAAGCTTTGGACATGTGTAGTTCATATATTTTACATTATCTTTCCATTTTATTTAAATCGTCAAATAATGATGTCATCGCTGCATCATTATTATGTCATAAATAATTTAATTTATTAATGTCTATAAATTATAAAAAAACTACTATGATGTAGGAAATCGTTTTAGCTTTCCAATGACTATTTATAATCAAAAATATGATCTTTATAACCCCATATAAAAATTGTTTTCGTAAAACATATTATGTTTGTGTCATTTTTACTTTTACATTAAATAAGAAGTTATTTATGTCATTTCCCAACCAAAGTGGCTCCATGGGGTCCCCAAGTTGACCCATGGCTTTTCTTGGTCGTCAACGACACAACCAATAAGTTTGGGACATGTGTCTAGGTCATTTTATATTATTAAAGCATTATTTATACCATAAACTACCCTAATTACCACTAATCGCGATTAAGAACTTAATAAGTTACTATTCACCAAAAAATTATTTTTATCCCATTGAACCACATTTTACATCTTAATGACAACCATGTATGTCGGATTTTTGAAATTTAAAACACATAAGTGGTAAAATTTCATTTAAACAAAAAATCAGCTTTTATAAGTACCACTTAGTGGTTTCACTATTAATCAAAAATTGATGTTTTTCAGAAAAATCCCAAAAATTCACCATAAGCTATATTTGATATTCCGAATTCAAAAATGAAGTCCGTTTTACAAAATTCAAAACATATTAGTCACATTAATTAATTTAATAATTAATTCCTGCTGTCAGAGCAAATAGCGTGTTTTTATAAAACAATAAGTATCAAAATATTGACACTAGTTTAAGTCTGATTTCAAAGTGAAATTAATTCCAACGACCACTATTGGATTTAATGGAAAAAATATTTTCTAATTTCATTTTAAAACCAATTCAAAATATTATCTAATCATATAAATAAATTAGATTAAAAAGAGGGTTTGAATTAAAATACAACATTTTACACTATTCATTAAAAAATGAACTTTATCGGAAAAATACCAAAAATTTACACAAAGTAAAATTTGATGTCACGATTCTAAAGAAGAGTTTTATTTGGTCCAAAAGAATGTATAAGAGTGATCAAAACTATATTTAATGATAGTTTGTCATCAGAAGGCGATAAGTGAACTTTTAGTGAAAATTAGGTTATTAAAGCCTAAAATTGAATTCTTTCCGTATTTTAAGCCTTTATCTTTTATTGGATAAATGTAAAAACATTTAAAAACATATATAATCATATTTTAGTTATTTATATCCATTCCCGCCAATACAACGGCTACATGTTAACTACCATTTAAAATAATATTATTTTATTATTAGAGTGCAACGTAAGATTCCCATGAAACTCGTTGTTGCGTGTTGGGTACGCCATCGAGCATAGCATCCCCTTTAAAGTAATATTAATATTTGATTCACAAATATGGATAAATATAAAGATGACATATTCTTTATTTACCTGGGGTGTTACATCCTTCTCCCATTTTGGGAATTGCGTTCTCGCAATTTTAAAATTGGGCTTGGAAACATCCTTGAAAGTCCCACATCGGAACAAGGATCGGTAAAAAAATCACTTTAAAATAAAGAAAGATAAGTACAAAGGTCACCCGAGTTAACCCATACTAGGATTCCAAGTATGAAAATATGGACATGGAGGAAAAAACAAAGGGTCATGTTCTGATGGAGAGTGATAGAAAACATGTTTAGGAGAAAGTTAACCACGAGAAAATCACAAATTTGTGACGGGTTAAACGGTATTCGATTCCCCAGTAGGAAAAGTTAATAGACAACATTTTTTCAAGTTATTTTTTGTTGAGGAATTTATTAATAAGGAAACATAATCACTTATCATATTGACTTTCAACTTTTATTAGATTCCTTACACAAACACATATTTTCTCCAAAAGACGAGTATTTAGGAAGACTTGTTCACATTAAGAGTACTATAATCAACTTCCAGGGAATCACTTAATCCACAAAATAGAACTATATTCTTCCCATGTCTTTAGACTTTAACCAAAACCAAAACCAAAAAGGCTAGTACAAGATCAGATAATCCGGAAAAGGATAACCCTTTATAAAAAGAAAATCTATTCTTAATCTCCAAAATTTGACCAACAAAACCCAAAGCTCAATGAGGACCATTCTATAATCAATTTGTCCATAAAATTCTTCAAAGTAAACCAATATAAGATTGAAACCCAAATATTTGAAGGATTTAGTCACACAGTCTTCCAAGATAAATCGTAACATTTATCTCCAAACAATATGAGTTTCTCCTAAAGTCTCATTTTGAAAAGTAATTAACCTAATCACATATCCTCCACGATAGGTTAATCATTTTAATAAATAACCCAAAATCAACTTAATCTTAATTAATAAAATCATATAACTAGAATGAATCATTCAAACTAACCAGGGACTTCACGTAGTCCAGTGGTAGGCGATAAATACCAGTCGCACATTGGTTGTGGGTTCGATTCCCACAGCTTTGTCCGACGCGACGGGATGTCACACGGTCTACATGTTGTCCTTTTTCCAAAACTATATAATTCTTAAAACATTCCCCAAAATGAGATAAAATCTCAAGAATAATCATAACATATTTTAACCTCAAGTTTATCTCATGCCCCTCATTTTCCATCATATCATATAATAACCCATAATTACTTCAAAAGTAACGGTCATATAAACCCTAATGGTTACCTTTATAATTATTACCTGAATTTCCACATCGAGTTGGCCATATCGTACATGATGCATTAGAGAACTCACCAAGGTTGAAGTGGTTGATCATGACTCCTTGATAGTTGGTTTAGAACATCCATGAGATTCCTCATTGAATCCCCCATCTCATCCAGTATCTTAATCAAAGAACCACCACAGTTTCCTTCAAACCCATTGTCACATTGGTGCCTGCTAGATCCAGCTATTTACTAAAACCAAAAAGTTCAGTGTGAGTATATCAACAAAACCATCATTTACTAATGAGGAAGGTAAACACTAAGATATACTTACTCATTCACTTTATCTAAAATTAGGACTCTTTCTGAAATCCTAAACATTATGGTAATGTGACTTATGCTAAAAGAATACCCTAACCTCTAAAGTTATCTAAACCGACCTTTGATACCAACTTTAAGGCCCCAGCCTTAAACCATACTTAAAATTGAATTAAATGAATAATTCACATTGAGGATCTTTTCAGGTTTAGAGTTTTAGAGAATTAGGACATAACTATTACATCTCAACAGATTAAAATGTAGTCTCTTCTACTAAATTTCCATAAAATAAAAATTCTTAAAAAGAAACATGTCTAGTTTCATGTTTTAGGTAGCATGACTTTCCCTTGATCCCATCCTTGACCATATTCCATGCTAAGTCCTGTGAAAAACTTTTCAAAAACTTGGGATGAGCATAAAAACTCAGTAAGGGATACACAAAGAATAAAAACTGTTAGTTTATCAAAACAAAAAGTAAACCATGTATACTTTATCAAGGTAATACTTTTCACCTTTATGAAGTAGTAAAAACTATTCATGAATTATATATCATTACTTACCTTTTTGTAACCAAAGTATTACCATAAATCCCATATAAAGAACACATAACATATATAAAGGTAACTTGGGACATAAACATACTTAAGTGGAATAACCATACGGTCGACTCCCACACATATCACTTAATGGAATAGCCATACGGCCAATTTCCAGACATACTTAATGCAATATCCATACGACCGACTTCCATACCCAATGCATTGGAGGTTATAACGTAACCACCCGTCCTGGTATTCACGGCACCACCCGTCATAATGTCCAAGTACCATTATTACATATAAAATATTGAAAAATATAAACATTTAAATAACAACATTTCATTTTCAATCACAATAAGTAATTCCCAGATATTGAATTAATCAATCCATTTTCAAAAACCAATTAAAATACAATTTTTTATCAAAGTGTCCCATACCACTTTGAAGCTTTTAATGGAATTATAATTTTAAAACATTAATGTCCATATAAATTAATACTGAAAACCATTTTGAAAACATGGACATTAAATATAAATATTTAGAATAATAAATCTTTAAAACATTTAAAACGATATTTTTGTTAAAGTGTTTTTAACAAACTGAGAGACTCTTGAATACAAATAATGGCAGAATAACATTTAATCTGAACTCTATAATATCATGAGAATAAATGGATTCATGATATAATATGTAAAAGGACAGTATACACACCATATAAGAGTTAATTGGTGCATAACAACAATGAAGTCTCAATAGAAATGTCAAATGTGATGAAATCCCTTATAAAGAATGTATCCTTAAATTAAGGACAAATAAATCGAAAAAATATGTGTGACAAATATAAATACACCCAATATAAGTGGATATTATTTGTAAAATAATAAAAGGTCATTCACACATATTCAATGGATGACATATTCAGTGACTACATGTTGAACCCAAAGAAATCGAAATTGGGTTAAAAAGTTCCCTTGACAGCCTAACGGCATCACATCAAAATGAGTTGATGAGAAAAAAGTGTATCTCATCACTTGGAAATAAAATATACATCAATAAGGATATATTTTAACATATCCCAACATAAAAATATGTAAATTAAAAGACCCAACAAAAGAAGTCTTTTAAAAAAGAGGAGGGTGAAAGGTTCCCTTACCGACTTGGGTATCTTTCAAAACATACACCCCATGAAAGAAGGACAATAGATAATTGATGTAAATACTCATAAATGAAAGTATATTACACAAAGAGTAGAATAATGGACAGTAAATACACCACTGAATGGAATTTGTGGCAAATGTATCATAAATCTCACGGGAATAAAAGTGAGATGAAAAATCCCTTACGAAAACTTGGCAGCCTAACGGCGCCACATAAAACTTCCGAATATGGATTGATGAGATCAAATAGGGTATCTCATCACATTACAATAAAATGTACAGCAAGAGGAATATAAAATAACATCCCCCAACATTTCAAAGAGGAGCTTAAAAGAAGTGACATAAATGAGAGTACTTAAAAAGAAAGAGAGAGGTTAGATCTCTTATGAAAGTTCGGCAGCCTAACGGCACCACTCAAAACATCCAAAATGGATTGATGAGAGAGAATAGGGTCTCTCATCACGTGAACATAAAAAATTATAGTAAGATTAATATAAAATAACATCCCAATAACAATAAATATGAGCTTTAAAAGGAATGACATAAAAGAGTGTACTTAAAAAGAAAGAGAGGTGTAGGATCCCTTACCTCGGGTCCGACTTGACTCGATCGTTCTTTAATCTCCTGAATAATAAACATGAGTTAATTTATACTTCCTTAAGAACCTTTTTAAAGTTCATTATTCCTTTTATATCACTTATTACCATGTTATAAACATTATTTAATCATTTAAGTTAATCATGTTTGTTTTGTCGATATTTGGTTCTTAAGTCAAAAGTGGACTTCTTACAATTACATGTTGATCGTGAGGTCAAAGGTACTTCATATCCAAAAATGAAATTCCTGATTTGGATATCATATATATCATATATATCCAGAATATACATGTATTTATAAAATCACATAATTATTTAGAGGAAAGAAATGAAAGGCACCGTTCATGGAGACGGTAAGCCGTACGTACGCATGAACGCTACTTTCATTTCTATGTCGTATTAATGGAATTAAAACTATACGAGAGGTATGTATATTTTAATTCCAGAATAATATTAATCACTTAGATGTATCATAAATCATATATATCCATTATATATATGTACTTATAATAGTACATTACATTTGGGGATAAGAAATGAAATGCACCGTTCATGGAGACGGTAAGTCGTATGTACGCATGAACGCTACTTTCATTTCAATCTCATACTTTAATGGAAAGAAATAATAATGATATAGAGGTAAATAATAATTCCATTATAACATCATATATAATAACATTAAATCCATCCTTTATATGTCCCACGTATGGCATTAACGAATCACATCACTTTGAGGGGGCGGTAGTCCGCATTTCCTAAAATGAAGATATCACGTATACCCATAATGGAAACCATAAAGGTAAGACACAAATGAAAAATAAAGAAGCATAAGTAAAACATAAACATATTATATATCATATATAAAAATAGTGACATCATAATGGCCACCTTTGAAGGTGTTAAATGAGTATTGAACAATCATCGTTTCGGGAGGCACAATTTCGCCATCCACGGAAACCGTATGTTCTTTAACCATTTGATGTAGTTGTGTGAGAGTGTAGCTTGAATAAATCTTATAAAAACATCCTAGTATATTGAAGATACTGGTGTTGTTACAAAATAAATAAATAAAAATAGTTTAGGGGGTTGGAGAAGCAAAATAAAACAAATGAACATGAGAGAATGAATTACCTTTAAAAGTGTAACTCCTTTTGATTTGAGCCTAAAGGCTTCCTTTGAAAGGATTATGCCCAGAGAGAATCCTCTAGGATGAGGAGAGGGATGTGGAGGGAGTAAATGGGCAGGGGTTGGCCGAGCCTAAGGCTTGTGGAGTGTGTGAAATGAGGTAGAGGTGGGGGCCTTTTATAAGAGGAGAGGAGGGGCACTTTTGGAAAGTTAAGAAATATTACATTATTTGAAAATGTGTTTCGGTTTTAAAAGGTCCCACATTGATATAATTCGAGGATAAGGTGATAAGGGTTCGAAATACACGCATCCAATAAGTTTTGGACACGTTTAGTTCATAGATTTTACATTATCTTTCCATTTTATTTAAATCGTCAAATAATGATGTCATCGCTGCATCATTATTATGTCATAAATAATTTAATTTATTTAATGACTAAAAATTATAAAAAATCTACTATGATGTTTGAAATATTTTTAGATTTCCAATGACTATTAATAATAAAAAATCTGATCTTTATAACCCCATATAAAAATTTGTTTCGTAAAACATATTATGTTTGTGTCATTTTTACTTTTACATTAAATAAAAAGTTATTTATGTCATTTCCCAACCAATGTGGCTCCATGGGGTCCCCAAGTTGACCCATGGCTTGTATTGGTCGGCCATGACAAAACCAATATGGTTGGGACATGTGTCTAGGTCATTTTATATTATTAAAGCATTATTTATACCTTAAACTACCCTAATTACCACTAATCATGATTAAGAACTTAATAAGTTACTATTCACCAAAAAATTATTTTTATCCCATTGAACCACATTTTACCTCTTAATGACAACCATGTATGTCGGATTTTTGAAATTTAAAACACATAAGTGGTAAAATTTCATTTAAACAAAAAATCAGCTTTTATAAGTACCACTTAGTGGTTTCACTATTCATCAAAAATTGAAGTTTTTCAGAAAAATCCCAAAAATTCACCCTAAGATATATTTGATATTCCGAATTCAAAAATGAAGTCCGTTTTACAAAATTCAAAACATATTAGTCACATTAATTAATTTAATAATTAATTCCCGCGGTCAGAGCAAATAGCGTGTTTTTATAAAACCATAAGTATCAAAAGATTGAGACTAGTTTAAGTCTGATTTCAAAGTGAAATTAATTCCAACGACCACTATTGGATTTAATGGTAAAAATATTTTCTAATTTCAATTTAAAACCAATTCAAAATATTATCTAATCATATAAATAAATTAGATTAAAAAGAGGTTTTTAATTAAAATACAACATTTTACACTATTCATTAAAAAATGAACTTTATCGGAAAAATACCAAAAATTTACACAAAGTAAAATTTGATGTCCCGATTCTAAAGAAGAGTTTTATTTGGTCCAAAAGAATGTATAAGAGTGATCAAAACTATATTTAATGACAGTTCATCATCAGAAGGCGATAAGTGAACCTTTAGTGAAAATTAGGTTATAAAAGCCTAAAATTGAATTCTTTCCGAATTTTAAGCCTTTATCTTTTATTGGATAAATGTAAAAACATTTAAAAACATATATAGTCATATTTTAGTTATTTATATCCATTCCCGCCAATACAACAGCTACATGTTAACTACCATTTAAAATAATATTATTTTATTATTAGAGTGCAACGTAAGATTCCCAAGAAACTCGTTGTTGCGTGTTGGGTACGCTATCGAGCATAGAATCCCCTTTAAAGTAATATTAATATTTGATTCAAAAATATGGATAAATATAAAGATGACATATTCTTTATTTACCTGGGGTGTTACACAAATAATTTTTAAACCAAAAATATTTGATATATAGAAAAAATGTTTTGTAGAAAAATAATGTTTTTACCATTAAGTGTTATTAATATTTTTTATTAATTACTCAGAATTGAATAGTTTTTAGAATATATATAAGTTTAAAAAAAAATATTAAATTAATTTTTTATAAGATTATAATTTATATTATTAGATAAAATGATCACATTGTTAAAAAATAATACTTCGAAAATAACCTTTTTTCAAATATCACAATAATTAACTTTAATCCATATAAATTTTTTTTCCCTAAAAATGAAATGAAATTATAAAATATATTTATCTAAAATAATAAATAATTTTTTATATTTAGTTTTTAAATTTTATGAAATCAAGTATTTAATGTAAGTGTATAAAAACGTTTTCAGTTTCAAATATTACCTGAGTTTCCAAAATGTTAAACTTGTGTTTTAGAAATTCAGCATAGTATTTTTAAATTATTTATATTAATTATTATATATATATATAATAAATATAAAAATGGCTTCAAAAAAAATTATTTCAATATTTTTTTAATATAAATTCATAGAAATGTCATTTTTTTAGAAAAATATGTATTTTCAATTTTCAACAGAAAATAAATTATATTCCAAAAATAATAAAATTTAATAATAATGTAATATTAACATGATTAATCAAAAAATTAAATTAATTTCATGAGATAATATTTAAAAAATTGTAAAATTTATTTTTTAAATATCAAATATAAAGAAACACTATTTTTATGTACAAATAAATTTTCTTTTTCATTAATTTTTTTCGAAATATATGTGATAAGTTTATTATTAAATTAATAATTGAATGATTATATCATACGAATTTCTTGTCACATAGTCTCTAAAGACATCTGTGTATGATCTAATTTATATGTTAAGATTTTGTTGTAGCCATATGTGGTGCTTCCTCAAGCATGGATGTCAGGGAACAATCACTGAATTTGAAGTTACCTTTCATAAGATTCTTTTAAAATTCCAATTTTTTCATTTTATATTAGTAATTTTCTATGTCTATCTCTTGTGAATCTAACATTTTACCAAGATTTAATAAATTGAATTGATAAGGGAGACTTTATGTACCCAATACCATGTCTTTTATCAAAATATTTCATAATATGGTTTCTTGATTTTTATACCTTCCAATTTAACAACTATATTATAACAAAAAAAATTATTTTAATATATCATGGTTCTATTTTTTGTTCATAATTTTATATAGAATGATCTATTAACATAATATTCAGTTAGGGAAGACACATAGTTAAATGTGTGGTCGATGCATTATCCCTCCATAAATAAATTGCATCCTTTAAATTTTATTTATTCCCAAATAACGAAATAGTTAATGGTATATAGATGTTATATATAACTCAATATTTAATTTATAGTGATTTTTCATCCTCTCCATCCTTAGTATGACCAATGAATACTTTTTTCTCTCATAATTAGAATATAACTAATTTTTCATTTTTCTTTCCCCATTTTCATAAATACCTCAATAAAATGGGAGAAAATTTTCATAGTATGATTATAGAAGGACTTGTATAAATATGAGTTAATGAATTATTTTTTTGATTTTATTTTCAAAATTAAAAAATTATCATGGATTCTATATCAAGAGAGGTAATCCAATCCCAAAATCACTTCATGTTTTTCTAATGGAATGATATTAGTATTTTTTAAGCAGTAAATTCCTATAAAAATATATTAGAGTGGAGTTATATATTATATATTGAATAATAATACCACTAAATGTTTTTTGAATAATTCATCAACTATTCATCAGTGTGGTGATTAGATGTTCTTAGAAAACAAAATAGGTACAAAGGAATATGTTGAACAAGATATGAATATGATACTCATAATTCTTAAATGAGTGATCAATTTACATTCCTTATTAATCCATTCATTATCCGTGAAATTAAAAAAGTTGTTTATTTAGAATTCATAGGTGATCAGACCACTTTGACAATAATAGTGATAGAATGACTTGGACACACTCTGAATGACCACACACTCACAAACCTCATCCACTCTAACATCATCCAACTAAATTTTTTTGGTATCAAATATATAGACAAGTGATGGAGCGTGAAGTATATAATATATTCAGAGATCACTCTAGCCAAGTGATTCTGTTCTATATACAACCATTATGTAAAGAGGATATGAAACTAATGGTACATTAGCATATGATTCCAAAGTGAAACTAAACAACATCAAGGCCTATATACCGCAAATAATACCTATAAATAAATGAAAAAATCCACCAAAATAGGACATACAAGGAAAAATAAAATTAGGGATTCATCTGAGCTACTAAAAAAGATTTAAAGTTAATATCCACCACTTAGTGAATTGTAGTACAAAAACCATGGTTGTATAACCACAAATAGAGAATAATATTAAAAATATTGGATTGATTGAGATACCCTATGAAAATTAATTCACACAAATTCTAAACAAACCTATATAAATATATAAATTTATATAATTGGGTATATGAATAGTTATGGAAAAAATGGAAATGGACATAATGTGTTGCTCTGGGACCTTATTCACATGGAAAAGATCAAGTGATCCATGATGGTTTCGTCACACACATATGAAATGCAATGTAAAACATCCCATGTGTGACTACCATCATCCAATCCACACACAAACACACACACACATATATATATATAATGTAAACCTAAATGACATTTACTGATTCCTTTCAACATGTTCAAAACCCCAAAAAAAGACCCTCATGAAAAAAAAATCTATATGTTCAGGGGAATCTAAAAAGTGTTCACCCCTTCAATTGTGGATTCCAAGGAAAAGGAGGCTCTCAGTTGTCATTAATAATAATTATATTCCTAATGGGGGTCACAATAGTCGATTCCATTCACAATGGGTGTCCCTATTAGGAAAATAGTTGTAATATCACTCTGAAGTTAGTAAGGTATTTCTTCACCATTGATTGAGTTAGTCCACATAACACATCACTCCTAGAGTAATATCATAGCTCATCTTAGAGGATACTACACTCATTTCACTATACCTAACCCCCTCCAATAAAAATTAATGATGATATGAGGATGGAAATTTTATTACGTGTAGGATATAATATGGTTTTTATTGGATAAATGATGGTTCTTGTGGGAGATAATATCAATGGGCTAAGGACAATGGTAACAAAAAACCTCATTGTAATGACTTAATTTCCTGCAGGCATAATTTTTTATTAAATTTTAGATAAACCCCATTTTAAGGATGAAATGGGTAAAACATCACAAGACATCATGGATATAAATACATAAAAAAAGAAGAAGAGGAAAACACCCAATTAATGACTACTTAGACATACCCCTCCCAAGCATAATCATCAATATAGTGATCCTCTACCCATGTATGAACATTCTGCAACTTGTAACTTACAGAACAAAAGAAAAATCAATTCTCAATCCACATAAAAACATCATTAAACACTCTCATGTAGTGGGAAATATCTTATATATCTCATTTCTTATATTGAGCATAGTTTATGTGGACTTAAGGATTTGATTTTATCATTTGAATGGAATAAAAAGGATGCGTCTAGGTTATCCATCCACTCTATGTATAATTTCCAATATACCATACAATCAATAATAATCCCATTTTGATGATTCATTATTAATATCCATTCTTATATACCCATATAAGTAAGCCCCTATAAATCTGCTATTATATTATCATCCATGGAATAGATTTCTTAGTACCACAAAGTAATGCTACATGCCAACATCCTTAACGTACAACATTAAACTACGTGGTGTGGTCCAGTAACATGACCATAAACTATATCAAGAAAAACATATATTATTTGGTTTCTATATCAATAGTATATATAAGTTACCTTTGTATATTTCAATCCCAAAATTAGAAATCCTCCATATAATCCACATAGTCCCATATTTCTCATGATATCATCTACATCCATCACTCTATTGGATATATTCTCTATGAGGATGAACAAACCATTCTCAATGTTTATATTCCCTAAAAAATATCCCCATTTATCCATATCCATTGTAAATTTATTACCCATCCTAGAGGTACATGTTTCATCTGATTTCCCCCATAAGTTTTTTGGATTATAATGTCAAATTGTATTGGTTGGTCTATGTTTCATGGCACTAAAATGAATAATGTGTCATGTTATATGGAAATAAATAGTATGGGAACTTTTGAAGGTATTTTTAGTCTGTCTATCAGCCAAGACTATTCTCCCATTTGGGCCATCGGGCCACCGATTTGGTCCACATGTCCTTTAAGGCCTTTGGGAAACCAAGGCCATTGGGTCAGTAACACCTTCAATCCCCCTCAGGGCCCCTAGGAAACCATAAGTGTAGATGAAAACCAAAAAACCTAAAAAATATACAAAAAATGATAAGCAAAGGGCATTCACCATAGAAGATGCTAGACGGATTGTATGAATAATAGGGTATGGCACCTACCATCTGGACAAGCCTGTGCATGAATGGGAAAGCCTAGCCCAACTGCCAGGCGAAGGTGGAGAGCTGATTTCATAATGAAGATGCTGGGGAGGAGTAGTTCCATGTTGTTAGTCTAGGTTGTATGTAATGTTTGAAGCCTATGGGGAATGAATTCCTCTAAATCCTATGGGCCATGTAATACTTATGCCTACGAGCATTTTATGGGTTAAACCTCACCCCTTGAAAGTGGATTATAAAAAATTAGTAAATAAATTAAGGCCTTCAAGACATTATAGGATAGTAGACTCAAAGTTTAGGTAATGACTCCCCCTAAAATGGTTAAATGAGCCCACCCACCCATCCCCTAAAATAATATAAATTCCTATCTATTATTGGATAGAAACCCCAGACACCACCGACCAATGTAAAGAAGGACCATAATGACAACACTTTACATATACATTGGGTTTATTGGTCACTTCTAGTTCCACAAAGAGTTCCAATTAGATAATAGTTGAAACAAAATGTTGAACCCAATGTGAATCTGTCATTACTAAAAATCCAAGATTTCTTTAGACTGTGGTTCATTTTTGTGTGTTTTATTTACATTAAAAATTACAATCTACCTAACATGTCTCATTTCACATTATAAAGTATTTGTTTCAATCAGCACATGATTTTGATAATACACTAATTGATGCTCTTATATGAGGTGTTCTTGTCTCAAAGTTACCCTTTATAAAGTTATATTCAATATCAAGTGATGAAATCCTCATCCATTTTCCATTATCAAACCGCAATTTCTTCTTGATGAGGGAACTTTTTCTATGAGTATTATTAATTTTCAATATATATTAATTGGTTTCAATGAGTTATAATTATTTCATTTATGAAAGTATATTGACGAAGTTATAAATAAGTATCTTCTAGTAATTTCTATAGAATTATTTAATATTGGTAAACAAGATGATGTTTCTTTGACAAATAGATGAATAATAAAGGATTTGATCTTCTGTTACTATCTAATTTAACATATAAACAGTGTTATTTCCTTAGATGAGATTGAGATTATTAATTATATTAAAGGTGAATATACTTTAATGAAATTGAGTTTACTGGATGATTTGTTGATATTAATATCCAAAGAATATGCATTTTTTTGGTGATGTAAGTGTGTTAACAATAATAAGATATTTCATTAATTTTTTTCCATTAGAATTTTTTTCAAATAGATTGATATTAGATAGAGATCAAGGATATGAATTGATAAGGAATCCGGTAATGAAGAAAAAATAATTCCATGGTGGAAGGAAACGAATGCAATGGCTGGTGTACTAAATTGATATAATGGAGTTAATCAATCATAGTCTGTCATATAACAATTTTGGATTAGCTTCATTAGACAATGGTTTTTGAATGGTAAATTCATATTGAGCATATTACAAATGGAATTTAATAATGTATTGAACACAAATTCCTTCAGATAAATAAACATTTAGGTGACCACCAAATGAAATTTAATAATGAAAATAGGTTGATATGATATGTCTTTGTTGATCAAGGATATGTGGAAATAAAATTTTGGCCAGTTTCATCCAATGTTACATAAGACATATAATGACCATAAAATCAATATTAGTTGATTCTTGTAGATCTGTTTTCTATTATTTAAAAATCAAAATTCTCTATGGTTGTGGTTCAAGGTAAAGATTAAAATTAGTGAAAATTATATGAAAGTGAGTTCAATCATTTTATGTCCAAAGGGAAGATTGAGGAATAGTGGTGTAATTTTTTTGTCTTGAAGATATTAGAGTTTTGGTGGATCTATCCAACCCAAATATTGATATGTAATGTTTAGAGTTTAATGGTGATTTATATAAATTCCATTGGATGGATTTTAACAAGGATCAAAAAGAAAAATTATGAAGTTACATGGAATGAATGAAGTAATTTTTAATTAGGTTATAGATAAAAATATTACATATGAAGCATATCATATGAAATTGGTTATTTCTTAGAGAGACTATATCGAAAAAATTCATAAACTTCATCTATATTTAACCTAATGAATTTAATAATCAGAAAAAAGTTTGTGAAGATATTTGAATAAAGAATTCACCATATGATGTCATGTGGTATAGGTTTCTGAGTGATGTTCATCAAACTAAATTCTCTATTCAAGATAATTGGAAAAATGTTTCGGAGGATGTTGAACATTTTTATTGGAAAAAATTCACTGGTTGATGTTATCAAAAAATGTGTTACAATGAAATTAGGATTAACATTATAAATTCATTTTAAAGACTCCTATGAGGTCATTAGATCAAATGAGAAAAGCATGTCTGTGAGGGTCAATCAGATATAGAATAATAACAAACATTTGATAACCAATCTAATGAACGATGGTAATTTGGAATGTATGATAGATAGAGTTTTCAATGATGAAAAAACAAATTCACTAGATAAAGGAGGAATGAAAATAACTCCTACATATAAATAGATCTAAGAAATTATTTTGAAAGTTATTTAGAAATAGTGTTTGAAACACTCATCAAATGTAGATACATTATGAGCATATAGTAGATGTAAATTTTCAAACAAACCAGATTGTGTACCATCAGATTGAAATGTTCAAAAAAAGAGTAAAAAATCACAAAACGTTCCCCATTTGAAAGAGTATTTTGGAAGCTGTAATATATTTTAGGTTCAAATAATTTTATTACATTTTCAAAAATTAATTTAATTATGCCAATGGTGACCAAGAAAGTAAATATTTTATTAATAGTATAGGATAAATTGCAATACTAGGAATGATTTAAGGAAATTTGAAAAATAATGTTGATGTCAAGTTCAATGGAAATTTCCCAGGAAGGATAATTGAAATTTATCTTTAAAGAAGTTCAATGGTGGTCAAATAATGTAATGGATGAGTGGGAGAATCATATTTATAAGTCTTAATTTCAAATTTGAGTTTGACCATTTCCAAAATTTTATAGAGAAACTGTTACTATATAATGGGGAGTTAGTGAAACTAGAGGTAATTATTTCTCAAGTGTGTTTGCCTTTACTATTGGTTATATTAGTGATTTTATGACTCTCTGTAATAATGAAGAATTATAGATTCATGAAGAATTATTGTACATGAATCATGGGAGTAACTACTATTTGGGTCAAAGTAGAAAATGAAGATGTACTAGATAGAGAATATGATAATAAAAATTGATGAAGAACTCAAAAAAGAAACAGAGATCTGAATGAAGAAATGTTAATGTGATTAAATGAAAGTGTTCTGGAAGATGAACTTGAAGTTGATGGAACTAGATGAAGTGATACTAGATTGAGATTTCTATATTGTTCACTATAGGATTATTAGTGTGAAAAAAGGAATTCAGTGATCTATCACCTGATGAACATGCATCAGAAAAACACTATCAAATGGAATGATCCAATGGACAAGTTTTAGATGAAGTTATAAGAGGAGAAATTTTAGGTTTTAATTTTATATTTTTCGGAATAATAGTTTCATGTATTAATGAATATAATTAATGTAATAACTATTAAGGACTACAACATATGACATAGGAATCATCTAGAAAAATAAATTCATGGTGTTATTGTGAATGTTGAAGTGGGAATCTATCAATATAGGCAATATAAGGAACCATTAAAGAGATAAAAGTTGGTTGATTTCATAACTAATTTAAGGATTTTTTAATTTTTATGCCACTTTCTATAGTGTTGTGAAAAACACATGAAATAAGGATTGTTTTCTAGGATAACAAATGTTGTATATAACACATTATGTTGTAGAAACCATTTATAGGTCAACACCATATGAGACATGTACTGGATACACTAATTAAGTAGTTAACTTTATAAAAAAATTGTGTTCCATATTTCACCTAATTTCATATACATTCACATCAAATGATAAATAAAATTTTAGAATCAAGATTCTAAATATTCTAAAGGGTAATCGGATAAAATTATATAATTGGTTATAAATATCCCAATATTGATTCACCACGAATGGGTGAAATATATCCTTTATTGGTTATATCAATTAGTATCAGAGCATGGTTGGTTCACCTGTTAGATTATATACATTGATGTTATTTTATTTTTTTTATTTCATTTTCTATCATATTTTATAAATTATGTAATGATTTTTTGAGGATTTTGTTATCTCTTAGAATAATTCTATTTATATCATGACCATGCTTAAGAATAAAAATAATGATAAAATAATTATTAAGAATAAATCCCTATTATATAATGACACGGTTGTATCATACTCATAATGAGTTTCTAAAATGATTATAAATATATATATGTATTGGATCATAAATATCATTTGTTTCAAGTTACTAAAAATTAGAAGGAAAAAATTCCATCATTAATTAAATCACAAATATAATTTTATCATGAATTATATGAAATTTATTATAAACTATATACATAAATAGATGATCCTAAAATAAATGTGAAAAAGGTCCATCAACAACTTCTCAAAATATATCACTTAGAATATTGAAATGCATTTTTCATTTCGTTTCCAAATAAGTAGTGTCTCTTGTTTTTGGAGTCTTTTGAAGTTTACATTATGAGATCACTCTACTAGCAAAAGATAAAAATTTCATAGAGAATTATTTTCATGAAAAAACTATAGAATTTAAAAAAATCTTTAAATAGGATGGATCATTTGATGAAATAATGGTAGAGTATGAAATATGTTACTAAAATATTGAATTAAAATTTATCAAATATTATGATGAGAATGATGAAGTCAAGAAAAATGTTAATGAAAATATCCATGAACAAATTTTTTTTTGAAAATTACATTGTTTTAAAGGATTATTAATTGAAAATAAAATATAAAAGGATTGTGGAACATGACTCATTGTTACCAATCAATGTTAACCTGAATGAATACTAATTTAAAATAGTGAATAATGATTATAAGGATGAGGTGATTGTGATTTATTAATAGAAAAAACCTTTATAAATTGATGTTAATAATTAAAAATCACATATTTTAACATTGATAAAACAAACATTTAGTTTTTAAAAAAGAAAGTTAAGGTGGTTTCAAATACACTATGATCATTGTAGTGTTATAAGGTTAAAATCACTCCAAAATTATTAAATATGATCATGAATTTATTAAATGATCTATTTTAAGTGGATATAAAGAAAGAGGTAACATCCGAACCATATTTTAATAATGTTTCCAAATCATATTTTATAAATATTTTTTGTCAGAAAACAAAATTTTTATAATTAAAAATTAATAAAAATGATAATAATCTTATCAACAAGACTATTGTCGATAGAAAAATTGTGCGGATGCTGGTTCCTCATGAATATACCAAAATGTTGTAATGAAAACCAAAAAATTACTTACAATTGTTATAAAGGGACAATGGTTAATGGATAAATGTTGGTTCAACAAAAATTCTTTAATTTTACATTATATTGTTGGTATAATATTATAAATTATAAATCAAACATAAATATCACGATAAGGGCGTACAATTTAGAGATTGTGATGAAATATTAAAAGGTTTAGAAAAATATGTATAATTATAACATATTTCAAAAAAATGAATATATATATTATGTATTACATAATATTGGTCACAAAAATAGTTCACACTCATCTAAACTTGTATCTTAATATAGTAAGAGAATAAAACCATACATGTTTATTAAGAAAGAGGAGGAAACCTTATAATTTATGTAGAATAATATTATAAATAATATTATCCATCTAATATTTAAATGATTAATGGTGAGAATGACATGGAATATAAATCCAAGAAGACTAAGAATATTTTAGAATCCAACAAAAATAATAAGAAATATTGAACATCAAATAAGCCATATAGACTACCCATAATTTTTTCTTATATTCCAAATGATATTTTAGTTGCATTTGTAAAATACATGGAGAGAATGAGTAAAATATATGAAGCAAAAATAAATTATAATGTTAATTAAAAAGGCATTCCATACGATAATGAATAGGTACATGAGATGTTCTCAACAAACAAAAAACTATTGAACTAACTACGTTCTATATGGGTGATATAGGAAAGATAAACATATTAAATAGGGATTTTAACCATTATACTAGAATATGAAGTTGTACTTTAAATTGTAACAATGCATCACCCATGATGTTCATTAATTTGAAAATTTCCCTATATAATGTATAAGATAATGGGGGAAGACCCATTATTCTCCAAGATAAATCAGAATAGAAGTTTATATGTGAAATAATGAATACTAGAGGATACAAAGAAACTTATTTGATAAAATTATCTCAACCTTATTATTAATAATAATGAATCAAGTAAGATCAACCTTATTTCATAAATCATTTTGTATTCTATTTATAATTTCATAACAGGGAATTTAAGGTGAGGTATAATCTTAGGGGGAGAACCTATGTAATAATAATTACATCCATGATTGTATAGAAAAGATAAAACCTTTTTCATCATTGAATTTTTTTCTAGCTTGCTTTATTAGAAAATATATTAGAGGATCCCAGTTGGTGAAATTGAATGCGGGTTTTTCAATACATTATAGAAAATATAAAGATGATCCAATCTTTTTTCGTCCATATATTTTAAATTACAAATTAAAACATTAATAAGGAATAACCTTAATAGAGTCGTGGAAATGATCAAAATCATAGAAAATGAAATTAGAAAAATCCAGTTTGGTGATTTCTGAACAGAAAGTTTTTAATAAATAATTATTAATGATATTAATATACATGATGATCATTTTTATTGTCTCCTTGGGATGGGGTTACAAGTGAAGGATTATGATGTTTCTTATAAGATTATTCCTTCATATAAATTTGATTTATATATAATGTTCTAGAAGGACTATCATAAAAAAAGTTACATATCTCTATATCATCTCATACTTGGTTATATATAATATAATCATAACACAAATGTGGGAAATTTAATTAATCAATGACCTATGAAAAGTGTATGTATGTTTGTTCTCTGAAAAAGTTTATTTGACTCATTGAATATAATTTTTTATAATATATTTGATAGATTGATTGTAAGATTTTTAGGTTGATCTACTTTTAATGTATTAAATATGTATATTAGTATAGTCATCCTAGAATAAATTTATCGAACCGTTCAATACATGTTTATGATTTTTCATTAGATTTGGTATCAAGATTATTTGTAAGAATAAAACCATTTTTTCTAAATCAAATTCAAATGTTTTCTTCAAAAATCATTGATCAAGTGGATTTAATGATTAATTATGGTATAAATATTTCATAAAAATTAATTGATTCCCCTTTCTTATGATATTTGTATTTTTTAATAAGGTGGAGAGAAATTAAAATGAGATAAATGTTTTAGTGGAAAAATAGGTATAAATTTTGACAATAAAGGGGGAAAAGTATTCACATATTGAAATATACATTTAAAAGGTACTATGAATGTATTTCTAATAAATTAAAATGAAGATATTACATATCCCACATTGTGTTTGATTTTTGTTTTTTTCAATGTTTTTAATTAAATATAATTATTTACTCATTGTATTTATGTTGAATACATTATAAAGAAGAAGATCTGGGAATTCTAGTTAATGCATGAAAGATTGGCAAAAAAGCTGATGTAGCATGGTTGTATGGATGAAGAATAAATGTGGTGCTCGAGTATTATTATCTTAAGAAAAAAAATTCTATTGTTTACTTTTTTGGATATTGATATTATTCATTTCATGAAAGGTGAATGTTATTTGATGACTCTGAGTTCACTTATGATGATTGGAAATGTCATTATAATCTCTTAAATATAATCTTGATGTTTTTGGAATCATTTACATTAAAAAAAATAATTTTTCCATAAATAGTTTCCATAATATGTTTTGAAACAGATTAACCAAACCAAGAATGAGTATTTGAATAGATATTGAAGTACGTGATGAATGAATAGGGAATGATGATGCTAGATTCACTAAAAGTATAGGAATGTGTACCATGGTGAGTAGTTGGAGTTTATTAGACCATGTCTATTTGATGGACATTTCCTAGTAGCTCCATATGATAAATGTATATAAATTATTCCATTGTATAGATTTTGTAATGGATGTAAATATATATTTATTTATTGAAAATTACATGATTCAGAGTGAAGTATGGGTGACCACAGATAGAACATTCCTAATGATAGAAGACTGATGTGAATGGATTGATTCAATCTTCCAAAAAGTGGAAAAAAATTCGGCATATTTCTTTTATATTTACATCATGAACATAATGACAATAAAAACAATTCCACCTAATTCGTGGTGATGTGTTCCTTTTTTAGGAATAATCAAAATTCCTCATGTATGGGTTTTAAATAAAATTTTAAAATAATATAAATGTACTTTAAATAGAGTTTAATCAACTTCATTCCAAATAAGAGATTTGGAAATGACTATGAAATGATTACTCCCTGATGATATTATAGTTACCACATAACTTAGTATAAACATAGTTATAGAAAATTATGAAGTTTTGATTACATATAAAGGAATATAATTAAAAATACCATTAGATGGACTTGTGAAAAATTCAAATAGAAATGTTAATAATCAGTAAAAAATGCATGAAGTAATTGTTTATGTAGTTCTAGATGGAAAAATCACATATGAAGTTTATTGTGTAATCTTGGTGAATCATCAGAAAAACCCTATTGGATTATTTTTTCACATTATCAAGAACATATTACCTAATGTTATTTAAAATTTGAAGAAATTTGTTAAAATCATAAAATAAAAAATTCATGAAATGTATTCCTTATATAGAGGATTATGATTGACATTAATTGTAATAAGGTTTCCTTGAAAGATCATCAGACATATGGTGCTGACATAATTGTTGCATCAAATGAACAAATTTATTGATGTCATCAAACAAGGTGTTAAAATGATATTGAGCAATGTATTCCAAAGTAAACATGAAACGTTAGTTAATGTCATTAGAAAAAAGTATAATAGTATATATTTATTGTTTTATCAGACGTAGGAAAATAAAACACACATTAGAACCCCTCAGAAATAGAATGAGCCATGTGATGCTAAGAAAGATAGACTTTTGAGGGATGATAAAATAGAGTAAATTGAAAAAATAATGAATTATAAGAACTCATATAATGTCATCAATTTTTTTAAATTGTTATGGATGATATGTTAGAATGATAGTTCAAAGGTGTGATCTGACATAGTTACTCAATGAACTATGAGAAAAGGGGATACTCTATACTTACTAGACTATGTATTATCAAATGAATAATTATTGGAATGAAATGTTTTAACAAGGATGATATGGAATATCATATGATGTTCCCCATGTGGAAGAATTTATATAATTTTATACAAGGTGGATGTGGTTATTCAATACTTTGATTTTTCATAACATTATTTAATTATGGTGATATTGAGTTGGAAATTCAACGTGTCAACAATCATAGAGGAAAATTATGATAACAGGCGATATTTTAGGAATGTTAGAGAATAATTTTAGCAAAGATATCTAAGGGATTATCCTATGAATATTGGTGACTCATATCATGTATGATGTCTGAATATTGTCAAATTAATAATGCGATGAGTCTGAGATTCACATTTGACTGTGTGTTTTTACATAAGATTTCAGAGAAATATAACCATATAAACTGGATCAGGATTTATTAGGGATGTATAATTTCTTATAGTATTAATTACGATAGTGAAATTGTAATTTTTATTATGTGAGGGAAACTTTTGGAAATACTCAACACTTGGGGGGTGCGAATCAGTGTCAAGAAAATTTACACCAATTAAATCTTTTATACCTTTTACTTGATAGACTTTACATAATCTTGATTCTCGAGCTATCATTTTGGAAACATTCATGTATACAAATGAGGTAAAAGATATCACATGATGTTTTTAAAATTTTAACTACTAAATAAGAGTATCTAGTCCATTCCATGTATAGTTTTGACCTTTAAACATATTATCCCATATAATGAGATATCAAGTTACAATGGTATGGATAGAAGAAAATACATACGTAGTGTGGGTCCATACAAATTTGGTGGGGGTGGGTTCTTCTTACCTGGACTGGTGATGGGATGGTCCAACATTATGCTTCTCGCTAGTTCTCTATCCTACATCTGAATATTGTCTTCACTTTTTAGTTTTTTATATTGTAGAAAAAATAATGTCTTCCACCATATGAGACTTCTATTATATTTCACAATGATGAATTGTTCTTCCACTTAATTCGACATTAGCTTGTTACTTTCTCAACAGTATGAAATAAACTATTTTTATTTAAATTAAGAAAACTAGATGTTTCTATGTCTTATTATTTTGACTATAGTCATAATAATATGAATATATTTGAAATTGTTAATATTATAATGATGATTTGAACCATATTTCAACTAATAGTTATCTATTTGGCCACTAATTAATTTTCTCTTTATCTTTCTAGAATCAAAAATATCTTTTATAATTATTGAAATAATAAAATTTCAACCCATATTTGAATAATCACAATTATTATAACCTGAATAAATATTAGTTGATAACATGGTAAACTTTTTCTTATTAATTCATAAGGATATCAAGATTAGTGTTGAAACAATGCTCTGAGTTCCTCAATATAAAAATAATAAAATACAATTCTATTGGTTATCCTTTGTTATTCTATATTTGTTTTAAAAAAACAAAAAATGTTTATTATTCAATATAAAATTCTCATTCAATAATGTTATCAAGAATGATCATTATGATTCTACTAAAATATTATCATTTCATGATTTACATGCAATCAATATTTTATTTCATGTCAACATCATTAATTTTTTTAGGGTTGGTTTTATGAAAATTGTATAAAATACCATGTATTACTATATATTTATTATATTCATCATGATTTTTTGTGTAATATTATATTCACATGTGAATATCCATGCATATAACTAATTAAGGAATGTATCAATACACATTATCTTCCCTATTTTTCTTGTAATTACATTATGAAAATCATTATGGGTACATTATATATATAAGAACCCAATTTTTATATCGGATGTGAATCCAAGAAATTTCTCTATCCGTATTTTATTTGTTCGTTTAAGGATTAAAAATAAGATTATTGATGTTTTAGGGGTGTTCAATGCCTATTTGGAACTCTGAACCCCAAACCGTGGGGAAAATTACAATGACACACAATTAGTAACAACTTTGGAAGACAGTCTACACAGTTTCCCAAACAATCAGAGGGATGGAAAGTGGGAAACAGGGGGTTTTATGGTTTGAGGAAACCATGCAGCCTAATGCACACACCCATGTGGGGATAACTATAGTTTTTAGTGCATACTACAACATCATTTTCTCACAGTTAGTCAATCCGTGTGGCCAAACCATGTGAGGTCCCTCATTAGATAGTAAGAGCCACATGGTTAGCACCTGGTTTTCTCAACTGGGTGGCCAAACCATGGACCTCAGTAAATATAGGGTAAAATAGGAATTTTACTATTAAACGTATTAATAATACCCCCCTTATTTATCCTTAACAGAAAGGATGCGATCCTTCTTTATGTTAAGAGACCCCACCTTGGTTATAACTTATATTTCAATATAACTCTTTGGTCTGATATTAGATTTAAGAACGATTGGTATCATTGGATTCCTCTAGGTTAGCTATTCATTCCTTTTCATCATTTCTCTATTCTTATTTCTTTAAGATGTACTATTTTGGTAAAAGCTCATATTCTGTATGTTCCTGGTGTTATCATTTTATTCCATTTTTTTCCGATCCTAACCAAAATAATGGTCAATACAAGATGAGGAGAGTCTATAGGTTTGAGGGATGTGGTCTATGACTCATTCCTAAATTGTGTCCATTTTATAAACTGTTGTTATTGTGAAAACATCAATTTTATAAGACATTTACTATTAAATTCATATTCCATGATTTTAATCAATATAATCGTATTCTAGATCCCCTTATACATATGATTATTACATTATAGGAGGTAATAACCTCAATTATAACCACAACATGTCTGGGATGACCACTATTATACATTTAGTTGTTTTTCTGATTTTTTGTGCCACTATTCGGGTGTGCATTGACTTGGCCTCGATAAAGTCATGTATAATAATTAATTCAATTTATTGTTTATGGTTATTACATTATATTATAACTCGAACCATTTAAGGGATATTTTTTAATATAATAAATAAAATAAATCCTGAATGGAATGTTTTTTTACACATATCATTTTCCTAGTAAAATTTAATTGAATTGTTCATAGTTTTATGTCCTTATCCATCCTTGTCATGTTTATTAAAGGTAATTGAATGAACCTAATGAATGAATCTGCAATTAATGTAATAAATGGAATCATTTATTATTTGTACTTTTCAATTAGTATGAAATGTAATGGAATAAAGTAATTGACTTATCAAATGAAATGAGTATTACGTAGCATGAAATAAAAAATGGATTACGTATACTGTGACTATTGAATATAGAACTATACATATTTATAGGTGTGGTAATAATTGATCCATTCTTGGATTTCTAAGTGAATTCTTGTATCACTCAGAGGACACCATTCCAATTCAAGGATCTAGTTTCCATGAGAGATACCCACCTTAGAACATGGTCCTAGTCTACTTGTGGATGCCCAAAAGTATATCGTAGAATCCATTCACTATTTTCTAGATATTATGATTAATTGGATAATCTCCTTGAATATAGAATTATGTCTTTAAACACTTGGTTCAATGAATTCACCCTACAAGGCCATGTCATGTTTATTCGTTGATTAACTTGTATGAGATCCTTAGACATAGTTAGAACCATTTTTAGTGGAATTCCTTAGGTGACACCAATTTTATTGCAATTAGACCATTTTAAGATAAGATGCATGTTATTACTATTAGTTGACTTGAACCATAAGGTCCGAGATTCCTTCATTTCATCTTAGATAATATTTTATTATTATTATCCTGACATAATGTCAGGGCTGATTTTACGTCATTTGAATTTTCTATAATAAATAAACTTAGATAAATTAATTAAATGATATCATATTCAGAGACATTACAAGATGAGGAAAATATATGTATAAATTATCATTATTGAATTTAATAAGTATATACCTACACACTTTTTTAGTTTATATACAAAAACAAGATTGTATTGATGACATTGGTGGTGTACTACTGAGATTTATCTCACTCCCTATCTGATCCTCTAATGGTACACTGGTAGATTATATGCATTCATGTGTTGATAAGGGTAAGTGTCCTTCTTTGGACTCTTGATATTGAAAAATTTAAATAGAATATATATTTGTTTTTGATAATTTGGATAGTGATTGAGATTTTTTGATAGATTTTGGATTCTTTTGTCTTCTTTTATATATTATGTATTAACTGTTTCTAGGTATACATTTCTTCTTATTTTTTAGTGGCATGACTTGGTATTATCATATGATTATGGTTCGATTTCCATCCTTGATTATTATTATTATCACCTATTTCTTGGTTATTTATGAATACTTCCACTAAGTTATTCATTTATATCACTCATCCATTATTTAGCTGTAATTATATATCTATTATTCTCTTCTCTAACTTGAGGAAACGTCTCCAAAAGAAATACACATGTAACATCTTCTAGTTGGTATCCTTTGTTATACAGGGAGGGGTCCTTGAGGCCATGTGTCAAACCATGATTTGGGAACCTTTGAGTGGCACCCATATTTGTAACATCAAAATATATATTATGCAGGTTCTTTGAAAAAAGTTTTTGTTCAAGTTAGAGATTCTTGTGTTTAATAGTTTTCCTAGAATGATTCATTGAGTTTAATCACTATCTCGTGAGGTATTTAAAGATTTTTAACAAACATAAAGGGATTCATGTAACTTTTTATTTGAAAATAACATCACATGTGATAAAAAATGATCACAGTATGTGGTTCTATTCTACTTTACATAAGAGTATCATGGGAGGTATTATACTTCATGTAATTTTTAATACATGGAATGGATTCAAAGAACAACGTGAGTGGATAAAAAATAGAATAGTTCTTGGTATCCCTTTTTATAGATATATATGAGCAAGAAATTTCTATCTTCGTGTATCCTAGAGGACACATGGTTTTCTTTTCCTTATTTATTTATAATTATTTCTCAAAGAATAATTTTCTAAAAAATGTGTTCTCAGTGAAACTATTTGAGCATAAATAATTTTCTCGGCCTCTATGGTTTAATATTTATTGGCACATGATAGAGACTATACTTTATTCAATCACTAACATGAATCCACACAAAAAATACCACGTAAACACCGATATTAATATCATGAAGGATCTTATCATTCGTATATTCTAAACACAAGTTTCCATTAATATTTTGATGGATTTTAGATTCATGGAATCTATTCTTACATGATATCAACTTCTTCATGTGTTGAAACACCATGTATTCATGTATCCAAGACTAGTTGAATTCATGATGAAGATCACATGTATTCAAAATACAATATATCCTCATGTATATATAATCCATTTCATATTATTTCAACAACCTAATAAAAATACATCAAAATATAAATTCATTTTGTTCCAAATGGTGCTAGATGTCCCAATATGATGAGAGGTCAACATAATTGATCTTGGACAAAAATCTAGAGATGATCTCCAATGAAAGAAAATTTTGCGGGATGTGGGAGTTTGAATACAATTTTAATGAAATGATCATACGATTTATATTCAATTGGTCATGAGGTGTATGTTTTGTACACATTATTTTCATTGAGAAAAAAGCCTACTCCACATAGATTTCCCACAAAAACAATCGCCTTTTTTGGGCGTGGAAATTTATATCTCAGTGTATCATTAGTTTATTTATCCAAAACTATGTCTACAACCATGAACACCTTTCACCTCATGCCCACATGGTCAGCACCACACCATTGTCTGGTCTATAGGCTTCTATATGGATGCGTTATGTTCTCACTCTCAAACCTGTCTCCATATGTTTTCACTGGATATGAGTCCTCTAACTCCCTTTTACATACACTAAGTATAACTAAGGGTTGAACCTACCAATCTATGTAGTGGATGTTGGTCCACATGGATGTCTAGTTAAATGGTCTATTTTTTAAGGAAGGCTAAATACAACATTTCCCTTTCTAATAATGTCTTGGAAATATTCATTATAACCCTCACCACAAAATACCAATCCTCTTATATGACATCACATATTCATATCCATTAATTTTTTAATTAATTTATTTATTCAATGGTATTGTTCGTCATTATCAATAAAATTCTTTTTAATGTTCTTAATTAAACTCTTCAATATTTTCCATGGTTTTAATGAAATAATGAAACATACATGGCATTCCAAAATGTATCTTCCACAAATTACATGACCATAATCAAATAAAGAAACACCATTGTATAGATCATTTTTCTTATTAATTATTGTAAACAATGTGTAATATTGATGAACATAGTGATACATATATACTGAACTTAAAGACCAGTTCAAAAATCACCAATGTTATAGACTCAATGTCTTCAAAATAATGTCCCAAATATTATAAGACGAGTCTATCTTCATCATCATCCATTCATCGAAGATTTATTCACGTTGATATAAGTATTGGATATATTGGATAATTATTGTTTAGAGTCATCATTATTTCGGTCTCCATTAACATATTGACATAATTGAAATCATAGTATTTTATTTACAAACATTGAAAACCAATGATAATAAATCATAAATAAAATAACACACTTTCAAGAATTGGTCTCTTAAACTCCATCTTTTTATTTATTATAAATACCTACAAAGTTCATTCTAAATTAAAATGTCAATATGTAAATATAATTCTTCTTTATTTCCCCTTTTAATTTCCAAACATTTATTTCAATTTCTCTCCCAATATAGAAAAAAAATAAAAAGTTAATGGGAAAAGGGCATCAGTACATACTTTAGAAACATTTCATACATTATATCACAATAAATCTACAAGAACGATGCTTAGTGTAAAAAAGATTATTGGATTTAGAATTTTTTTCCATTACCAACTAATCTTGATACGTCATGGAATAAGAAATCATAAAATTATATTATAGGGTAATCCACTTTTATTCTATTAAAGAGATACTGAAACGAGTTATGAATGTTTTTTTAAAATGATCAACCTAAAACACCTTCAAAAAATTCAATAAATGAATAGGAAACATTCAAGAGGAACATGAAGGATAAGCAGCATTCGATTCCATTTCTACTTCCCCATTTTCTTATGTCATTAATTTTTTTTCAATTAGACCTACTTCGGACTATTTTTATTATTTTTGGTAACCTAGGAAATGTGAATAATAAAGACACACATTTTCTAATGACATGATGTTCTTGAAATTTCGTGAATAATAATATTTAATACCAATTGAAATAATGATTCTGGATGCAGCTTCATATTTTTTCATTTGTATCCCCTTAAATGGAAACACTCTTAAACATGTTCATAATATTGGATATCTCTAGAATTAAATTTAATGTTGTTCCAATATATATAATACACCAAAATGGACCCTAAAATTATTACTAACAAAATTTGAAGACTTATACAAATTCAGAATGAATGAACTTCAATAATACTTGGTCTCTAGGATATGGAATATATGATGAAACAATTATGATATCTTCTTTATCATTATTTTCAACTAAAATAGTTTAAATTATTAATATTCATCAATAATTTTCCATGATGAATCATTCAAGGATGATTACTTGTTCTAAATTTTTTTCCATAACTAAATTAACTCACTACTTATTAGGTTCTCCCTTTGAGGAATTTATTCACTATAAATTCCATTAATTATAAGAATACATAAAATACATAGTGATTAAGGGAATAAGGTAGATCCTTATATTGTCCTTTAATATGATGAAAAATTCTAAGATTTATTTCTTAAAAAAATTACCCCATTTCTCCCATTCTTCATGATTTCTCATCTACACAATTATTCACAGTTATGTGGGGGGGGGGGGGTATTATAGATATGTTAACATTATCTTATGATTTGTGAGGAGAATGTTTCTTCCCAAAATCCTCCATGGATGATGCATAATTAATTCTATTAAGGGATGATTATTGTTTCATAAGAACATATAGACAAACTTGTTCACAGTTTCTATCTTTTTTACATATCTCCCGAAGAAATTATTTACCATAAGTGTGGTATTTTTTTCACAAACTATCATTTAATTTGTCTTTATCATTTGGAATCTTTTCTTTTTATTTTTTCACTATCCTAGGATTATAAATATTTTATTTTTTATAACATTATTAATATTATGGAATGATTAATAGTATATCATTAGTATCATTTGTAGTTTATTTGGATGTCTTACACAGAATATTTAGAGTGAAAAAATAATAAATAGTTCTTTTTTATGGTAAAATATTTATAAATATTAGGGATTTATAATCCAGGTTCTTATATTTAGTTTCTGTAATATTCTTGAGATAATTTTTTAAATGTTTATCTGCATTATTCCCAAGGTGTATTCTTATTTATTATCCATCTTCCATGGTATTATTTTCTCATCAGCATTAGATATATGTCACGATTATAATTCATCGTTATTGTGACCAGTATCATTCAATGCATCACATATATATTCAGGTTTTTCAAAAAAAAATTCTCTATACATATCATTCATGACATTTATATTCTTCTTATTAATCTATGTCTTACTCCCCCCTTGATATTAGAATTATTTGTAAAATATAATTTAAGGGATGTTCCAAAAATATAGTGTACAATGATAGAATCTATTAAAAATATAATATTATCACCTAAACCTTGATCTTATTACATCTTCTTTATGATGTTTTTGAGTATTATTCATTGATTATTTGTAATTTGTATTGAACCAACTTCCACAATCTATTTCCTATCCACCATAGTCCTGGTTTTATGATTCTCATCAAATTTCATCACTGATACTTTTTTATGTTTTATTTTTTAACCTAAAATTATTCGGAAATTTATTTAGGAATTTAATAAAAAATATTATGCATTATACATATTTCATTCCAATTAATAGTGAAAAATTAAAAAAATCATGAATCCATTACCACAGGTTAGAGGTTATTTAACATCTGAACCCTGAGTGAGAATTGATTAGCATTATTAATTATCTCTTTCTTTTTTGAAGTCATAATATTTTTCTTCTCAATATTGTTCAGTTGAATTTTTAATTATATAAATTTCATAGTGATGATGTTTTTTTATCATAAATCACAATCATATGTTTTTTAGAAACCTTCTCAATTCTTTCAAACTCTTATTTATGAACCTACACATTTTCTTTGTAACAAATAACCACGTTCATTGATTTTTTACATTTTACGTACAATTATAAATCGTTGATTTAAATTCTATTTTTCAATTTATCTTCATGTGAATGAATATTTTATTCCATTGTATTCTTGATGATGTATTTATAATAATTTTTTCAATTTTAAGGAACTCATTTCATGCTAGAAATTTAATGATTCAAATGCTAAAAACAATCCAAAGCGCTTTAAATATTCTAAATTCTTTCTATTTAACACTTCTTTATAAAAATTTCTTCTTATTCTAGTTGACAGATATCTTTATACAAAAATTTAAAGACTCTACAAGCAAGAGAGAATGTTTCGATTGGAATGAAATACAGAATATAGATTATTTTATCAACTGATGAAAGTCAATAATTTATAGATTGATCATGATCACCTCTTCTTATAAGATATTTATCTTGAGGAAAATTTTGGAAAAATAAAATATAACTCTTGATAATTTGAGGTTAGCAGGTTTTCCTTTAACTGAGTGTTAACTTGAGCCACATTTTTTCATGAATTATATGTCTTCAATTTTATAAATTCATTCAAAAAAAGATACATAAATTTATATTAATAGTATATATCTCCTACTTATCATAAATTTCTCTTTCTTTCTCATTTTCATAAAAATCATGGTAGAAATTTTATTATGGCCATAGATAACCAAATCCTAAAAAAACATTTCATCACTGTTAACAATTGAAGGAATCATAATTCTTTAAAAGATAATAACCATAAATTAGATAATATAATTGAGGAAAATTTTTTTTTATAAAATTAATAGGATCAATTTTATATATACACAACTCTGAGAAAGTGGGTTGAGTTAGTGTTGGTTATTTCTTCACTAATTATAATTTATTAAATTTTATCTATTAAACCTGTTAGATTCATGATTCCCCTATTCTAATTTTATTATATAATGGATGTATTTGATTGTAGTAAAAGATGATATTTGGGGTTTTTGAAGGCTTCACTACTCAATATGATTATCATTTATTGACATATATTTTTATGATCAATACATAGATTCTCCACTATAATGGGATATCAAGTTAAAATGGTGTTTCTTGAAGTAAATCCATATGTAGTGCGGTTAAATACACTTCAAGATGAGGGGAACGAGATAATCCATCTTCCCAAGGCTGGTAGTGATTGTGTCCAACATTTAAATTATCATGGTTTCTTTATACTATCTATGAGGATCGTCAACACCTTCCTATTATGTATGTTGTAAATAAAATATTGGCTTACACTAGATGAGACTTCTGTTTGATGTAATATTAATACTTTTTTCATACATTTGCATATTTTTTACATTGTGTGCTGAAAAAATTCAGGAAAGAAACTCTTATCCTCTATAGTAGAAAACTAAATGATTCTTTTTCATCATCTTCTTAATATAGTCATAATAATATGAATATGTTGCGAACTTATTAAAAAAATTCTTCTTTGACCCAAATTATAATCAACAGATTTTAATTTGGTTACAAAACTTTCATCTCTTATTATTTACAAAATCACACATCTCATTAGTGATGATAAAAAAATAATTTCTTACCTCATCTTAGCATCATCACAATTATTATCCATAAAATAATTTTCATTTGATAACATGGTGATATCATTCACTTATTCAGTTTCAATTATATGAATATCACTATGGATTGAATACTCTGACTTCCTTGATTCAAAATATCAAAAAATGTTATTCTACTTATTCTTATTTGTTATTATCACTTTATATTAAAAAAGATACATGTAATATTGTATAGTATCATCTTCTTATTTAATCAGGTTCTAGAGTATGTTTTTCATTCTTCTCCTAGTGAAATCTCATCATTACACTATTTACATGAATTCAATATTTATTGTGATGTTAAATTCATAAAATTTTTCATGAATATTATTATATAAACACTAGAACATTATATATATTCAGATTTTTATTGTATGTTCTCTTTATCATAATTTTTACATGGCTAATGATCTGCATATGGGAATTTACATTCATATACATAATGAAATCATGTATGTATACACACTGTCTCCTCCCTTCTTCTTTTAATTACCTTATCAAAAAAATAGTATGGGTACTTGATATATGTTGGGCACATTCTTTTCACATAGTATACATTCAATATAATTATTCTTGTGTGAATTCATATTCTTTTCCATAAATATTGAGTGTATACATTGTCCTGTGATGTCTTCAACGAGTATTTAAAATCGATAAGGGATTGGAAGAAAATGTTCTTCTTGAATCCTTTCAAGTATCAAAAAGACAAGTAAAAGGATTATTGATTTCTTCTATTTCATATAAGACTAAAATGTGAGGTATTCTTCATCATGTTCTGTTGTATATTTTGAAAATATTTATGTAATAAAAAGAGTGAATTAAAAAAGAACTGGTTCATGATTCCATTACTTAGCACAATGTATGACAAAGAAACTCTTCTCTTCACATTTATAAGAAGGATAATAGTTCACTTTGACTTATTCCTATATCAATAATGTATAGATAATATGATTTATAAAAAATAATAGCTATCAATGAAAATAAATGAGCATAAGACCTTTTAAAGGTCTCCTAGTTTGATATTTATATGAAAGGGTCATCACCATTTCCTCATTCATTAAATAACTAAAATCCCAAAAGAATATTCCATGTGAAGATTGATATTAATTTCATCAATGAAATAGGAATTGATATTTTCTTCACATGGGTTTCCATAAATCTTTTATGATTCTGAGTTTCATGGTTTCACTTCATAAAATCTTCATCTTATTCAGTTTCTAAAACACCTTGTTATCATGAATTCAATAAAAGATACATGCATGATCATGATCACATGGTTATGATGATCAATATAGAATCATTTATATTTTGGTAGAACCTTATTCTTCACAAACCTCATGCAATCAAATCGAAACTATACATTGATGTTGATCTGTATGGTGATTGATATCACAATATGATGAGAGATAAAAACTATTGAGATTGACCAATCTACTGATGATGACCATCTTAAAAGGATGGCCTAAATATTACTAGGTGGTTTATGATTAATATATGAAATAAATTAAAAGTTAATATTTCTTTGATCAAATATAAATATTTTTTGTATGTATTATTTTTAATGAGGAACAATAACACTATACTTGGCCTTCCCACATCTATTGTCACATTTTTTGGTCACTACCTATTATATCTCACTATGTCATTAGTCGGTCGAGAAGATACTTGGGTTATGGCCCAAAACACCTTCCACCGCAAACCTACCTGAGCCAAACCAAACTATTGATTAGTTTAAGGTATCCCATGTTGATTCTATAAGAACTCACTCACACAATGGAATACAAATTAAGGGGATTTTATTGATCCCTCTAGATTCTCTCTTCCAACAAAATGGTTGGATTAGGGTTTAACCTACCAATCATATAATTTGGTGAAGGTCCCGATGGATTCCTAGGTTAGTGGAAAATTATTTTTAGTAATGACCAAATGAATGTTATAAAATTCAAATAAAATCCATTCCATATGCCTTATATGTTTCTCCACAATATAGAAATCCAGTTAAATGCCTTCACATTCCCACATCTATTCCTCAAGAAATTAATGAATGTATTTCTTGATCTTATTCTTCATTATGAAAAATATGAATTCACATACTATTCATTAATTTATTAAAAAATTTTCAAGGTTCTCATTAAATAATGTCTCATTGTATAAACTTCTAAAATTTTTCTTGTACAACATCCTTGATCATTATCCAATCAACATACACCACTGGATGGACAATATTCCTTCTTCATGATTTTAACAAATGTGCCATTTTATAGAAATTAGCGACTCATCTCTTATGAACTAAAGACCAGTTAAATAGTTGGAAGAGTTATAAAATAAATGTATTTAAAATAAATTACTCAATATAATAAGACAATATAATATTATTCACAATCAATGAATCTAAGATTATTCAATTTGATTAAATTTTAGATATATTATATATGTATTTTCAAGGAAATTCATTATTTATGACTTTATAAAGATATTGAAATCAATGATAAATTGTTATTTCACCGAACACCATTCAAAACAAATGAAGATCATTGAAAAAGATATAAATAAAAAACTATCATATTTACCTAATTCTATATAATTAGATCAGCATAACGAAATTTCATCCAAGAATCATGAGATTAATTCTATTTTGGGTCAATGTAGAAAAATAATATGTAAATGATAGAATAGAGGGGTAACAAATTGTGTTGAAGAACTAAACAATGTAGTAAAAGTCTGAATGAATAAAAAATGATTTGATTTATATAATATTACCAAATAAAGATGTATGAAGCTAATGAAACCTGGTTCTGTGATTCCAAAAAATATTTCATATAAATTAGTATCATATGACCATGGTAAATATGAATGGAATTGACAAAAATTCACTATAAGAATATAAAAATGATGGCAAGAATAGATAGAATGATTGAAATGAGAAGTTCATGATGAAGAAAGAAGTGATGGAAGAAAAATAATTAGTTTTTTACCATGAATAATATTAGTTTCTTGTATGTTTTTTGCATCTTGAAAATATGGAAAAAATGAAAAACACATCACTATGACATAAAATAGATGAATCATTTGGTGGGAGACTTTATTTGAGTCACAATTAATTTTGAAGAAGTTAGAGAATATCGACATATGAAGTACTATGAACTAGTGAGTAGTTGTATATTTAATAAGGTCATCAACAATATGGATATTTAAGAGTTTTTTTCCTATCTCTCTTCCTAATGTATATGGAACTGAACCTGGTATTAGTATTTTTTGATAAACCAATTTAATAGGTAAAAAATTATTGTATATAATATATATAGTGGTGAAAACAATACCCAGGAAAGGATAAATCAACAAAATTGAGTAGTAAAACCTGTAAAATACCATATCACATATTTTATATGATTTAATATACTTGAATATGATATGAGAAATAAAATAGAATAATAAAGATCTTAACCAGTCATAGTGGTAAAGAGATAAAAATATGAGGATCGATATTATGATAGATATGATACTAATTATAGTATCAAACTATGATATAGATACTCAATATATAGGGGTGAATTATATACTTTAAAAATCCCTAAGGAAAAATTTCGGATAAAAAAAATTCACAACACCTCTAAGTTCTAAAAACTTTCTTGATTCCAGAAAAGTGATTCTGGAAATGAATCTTGAAAAATGTTTACAACCACTAATATTCTACCTTAAAGCATATATAATCCTATATAAACAGAGTACAAGCCTAAGGATGTACAATAAGATTATAATTTCTCAACAAACAAATGTACAATTGAAAAAAAAGAAACACTACAATTAAGAAGTAGAAACTCTTTTAACCCAAAAATAAAGTTATCCAACAACCCCAGATAAAGTTATATTGATTTATACTTTCGAGAAAGTCTATCTTACCCAATACTAGGTAAAACCTCAATTGGAAGATCAGTATCTATCTTTCTATACCCACAAGCCCTTGATTTATAGGAAAATCAGCACCTCTGACTTCACAACCCGAAGTCTCCAATTTCAAGGAAATCTCACCTCTGTATAGATAAAGTCTGCACGAAGAAAAGTTTGAACAAACCGATCAATAATTATGCACAATGCTTGAGATTTTAAAAGAGCCTATTTCTAGAAATCACTTCAACTACATGTAAGAAATGTTGTCAATGTTCAAGTTTGAGCTCGTTCAAATGAGTTCTTGTTTATAGGAACAACTCCAACGGTTGGATCCCTCCTCCAACGGTCATATTTTCATTGAATTTCGGAGGGTCCTATACACGTGTAACTAAAAAAACTGTTAGGGAGTAACTAAAAGCACGACATCGTTTTGTATAAACAAGTGTATGCAAATGTATGGTTACATAACCAAAACCAATAATTCGGAGTGTTGGGAATAAATTAGTTCAAAGTCAAACCAAAAATACATTTGATATCTATAATACAAGGATATTCAGATTCTGTTGTCTAAGGAATTCGGAACCTGAACTCTATAGAATTCCGGAGTCTGAATTTTAACGAAATTCGGAATTTGGATTCACAATAATTCATAACATAAACATACAAAGCACAGAGTTAGAGATCATGAGAATTCAAAGTCAGTACTAACAATGTTTGGAGTCTGAATTAATTATAATTCAGTGTCAGAAAATACAATGATTGGAGTCTGAGTTAATAAGAAGTCGGAGTCAGAACTTACAAAGTTCAGATTTTGAGTTCATAAGAATTCAGAGTCAGAATTCATAAGAGTTTGAAAATAGAATGCTCTTAATTTAAGTATTATATGATTATGAGGTTTTAGATACGAAACAGAATTTTACACTTAGTCAGGATAATGAATGATGAAAAACATGGTAAGGATAAATTTCCTTGGGGAAGGAAAATTTTTCATAGATAAGTAAAACATAGGTTAGAATGAAATTTTCCTTTAGATAAGGTGTTTTTGATTTTCAAAACAAGAGGGAATGGTACTGTCATAATGAAAACTTATTGACTCAATAATCTTCCCCATGTATGAAGGAATGGAAAAGTCATGGAAAACCTTATTGACTCAACAATCTCCCCTATTTTGGAAAGCACAAACATCCTTACAAAAAATAATATAAGGACATAGAATAAATATTCTAGACATTGAAATAAAACTTATCTCCTTTTAAACATGGACAATGGTGAATATGACTAACTCCCCCATAGGCTTTGGAACACTAAGGATCATATTCTAGATTTCTGGAATGATATTTTTCATTATCTTGAATTCAAAAATATTCATAATGAAAACACCCCCTTAGATAAACTCCCCCTTACATAGGGATATTTCTTCTTTTCTTAGTATTATGTTTTCCTTTCTCCCCCTCTGTAATTTTAAAAAAATTGAGGGAATGTAAAAGAAAATATTGTTCCTGAAATATTAGTACAATGTATCCAAACAAAAATGAGAAACCAAAAATATCATTATTATAGAAAGAATTTGTACAAGGTAAGAATAAAACAAAAGATCGTCTTTGATCTATATTCCTTCCATCTACTTGAGTATCAATTTATTCACTATGGTTTTCAGATTTTTGAGTTCTTTGTGAACATCCTCTGCATTCTTTAGGAGTTGATCTTAATCATCTACTCTCTTCTCTAAAGCTATGATATTTTCTTGTTGAGCCTTCATAGCATCTGCCTAAGCCTTCAATAACTCACCTTTCTTAACTAGCTTCTCTTCGATCTCAATCAAAAGATCCCTTTCCCTATTCCATGTATGGGAAATAGAATACAACATTCCATTCAAATCCTTTACCTCTTGAAATCATGTATTCTGATCAAGAGTTAGTTCTTCCTCATAGCTAGTAATTAGATCATTGATTTTACGATCTTCATTATCAAAATATTCCTTATCATCATATTGAAACTGATCAAGATCTCTCAAGTCATCAAATACCTTCTTTAACTAGCTAGTCACTTTCATACAAGCTTTTATTTGGGCATCGTCGTTCTGGAAGAAGTTATTGAAATCAGCCTCATGTTTTACACACTTATCCATCACCAATGATATTGAATCTTATTTTTGATTCATTTTGTGTTGGAGAATCTAACATCACGATTTAGTTCTTGGAATGATCAGAATAGTTTCAACAAGCTTATTTAGTGATTTGATGATGAAATCATGTCCTAGGGAAGATGATTCTGAATCCGAGATTTTTCTTGGTGATGAATCTTTCTCTAGCTCGACAATCTTCCTATTCAATGATTCACCAGCTTCATTTTTCATTAAATCAACTTTTGTAGGTGTACCAAAACTCACCTATTTCCCCTTGTCAGTTTTCAGAACAGCTTCCTCATCTAGGGATTCATGTTTTCTTTCAGCCATCTGAACAATTCTATCGACATAAATCTTTTCCTTCCCACCTCCTGCCTCAATATTATTAGGATGAATGAAGTCATTATTATAACATTCTTCCTCATATAACTTTTTTACTTCCCATTTAGCCTTGTAATCAATTCTAGGAGTAGAAAGCTTCGATGATTTGGCATGTGAAGTCCAGATTGACAGTTTCTCAGATGCACTTTCATTGTCATGGAAGTCTTCAAGTTGGTTAATCAGATGAGCTATATCACAACTGCTTTCAGCTTCTTCTTCCACTTCTTCCACAACTACATTTTCTTCGACAATATTTTCTTGTAATTTTTCTTGAGTCATTAATTTCATCCCAAGAGTTTCAGGTAAGGGTTCTACCAAAACGGATTTCAGTACATGGATATTCTTGGATTCTTATTTAGTATCCCTCAGAAGGGAATGAACAATCTCAGCCTCTGACATTTTCTTCATGTGCTTATTTTCCTTATCTTTCTTCACAAGCTCATCAGCTATCTTTTATTTTAAATCTTTATCTTCAGCAGGATCCATGCCAAACTGTGGCTCTACTTCCTTCTGATTCTTATTTTCTTCCCTCCACTTTGCAAAAACACCATCCAGATAGGATTTTTGTTTCATAGACCTTGGTGGTGTAGATTGAGCTTCCTTAGCGTTTTGTGTTTTACCTTCAACTTCTACATCCTTCAATTTTCTCTTCTTTGTATCCTTTTTTGATGGTTCAGTTACTTCTTGTTCCGTCAGAACAACTTCAGCCTTTTCCTTTGGTAAGTCATAGAATTATACGGAATCTTTAGAGAAACCAATACTCATTCTCTTCAATGTATCATCACTTAATAACATTACATTGCAATTCCCCAGCTTGGAACTACAAGAAATATTAAAGGCTCAAGGAACGGAAAAATTTGCAGAGAAAGGATGGATGGATACAAGATTATTTGAGCTTTCAATTTACCATTATTTATATTATCAATCGTAATGAGTATATGCTTCATCATGTTGACCTTCCTCAGATTTACCCGAAAATCTAGGATGTACATGTCTCTCTTCTTCAAGGTGTCCTTTTCACCTTTTCTTGGAATAATTAATCCTTGAAACCATAATTCAAGTATCTGGTTGTTTGTTGACAAGTGAAAAATCTTCAGAGACATGACTTCTTTAAGTCCAAGACACTCCATAACATTCACTTTGACAAATCTTCCTTGTACATCAGGTAATTTATGGGAACGTAATTCAGCTTCCCCTTCATTTGAAAACCCTAAAAAGCTAGAATAATCGGTGTATGAAAGGGAATATGTTTTTCCATAGCTTTTAAAAGAAAATTTACACTTCTATTCTTCTTTGAAAAAGCTCACAGATTCATAATATTCCACAAGCAGATTCAGATATACTACATCTTGAGATGATATCGTTGATATGAAAACACTTTCCCATCCATTCAACATGATTTTCATGGATATAATGGAATCGTACGTGGCAAAGAAATTCGGATGCACTCATCTCTCTCTGTAAATATTCCACTCTGAAATTGACTTGAGGGTTGAAATCTCTTGAGAGGGAACTTCAACAGACATTCAGATTTGAGTAGGATTTGAGATGTTCAGAATGGGATTTTGAAAGGGAGGATGAAGTTCAGCACAAAAAGGCTTGAAATCAATGTGGGACAACCCTTAGGGGATCCTTTATATAAGCGTTGGAAGTGATGATTCAACTTCCAATCTCAATCAATTGTTTGAAAATCTATCTGATCAGATCTGACGGTTGATATGATAGTTGTAAGGAAAATTTGGTAGGATCCGATCATTTGAGGTTTTTAAAGGAAAACATTCATATTTAAGGAAAATAGAATCCGAAAAATTTAAAAACATATGAATATACCAACATTTAAATGATTATTATGAAATCATAAGAAAGGAAACATACCTTTCGGATTACCAGTAAGATTATTCATAATAAGAAAATCATCTTGATGACCTTTAGATTCCTGAAATTTGATTACCAGAAATTAAAAAATGATAAACTTCATTACGAAGGATTTTGAGATCTACATTAAAATATTTTTTTGAAAACTTTATTACGAAAAATTTGAAAACTAAACAGACTACGAAATATTGAATTTTTCAAAAACAATACTGACAATGAAAAATTTACATTACAAAAAATTTTGAAAACAAAACTGACACGGAAAAAATTTCATTATAAAAAATTTTAAAAACAAAACAAGAAAATGTACTCCCCCTATGAAATGGAGTTTATTACTGTAATGATATAGGTTTTAACAAAATGTTATAATGAAAGATTTCCTTATGGTTATCATTCCTAACATATGTTTAATGTATTCCAATCTATTGGAGGGTAAATATTTTGTGAAAATATAATCAAGTTGATCTTGTGTTCCGATAAATTGAATAATGATATCCCCTTTTTCTGTGTGATCCCTAAGAAAGTGATTCCTAATGTATATGTGTTTTTCATGAGAATGATGTGCACATTTTTTAAGAAGAGCAACGACACTTGTGTTGTCACACATAATTTGAGACTTAGTAAAACTCATATCGTAGGATTTGTGTGTTTGTTTCATCAACAATACTTGAGCACAACAACTTCTAGATGGTACATATTCTGCTTTACCAGTAGAAAGTGATACTACGTTTTGCTTCTTGCATGACCCAGAAACTAATGAATCTCCTAAAAATGACAAGTTTCAGAAGAACATTTTCTATCGAATCTATAACCACCATTGTCAGTATCCGAAATTGTTTTTATAATAAATCATTTCCAGAGGTATAAAATTTTCCTATATCCAAGGTTTCATTTATGTAGAGAAAAATTAGTTTTACTACCTTTAAGTGAGATTCCTTAGGATTGGATTTATATCTTTCACATAAGCATACTAAATACATTAAGTGAGTACGACTAGATGTAAAGTAATGTAAGATTCCTATCATACTTCTAAAGGATGTTGGATCTACCGGTTTCCCAGCTTTATCATGATCAATTGTGTTTACGATACCAATGGGAGTACTAATACACTTAGTGTTGTCATATCCAAACTTTTTTATGAAGATATTTAATATAATCATGTTAGGATATATAGATTCCTTCTAGTTTTTGAGAAATTTGAAAACCAAGGTAAAATATTAACTCACCCATCATACTCATTTCAAACTCAAAATTCATTAGATCTGCAAAGGAATCAGTTAAATATTGTTGAGCTGAACCAAATATAATGTCATAAACATAAATTTTAACAATCAAAACATTTTCCTTATCCTTCTTTATAAAGATGTTTGGATCTGCACTTCCCTTAACATAATTATTTTGAAGTAAAAATATTATAATCCTATCATACCAAGATCGAGGGGTTTTCTAAAGTCCAAAAAATGATTTGGTAAGTTTATAAACATGGTCAAGATATTTTGTGTCTTCAAAACCACGAGTTTATTTAACAAAAACATCCTCTTGTACAAAAACATTAATGAAAGCACATTTTACATTCATTTGAATAGGTTTGAAGTTGATGAATGCTGAAAAGACAAGAATAATACGGATCAATTCAAGTCTGGATACTGGGGCATAGGTTAATTCATAGTCTATTTCTTCTTGTTGATTGTAGCATTTAACAACCAATCTAGCTTTATTTCTTACAATAATTCCATTTGTATCACATTTATTTCTGAATAACCATTTTACTCCAATAACAGAAGTTTCCTTAGGTGTTTCAACCATGGTAAAGATTTTATTCCTTTCAAATTGATTTATTTCATCATGCATATATTTTATCAAATCATCACCACCGAAAGCTTCATCAGTGCATTTTGGTTCTAATTGGGAATGGAATTCTAGATGATGTATTTCATTTCTTAAGGAACTTATAGTCCTTACAGGTTGATTCCCATCACCAATGATACTATCACTGGGATGATTATTAAGAAATGAATAATTTGGGTTTTGTAAAACCTCTTCATCAATATACGGTTGGAAATCTTCTTCGCTAAATGCTTTAGAAACATCTTCTTGTACATTTTATTTATCAAAAGGTTTTTCAAACAAAGTTTGATAATCAGTTATTGAAAACACATCCGAAGATGTATGTTGGGGTTGTCTAAAAATGAAAGGGTTAGTTTCATGAAATTTGACATGTACTATTTCTTCAACAGTACAAGTGTTTTTATTAAAAACTCTATAAGCCTTAGGAGTTATGGGGTACCCTATGAAAATTATATCATATGATTTTTGTGTGAATTTGTGTAGATGATCTTTGATATTCAAGATGAATACCTTGCAACCAAAAACCATGAAGTAGGAAAGTCTAGGTTTTCTACCATTCTATAACTCATAATGAGTTTATTAAGAAATGGTCTAATAAAAAAACGATTAATAGTATAACAAATAGTACTTACAGTTTCTTCCCAAAAATATTTGGCTATAGAATATTCAATGAACATGGTTCTTGTTATTTCTTGAATAAATATATTTCTTCTTTCAGAAACCCCATTTTGTTGAGTAGTTCTAGGTGTTGAAAAGTTATGAGTAATGTGTTTTCTACTAAAAAAAGTTTCAAAATCATAATTCTGAAATTCTCCTCCATGATCACCATGAATAGTTATCAATGGAATGTTTTTCTCATTTTTAACTTGGGCTCTAAAACTTTTGAAATAATAAAATGTTTCAGATTTATTTGCTAGAAAATAGACCCACGTAAATCTAGTTTAATCATCAACTAAGAAAAATTCATAATATTTTCCGCTGATGCTTCCAGTTTGTGTTGGCCCAAATAGATCCATATGAGCCAACTGTAATGCATCATTGGTTGTGACTTCACCGATTGATTTAAAACTTGAAGTTTCTTGCTTTCCATATTGACCAGGATCATAGACTGCTAAAGAATCAAATCTAATCTCAGATAGATCCTTAACTAGTCCTTCCTTAGGGAGTTTTCATAGGTTCCTAAGGTTATAGTGTCCTAACTTTCTATGCCACAACCAAGATTGGTCTTCCATCGCACTAAGGAAATTTATATCTTGGATCCTAAGGTATTCTATGTTTAGTGTGTAAATATTATCTTGCCTATTGGTAGAAAGAATAAATTCTTCCATGTAATTGAGTACTAAGCACTTAACATTCCTAAAAATCACAATGTAACCTTCATAACATAATTGACTTATGATAATGAGGTTGTTATTAAGTCTTTTAACAAGTAAGACACATGAAATCGATGTTTTTACAAGAAGAAAAATGTTACCCATACCAATAATTTATCCCTTAGCATTATCTCTGAATGTTACTTTTCTTCCTTTCATCTTGATAATCATTTCAAACAAGTTTTTGTTACCAGTCATATGTTGGGAACATCCAATATCAATGTACCAAGTATTGTTGTTGTTACCTTCTTTATTTTCCTGAAAATAAGAATGTTAGACTTTTGGAACCCAAAAATTCATGGATCTGGAATTGTCATACAAAAAAATATTGGGTATCTGCATTTTTTAGAATAATAAGCTTTATGAAACCCAATATATTGAACATTATTCAATGATAAATTTTTCTTCCAATGGCCACCACATTGACATTTAGTACAAAAATTTTCTCTAGAAGGAACAAAATAATTATTTTTGAAAAATGGTTTTCGATGAGTATAACCTACTACAGTAGTATTTATTTGAGATTTAATTTGAGAATACAACTTGTCAAAATTTTCCATACCAGAGGTAAATTTTACAAGAAGTTTCTTAAGGGAAAATATTTCAAACATTAATCTATCAACTAAATTCCTATCTTCAAGGATCATTTCATCAGAGTTAGATTTTTCCTCAAAATCATTTATTTTTAAAATAACATTCTTAAGATCATTAGAATGTTTTTCTTTTTAATAATTTACTTTTTTATGGTCTTTAGAATGTTTTTCTAAAAGCTCATCCATATCTCTAAGATATCTAGAGAGGTCTGAAATCTCTTTTGTAATAATTTCTTCCCTAGTATTTTCCTTGTTTAATTTCTTGGAAATTTTAAAATTTTTTGCTTCTAACAAAATGGAAAATATAGATACATCTTCATTTGAGGGTATTTTTTTCATTATCTGAAAATGTAGTTACTTCATTAGAATTAATATCTTCAGAATAGTAATTCTTATTAAGAGATAAATTTTTAAAAGCCTCGGTAGAGCGTACCTTGGCCATAGGACATGTATTAGGGAAACAAGTAGTAGCAATGAATCCCATATTTTTGTGTGCTGATGATTCATATTCAGAAGATTCACTTTTTGAAGAGTCTCCATAGCTAGCACTCCATGTATCATTTTCTTTAAGACTTTTCTTGTGCTTCAAATGATAGAGCTTCTTCTTGTTTTTTTTGAATTCCTTTCCATCTTTTCCTTATTTTTCAATAAAGGGAAATCAGGTCTGATATGACCTATTCTTCTACATTCATAACAATTGACTTCCCCATCTTTCTTATCTTTGTAATCTGTCTTATTGTACTTATTCTGATAGTTCTTTTGAGATACTATCTAATTCATTATATGAGAAATATTAGCTAATTCATTCTCAGACTTTTCTAAATCACTAGATTCTGACTGAATAGTGACTTTCTTTGACTTTTATCTAGTTACTCTTTCCAGAGTTTTGGATTTCATATGTTTATAAGTAGTTGTAAAAGAAACTACTCCATTCCCATTATTCTTTTTATCATTATCAACATCTCTCTTCATTCGAGTCTCATACTGAAGAAGAGTTCCAAACAACTCATCTAAGGAAATCTGGGTAACTTTTCAGTTCTCATCAATTTCTGTCTTCTTGGACTCCCACTGATTATGCATGATGTCTATGATCTTATCTACAAGGGCATCATCATCCAAACCATTTTTTCCAATAAATTGTAATCTATTCATGATAGTCATAATCATTTGATGAACTTTTCTTATAGGTTCTCCATAAGGAATGTTAAATCCGTGGTATTCAGTTCTCAACAAAGCTCTTCTTGTCTCTATGACCATAGAAGATCAAAAATGTGTAACTTAGAGTTTTGTACAGATACTATTTGTATCTTCACATGAAGATAATTGACTATAGATTTTCCTTGTCATGGAACATATAAATGTATTTCTGACTCTGATGTTTTCTTGATATTCTTATTTCTTCTTATTAGTTACAGTTCTCAATTAATTATCAGGAATCTTATAGTCTCTCATCAGCATTAGGTAGTTATCAACTCCAGTATTAATAACGACAGTCTTCATCATATATCTTATGTACTCATAATCTTTTCCATCAAAAATAATAGGACTGGAAGGATTTACATTTTCAATTGAACCAACATTTAAACGTGACATCTTATGGAAAAACATGGCACAGAAACATGTTAGTAATATAAATTTGTAAAAAAAAGAAAATATCTGAAGCATAGAAAAATTGAACTAGATTATATCTAATAAAAAATGAATTCAAACATTATGAGTTAGAAAATATGATTCCAAAAAAGTGAAGAAGAAGATTTCTCTTCTGAATCCTACCTTGAGAGAAATTCAGATTTAACCAAAACTCTGAAGAGAATTGTTAGATTGGTTCAGGGTATATGGTCTCCTCCTATAATACCAATTTTGAGGATATATATTATGATATATATGATACTGATTATAGTATCAAACTATGATATAGATACTCAATATACAATAGGGGGAGAATTTTATACATTAATAATTCCTGAGGAAAATTTTTGCATAAACAAAATTCACAACACCTCTATGCTCTAACAAATTTCTTGATTCTGGAAAAGTGATTCTAGAAATGAAACTTAACAAATGTTTACAACAAATATGATTCTACCTTAATGTGTATAGAATCCTATATAATCAGAGTACAAGATTAAGGAAGTATAAGAAGATTATACTTTCCTCAACCACTAAAGGTACAATAGAAAACAAAATAGAAACACTAAAAGTAAGAAGTAAAAACTATTTTAGGCCAAAGAGTAGCCTATCCAACAACCGTGGATAAATGTCCCTTGATTTATACATTCAAGAATGTTTGTGTTACCCAAACCCAGGTAATCCCTCAATCAAAAGATCGATGCCTATATTGCTATCCCCACAAGCCCTCGATTTGTATGGAAATCGGCACCTCTGACATCACATCCTAAAGTCTCTGATTTCAAGGAAATCGCACCTCTACACAATGAAAGTCTGAACGAAGCATAGTTTGAACAAGCCGTTCAGACATTCCGCATGAAGCCTGAGAGTTTATAAGAGCCTACCTCTCTTGAAATTACTTCAACATCATGTATGTAAAGTTATCATTGTTCAAGATTGACCACATTGAAATGATATCCAATTATAGGCACATATCCAACGGTCAGATCCCTCCTCCAACGGTCATATTTTTCCATGAATTTTGGAGGGACCTATACACATGTAACTCAAATAGAGGATAGTGAGTAACTGAAATCATGACATCATTTTAGAAAAACAAGTTAAAGAAAACGTATAGTTACTTAACCAAAATCAATTATTCAGAGTGTAAGGAAAAATTTAGTTATGATTCTAACATAATATACATTCGGTCTCTAGAATAAAAGGATATTCAGATTTTGTTTTCTATGGAATTAATAAACTGAACTCTATAGAATTACGGAGTATGAATTTTACGGAAATTCAAAATCTGGATTCACAAGAATTCAGAACCTAAACATACAATGTTCGGAGTCAGAGTTCATGAGAAATTGGAGTCAGAACTCAAAAATTTCAGAGTCTAAATTCATTAGAATTCGGAGTCATAACATAAAATGTTCGGAGTCTATGTTCATAGGAATTCGGAGTCAGAACATACAATGTTCAGAGTCTGAGTTCATAGGAATTCAGTGTTAGAATTCATAACAGTTTGAAAACAGTATTCTCTTAATCTAAGTAGTATATGATTCCGATTATTTAAATATGAAACAGAATTTTACACTTAGACAAGATAATGAATGACGAAAATCATGGTAAGGATATATTTCCATGGGGAAGGAAAATTTTCCTTAGGTAAGTAAAACATTGGGTAGAATGAAATTTTTCATAAGATAAGGTGTTTGTAATTTAGAAAACAAGAAGGAATGTTAAAGTCATAAAGAAACCTTATTGACTCAACAATCTCTCCCATGTATGAAGGAATTGAAAATTCCTTAGGAAAACCTTGTTGACTGAAAAAAAATTATAATTGGCTGCAATGTTCCCTACACTGATTCCCCCCAGTCTAGGTATCATGTATATCCCTATGGGGTCCTCTCAATAGGTATTAGTGTCACATTGGATCAAATATACTGTATTATCTATGTAGAAATTATTCTCTTTTGATTATATTAACTTCATTCTAATATTAAAAATAATTTTCATGTTTTTTAAGATTTAGTTATCTTCGGGGATAATTTTATTTATACTATAACAAGAATAGAAAATAAAAAGATTGATAAAAAATTTTAAGAATAATTACCTTTTATCTAAACATTAATAAGATTATATTATTTATCCTATGATTATAGTGAAGATATATATGTCTTATAGAGTTAAGAATATGTGTTTCATCTAATCACTATGGTGAAGTAGAATATTATATATTTAAGTTGATAAATAATGTTAAGTGATTATGTGTTATGTGAAAATTCATATAAAAATTTTTCATGATAAGAAGAATATATAATTAGGGGTGATGATGATATATCTATAACATATAAAGATATGTCATTTAATATATTTAGTGATGTTCTCTATTGAATTCCCAATGAAATATAATCTCTTGTTTATGTAGTATTTTAATGTATGTGGAAAGAGATCACACAGTAGGAAGTAGAAATATAGAACATGGTGAAGGATTTACAATAAAAGCATATTGAATGTATAAATTTCATAAAACATTTATGATCCGTTAATGAAACAAAAGTATATTTTTTATAAATGTTATTTAAATTTCAAATACAAATGGATTGAATATGTTTAAGGGAAAGATTTATTAAAGAAAACTCTATAAGACAAAATATATGAACATGAAAAAAAGATTAAAAGTACAATCAATGTCATGGATTTTAAATTGGATGTAAAATCTATAATGATAATGGAATATGAAACTTCATTAAAAAATAAGTAAATATCTATGAAGATGAATTGGAAATATTGTAGAAGGTATGCGATGGGAATGCTATTATGCCCATATATTAGAAAACAAACCTCAATATTAGATGTCTATAGTTAAAATTCAAATTTCTTAATTTCGATAAAAATTATTACGTCTTTAAAATATAAGGACAAAGTTGATGCTGCTGAAAACATCTTATTAATGGAATATAATTTTAAAACACCTCCATGATGTTTTAATAAGATCATGACATTTTTCAATGATTTATTTCAAGAATATTTGATGGAATAGATACCATCCATACCATTTTTTAATAATTATTTTAAATCTATTATCGTAAACAGAGAATGTTGGAAAATAAAATTCATATCAATATGGGTGAATAAAGGTGATAATAATTCATTCACAATGACTAACATGGATAAGAAATTGTTTGTGGAAGGTGGTTCTCGATGATGATCCTAATAAGTTATAAAGATGAATTAAATATAATTTAATTCATATAAAAATTGAAATGGGTTTTTGGCCAATATAGGTTCTAAAAAATATCTATGCTTTATTTGTTATTATTTTGGTAAGATAAATTTAATTCTATAGTAAAAAAGGAATCACATTAAAATTGGGATAAATTATGATATAATAAATAAACATCTACAAGTTTATAATGTTCTATTTAGTTTAAAATGTTTTATATGTATTGAAAATATCTATGATGTATAATAAAATATAGTTCACAATAATGTTATATTCTCATATTAACATGTATCTAATGACGGTTTAAAAATAAGACCATACATTTTGGTTAATAATCAACATGGATCATTGTGAATTAAATAGATTTTTTTTTAAAAATTTATCCAACATATATTTCATGAAATAAAGGTGATAATTACATGGATACCATTTCCATGAAGGTGATGAAAAGTGCATAATCCAAATGAACTAATAACAAGGATGGAACATAAAAATATCTATGTGCACAACCCAACCATTATTTAAATGTTCATTATTATATTTTAGTTATCTTTCCAAAAATGATTAAGAGAATAAATAAAATAGATGAATTAAAATAAAATGCTACTGAAAATTGAAATAAAATATTACACATGATGAATACGAAGTACATGAGAAGTTTTCAATAAAAAAACACCATTGTTAAATATGTTATGTGTGAGAAATGTATGAAATTTGGAAAGATTATAAATGGGTTATTAACCATTCTATTAATAAACAAATAATTATTCCAAAGGATTAATAATTCACCATATATAATGATTGATGAGAAGAAAATTTATCCACCAAAATAATAAGATATTATGTAGAGGCCCATGTTTTCATCAAGAAATATTATAATAAAATTTCATATATATATAAGAAAAAAGATTGAAATAAACAGAGAAACCTATATGCAAAAAAAATATCGACCGTAATGTTCACAATAATTATGAATGCAAGATCCACCTTAATCCCTTAGTCTTTAATTAATTAATTTATTACTTTTTAAAAATTTAACTATTATTGAGGCATAATCTCCAGCCAGAACATGAGAAAAAAAATTGTTACTAGCTCTGAATAACCAAGATAAGGGATTTTTAATACTAAAATGTTTCATATTTTTTATTAATAGAAAATGTATAGGTGGAAAAATCTTAATAAAATTAAATTTGTCGTTGGTAATACCTAATATAAAAGTGAAAGAAAAAACAATATTGGTTTGATCATCCATTGTGAATTCCAAAGAAATACATTGAACATGATCATCCTTGGTTAATATGAGGAAATTGTAAAATTTATTGGAATCTATATAATAAAAAACCATTTTGGTGCATTCTCAAAATATTTTTCCATAAACATATCCCTTGAGGAGGTTTATCTCTATGAAGATTATATAGAATGTCTCTTTAGTGGGTGCGGATAACTTAAGGATTTAGATGTTACTTCTATAATCATTACATCATAATAAACTCTTTATTTGATGATATATATGATTGAATGTCATTGTAAATGGTAATTATCTATTAAATCTATTATCCTTGGTTACATAAAATAATATTCATAAAACTAAGGTGGAGAAATTGAATTAATCATTTACATAAGAAAATTAGAACTATGTACCAACTCTAAGGCCACATATCATCCAAGTTTCACTTGAATGTTTTTAATGTATTTTTGATGTTAGTGATGGAGTTTTAGGTTGATCTATATTACCATTGTATTATATTTCAATTATTACATTCAACATGGAATAATAGTATACAATTTTTGAATATATGTTTATTAGTTTTCATTAAATTATATATCAACATCATTTGGAAAAGGTAAATTTTTTGTCTAAATGAAATCCTCTTGTTATCTACAATGATCATGGATAACATAGAACTATAGTGAATGTATGGATAAAAACAATTTAAGAATGAAATAATAATATTTCCCATGAAAATTTTATTTCCATTCAACAGGTGGAGGGAAATAAATGGTTGTTTGGAAAAGTAAATTTGAGAGAAAGTATATGAAAAAGTTATAGAATTATTTATATATTGAAATATTCATTTTTAAAGTACTTATATGGTATTTACTAAATAATTAAAAGGGGTTTATTTAAGATCCTACTTTGTGTGTGAGATGTATTTTCTGGAAATTGGTTTCAATTGTTTTCAAGGGAATATAGAATTTTATTAAAGACATTATGTTTTTAAATTTATGAAGTAGAAGATATTGGAAAGATTAGTTTAACTATAACTGTTTGGTAGTAATGTTGATATTTCTTATATAAATCGATGAATAATAAAGTAAGTTCCCATGTCTGATAATATTAGGAAACATTTAAATGGTGTTCTGGATTCGTTATGATTGTGGTTATTCATTACATGGAAGTTAAAAGTTCTAGTCTGAGTTTTTGTTTACATATTTTGATTGTTATGATGATGATAATGTCACAAATATTTTTTTGGTGTTATGTAAACCACATTTTCTAACATCATTTTGATGTTTCCTTGTGAAGTATTTGAATATATAATCACTGATAAAATAATGGTAATCGAAAACAATGGAGAAGCATGTTTATAAAAAATTAAAAAAGATTAAATAAGATTCAATGTAGGTATAGGAAAATGTATAATGGTGATTATATGGAGGCCATCAGATGATGGTTTTTTGTAGAACTATCTGATAAAGGATTCTTATTTGTTCCATCATATCGAGTATCAAAGGGATTAACTTTTATTACATTTTAATTGAAACCCCATTGATCAAAGGAATTTATGGGTGACCAAGAAAATAAGGATCACAATAATAGATAGATGTTAATGGAGTGATTTGATGAGACGGTTAGTGGAAATAAATGTCTAACCAATACATTCATATTTACATCCACAAAATAATTATCTAATAAAAAATATTACTTGATTCTTGGTGATGTCTTCCTTATGTTTTTAGCATCACAATTCTTTAAAGTTGGGATTGAAGTAGAATTTTATACTAATAGAAACGACTATAAAAGGAAGATCAATTAGTTTAAGTCTAATGGGGAGATTTATGATTGGATGTGTAGTGTTAATGTGAGGAAGATATTAATGTTGCATGAAAAATCAGTGAAAACATTATTATCAAACAATTTGATGTTTTTATTATAGTTGAATGAAGAGTTGTAAGAATTACATTTCGAATACTTGTACAAATATAAAAATGGGAAGATAGGAAGTTATAATAAATTAATGATATAAGTGTTGATGTGTTTCCAGATGATGAAAATGTATATGAATTCTATCATGTTAACTCAATGTGTTATTAGATAGACTCTACCATATCGAAATTATAAAATGGTCAATCTTTAGTTTCCAAATTATGTTAATAATTATTTGAAATATGTGAAGATCATTAAATGAATAGGTCTCCATATAATGGAATCAAATAGATGTTTGTGAGTGATGTTCATTTGATTGAATGTTCCATAAGTTTCCATTAGATAAAGGATACTGAGGTGGAAAAGTAGTTTCCTCCGAGAATGTCTTCATTTTCTGACATTAGAAAAACTAGTAAAAATATAGTGATATTAATTTTATAAATTCATCTAACATAATTCTAAACACTCACCAAATATAAAAATCAGAGAAGAACCTTGAGAGTTCATTAGATGGAGGATACTAAAAACATTAAATAAACCATCAAATAAAGGAATATCCTTTCAAAAATAACCAAGTTATAATTTTAATGGATGATTTAATAAAGTCATTATACAAAGGTGGAATTAGTTGAATTATTATAATTTCATCATTCCATGAAATTGTTATGGATGCTATGGTGGTAATATAGTTTTAAGGATTTATCAGACATAGTTACTCGAGGTGCTTTTATGAGAGAGAATATGAAAAAATTACTATATAGAGCACCATTAGATGGACATATTCCTATTTTGATGAGAAGGAACTTCAAAAAGGGGTCCCCATACATAATAATTGTTTTAATTTTATACTAAATGTAGTTTTTTAATATATTTTTTAATTTTTTATAACTTCATTTAATAGTGGTTATGCTATGTTGGATTTTCAATGTTCAAATAATCAATGAGGAAAAATAATGACACTAGACATTATTTTAGGAACGTTAAAAATGAAATTTAATGTTGAGATCTACGAATGTGTCATATAAGAATTTATTATATCATATCTTTTATGTTATTTTAAGGAATTCAAATAAAGAGACAGTTGAGAATGAGATTAAAATTTGAGTAAAGAAGTTAAAATTTGAGTTCCTAAATTTCCCTAATATTGAAAAAAAAATATTCCTATATAAAGAGTATCTAGTGTAATGAGATATATTTTTTTAATTAGTTTTATTTCTTGTACTATTGGTTATGAATTTGATGTTTCATTTGTGGTTAATGAGAAATTATTATGGAATTTAAATGAAATAACATCCAAGAAGCTTGAGACTAGTTCTCATTTTAGTCAAAGTAGTAGATGAATATGTTGTTGATGGAGAAAGGGGAAATGGATACTACGGAAAAACCATAATAATTAGTAATTATATCAATAAATAATGAAATTTGTGATAAAATGAACTAGTACATGATGCGTTAGTATTATATGAAGGAATCTAGATTGAGTGATAATAGATAAACATTTCCTTTAGAATGGTATACGAATAACTTGGTGAAGAAGTCATAAAATGTACTATCATAGGAAGAACATTCCTAAAAAAGAAATGATCAAAAAGAAGTATTGGGTAGAAATGTTATAAATGAATAAATAATTAAATTAAGTGAAACTATTATTTTTCATCTATGAAGAAGAAGAGCTACCCGCATGCTGTTATGCAAGTAATAGAAGAAGGAAAAGAAGGATAATGTTGCATTGTGACATCCAAAAAAATCATCATCATGTGGACTTGTATCTTGGTGTTATAATTAATCATAAACAAATTATAAAAATTATATATAGGTAGTATAAATAACAATCATGGTGATTCATAATGGGTGTATTTATCCCCAGTCTAGGTATTCACAACTTATTTCTTAACACCCCTTATAAGAAGTCGAGAACCACAACTGTTCTATGGATTGTATTCTATAAAATACATTATAACATGATTCAAATTATATTATATAATGTAGGTAAAAGTCATCACTATATTATTTAAGGACTAGATACCCTTATAAATGTAGTGGAAATTATAAATGTATCATTTTACATCTTTTATATAATTTTATATAACTGCATACGATAAGAGATAGAGAATAAGAGAATCAAGATCCTATAAAAAATAGGTAATGGGATAAAATGTTTTAGTTGATTATAATATTCCCAAAATTGATTCACCACACACTAGTGTTATGTATATATATAAGTGGAATCTCATTTCAATTGATGCAACCCCATCTTTATAAGGGTTATGTCATCCATTCATTATCTCATGAAAATAGTGATCAATTCGATGATGTGGGAGTACCACAAGAAGAATTCAATTGTCACCCTAGAAGCTTCACGAAAGTGTATTTAATAACTAAAGAATGTGATCTCATAAAATTAGTGGGATGGTGCAATAATTCCATTGGAATATTCCTCCATTGGTACCTTCTTCATAATTTTAATCATGTATAATGATAATCGATACCTTCTTCATTCTATGAAGGTAGAATAACAAGTCAATCATGAAATAATTCCAGTTGTAGGATCTCCCACGAGGGTTCTAAAGAGTCACCATTGAATTTTGAACCATGAATCTACTATCCATTAACAACTTTCATAGGATACCATCGATTAGATTCCACCCTTGGTCAAATACACCAAGGGATCAAATATATCATTATAGGTATGATGACATACTAACCACATGGGGAATGAAAATATCCATATCTAATTTGAGGAATAATTCCATCATACTACAATAGTGACTAGTGAGTAGGCCCATGTTCTAGTTCATGCCAAGCTGGCCTTCTAGCATAAAATTGCAACATTATGGTAGGTATGACAACATATTAACTTGTGAAAGAAACTATTTATCACATCAACCTTTTATAATTTGTTATTTAAAACTGACTTAAAAAATTAATTTCCACCGATTTTTCATTTTGAAAATTATATAAATAACATTAAAATGGTATTTTTAGGTTTTTTCAAACTGGTTGTAAAATAAATGATGTAATATAACATTAAAATTTTTAATAATCTCCATGTGTATTAATTTCAATGTCTTATGTTCTAATGATAAAAATATCATTTCTCTTGTTTAGAAGCCTTAAATATCATTTATTCAATACAATTGACTATAATATTGCATTATGATATTCGTACAATATCAGGTTTTGTTGGACTAATCCTTATGCATCAACGATAGATATAACCATCTCTCATGTAAGTCTCCCACATTTTCATTTCCCTAATTTGAGTTTTCACAAGGAACAAAATCCCTAACCCTCATTTGTTTGATTTAGTGAACACCAATCTCGCATTAACATACTTATGCACACTCAAGTTTCTTCATCCACATTACTACATGTTCAAATATAGTTCTTCTCATCTCAAACTATGTTTCCAAAATGGTACAAGTATATTTCTTGAATTAAGATACTTTCATTAGTCTTACATTCAATAAAATTTATAGTAGAATCGAATGGAGACCATGAATTTACCACTTCCCTCAAAATAAAAAAGTCAAAATGATTTTTTTAGTTAGAAAATATTTTTTTCTTTTTCACCATTAATATATTTCGTTTCTTGGATACATTATACCCAAATAAAAAATCATGTAGAAAAACAAATAGTATTTTCTCTTGAAGAATCTAGACACCCTTCTTGGACAATTTTTTGTTGATTCACATGAACAACAATTAATATTCTGCAACTGAGAATTATTGATTGTTATATTTAATATTCATCCCATTATTATCCAATATTCAATTATTAATAAAACTATTTGTTGATTATGAGAAATAATAGATAATATTAATTTAAAAATAAAATACTATATTAATATATCCAACAAAAAAGAAAGAATCATTTTTTGATACTACTAAAGTGTAACATTTTTTCAACTAGAATGAATAACCATGTAAAAAAGGATGTTATGTTATTATCTATATTAACAAAAATAACCACCCTTATTTAAATATTTTGATAACACACCTTACTTTTTCTAATGTTTCTCAAAATACATGGATAAAATGTGTGTATACAAATTCGGGTCACAAAAGAATTATCTAATACACAAATGAATTATATAAATATTGAATAAAATGATTAATATCCATCAATTTAAAGGTTCTTAATGATTATAGCTCAACTCAACATAGGTTTTTATCCACTAAAACTTATTACCACATGGGAAACAAACAACATCATGCTCAATAAAATTAATATTTAGCTTTGGTTTCATAGAAATAAAGTATTGGAGATCCATTAAATTTGGAATATTCATGGTATTTTTAATAATTCATTTTTATTTTCCCCAATAAGAACAAAATTTTTACCCTAGTTTATGTTCTTAAAAACATGTATAACCTTTTCGATAAGTTATTAATGTGGTTCCTATGTAGTATTCGTTATTTAGTCATAAATAAATCATGAGAAACTAGGTGATTAAGATAGAATGCAATTTATTGAAATATCCCATGTAGTATTTCAATTTACACATAATCATTGTAATCATTAAACTTTTATTTATATATCTCATATTACCAGTTATAATCCCCACTTTTACAAACTCAAATTAATTGTTTCATGGATGGTGACCGTTCTAAAGGTAATTTTTTCAAATGTGTATCATTATCTTAAATTTATATATTTTATGTAATTTTTTATAGTTATCATTTTATATATTTTATGATTTTGATAAGGTTATATTATTTTTATTTTTTAACTTTAGAAATTATTTAAAGGAATATATTGTGTAATTTCTTCATCATGAATGAATTATTACATCCATATTTTCTATTTTTCATATAATGTTTCACTTCATGGTTTTCTATATTTTTTAATGTCATTTATATTTTCCATATTTTATAAAATACTCCCATTGCAATAAAGGTTAGAAAAAACTAAAAAAAATAAATTCTTATTTTTCTATGTAACATTATAATGATATTATAATTCACCATTCATCTACATCCACAACCATTAATGTTTCTTATTAAACACTTGATATATATTATAACAAAATCAAGTAAATAATTTTTCATTATGTATTACAATAAATTTTTGGAAATACTTTTTTAATTTCTTTTCTTTATCATATTTTATATAAGATATATTAGGATTATGATTATTTTCACATTTATTTTATATAAATACGTAACATTAATCATTATTTTATTTGTGAATATATTAAATCCATCTAATGTATTGGATATATATTTATTTTCTTAACATTACATTTTCTTTATTGTGGATATATAGAATATTATACCTTCTATTAATTTACAAAATTGAACTTTTTGTTAAATTAAATATTTTTTCATTGGATGAAGAATATAATATAATTATAAGAGTGACATTTCATTGAAATTGTTTCATTAAATTTTAATATTTTCGTCCAAATTTTTTTATTGTTCACTAAGAATTATTTTTAAAATTTTCTTAGTGTAAATTTTAATATAAGAATGTTTTTTTAAGTGAGTGTATTAAGTTCAACATTTATTTAGTTTTTCTGAAGCTAATAAATCTTACAATACATCAAGAAATAATCTCTTATCATCAAAAAGTAAATTCTAGCCAGTATTGATCCCATATTATTGTAATTTTTTTCTTTCAATTAAATGAAATATTCACCTGATATTTCTAGATATTTAATCTCAATTATAAGGCTTTCATTTATTTTTTTCCAATAAGACTCTCTTTTACACTCTACTAATATAAATTTATTTCCTTTATTTTATATTTTATTATATAATCATTTTAATTACCATTTGGTTTCATCCCTAGTCTAATTCACTTTTTAAACATTATATTCACTATCATGGAAAATCCTAGCAACATTTTAGAGATTAATAATACCACAAGTGTGTGTTGTAGATTATCATTGGAATAATATATGATCTTCCCATATAACACAAATGTATCACTATTATAAACTTTTTAAATGATATTTTTTATAGATAATAATGAAGTGAAAATGGATTAACACACTTCTAATATGTGAGGAATAAATAGAAGGTGCCGATGGTTTTATTTTAGGAATTTTACAAATGGAATATTCCAAAAAATGAAATTTATTTTGATCCATTTCTAAAATGTTAAAATATAATTAAGTTTAAAAGTAGAGAGATAAAATAGCATTTAATTCTTCATGGTTTTAACCCAAGTTATAGCCATTATATTTTGCATGATTAAACTGAGAATAATTTTAGATCAATTAAGGATGGTGATTGGAAAGAGGATAAATCTGATCAAATTGAACAAATGATTCATGATATTGAAGTAGATGAAATTGATATATAACCAAAAATTATTCCATTATAAGGTGATGTTGATAATCCATTATATCTTGGCTATAAATAATTTATAGTTTTATCGATTATGTTAAGATTGATTAACTTGACATAAGAACAAGGATAAAGTGATAATATTTTTATAGACATGATAAAATTTTTAAAAAATAATATTTCTAAAGAAAATGATATTCCCAATTAACATAATATTGTAAAGAAAATATTATTCAAGACGAGAGTAGGATATTATAAAATACATGATAACCTGAATGACTAAATGTTATATATGAAGGAATATTAATTACATTTAGGGTGTCCAAATTGTGGGACGTCGTGGTATAAGTTAAAAGAAAAATCACATGCTAACTTAGAAGTTATATGGACCCCATCCAAGGAATTTTCTTATCATCATATAATTCATACTTTGATATTATTATTTGAAAATTCCCATGATGAAAAAACTTTAGGATTGTAACACCCCAAGATTGAACGTTATTTTTCACTTTTAATATTGTAGTAGTTTCTGTTGTACGTAACATGGAGTGTTAACACGCCACGTCTAATCAAACTAGCCGTTATGAATAGTAATACCCAATTTTTTCATTTTTTAATATTTTATTATTCAAAATGGAATTTGTTTTTGAATTCAAAAAATAAAAATTAGCTTAGGGTTAAGTTTTGGTACTTTTCTAAAAACATTCAATTTTCGATAAATACTGAAAAACACTACGTAATTGTTTAGAATAGACTTTTTATTTATGTAATTAGTTATATTATTTTAATATTTTTAGGTTAAAATGGACACATAATACCTATATATGTTCAATTTAATTCTTTTGAGTCATATTATAATTATTTTAGATGTATAAAATTTTATTGAACTTTTTACCATCTTTTACCCACCTTCTAGAAGCATTTGCAAAATTGCCTAAAAATTAATTTTACTGATTTTTTGAGTTTAATTTCAAAAATCTAAGAGTCAAGGTTGCAATTAGTATGTAACACCCCAAGATTTCATTGTATGTTATTTTTTTTAATTCAATATCTTGCGATACATGCAACACTGAGTTCAAATGCACGACGACTAACCAAACTAGTCGTTCAAAACCGTTTATGAATTGTATTAACTGTATTTTGAATTTTATATACTCCATAAAATTTTAAATTATGTATTATGTGTTCCTTGGACATATTATAAGAAAAAATTCAACTTTTCAGATAAATATGTATTTTTAAAAAAAATTAAATTTTACCACATTTTAATGGTGAACCCTTTTTAAATCCAATATTTGAGTCATTTAAATATTCAATTTGACATAAAAAAATTCGTATTTTTAATCAGGACATCAAAATTTACTTTGGATGAAATTCTGGTATTTTTCTAATAATATTCATTTTTTATGAATAGTGAGAAATATTATATTTTAATTGAAAACTTCCTTTTAATATAATTTATTTATAAGGGTATTTTATATTTTGAAATGGTTTTGATGTTTTATTAGATTATATAGTTACCCTTTAATCCAATTTTATCCATTTTAATTAATTTTACTTTGAAAGTATACATAAACTAGTTCCAATCATTTGATATTTATTGTTTATTAAATACACACTATTTGTTTTGACAACATGAATTAATTTTAAATTAATTAATGCATATTATATGTTTTTAATTTTTTAAATTATAAATCATTTTTGAATTCAGAATATCAAATATAGATTAGGATGAATATTTTGTATTTTTCTGAAAACATCAATTTTTGATGAATAGTAAAACCACTCAGTAGTTGTTAAAAAATGACTTTATCATATAAATGAAATTTTACTGCTTCGGTGAATTGAATTTCGAAAATCCAAAACACATGTTTGTTATTATTAAATAAAATTTTGTTCAATAAGATGAAAATAAATTTTTGGCGAATAGTATCTTTTGACTTTTATTTACCACGGTTAAAGGTAAATATGGTAATTCAAGGTAAAAAAGAATATTATAATAATACTAAATTACCTTAACACTTGTCCTAACATTATTATATGACACATGGCTGACCATTGGCATCCTTGGGATATTATGGGGAGCCCATGGAGCCACTTAAGAGTGATAATGACACTTTATTTTAATTACCTTAAAGTAAAGACAAAAATGACATAAACAAATATCTTTTCTTATATCAATTTTTACATGGGGTTATATAAGTAATATTTTAGAATATAAATATTCATTGGAAATAAAAAGTTATTTACTACATTTTTTGATTTTTTTATAATTTTTAGACATCATATAAATTAAATTATTTATGACACAATTATGATGTATTATTTACCTCATTAATAAATGATTTAAATAAATAAGATTATTAATTTTAAAACAATATCCAAAACCTATAAAATTCTTATTGGATTATTTTATCTCAACCATGAGTCATCTTATATTAGACTTTAATTAGTTTTGGACCTTTAGAAACCGATTATCACTATATAATAATTTAATATTTTCACACATTCCTAAACAGCCCCTCCACCCCCTTATAAAAGGACACCACTTCTAACCCATTCCACACACCTCTCAAGCCCCTTGTCTCATCCATCCCCTGCCTAAATAAGCTCTCAAGAACCCTATATTATACCTATAATCCTTACCTAAATATTACGTAACTTCAGGAAGTATTTTTTAATTCAAACCAATGGCAGCTTCCCAAATTAATGGTAACCATTTCTCTTAAATTCTTTTGTTTTATATTGTTTTATTCTACTTATCCAAGCCCCCTAAACTCTTTTTATTAATTTATTTTGTAACAACACAAGTATCCTCAATATACTAGGATGTTTTTCTGAGTTTTATTCTAACTACACTTACACACATCACTATCTAATGGTTGAAGAATATATGGTTTCTATGGTTGTAAAACCAAGGCCTCACAAAACGATGATTGTTCGATTGTCTCCTACCACCTCTCATGGTGGCCATTAAGATGGAAATTTATTTATATATGATATATATTATGTTTATTATTTCTTTTTTCATCTGTATTTTCCATTTATATCATACCTTTATGGTTCCATTATGGGTAAAACACGATAATTTCATTTGAGGAAGTGCGGACCACCGCCCCTTAAAAGTTAAATGACTCGTTAATGACTTTTTTGGGACATATAAAGTATGGATTTAATGATATAATATATGATATTATACTATAATTATAATATAACTATGTATCATTATGTTTTAATTCCATTAAAATGAAAAATAGAAATGAAAGTAGCATTCATGGGTACGTACGACTTACTGTCTCCATGAACGGTGCATTTAATTTATTATCTCCAAATGTTATAGACTATTATAAATACATATATATATATATACTGGAAATAATATATATATATATATGATATATAATCATTTATTTCATTCTGGAGATAATGGAATTTTGACCACATGGAAAAATTGTAATTATAACAAGTTCATTTTTTACTCAAGTCCCGAACATCGATAAAATACCCAATATGAACTCAAACAATTAATAAATTATTATAGCATTATAATAAGTGATATAAAAGGAATAATAAACATTAAAAATGTTCTTAATCTAGTAGAAATTAACTTAAGTTTATTATTCATGTTTAACAAGGAACATACAAGACAATTCAGACATGGGGTAAGGGGTTTCTTATCTCACTTTTAATTCTCTGAGATTTCCATTATTCAACACTTATTTATTGCATGTGGTGTATTTTGTACTTTAGTTTGATATATATTATCACTATAATATTTATATTCATGGTTTTCTGTTATTCAATTTGTGGTTATTAACTTTTTTTCATATGACTCGATTGATTACAACAAAGGGAGGGTTTTTCATATCACTTTTATTCCTGTCAGATTCATGCTATATTGGACACTATTTCCAATTGTGTAGAGTATGTACAAACAAATTTTTTATTATTTTTATAATATACTTTAATTAATTTGTGTTTACATCTTCATTGTACGATACTAATTTCATGAGGTGTATGCTTCATAAGTTACCAAATTGGTAATGGAATTTCAAATATCAATTTCCACTCATTGGGCTTTACACATACTTCATTGATTATTTAACTCCGTGATTATGTGTGGAATCACTATTTATTATTTGTGTAGTAATTTCCAATCCCCATCCTCTGGATATAATTTTGATACAAATAATCACTCCATTGATAAATTCTCATGTCATCGATATGAACATAATAAAAGTAATTTTAAATTAGTCTCCATTTATTATGTTAAACATCCCAGTCATTGGAGTGGTTTTTCTAGAATAGGTGTGAATGTCCTCTGATTGAGTTAAACTGAATATCCAATCTTATTTAGTTTATTTATATTTTCCACACATAATTACGTCGTTGATTTATCCTTAACAAGGATACAGACTTTATAAGAGATTTCATCTCAATTTACATTCCGTTGAGACTTCTTCATTGTTATATGAAAATTCAATTTTATATGGTTTATATAATGTACTTTGACATATTATATCATGAATACCATTATTATCATGATATTATAATGTTTATATTACCTCAATTATTTGTATTCACCTGTCTCTCTTTTGGTTAGGAACTCTAACTAAAATATAATTTTAATGTTTTAAAGATTTATTATTCTAAATCTTTCTCATTAATGTACATGTTTTGGAAATGATTTTAAAGATTTATTTATATGGACATTATTGTTTTCAAATTAAAATTACTTTTAAAAGTTTCAATGTTGTATGGGACAATTTGAGTAAAAAATCTAATTTAAACGGCTTCTTGATAAATAGTGATACTTTTAAATGTTTTCAAGAAAAAAGGGGGATGTTTCTCTCAATTAGTTTTGATGATTATCTTCTTCTATGTCAATATCCTTCATTATTATCTATTGAGGTTGATCTATTATAAAAAAATCTTCCATATTGTGTTGAATGAGTTATGTTCGACCGTGAATGTGCTATTTTTATACCATTCATGGTTTGTGGTTAAAATATTGACATTTCGTATTCTAGTTTTAATACAAATGTTCATGTTATGTTTCAACCTTTTAATATGAGAAATTAATTGGACTTAGTATATGATGGGTGGATCCCACTATAGCTCCTCGATGCATTAGTAGGTCTCATTATAAAAAATAGTGTCTTAGCACAAAGCATTGAAAAAATATTATTTGTATTCTTGGCCCAAGGCCTTGACTACATTGTTATGATGTATGACATTATGCATTTTATAATTACGATATTATCTATTGATATTTCATGTTGTTATTCGACTAGATGAATACCCAAGACTATGTGTTATTATGGCATTATTTACTCACCTTATCTTCCTGCAATAAAGTGTTCATGTTAATTATTTTTAAAGGAATGTGTTTTCAATTATTCATCATTCCTAATGTTTATGTTATCTTCGACTGTATTGCTTACTCTTATTGAGCATTTGAGCTCACCCCTTTATTATGTTTCATTTTCCCATGATAAGAATAAGTTATTTATGACTGACATGTAGGCATATTCTGGGATGCTTGGATGTTTCTAATAAAATAATTTAGTGGTGTTTTTCTTTTCATGTTGTAATGTTGAACTTATGTATGTATCTTATATCCATGAATTCTAAACTAATCGGTCCTTTGGGACTTGATTCCTTGTAAATATTACAATTTATTTAAATAATTCACCGGCTCCTAGATTATCGGTTCGGGGCATTACAGTTGGTATCAGAGGAAGTTTAGTATAATCCTTGAAAATGAGATTTAGATAAACTCTAATTAGAGCACATTACCCTAAGATAGAATTTGAGGAATAGTATATAAGAACATCATAGAATTTTGGTAATGTGGAGATTTTGTGTATTTTCCATGAAATACATCCTTTTCTAGATACGATCGAGTAGAGGTGGCTATAGCACATATGTACCTAGGAGTGAAAACTCAGACAATGAGTTTTGGGCTTAACTCGGGGTATCCTGGTACATGACAGTGAGCCTTGCTGCACTCTTGGTTATGACACTCGATGGGGATATTCTTAGGATAATTTACATTTTCATTACAAACCGATATGAAGTATTTTAATATAACATTAGAATAAATGACCTTGGATAATCCTAAGGTGTTTTAAATTGAAAATAAGGTGTCATGATATTCTTTAAATTATTTTATGACTATTGTTACTCACATAATGCTTTCTAGTTTTAATGAATTAATGGATTCCAAGGAAGTCATAGTAACATTTATAATGATGTACAAGGTGGGAACAATGGTGGAAATGAGCAAAAAAGTTGAATGTCGATAGGCATAAAAGATATCGTTTTCATGCCGAATCAGTTTTACAAAAATATGATCAATGACATATATACCAACAAACTCCCACACTCAACAATGAAGAGAAAAATGGTGAATGATAAGAGCTCCAGTAGTAAAGTCCATGGAGAAAATAAAAGTCATTTTCCATCATGCAGAAAATGTGGAAGGAGACACCTAGGAAAGTGTATTAATAGAAAAAATAATTGCTTTATGTGTGATAATGAAGTAAATAATGTAAAGAATTGCCTCAAAAAAATGAAGATTACAATGGAAGAAAATAAAAATGGTCCCAAGAATCCATTTATAGTCATTTTACATAAATGAAGGGAACCTTTCCATTACCCAAGTGAATTCCCTATTCTATAGGATATCCTCTTAGTAAAGGAAGAAGCTATGTGGAAATAAATGGATGAAATTTTTTTAAAAAAGTATTATTGCTCTTTGTTTATGGGATTACATTGGAAGAAATTTCTCTTTTATTTGTAACCCTGCAGTTTTTCATGTGAAAATGATATTTGAGGAAGAATTATCTTTTCTCATGTGGATATAGTGATAAATAACCATTTGGTTTTATATGATCATTGAGTTTAGGTCAATTACACATTATTAAATTTTGGGAAGAAAATGAGAGGTATGAGATAAAATTTGTTATGAAATTATTTTATAGTTATTTTGAGGAATCTAACTCATTTTTAGGAATATTATGAAATTATATAGTTTTTGAAAAAGGACCACACGTAGACCATGTGACAACCTGTCCCATCAGAAGAAGCAGCAAGAATCAAACCCACAACTATAGTGTGATTGAGATTTATCTCCCACCACTGGACTACGTGAAGTCCCTGGTTATTGTGACTAATTATTTTTAGTTAAATGATTTTACTGATCAATAATAAGTTAATTTGGGATCATTTGTCTTATCAAATTGATACCCTTAGTATAGGAAAATGATTTGGTGATTAAGTGATAAATGTAATTTTGGAAGACGTTTTCATTATTGGGAACACTATATGCCTAATGAAAAGAGAATACTATAGGATTTCATTTGTGGAGTAATGGCGGGTTTTTAGCAATGTTTTTATTGTGGATTTATAGTGAATTGGGTTATTTATGGAAGTGATTAACCTATCGTAAAGAATATGTGATTAGGTTAATTACTATTAATTATGTGACTTTAAGTGTATTCGATGTCATTAGAGGTACAATTTAATGTGGAACACTACATAACCAAATTTTTCTATGTTTTGGGTTTCAATATTAGTTTAGATTATATTGAACAATTTAAAGTACAATTGTTTATTGATTGGTATTTATTTATCTTTGGGGTATTTTTAGTTTAATTTTAGAAATTGAAATTAGTATTTCTTTCTCCAAAGGATTATTCTTTTTGGGGATCATCTGATCTTGTACTAACCATTTTGGTTTTGGTTAATCTCTAAATACAAGTTGAATATATAGTTTATCCTTTGTGGATCATGTGATACTCTAGAAGTTGATTCTAGCTCATCCGGTGTTACCAAGTGGCTGCATCCATCCACGATGACCCCTCTCCGCCTTTTAATTTTTTGGGTTTTTAAGGATGGCCATCACAAAATGATAAATAGAAATATTGGGAACAGCCCTGTACTTTACATCATGTAATTACAGGTCATATCCTCTTTGGCGGTAAATTCAATTAGATTCTATCCGAGAATGAAAAATGCGGAGGCACACTTCAGCCATTTGCCTTAATGTCAGGATTTAGGAATGCGATTTCTAGGGAGGACTTGGCTGATCTAGGCCATGTAGGCATCCCCTTTACTTGGTTTCGGGGGAACACAGAAAGAACACGCATATCTGAGCGTCTAGAAAAGTTTCTGGGATCGACAGAATGGGCTTACATCTTAAAAATATTTCACATCATCCACTTGGCGCCGAACTGTTCGGATCATTGACTTATAGCTACCGACTTCTCTCATAGTGGCCGTTTCTCATGAGGTATGAAAACATTCCGGTTTGAAAGCTTATGGGCCAAAGACCAAGAGTGTGAAGAAGTTATCTGGTCATGTTGGAAGGGTAGAAATGAAGACATCAAGTTTAACCTCCACCAGGTGGCCGATACTCTGAGATCATGGAGAAAAAACACATTTCATCATCCCGACAATCTCTGTAATTATTTAGAGCGACAACTCAACGTCCTTGTTCCCCGACCCTCAACAAATGACATTCTCCCCAAAATTTCTACTTTTCATAGTGAGCTGGAAATGGCTCTTCACATTAGAGAAAGCATCTGGGATTTGCGCTCATGAGACATCCATATTAAGGAAGGGGATGCAAACACTCGATACTTTCACCAGAATGCTTCTTCCAGGCACCACAAAAACAACATTTCGGTCCTCACCCACCCTGATGGGGGAACTATGTTCAACATTGACGGTATCCACGATATTATTTCATGTTATTCACTTCACTGTAGGAGAGTCCATATTATCACCCGAGGTTGAGTCCTGCATCAAACATGTGATCATCGATGAGATAAACCACCATATCACAAAATCCTTCACGGATGAGGAGATTTTTCAGGCTCTCAAAAAAATCCACTCCACAAAATCCCCCAATCCAGATGGTTTTCATGCTCCCTTTTTAAGAAATACTGGAACATTCTCGGCCCGGACATATGCGCACTAATGAAATGCATTTGGGTGGGGGAAATTAACCTCTTCTCTATTAATGAAAAAATTATCACCCTCATCCCAAAGATCAAGCAACCCCTTGTAGTCTCGTACATCATGCCCATCAGTATCTGTAACATTTCCTATATGATTTTGAAAAATGTCCTGGCTAACCATCTGCGCACGTGGTTACCTGCTATTATTTCTAAAAATCATAGCTCTTTCATTTCAAAGAGGCTTATTATGGATAATACCATCATTGAACATGAAGTGTTTGTTTCTATGAAAACACGATCTATTTCAAAAAGAGGTATTACGGCCTCGAAACTGGATATGACTAAAGCCTATGATCGAGTGGAATGGCAATTTCTCCAGGCCGTTATGAAAAAAATGGGTTTCTGCCCTAAATGGAGAGATATGATTATGCATTGTGTTTCGTCCATCTCTTTTCAGATTAACATCAATGGTGGAGTCACCCAAGGCTTCTCACCCACCCGTGGCCTCTGCCAGGGATATCCCATTTCCCCCTTTCTTTTCATCCTGGTGGCTGATGTCTTCTCCAACCTCATTTCCTTGGCCGCCTCTACAAAAGGGATACATGGGGCAAAGGATTGTCATTCCATCCCACCTGTCTCGCACCTCTTCTATGCTGACGATTTCCTTATTTTTTCTAGAGCTACCCATAATGAATGTCTCACTATATACCAGGTGATCCTTCTTTATGAGTGGGCATCTGAATAAGCGATCAATCCAGCCAAGTCAGAAATCTCTTTTAGTTCTACCGTACAACTGACCAAGAAGGCAGAGCATTGTCGTACTATAGGCACTCAAATGGTGGACAAACACAACAAATACCTTAGGCTTCCCACTATTGCTGGTCTCTCAAAAAAAAAGAAATATTCTCGTCGATGGTGGATAGAATCAAGAGAAAAATCCACGACTGGACTCTGAAAAGTGTCTCTAAAGCGGGTAAGGACACACTCATCAAAGCCGCTATTCAGTACATCCCTAGCTATATCATATCCCTGTTCAAGATTCATGGCACACTTTTTTACCACATCCATTCTTTCATCGCTAACTTCTAGTAGGGGTATAATAATGGTAGAGAGAAAATGTACTGGATATATTGGAAGTAACTTTTCACACCAAAAATAGGCGGCAGAATGGGATTTCGAGATCTCCGACTCTTTAATGATGCTCTCATCGATAAACAGGGATGGTGCCTCATGATTCATCCATCTTCCCTTTTTGTGCGAATTCTTTTTGAAAAATAATATCCCCACTCGGATTTCAAGAAATCCTTTCATGGCCCCTACCCCATCTTCCTATGTAGAATCCTTTGTGGATCCCAAAACTTACTTAATAAAGGACTGGGCTGGAGGGTTGGAGATGAGACAAAAATTAATATTTGGACCAATCCCTAGTTGATTGATAAAGAAGGCTTGCATGATACCTCCCCCACCGTACTTGGCCATAGGAACACCACTATTCGCTTCTTATTCAATGATCATGGTTCTGGGTGGTGTATGGATAAAATCCTCTCATGGTTCAATGAAAGAGACAGAAGTATCATTCTTAGCATCCCCTGTGTGAGGAATGCGGGGCCAGAATGTCCCTTTTGGAGAAATGATTCCTCTAGATCTTATACGGTGAAATCAGAGTACAGACTTTCTCTGGATATCCAAATCAAGGAAAGGGGAGGGCTCTGGAAAACACTTTGGCATCTTAAGGTCCCCCCGAAAATCCATTTTTCTGGAGGCAGGTTTTCACATGTATTCTTCTAACTATGGACTTCCTCTCCTTCAGACATGTAACAAATGATAAGCATTGTCCCATATGATTGGGTATTCTCGAATCCCCTATGCATGAAATCACCAAGTTCCTGGGGTGGAAGAGATGTTGAAATTTTTGGGGTTCTAATTTGGAGCTTAAGCTGGATACAGCGCCAGATCTGCCGACACTGCTGATGTTGTGGTCGTCTTCCTTCACTGCGGACAAAGTTGCTTCTTTATTTATCGTGGCATGAATTGTCTGGGTGAGACTCAATGACTTCATCTTTAATCACATTTAAAATCCCCCAGGTACTGTATTGAATGGGATACATCTTGGATTGAGGTGTGGAAACGAGACTCTGACCATTTACGGCTCTCTGGCACTCACACAGTTTCTTCAAGATGGTACCCTCCCCAAGAAGGGATCCTCAAGATCAACGTTGATGCATCTCATTCCATTTATGGAGTCATAAAAGTTGGACTTGTGGCACGAGATTTTCATGGTCAAATAATTTTTGAAAAACATGAATGAAACCACGCTCTTTGGGAGCCTGTTGTTGCTGAAGCCTTCGTTGTCCTTTCCAGGCTGATGTTTGCAAAAGATCAAGGATGGGAATCTATTCACATCGAATCTGATTGCATCACCATCATCAATTCTATCAGGCTTAATGATGGAAGCCTCGATGATTTTGACCCTTTTATCAGAATCATCCATTCTCTCAGTAAAATCTTCACAACCAGCTCCTTCTCATTCTTTTAAAGGGATGGAAATGAAGCTGCCCATCACCTAGCTTCTTTCAGCATGTCCGACATGAATCACCTCAGGCTTGATCACTTTCCTTCTTCGTTGTATGAATGTGTAACTGCTGACCTTGGAGGTTAATAAATCATCTTCTTTTGTCAAAAAAATATCAATGTTTCTCTACTTGGAATCCCAGTATGGGTTATCTTGGGTGCCCATTGTAATTATCTTTCTTTCTTTTAAAGTGATAGTCTTATTGAATATTTTTCCGATGTGGGACTTTCAATGAAATTCACATGACAAATTCTATAAAATGTGAGGATTCCATTTTCCAAAAGGGGGGAATAATTTAACACCACAAGATTTCATAGTAAGTTATTTTCTATAAATTCAATAACTTGTGCAACATGGAACACCGAATTCAAGTGCACCATGACTTACCAAACATACTGTTCAAAAGTAGTCATGAATTTTATTAACTAGATTTTGAATTTTATATAATCCATATAATTTTATATTATGTATTATGTGTCTCTTAGACATATTATAAGATTAAATTCAATTTTTCAGATAAAAAATGTATTTTAAAAAAATTTCATTTTTACAACATTTTAATGGTGAACAATTTTTAAATCTAATATTTTACCATTTTACATATTCAATTTGAAAAATTAAAATTCATATTTATAATAATAAAATACAACTTTACATTAGATAAAATTCAGGAAATTTTCTAATTATATACATTTTTTATGAATAGTGAGAAATATTGTATTTTTATTAAAAACTGCCTTTTAATCTAATATATTTATAAAGAGAGATTATATTTTTAATTGGATATGAAGTTTTACTAGATTATTTTTACCCTTTAATCCAATGTTGGTCATTGAAATTAATTTCACGTTGAAATTATACATAAACAAGTGTCAATTTTTGATAGTTATTGTTTTTCAAAAACACGCTATTTCTTTTGACAAGGAGAATTAATTTTTAATTAATTTATGTAACTTATAAGTTTTGAATTTTCTAAAATAGACATCATTTTTAAATTCATAATATCAAATATAGATTAAGCTTAATTGTTTGTATTTTTTAAAAAAACTTCAATTTTTTATGAATAGTAAAACCACTTGGTAGTAATTAAAATACAGATTTTTTCGTTTGAATGAAATTTTACCACTTCATTGAATTGAATTTCAAAAATTTTAAATACATTTTAGTTATTATTAAGTAAAATTTGGTTCAATAAGATGGAAATAATTTTTGTTGAATAGTAACTTTTGACTTTTATTTTCCACGGTTAAAGGTAAATAGGGTAATTCAAGGTAAAAAGAATAATATAATAATACAAAATTACCTTACCACTTGTCCTAACTTTATTTCATGAGTAATGGATGACCATGGTCATACTTGGGTAGATTTTGGGACCACATGGAGCATCTTAAGAGTGATAATGGTACTTTATTTAATTAACATAAAGTAAAGACAAAAATGACATTAACAAATATCTTTTAGTATATCAATTTTAACATGGAGTAATATAAGTCATATCTTAGACTATAAATATTAATTGGAAATATAAAATGATTTCCTAAATTATGGTATTTTTATATAATTTTAGACATCAAATAAAATAAAATATTTATGACACAATAATGATATAATATATACCTCATTATTTAATTATTTAAATAAATAAGATTATTTATATTAAAAAAATATCCAAAACCATTCCAAATTTTATTGGATTATTTTATTTAGACCTTGAGTCATCTCATATTCAACTTTAATTAGTTTTTGATCTTTAGAAACCGAATATCACTATATACTAAAATAATATTTTCACACATTCCTAAAGAGTCCCTCCTCCCCCTTATAAAAGGACACCACTTTTAAACCATTACAAACACCTCTCAAGCCCATTGGCTCATCCAAACCCTACCAGAATAAACTCTCAAGATCCCTATAATACACCTAAAAGACTTACCTTAGGAAAAATTCACTTCAATATTCCATTTTAGTTCAAACCGAAGATGATTCCCAAATTAAAGGAAACATTTTCTCTTAAATTCTTTTGTTTTATTTTGTATTATTTTAATTCTCCAACCCCCTTAAACCATTTTTAGTCAATTATTTAATAACAACACTAGTATCCTCAATACAATAGGATGTTTTTATGAGAAGGATTCTAACTACATTAACCCATTCCTCCCTCTACTTGGTGAAGAACATACTATTTCTGTGGTTGGAAAACCAATGCCTCACGAAACGATGGGTGTTTGATTATCTCCTACTGCCTCTAATGGCGGCCAATAAGATGGAACTATATTTCTATATTATATATATTATGTTTATGTTTTCTTTGTGCTTCTGTATTTTCCATTTATATCATACCATCACAGATTCCATTATGTGTAAAACGTGATTATTTAATTTGAGGATATGTGGACTACCACCCCCTCAAAGTGATATGACTCGTTAATGACTTGTGTGGGATGTATAAAGTATGGATATAATGTTATTATATATGATATTATACAGGTATTATAATATAACTATTCATCATTATGTTTAATTTAATTAAAATAAAAAATAGAAATGAATGTAGCGTTCATGCGTGTGTATGACTTATCGTCTCCATGAATGATGCATTTCATTTCATATCCTCAAATGTTATATACTATTATAAATAAATATATATATACTGAATATATAATATATATATGATATCTAAATCATGTATGTCATTCTGGAGATAATGGAATTTGGACCACGAGGAAAAATTTTAATTATAACAAGTTCCTTTTTGACTCAAGTTCCGAACATTGATAAAATATCCAATATGAACTCAATTAATTTACTATCTCTTATAGAAATGTAATAAGTGATATATGTAAGAACCCAGAGCTTCTTTTTTACGTAAGTTTTTCCTTTTCTAGAGTTTTTGAGAAAATAGGAGTTTTTTGGATATTTTTTATGAACACGCCATGTAAATTATGAGTACACACCATGTCCTCCATTCCCACGCGGGGCCGTGTGCTAGCTGTGTCTGGGAAACACACACGGTCATGTAGTGGTGATGTAGAGGCCGCTTAAAGTGGAGTATGGAAAAGGCTAGTACACGTTTCTTACTCCAAAAGTAAAAGTCGTGTACTTTGTTTTTTCATCATTAAACACACCAGGCTTGCGTCTAATCTCCAGAGGTGTCCTCTTCTAGCTCTTGTTCAACCAAGAGACATAGTATGACCGCGTAACTTCTCTGAGCCCTAGATAATCTATCTGTTCCCTGAATTAGTCACTGTCTATTCCGTTGGAACCGCATCGGTACGCTCTTCCTTCTTCTAGAGCATTGTTTTCCAATTCCTCTTATTTTGCATGTTATCGTGGGTTGAACGTTTTGTGTTTTTTTGTAGATCTACAACATTTTAGGAAGATTCAATCATCGTGGTTCAAGTATATAGATCTCCTAAACCCAATTTAAGATTTTTTGTTCATATCCATTCAATGTTATTGAGTATTATGTGCAAATTCCACCAACTCCCTTGAATGGGGTACTGCATGTTCCCTGTTTTTCCCCTGTTTATTTCCTGCCTTTCTTGTATGCTTGTGTAGAGGTAATTTGGTCATGTATAAGGATAATTGCTATGATTGGATATTTTTACCATGCCTTGTTTGGTTTATGACCTTTTGGTCTGGTTCCTCCTATTGGTCGTTATAACTTTTTTCCATGCCTTGTGATCATAGGATGGAGTGTTGTTTTTGGACATGCTTGAGATGTTTTAGACTAGTTAGCCAAGTAGCTCTGTATGATTAAATTGGCCATATAACAATATTATGCACTGACTGGCACAGGGCCATGAGAACATGGTGTTATAGACTATAAGGGGATAGACCTAGTGTACTTCTTCAGAGAGTCTTGGATATTATAGAATATAGGGGATAGACAGAGTGTGCATCGCAGAGAGTATTCAGATATTATAGACTACAGGAGGATAGACTGAGTGAGCTTCCTCAGAGAGTCTTGTGATTTATAGGCTACATGAGGATAGACTGAGTGAGCTTCCTCGGTGAGTCTTTGTTTGTATGAATTTCCTTAAACCACTCCAGGCAATAGGAGGAATTGATCGAGTGACCTTCCTCAATGATACTGTAATTGAACTGAGTCAATAGGAGGAATTGAAAGAGTGAGCTTCCATAGAGAGTCTCTAGAACATGGGGCAATAAGGGGAATTGACAACATGATCTTCCTCAGAGAGTCCATGACTACCCTAGTCTCTATGGTGAATTGACTGAGTGTGCTTCCTTAGAGAGTCGATAATTTCGTATGACCAAACCAGAGGGGTTAGGCTGAGTTTACTTCCAAGAGGGTTGTTGGTACTTCTTGGATAGGACCAGAGGGGATGTATATGAGTACTTTCTAGAGGGTTTCATGTTTGTGGTTAGCTGTTTGCTTTCTTTTTTCTTGTTTATCTTGTGGATTGTTTACATCTATTTATTACTCTTTACAGCTTACTGTTTGATGTTTACGACACTTTACCTTCCATATACTCACTGACTTTGAGGCACAAATCTTCAGGTGGTTGCCTAGTAGGATTTAGTCTCACACCGTGTTTGGTTCATGCTTTTGGGACTAAATAGATTATATTGTTGTAGGTATAGATAAGGATAATTTCCCTTTTACTTCAGGTACATGACTTGCATCCAAGTAAGAGATAATGGGACCATGCCGAGGTTTGTGATGCTGAGGAGTTTCTTATCTGTTATTCTTTTCTAATTTGGTTTAGTACTTTATTCCACATTGTGACTTGTTCGAATTCTTTCTTAGACATATGTATCATGAATCATTTCATATATATATGTGATCCAGTTGTTTATTTTTTAGTCTTATGATATTTACTATTTTTGGATATTTACTGCTCTTGCTACTACATGTGTTGATTACTTCCACTGTGTACTGTTCCAATGAAGACATAGTTTCCCCACCATCACACCCAAGGCCCTCGATGCTTGTCGGCAGCCTCTGGCGTTCAGAGAAATGAACCTGATGCCATGTGACCAACCAGGTATGGGGTGACTCTGGGTGGATTCTGGAACCGGGACGTTACAAAGTGGTATCAGAGGAATTCTTTTCACTTCACTTACGGTTTGGTGCCTATAGCCATGGATAGGATGTAATAGGTACATTCTAATAATATGTGCCCAGGAGTAGATAACCCATGTACTGGGAAAATCCAACCTACGTCATTTATTGCAATTTATTCTGGTTTGATGATTTTTACAGTTGATATGATTTCTCCCTAAGTAACTAATATGATTTTTTCTATTACTATTGATATCATTGAGGTCATATTTCAATTGCAACCTGATGAGATGAGGGTATTCCATCTCATGCATAATATAGGCACTTACTAGATATCACATGTCATTCATTTTTTCCATTCCATCTAGGATGCATTAGTAATTTAACGTAGTTGTGATAGATGATGTGTAAAATATGCATGTTCTTGTGATAGTTTCTTTGATAGAAATGCCTACTGTTGATAGGATATTGTTTGTGTTATGATTTATTGAAATGAACTCCAAATTTCGATTCTTGAGGTGTTGTGTCCCCTCATGAATCAGAACATGGTGGATCATTGTTTTTTTATTGTATATGATATATATGAGATTCCAAACATTGATTGATGGGGTGTATGGTACCTTAGAGATCGTAAATTGGCACCTTAACTATTGTTTTATGTGTTTTATGGGTTCTGGAGCATTTTATGAGGCAACTGCCCGGAAAAACCCAGAATACACGATGTGTACTTTATGAATACACGCTGTGTATTTTTCAAGCCATGTTGATGACTGTGTGGGCCGAAACACGGGTTTGTGAAAAATCATCATGAACATGCTATGTATAGTAAGTACACGCCGTGCTGTAGTAACTGTGTGTCTACCCGTGTGAAAAATGACATGGATGGATAAAACATTGAACCTTACACATTGCGTCTTGTTCTCACACACTATGCCATGTATTCTAAGTACCCAGCCCTGTCACGAACAACACGAGTAGGGGAAAACCTTCAAGTATATTCCATGTAACTGACAACATTATTCATTGAAACCTTATCTAGTACACGTCGTGTGGTGGTCATACACACCATGTAATCTAGGATTAAGAGGACGAGGTGGGTTATCCAGGAAAGGAGACTCAAGTAGGGGAATGGAGTTCGAGTACATGTTGTGTGTGGGAACATCATGTTGTTTGGTTGGGGAATTACATGACCAGTGGGAACAGAAGTACACGCCCATGTGAATGGCTTAGAAGAACACACTGTGTAGTTTTTATATACACCATGTTGTCATGTTTTGCAAAACATGAATGTCTCTTTTTTCATGTACCCCTCTTGTGCTCTTGTGTACTCATTCATTGATAATATTGATCTAAGGTGTGCTTTTGACCTTTCAGAATTATGACAACGATACGTCCTACAGTTCTACGTCAACTACCAAACGGTGATCAAACACCAGATATGGCCGATCAAGGACCTCCTGTAGATCCTCCTGTGGTGCCAGCCTTAGAACTAGCAGTTATACCAGTTATGGGTACCGACGCGCAGTTTAGGGAGGATTTTTTGACGATGATGCATACCTTCCAGGGAGTGCTGCCTCCTGCCCCATCAATGGTAGAATTGACACGGGTTTTCAGATGCAGCATCCACCTACTTTCTTAGGGGATGGAGGACCCCAGGCTGCAGGGTCGTGGCTAAAAGTCACACTGACAATTTTTTAGCATATGGAGATACCTCAAGAGTAGAGGGTGATGCCAGCCACCTATATGCTCTCAGACTCTACCAAGAGGTGGTGGAAGGTTATCTCAAAACCTGGGCGCTAATAGAGTATGACTTGAGATGATTTTCGATTCATCTTCTATGATTACTTCATCCCAGAGACATTGAGGGCCGATCGAGCCCAAGAGTTTATGAGTCTGGAGTAGGGTACTCTTTCTGTTATGGAGTACTCGTCTCACTTTAATGAGCTGCAGCATTTCATGCCTAATATAGGAGGTGATGAGTTGTTCCTTTCACGGAAGATCGAGTATGGTATAAGGCACGACATCCATTCGTTGGTAAACATCCTCAGGTTGACTTCGATATCCTCAATTGTCAATGAGGCGCTGATCGCTGACCACAATCTGAGGGATTTTTGAATTGTGATCTAGGGCAGTTCGACATCTAGAGTCAGTGTTCTTCCTAATGATAGCAGGATGTGATGTAGGGAGTTTTCTCGAGGAGATCATAATTGGAGGAATGTATCATTAGGTAACCAGTTCGTATGCTACCAATGTGGGAGGAGTGGCCATACTAGGCCACAATGCCAGAGAGACTCGATAGAGTGCCGTTCTTGTGGAAATATGGGCTATCATTAGTAGTTATGTTAGTTAATCTCACCTACAGCTGGTGGTAGGGGTTCGTATATGACCCTGCGTTCAAGAGATGCATCGCCAGTTTCTCACCAGTCCGGGAACTAGAGTTCTTCCGGCCGTTCAGGCCGAGGTGGAGGTCGCGGCCATGGTGTTCAGTCACCCGGCTACCAGCGATAGTAGAGTGGATCAGCTCAGAGTGGTCAGGAAGTGTCGCAGGGCCGCGGGGCTGGCTAGACCACTGTAGTGGAGTAGACTCATCAAGAAATGGATCTCGGCCCCTCTATAGTTCGAGGAACGATCTTAGTGGCCTCTGTTTTATCTTCAGATCTTTTCGATACTGGTGCAACACATAGTTTTATTTATGTTGTTGTTGTGGAGGGCCTTGGGCACTGCATCTTTTCCTCTACCGATACATTGACCTTAGACACACCGTTGGGGACTAGAGCGGTTAGTTTATGTCAGTGAAGAGAGTTCCCTCTAGAGGTTGCAGGGTGTCAGTTATTATAGGATCTCTATCTCCTAGAGATGGTGAGCTATGATGTCATTATCGGAATGGACTGGATAGTTACCTTCCAGGTAGTCGTCAACTGTTATCATCGTATGGTGATTTTTGTATTAGCATAGGGTGGATCCTTTCTTCATAGAGGCGAATGGGATGTCTAGGAGAGAAGAGAGGGTCCAGAGCATCATGGTTTGGTATGAGTTACAGCGCATATTTATATCCATTATCTGGATGACCATGGGAATTCATTGTTGGACTTTCCTCTAGTGGTGGATTATTTCATAGATGTCTTTCTAGATGACTTTTCAGCGTTTCTTCCGGAGTGTGAGGTATACTTCTCAATTGATCTTGTTCCAGGATTGGAACCGGTGTCTATTCCTCCTTATAGGATGGCTACACCTGAGTTGCAGGAGCTCAATAAGTAGTTGGGGGAGTTGTAGGAAAAGGGTTTCATCTGAACTAGTACTTCTCTTTAGGGTTTTCCTATACTGTTTTCAATGAAGGAATATGGTACCATTAGGCTTTGTGTGGACTATCGGATGTTGAACCAATTGGTGGTTAAGAACCGATATCCCATGCCGAGGATTGATGAAATCATTGATCATCATCGAGGAGCCTAGGTGTTCTTGAAGATTTATTTGAGATCCAGTTATCATTTGTTATTCATTTGACCATCTAATATACCTCTTACAGCTTTCCAGAGGATGTATGGTTTATACAAGTATATGGTTATGTCATTCGGTCTCACGAATACGCCTGCAGTTTTCATGGCACTGATGAACCGAGTGTTCCATCCATAATTGGATTCCTTGACGGTTGTTTTCATGGATGGCATATTGGTGTACTCTCACACTCTAAATGACCATTCTACCCATAATAATATTGTTTTGAGTACACATAGGGAGGATCCTTTATATTCTAAGCTCTCAAAATGTCACTTTTGGATGGACCGGATCCACTTCTTGGGTCATGTTATCTTAGAGGCATGAGTATCAGTAGACCCAAAGAAAGTGAGGGCTATAGTTTCCTTGGAGCATCTGAAGAATGTCTTTGATAAAAAGAGCTTTCTAGGGATGGATAGATTGTACAAACATTTCATACAGAACTTCCCACACCTATCAACACCACTGATAGGTCTGACCGTGAAAGGGGTGAAGTTCTTATTGTCAGATTCTTGTGATTCAGCCTTTCAGGTTCTGAAATCGACATTGACATCCGCACCTATATAAGACTTTCAAGATCCGGGCAAGAGATATACTTTTTATTGTGATGCATCAGGTATCTAGCTGGGATCTCTTCTTATGCATGGAGATGGAGTCGTTGCTTATGGGTCTCTGTAGTGAAGGCCACATGAGAATAATTACCCAACACACAATATGGAGTTAGAAACTGTTGTTCATGCCCTATGCTGTTGGAGACATTATCTTTTGGGATAGAATTTTTTGGGGTGTACCGAACATAAGAGACTCAAGTACATCTTCACTTAGTGTGATTTTAATTTGAGAAAATGAAGGTGGGTTGAGTACCTTTAGTCTTTCGACTATGAGCTTGCCTACATGCCTGGGAAAGGCAATGCTATAGCTGATTCACTGAGTAGGAGGAATCAAATACAAGTCGTTCAGGAGGCTTGAAGTGAGTTTAAGTGTAAGGCTCTGTTCTCTATGATGCATTTGGAGGTGCACGACAATCAGTGACACAAGTTTCTTTCTTCTGTAGTTTTTGCCTCAGCTCTTTTTGATCAGGTACGAATGAGGCATCTATCAGATTCTGAAGGCCTAGTCCTGTGGGAAAGCATGTCAGAAGAGGACCCAATTCCTGGGTATACCATAGTCAAGGATGAGATCCTACATTTCCAGGGACGATTATGGGTGCCTGTAGATATACGGGAGGATCTGATGCAGGACTTTCATTCCTCTATTTGGGTAGTTCATCCAGGCATCAACAAGATGTATCACGATCTACATCATCAGTATTGGTTGCCAGGTATGAAGAGGGATGTTGATGGTTCTATCATGATGTGTTATACTTATCAACAGGTGAAGGCATTGCATTAGAAACCAGCTGGACTTTTACTACAGTTACCCATTTATGATTGGACGTGGAACGACGTCGTGATAGACTTCATGACCGGTTTACTATGGTCTCCTCCAGGGAACGAAGCAGTATGGGTTGTCATTGACAAACTCACAAAGTTTTCTCACTTCTTTCCGATCAAGGATACCTTCAGTGTTGATGAGATGGGATGATTTTACATCTGAGAGATTGTACATCTGCATGTAGTTCAACACTCCATTGTTTCAGACAAGGATGTATGTTTTACTTCTCAGTTCTGTCAGGCGATTCAGAAGGCTTTGGGTACACAGGTACTTTTGAGATCAACATACCATCCACAGAAAGATGGCTAGTCTGAGCAAAAGATTCAGGTGCTTGAGGACATTATCTAAGCATGAATTCTAGATTTCATAGGTTCTGTGGAAAAGCATATACCTCTTGTGGAGTTTTCCTACAACAGCAGTTTTTAGGAGACTATTCAGATGAAACCTTATGAGGCTCTATATTGTATGCCATACTAATCACCTTTATGCTGGCTGGAGGAAGGAGATGCAACTTTTCTGGGACCTCTTCTTGTTCAGGAGTCCTCAGAGCAGATAGAGCTGATTTGGAGGAGGATGGCTTCGGCATAGTCTCGACAGTAGTCTTATACTGATCAGTGGAGATGACCTCCAGAGTTCGAGGTCGTGAATCACATTTTCCTGCATGTCGCACCGAGGTTGGGACACAATACGATTCAGAGCCATGGTAATCCTACACCACGGTATTTTGGGCCATTTCAGGTGTTGTAGAGAGTTGGACTGGTTTCCTATCGGTTTCATTTACCACAGAGGTATCGGGCTATGCATGACGTCTTCCACGTTTCTGAGCTCTGACATTACTTTTTAGACCTGTATCATGTCTTTTAACCCTAGGTGGTTAACCTCAAAGAATATGAATCATTTGAGGAGCATCCTTTCTAGAGTTTTGATCACAGTACGAAGGTTCTCTATGTCCAGTATGTTCCTCTGGTATAGGTGCTATGGATGCATGGGCGATTACAGGACTGGGTTTGGGAGAGGGAGGCCATTGTACGATCACAATGGCCAGAGCTGTTTGTGGATTCTTCTTCTACACCATTCATGGGAAATTCGGGGATGAATTTCTTTAAGGGGGGACGTTTGTAATAACACGGACCTTCTTTTTCACGTATGGTTTTCCTTTTCTAGATTTTTGAGAAGAGAAGAGCTTCTGAAAATTTTTGAAGTACACGCCACATACTTTATGAGTACACGCCATGTACTCCCTTACCGTGCGGGGCCATGTGCTGGTCGTGTCCGGGCCACACACACTTCCATGTAGGTGTGATTTGGAGGCCTCTTAAAGCGGAGTAAGGAAAAGGCTAGTACACACTGTGTACTCCAAAAGTACATGGCGTGTAATTTGTTTTTTTTTTCATTAAACGCACTGGGCTCATGTCTAATCGCTAGAGGTGTCTTCTTCTAGGTCTCATTCAACCGAGAGATGTTTTACTACCACAGAACTTATCCGAGCCCTGGAGCCTCTGTCCGTCTTCCGAATCGATCATCGTCGATTGCATTTGAACCGCATCGTTAATCTCTTCCTTATTCTAGAGCATCATTTTCCAATTCCTCCTCTTTTAAAAGTTATCACAAGTTTATATTTTTGTGTTTTTTCGTAGATCTATGACGTTTTAAGGAGATTCAAGACTCGTGGTTCAAGTATATTGATCTCTTAAACCCATGGTAGGTGGTTTGTGCCTACTCATTCAACATTATTGAGTATTATGTGCATATTCCACCAATACCCTTGAACATGGTATTGCATGTTTAATATATTTCCCCGGTTGTTTTCTTATCTTACTTGTATGCTTGTGTAGAGGTAATTTGGTCATGTATAAGGATACTTTCTATTCTTGGATGTTTTTCCCACGCCTTGTTCTATTTATAACCTTCTGGGATTATTCAGCCTATTGGCCCTTATACCTATTTTCCATGCCTTGTGATCATAGGATAGAGTTTTGTTTTTTGACGTGATTGAGATGTTGTAGACTAGTTATCCAAGTTGCTCTCTAGTATTACATTGTCCATATAGCATTATTATGCAATTACTAGCATAGGGTCGTGAGAACCTAGTGCTATAGACTATAAGAAGATAGACCAAGTGAGCTTCATCAGAAAGTCTTAGATATTATAGACTATTGGGGATAAACTGAGTGAGCTTCGCAGAGAGTCTTCAAATATTATAGAATACAGGAGGATAGACTGAGTGAGCTTCCTCAAAGAGTCTTGTTCTTTTTAGACTATAGGATGATAGACTGAGTGAGCATTCTCAGAGAGTCTTTTTTTGATTGAATTTCATTAAAACACTACAGGCTATAAGAGGAATTGACCAACTGAGATTCATGAGAGAGTCTATGATCGACCTAAGGCTATAGGAGGAATTGACCGAGTGATATTCCTTAGAGAGTCTCTAGACCTTGGGTATATAAGGGGAATTGACCATGTGATCTTCCTCATAGAGTCCCGGACTACCGAAGACTATAAGGGGAATTGACTGAGTGTGCTTTCTCAGAGAGTCTATAATTTCGTATGACCAAACCAGAGGGGTTAGGCTGAGTGTAATGCCTAGAGGGTTGTTTGTACTTCTTGAATAGGACCAGAGGGAATTGCTGTGAGTACTTTCCAGAGGGTTTCCTATTTGTGGTTAGCTGTTTTCTTTCTTGTTACTTGTTTGGAATGCAGATTGTTTACTTTTGTGTATTAATGTTTACTACTTACTATTTTCTGTTTAATGAAAATTACCTACCATATACTCCCTCACTGTTGGGCACAAATCTTTGGATGGTTTCCTACTAGGATTTAGTCTCACACCCTGTTTGGGTCCTGCTTTTAGGCCCAAACAGTTTATATTGTTGCAGGAATAGATTAGGGAAAGCGCCCGTCTACTTCAGGTACATGACTTGCATTGGAGCAGGATAGCATGGGACCAAGTCGAGGCTTGCGATGCTAATGATTTTCTTCTCTATTTTTCTTTTATAATTTGGCTTCGTACTGTATTCATCATTGAGGCTTGCTTGGCTACTTTTACAAGATATATGTATCTTTCATCATTTCATATATATATGTTCTCCAGTTGTTTATTATTTAGTCTTCCACTGTTTACTGTTGTTGGATATTTAGTTCTTCTTTTATTCCATGTGTTTCTTACTTCTGCTGTGTACTCTACCAATGATGTAATAGTTTCCCCACTATCACACCTAAGTCCCTCACTACTAGTTGGCAACCTCTAGCATTCGGGGAGATGCGCTTCAGGCCATGTGACCAACCCGTTATGGGGCGCCTCTGGCTGGATTCCAGAACAGGGACGTTACAATATAAAAGGAATAATAAACTTTAATAATGTTCTTAATCATGTATAAATTAACATAAGTTTATTATTTGGGATGAACAAGGAACATACAAGACAAGTCAGACATGGGGTAAGGGGTTTCTTATCTCACTTTTAATTCTGTGAGATTTCCATTATTCGCCACTTATTTATTGAATGTGGGATATTATTTACTACCATGTGATATATATTATAATGATTATATTTATATTAACGGTATTTTTTGATTCACTTGGGGGTTATTAACTTTTTTTCATATGACTCGATTGATTACAACGAAGTTAGGGTTTCTTATCTCACTTTTATTCCCGTGAGATCCATGCTATATTGGACACTATTTACTTTTGTGTGGAGTATGTATTTCCAATTATTGTATTTTTTTGTAGTATAAATTAATTTATGGGTATTTACATATTCATTGTATGATACTTCTGTCATGGGGTGTATTTTTTGTAATTTACCAAATCGGTAATGGAATTTCAAATATCAATTTCCACTCATTGGGCTTTAAGCATAATTCATTGATTATTTTACTCCATGATTATGTGTGGAATCACTATTTATTATTTGTGTAGTAATTTCCACTCCCCATTCCATGGATATACTTTGGAAAAAAATAATCACTCCATTGATAAATTCTAATGTCATTAATATGAACTTGATAAGAGTAATTTTAACTCAATCTCCTTTTATTGGGTTAAACATCCAATTCATTAGTGTGGTTTTTACAAAAATATGTGTGAATGTACTCTAATTTATTTAAACTGAATATCTAATAATATTTAGTGTACTTATATTTGTAACACAAAATTATGTCGTTGATTTATCCTTAACTTAAGGATACAGTCTTTATAAGAGATTTCATCTCAATTTACATTCTATTGAGACTTATTTGTTGTTATACGTCAACTCACTTTTATATAGTGAATATAATTTACATTGACATAGTATATCATGAATCGCATTATTCTCATGATATTATAATGTTTTTATTACCTCAATTACTTATATTCAAGTGTCTCTCTTTTGGTTAGGAACTCTATCTGAAATATCATTTTAAATGTTTTCATGATTTATTTTTCTAAATCATTCTCATTAATCTATATGTTTTAAAAATGGTTTTCAGGATTTATTTATATGGACATTAATTTTTTCAAATTAAAATTATTTTGAAATGTTTCAAAGTGGTATGGTATAATTTTATTAAAAAATATATTTTAAACGATATCTTGATAAATAGTGACACTTTTACAAGTTTTCAAGAAATAGGGGGATATTTTTCTCAAATTTTTTTGAAGATTATCATCATCTATTTCAATATCATTCATTATTATATATTGAGGTTGATCTATTATAATATAATCTTACATATTGTATTGAATGTGTTATGTTTGACTGTGGATGTGCTATTTTTATACCATTATTGGTTTGTGGTTAAAATATTTACATTTAGTATTCTAGTTTTAATATGAATGTTCATATTATGTTTCAAGTATTTAATATGAGGAATGAATTGGAAGTAATATGTGACACATGGAGGCCGCTATAGTTCCTCGATGAATCGGTAGGTCTAACGAGACAAACTAGTGTCTTGGAACAAGGCCTTGAAAAAATATTATTTGTAGTCTTGGCACAAGGATTTGACTATGTGGTTATGATGTTTGGAACTATACATTCCATATTTATGAGATTATCTATTTATATTTCATGTGGGTATTCAACTAGTAGAATACCCATTACTATGTTTTACTATGGAATTATTTACTCAGCTCATATTCCTACCATAAAGTGTTCATGTTAATTATTTGTAAAGGCATGTGTCTTTAATTATTCACCATGCCTAATGTTTATGTTATCTTCCGCTGTATTGCTTACTAATACTGAGAATTTGAGCTCTCCCCTTTCTTATGTTTTATTTTATCAGGATATGAAGAATTTAGTTATGAGTGACATTCAGGAATATTCTAGGAAGCTTGTATGTTTCTAATAGAATTATTTGGTGTTGTCTTTCTTTTCAAGTGGTAATGTTGAACTTGTGTATGTATCTTGTTTCCAAGATAACTAAACTGATTGGTCCATTGGGACTTAATTCCTTATAATCGTGCCAATGTATTAAAATAATGCACTAGATCCTAGATTTTGGGGTCGGGTAATTACATGTTTGTAAAATGTTGTTCAATAAGATGAAAATAAATTTTTGGTGAATAATAACTTTTGACTTTTATTTACCACTATTAAAAGTAAATAGGTTAATTAAGGGTAAATATGATATTATAATTACCCTAACACATGTCCAAATTCTATTAGATAAGTGTTATTCGACCATAAAAAATGTTAGGAATAAAATAGTATCCTCTCTGGTCTACATGGATTAGATTAGGTCATTTTTTTCAATTTTATTTAAAGAAGAGTTGAAAGTGTTAAATTCAATGTTTAATAAAAAAAACCATTTTTAATATAGGGTTACACAAAATATACGTTTGACTATAAATATTTATTAGAAAGATAATATGATTTATTACATAATATAATTTTATTTATAATTTTTAAACAATAAATAATTTAATTTATTTATGACACAATGATGATACAGTAATTACCATAATAATGAAATATAAAAATAATTGATATTATAAATATCCTAATAAATGTAAATTGAGACTTGTTGAATTAAATGAATTTTATTAGTTATTATGACATGTTAGGGTTGATTAAATAAATTTCATAATAAATTATAATGTTTTTATGGCTTTCAATAAAAACAAATACTAAATAGTGTCAAAATTGACATAATTGCGTTTAAAAAAACTATATTATTAAATGATATAATATTCCTAAAAATATAAGGTTTGTCCAAAGGAGTTATATAAGGTTATATATATTAATAATGAACAACTTGGGGTTTTTTCGGCATTTTATATTTTGTTTATTAACCATATAAAATATAAATACCAAGATACACGGTTAATGTAAAACTATTTAACTAAGAGATAAATCAAGAAGATAAGGTTAATATGGTGACCTAAACCTGTATAAAACCTATTTGTTGAGATTTTTTAGACCCATACCCACCTTACCCTCAAAATAAATTATTTTGAAGACATTAGAAGCAGAAAATGATTTTGTTATAAAATAATAATTCAAGCTTTTCCTAAATTGACCTTCACCTCTCTTATAAAACGGTACTTCCCCTTATCTTAATTTGACCACTCCAAATCCATTTGGATTGTCCAACCCCTAATAAACTTTCCACCTTTCCTCCCTTATTACTAGAGGACTTACATTAATCATAAAGCCATCCTATGTAGCTCTTTTGATCAACTCAAAAGGAAACACCTGAGTAAGATGTAATAATTCCACCACCCTCTGTCAAGTTATTTTCTTCTACCACATCCTCATTAATTATTGTTTCCATAAAAAAATAATAAATCCATTACCTTCTAATTACTATTATGTTATTAAAAATATGGTACTACCATATTCGTTATTCTATCCATCATACAAATGAAAAATTCACTATATGTGCGTACGTACGACTTACCGTCTCCAAGTCATGGTGTTGTTTGTTATTCAAAATCATCATTTTTTGGATGGGTATATTAATGAGTATAACTAATGTAATTAATAAATATAACTTGTTAATTATTATTTATATGTTATATACCTTCCAATTACATACTATTTCACCATTAATATAATTTTATTGCCACTCATGCGTATGTACGAATTACCATCTCCACGAATGTGATGATATTAAATCACCATCATAATAATTCAAGAGTAATTTTTATTTTATGATTAAAAACAATGTTTATGAACATACTATAATTATATATATGAATCAAATACATCCTATCCAAAAAAACATGGAATATGAAACCAAGAATATAAAGGAAAACGAATCAGTTAACATTTGAAACGACGATATTAATGAAATATTATTAACAAAGAAATATTATAGGATCATATATGATATCATATTTATGTATATTGTTATTTTATAATTTAATATAAATGTTTTAACTATTATAAAGGAGTTTAAAATACCATATAATGCGAAAAAGTACAAGGAAAGTGTTAATTCTACAATCTCTTTACATATCTGAGCTTATTAATACTTGAGTATCTACGGGGACCTCTTGGACTTACACATCCGTGTTTTCTTAAAAATGTAATTAAATTTTTTTATCTATTTACTATTCTATGGCTTAAAGAAATTTAAACACTTATTTGACCACATATGTTTCGAAAGTAATATTTCCATCGTTTTCCAAACAAGGTATGTTATGATCATCTCGACAAAATTATGGTATGAAGGCCTTTTTCTAACTTATACTGTGGGTGTGGATATTTTCAGTTGTTATAACATTGTTGAAGCTTCCCATAAAATATTATAAAAATATTTTCAAAATAAAAATTTATTTTATAATTATATGAATTTTAGATGATTTCAAAATAGAAAGATATATTTTTTTACAAAAGGTTTTGGTTTAATCAATGCCAACATCCTTTGACGGATTTTAAGTTTGTTTGAAGTTGATTTATTATGATAAAATTATTTCATATTTTATTGAAGGATTTGTGATATGTTTGACCATGAATTAGTTATTTTAACACCATTCATGGTTTGTGGATAAAGTATTGACATTTCATATTATAGTTTTAATATTAATGTTTATGTTACTTTTAAACCTTTTCATATGAGGAATGAATTGGACTTAGCAAGAGATGGGTAGAGCCCACTATATCTCCTGATGAATCGGTAGGTTTCATGAGACAAACTACTGTATTGGAACAATGACTAGACACAAAATTATATTTAGTAATGGCACAAGGCCTTGACTATGTTGTTATGATGTATGGCGTTATGGATTCAATCATTATGAAATTGGCTATTGATATTACATGTGATTATTTGATAAGTAGAATATACATGTAAATTAGTAAATGACATAATTTTATTTATCATTGCCATAGTATGATGAGGTTTAATTTTAAATGGCTTGTGGTTTAGTCTAATAAATTTAATTAAATGTTTATTCTTATACTTGAATGTTTTCGCTATATTGTTATCCATACTGAGCATCTGAGCTCACCCCATTATATGTTTTATTTTTCCTAGGATGAGAAGAATTTTAATTTTTCTGACCTGAAGGGATAGTATAAGGGGTGAATGTTGTCAATAGAGTCAATTTTTTTTGTTGTTTTTCATTTTATAATGTAATGTAAAATTTATGAATCTATCTAGTACTTCTATGGATACTAAACTGATCAGTTTTTTGGGATTTTGATCCCTTGTGATCATGCCAATGTTATGTAATAATGCACTGACTCTGGGTAATGGGGGTCAAGATGTTACATTTGGTATTGGAGGATGCTTAGTACAAACCTTGTAAACTAGATTTAGATAAACTATGATTAGAGCACATTACCCTATGATAAACATTGAAGATTGGTATAGAATAACATTATAGAATATTGTTAATGTAACGATTTATTGTATTTTCCATGCAATACACCCCTTTCTAGACACGAGCAAGTAGAGGAAGCTCTGGGAAAGATGTACCTAGGAGTGAAAACTCGGACAAGGAGTTTTGGGCTTGACCAGGGGTATCCTGGTACATGAAAATGGGCGTTGCTATACTCGTGGTTACAACACTCCTGGGGGATATGCTTAGGATAATTTAAATTTTCATTACAAAACATTATGAAATATTTATGAGTATATGACTTCTCAATGATAACAATTTTTTATGATTATGGATTATATACATAAATATATCAATTTTGCGTTAAGTGTTTTAAATGTTTGGAATTATGTATTATGTTTCATAAACTAATCTAGTTTATGAAATTGTTTAGAAATGACACCTAGTAGTAGGAATGGAAACCATATCAATGCACGTAATCCATGTTGATATTTACCTCTAACTCAATATAATTATAGTGGAGCTAGGGATGCAGTGAGTGCTGATCTTCTTATCACCATTCTGTACCAACTCACTCTGCTTATGAATAATAACCATACCCATATGGAGCTCCCTGATCCACAACACGGAGGATCAACGTTAGAGTACTTCATGAGAAAACAACCACCAACATTCAATGGGAGTAGATATCCATTAATAGCTGAGTAATGGATATGTTCCATAGAGAAAATATTTCATTCTTTGTGAAGTAGCTAAAGGGAAGAAGTTTTCATTGCAATTTATTTACTCACGAGAGATGAAGATCAATGGTGGTTATTAATCCATAAAACAAAGGAAGATAAATAAGTACAGAACATGGAATGGATGGAGTTTAAAGAGATTTTCATAGAAAAATAAATTCCTCATGACCATCGAGCAGATATGGAAAGACAATTTATGAGTCTGAGGAAAAAGGAGGATGAGAATGTTACAAAGTATGATGTAAAATTTACAATGATAGAAAGGAATGTCATAGATTATATACGGAACCCAAGGAGTAACATTGATTGATTCCTTGATGGATTAAAACTAATTCTCCAACGAGAATTAGTCTAAAAATCCTTCTTATCATATGATGATATTTTCTCATGTGCTATTAAGATAGTAAAGTAATTCTCTAAGTCTTAAGACTTCAGTTAAAATAATGAGAATAAGAGATCTGCTGATCACTTTGGAAATAGAAATAATGGAAAAAAGGGAAAGGTTGAATATCCATCCTATGATAAATGTGGGAAGAAACACATTGGTACATGCCTGAAGGGAATGGGAGTCTGTTACAAGTGTGGTGAAAAGGACACCAAACTCGTGATTGCATGAGAAAGAAAGAGGATGTCAATGTTGAATGATAAAATTGTATAAAAGAGGACATTATGAAAATGAAAGACTTATGTGACAAGGGAACATACCTCAAAAAAGGCCAATGGAGTTAGGCCAAGGGTATGTGATCACTACTATTGAGGTTGAAGATCTAAAAGATGTGGTAAAGGGTAATTTAACGGTTTCCTCAAGTTTATAAAATACTTTATTTGATTCTAGATCATCCCATTGATTCATATCTTCCCAGTTTCCATTGAAAATTATATTTTTTTTCTATTTGACTTAACAAGGGAGTTTTCAGTCAAAACTCCTAATAAAAGTATTATCGCAATAATGTTTTGTGAATAAGTCCCTATTAGGGCATATAAATGTTCCTATCTACCGATCTCATCATCATGACCATGATTGAATTTGATATAATACTCAAAATGGATTGGATTTGGGACCATGATGTGGACATTTTTTTAATGAAGAAGGAGGTTACAAATATCTATGATCATAATGAGTACCTTATATTTAGAGAAGAAACATCACCACCTAATTCTTTTCTAGATCCACCCCAGTATCCCTACTAAATTCAATTATTGGGGAGGAAAAGAATGGAATAATTATTGGTGCGGAAAAGAATGTTCTAATAGAGCTTTTACCAATTGTGCAAGAGTATGTTGATGTGTTTCTAGTGGATTTACATGGAGATCATCATGGACAAGAAATTGTGTTTTAAATTGATTTAATTCCGGGTTCAAGGCCCATATCAATGAACCCCTATAGAATGGCCACAATGAAATTAGTGGAAATAATGAAAAAACTAGATAAATTGAGTAAAAAGGGATTTATTCACCCTAGAATTTCTCAATGGGGAGACCCTGTACTTTTTGCTAAGAGGAAAGATAGATCTATGAGGTTGTGCATTAACTACAGGGAGATTAATGCTATAACATTAATGAATAGGTATCCCCTACCACAAACTGAGGATTCATTTGAACAACTTGATGGAGCTAAATATTTTTCAAAGATTGACCATCGATCTGGATATCATTAGTTGTGTGTATTGAATAAGGAGATTCCAAAGACAACATTTCAAGCCATGTATGGGAATTATGTGTTTACAGTAATGCCTTTTCTACTGATTAATTCACCCTCTATTTCCATGGATAAATTGAATTGAGTCTTCAAGGAATATGTTGATGACTTTGTAGTTGTATTTATTGATGATATATTATTATAATAAAAAAAGCTACAAATATCATGAAAATCACTTGCTCACTATTCTGAAAACCTTCAGAAGAAATTAATTACATTGGATGATTAGAAATTCTGAATTATAGATTCTATAGATTTATTTTCCTAGACATATTGTCTTTAAGGATGAAATCTCTATTGATCCTTTACACACCGAGGCAATCCATGAATGGCAAGAACCAATGAGTATAACTAAGGTACACAGTTTTATTGGTTTAGTAGGCTATTATCTATGAGTCATCAAAAATTTTTCCTGGTTGGCTAACCCGTAAACCAATATCACACTTAAAGGGGTAATATTGTTTTGGAAAAAAGAGTGTGGATAATGTTTTGAAGAACTAAAGAGAATATTATCCAATGCTCTTATCTTGACACTATCATCAGGGAATGATGGGTTTGCTATTTTAGCGATTCTTCAATGAAATGACATAGTTGTGTCCTTAGTCAGAATGATAGAGTTATTTCCTATCCATCACGATAACTAAAAATTCATGAGAAAAACTATCCCACACATGACCTTGAGTTAGCAGATGTAATCTTTTCCATGATGATATGGAGACACTATCTATGTGGTGAAAATGTGAGATTTATACTGATCATATGAGTCTGAAGTATATTTTCACACAAAAAGAACTCTACATGAGGCAAAGGATATGGATTTAACTACTCATGGACTATGACTTCACAATACACTACCACACGGTAATGGAAAATAAGGTCGAAGAAGCTTTAAGCAGAAAGTATCAAAGAGTTTTGAACAAGATGATAGTTGAAAAAGGTCATATCTTCATGGATCTAGTAAAGTTGGATATGAGAATAACCATGGAAGGGGAAACATCAACACTTTTTCAAATGGTTTCCAAACCATCTTTACTAGAAAGGAAAAAGATTTCGCAAATGATGATGAAGAGTTTTAAAAGAAGATTAAAGATGTAAATGATGGGAGATTTAGTGACATCGTGTATGAAGATGATATTTTTTAATTTGGGATGAGTCTCTTTGTTCTTGATATACCTGATCTAAAAAGGGATATTTTTTTATGATTCTCATAGCTCCAATTTCACTATATACCATGGGAGTAGCAAGATGTATAGAGATTTGATGAAACCTTTTTGGTGGGAAAACATGAAGAAGAAGATTGCTGATTTTGGGTCAAGATGTATGGTTTGTCAACAAGTGAAATCTAGAAGGAAAAATCATTGATGATTCTTGAATCCCTTTCTCATAACTGAGGGGAAATGGGATAATATTATGATGGACTTTGTCATGGGGATACGAAAGATTCCTAGAAGGAATTATGCAATATGGGTCATTATTGATTTTCATACCAAGTCCTCACATTTTCTTTCCATAAGAGAAGATTTACCACTAGAAAGTCTAGAAATACTATATATTATTAATGTTGTAAGGCTCCATGGTGTACCCCTATCGATTGTTTTTGATCACGATCCCAATTTTACATCATGATTTTGGAAAAGTCTCCAGATGGCCATGGATACTAAACTTCATTTGAGCACTGCCTGCCACCCTCAAACTGATTTACAATCAGAATGGATTATTCGAACCTTAGAAGGCATGTTGAGATCTTGCTCACTCGTCTTTCGTGGTATGTGGGATCAATATTTATCTCTGGTAGGATTTTCCTATAACAACAGCTTTCATTCAAGTATTCAGATTTCACAAGATGAAGTGTTATATGGAAAGAGATGTCGCACACTAACATGTGGAATGATATTGGTGAAGGAAAACTTGTAGGCATAAAACTTGTTGAGGAAACAATATAAAAGGTGAAGATAATCCAAACCCACATCAAAGTAGCTCAATGTAGTCAAATGTGTTATACCAGAAATTGGAGTAAGGATTTCAAATTTCAAGTAGGAGATCATGTTTTCAGGATGGAATCTCCATGAAAGGGTGTCATATGATTTTTCATGAAGGGTAAATTGAGTCCTATGTACAAAAAACCATTTGAAATTTTAGAACTAATTAGAGTTGTGGCTTATCATTTGGAAAATTTCTCCAAGTCTCTCCAATGTTCATGATGTGTTCTTCGTAATATTGTTGACAAATTATTTTCCTGACCCAATGCATGAACTCACCTATGAGGAAATTCAATTGGAAAACAATATTTCTTATTGTGAAGAGCCTTTAAAGATTCTTCATAGCAAAGAACTAGTTCTACGAAACCGGATGACTTGTCTGGTAAAAGATCTATGGAGAAACCATAAAATGGAAGAATCAACATGGGAACCTAAGGAACATATGATGAAGAACCCCCCAAATCATTTTATGCGGTAATATTATATAAATTATGATGATGAAATTATTTTAAGGAGGAGAGAATGTTACCATTCAACCTTCCACGGTACGTTTCCCTTTGAATAATGCAGTAGATTACGTTTTATGCAACATGGAGTTTTAACACACCATGACCAATCAAACAAGCTGTTATGAATAGTAATACCAAATTTTTGAAATTTTATAATTTTATTTTTTCAAATTTGAATTCATTTTTGAATATAGAATATCGAAATTAACTTAGGGTTTTTTTTTATTTTTCTGAAAACATAATATTTTTGATGAATAGTGAAAACAATGCGTTATTGTTTAAAACTGACGTTTTATTTATGTAATTAATTATTTTATTTTATTTTATTTTAATTTAAAATTGATACATAATACCTATATATGTTCAATGTAATTCAATGGTGTCATTTTATTATATGTTTAGATATATAAAATTTTATTGAACTTTTTACCGTCTTTTACCAACCTTCTAGGAGAATTTACAAATTTTCATAAAACATAATTTTACCGCTTCTATGAGTTGAATTCATAAAATAACATATACACGGTTGACATTAGTAATTAAAATGTGGTTCAATAAGGTGAAAATATTTTTTGTTAAATAGTAACTTTTTACTTTTATTAACAATGGTTAAAAGTAAATCGTGTAATTGAGGGTAAAAATGATATTAAAATTACCCTAACACATGTCCTATGTCACGACCCATCCTCGAGACCCGTGCCGTGACTACCCTAAGCCCGCCTTCTATAGGCAAGGGGATGGCAACTAGCCCCAAAGGTGTAAATCCCAACAAAAGGGAAAGGCATTGCCTTTATAAATTAAACAAACACCATAGAGTAAGAAGGAAAAGGTAAACACTAAGTAAAACTGGGTACAATAGTAAGTGCGGAATGTAAATGGGCCAGAATACATATCCAAGATGAAAGTAAAGTACAAATGGAAAGAAATTACAACAACTGAATGTAAAGAAGCAACATCGAGCCGTCCACTGGAAGTCCCATCTGAAGGGTGGGAACAGATAGCCTCCTCAGCTCCTCGGGTCTAGCCGTCCGCTCCGTGTACATCCCGCCCAGAGGTCCACCTCCAGGTTTCGACCTGCTCCACAAGCCTCAGCCATGATCAACGCTATCCATCGTCTGCATCCAACACAACGTAGTGCGGGCATAGCCCGTGTAGGGGTGAGTATACGCTACACAGTAGGGACCCCAAGACCCCAGAAGGTCTCCCAGAATCCACATAGTATAACCCACAAAGGAAAGATACAATCACCAAGTAACATCCAACACTACTTAGGTATATGCCCATTCATATACATAAGTCATCAATTCCAGTTTGGCTCCAACATCCGAGCCCAAGTTCGATCACGTCCACATAGGAGTAAAACCCTATCCACACAGGATAACACAACTCAATCTACATAGGAAAGCAAGTCAATCATATCGAAGATATTGATTTAATGTAAAGACTCAGCTGAAACATGTATACTTTTTCGGTGATAGAGATGATCAGATTTAGCCACAGATTCATCTAAGCTGGGACCCATGTAGGATACTAAACCAGCCAAGCTGTCAGACCCACATAGGATACAGACTAGCTACTCTACCAGACCCACGTAGGATAACAAGAACAGAGTCAAACACTACCAGACCCACGCAGGATACAAGAACAGTAGTCATTGTCGTCGAACCACGGAGGATTTTAGTACGACCTTCATCACTGTCGGACCCACAGAGGATTTCAGTGCAGTCTACATCGACGTCGAACCCACGAAGAATTTCAGTACGGTCTTCATCGCTGCCAAACCCATGTAGGATTTCTGTGCAGTCTTCATCACCGTCGAACCCACAGAGTATTTCAGTACGTTATCCGTCGCTGCCGAACCCACGGAGGATTTCAGTGCAGTCGTCATCACTGCCAAACCGATGGAGGATTTCAGTGCAGTCATCATCGTCGTCGCAGTCGTAGCCATCTCTAGGGTTCCAGCACATATCATGCTCGTTTCCGGGAGGGTCTGCATCATGAGCCAAGGGGTCGATAAATAAACTGACACGTAGTCCAGAGTTGATGTATCTCAAAGTTCCGTCTTGACAAGAGGAACTAAATGTGATAGATGACACGTCAATCAGACTTCCGGTCTAAGAGTTATTGTCCTTTTCATTCTAGGGGCATGGTTGGTTTTTAAGTCAAAACCAACCCGAACACAATCCAACTATTTCCAAACCTCGAGCGGAGTAAGCCAAATGTTCCTTCTCACTAATATAATCCAACAAAGTCGACTACATATTAATCGGACATCTAGAGCTTAGGATATAAGTGTTTCCGCTCCAAGGTCCCGGTTGGTTTCGTGTTCGAACCAACCCGGCCATACCCAAAGTTCTCAGAAACCTTGAGTGTAATATACAAAAACTACCATCATGATCCAAGGATCGCATCACAACTGATGGTGCGTCTTTTGGAGGACCGTAGCCCAGGATATGGGAAAAATAATGAACATGTCCGGTTTTAGGGGGTTTTGGGCCCGGACCAACTCGGCCCGAGACCCACTGGGTCGGCCCGAACCGGGTACGGGTCAGGCCCGTTAGGGTGCGGCCCGGCACGGGAGCACCCCCCACGACCACCTCGGTGCAGGCCGTGCCGTTTGCGGAAAGGGGGGGGGGGGGTACCCCCCTTGATTGATCCGCGACCCCCACGTGGGGGCCGCTGCCTTTGCCAGCCGGGGGTTACGACCCCCGGCTCCCTTCAAAAATGGCTGGCCTGGTCCGGCCTGCTGGTGCTGCTGCTGCAGGACCCCGTGGTCCCGCCCCTCCGAGGTGCCGGCGGCTGACGGTTCCGGCCGCCCCGCCTTGCACCGCCACAGCTTTGAGCCGCGACGTTGTCTGACCGGCGCAGCGCGACGACACACCGCCCCTCCGCCGCGGCCCCTCTCTGGCCGAGGCCTCTCTTGCTTCTCCATCATGGCGCGATAGTGCCACGGCTTTGTTCGGCCTCAACGGCGCCATACGACGGCTCCACGCTTCTTCGCCCGTTCTTCTTTGTTTTCGCGCGGTGTTGTTGCACCGTGCTACCATTGTTCGTGCCGTGACAAACACATCATTAAAGAGGGAGGAGGTTCGGCCGTGTTCATGTGGTCGGACCTCCTCTCGTTAATCCGATATCAAGTGGCTTAAGAAAAAAGATTTAGGATGGTCAAGAATATTCATGAACTAAAATCAGGCCCATACCTCGATGAAGTCGTCGAACGAGGTTTGTCGTGGGAAAGGAAAGTTACGGAAGACGGCGTCGCAGAAGGAGGATCACTGGCGACACGGTACGCATCGTCGCGGTACACAGCGTCACGAAGAAGAGGACCATCGGCGTCGCGGTACACAGCATCACATCGTCAATCTCCGAGGAATCAGGGTTAATCGCCGTCTTTCATCAGAGGTCAGTGTTCTTCTTCGGTGACGGTGTGCTCTTCGCGTTCTTCGCCGAAGAAGATGAAGATTCCTCTCGATTTTGATTATTCTCTCCCAATCCTTAACACCACAAAACTAACCCAATAATAAAATAATATCCACTTTTTTTTATTAAGCCATTTCATGAGTTTCAAAATTTAAAAAATCAAATCCATTAATTGAATTAATGTGTTGGCTTGATTAAATGAGAGGAGAGGGAAAGTCACAAAATTAAAGGAGGAGTTTCAAGGGGTTATGGGGAATGTGAAAAGGTGGGGGCTCGTGTGGGACACACCTCTCCTTTATTCTCCCAAGGAAAGTTATCAACCCAACTTCCACACAAAGGATAAAACTACTTAGAAGAAAAATAAAATTGGACTACAATTTTATTTTATTCTTCACTTAAACCACAAATTTTAAACAACTCCCCCCAAGAAAACGCACCTTCGGAAAAGGTCTTCTTAAAATATTAATGGTGTTGTGGTTCCATCGGTGCCCTCAGATTTTGATTTCGAGCACCAGTTCAAAAGTTAGGAAAACCTGCTCGTTGGTTCACTGAACATACCTGAGCTAAACTTCAGAACATGATTACGGGCACACTGGGACTCGGAATCAGGTGCTATTATAAACTGCGTTCTTGTAAAATCCCAAATAAAATTAAGAAAACATTTCCCATGAATTTTATGGTTCATTACATACTAATTATTTTGGATAAGTGTAATTCAACCAAAAAAAACCATAGGAATAAAATATGATCCTGTTTGGTCTACATGGATTAGATTGGGACATTTATTATTATTTTATTTAGAGAAGAGTTAGAAGAGGTAAATTCATTTTTTTAATAACTAAACCATTTTTAATATTTGGTAACACACAATATAAATTATACTATAAATATTAATTATAAAGCTAAAAATAGTTCCTACATATTGGTATTTTTTTTAAATTTTTGGCATTAAATAAATTAATTTATTTATGACACAATGATGATGTACTAATTACATTAAATATAAAATTTTATAATAATTGATATTATAAATATCCAAATAAATTTAAATTGAGACTTATGATGAATTATAAAAATTTTATATGTTAATATTACATTTTATAGTTGATTAAATAAATTTTATTTTAAGTCATAATGATTTTATAGTTTAAAAAAAATCAAATACTATATAGTTTAAAAATTGACATAATTGAGTTTTTAAAACAAATTCTATATTATTAATTGATATAATATTCCTAAAAAATATAAGGTTCAGAAAAAGGACTCAGATAAGGTTATATACTTATAATGAACCAACTGGGGTTATATTGGCTTTTTGTAGTATGTTTATTAACTATATAATGTAAAAATACAAAGTGACATGGTAAATGTCAAACTATTTAACAAAGAGTTAAATCTAAAAGATAAGGTTAATATGGTGACATAAACCTTTATAAAACCTATTTTTTGAGAGTTTTGTGACCCATACCCACATTATCCTCTAAATAAATCATTTTAGAGCAAATAGAATCCAAAAATAATTTTATTATAAAATAATATTTCAATCTTTTCCTAAATTGACCCCCACCTCTCTTAAAAAAGAGTACTTCCCCTTCTCTTATTTTCATACCTCCAAAGCCTTTTAGCTCTGCAAAACCCAAGACAAATATCTTCCCAACATTCCTACCTTAAATATATAGGCATTATGTTGATCATAAAGCCATCCTATAGATCCCTTTTGATCAACTCAAAAGGAAACACCTAAAGAAGAGGTAATAGTTTCACAACCCTCTTTAAAGTTCTTTTCTTCTTCCACATCCTCTTTATTTGTTTTTTCCATACCAAAATAATAAATAATGTACCTTATACATACTGTGATGTTATTATAAATACAGTACAACCATATTCTGTATTCTACTCATCTTATAAATGACAAAGTCATTATACGTGCGTATGTTCGACTTACCGTCTCTATGTCAGGGTGTAGTTTGTTATTCAAACACTTCATTATTTGTATGGCTATAATAATGACTGTAACTACTTTAAATAATAAATATAACATTTTAATGATTATATATATATATTATATTCTATCTAATTACATATGACATCACCACAAATATAATCATATAGTCTGTCATGCGTATGTACGGATTACCCTCTCCATGAATGCGATGATATTTATTCCCCATCATAATCAATAAAGAATAATTTTTATTTTATGAATAAAAAAAATATTTATGAAGCTAATATCATTCTCTATATGAATAAAATACAAACTATCCATAAAAAACATTTCCAACTTAACCAATCATATAAAGGAAAATGAATCAGTTGACACCCAAAACGATGATACTACTGAAATATTATTAACAATGAAATTTTATAGGATCATATATTATATAATACTTATGTATATTATTCTTGTATAATTTAATAACAATGTTTTAACTATTATATAGGATGTTAAAATACAATCGACTAAGGAAAATATCAAGGTAAGAGTTAATTATACAATCTCTTTACTTATCTGAGGTTGTTAATACATAAGTATCCAGTGGGACCTCCTTATCATCCACATCTGTGTTTTATAAAAAATGTAATTAAAAACATCTTTTCTATTTACTAGAATATGTGTTAAAAGCATTTATACCCTTATTTTACCACAATTTTTTTGAATTGAATATGTCCGTCATTTTGCAAACAAGGTAAATTATGACCTTCTCAAAAAAATGAAGGTTAGAATGTCTTTTCATGACGTATACGGTAGGTGCGGCTATTTTCTGTCGTTGTAACATCATCACAGCATCCCATACAATCTTATAAGAATATGTTAAAAATAAAATTTTCATTTATAATTATATGTCTTTAAAATGATTTCAATATAGAATGAGATTTTTCACTATAAAAAGTATAGATTACATCTATATCAACATCCTTTGATAGATTTTAAGCTTGTTTGAAGTTGATTTATTATGATAAAAATATTCTATATTATAATTAAGATTTTTTGATATGTCTGATCGTGGATGTGTTATTTTTACACCATTCATGGTTTATGTATAATGTATTGACTTTTCATATGCTAGTTTTAATACGAATGTTTATGTTATGTTTAAACCTTTTTATACGGGGAATGCATTGGGATTTGTATGTGATGGGTGGAGCCTTCTATAACTCATCAATTCATTGGTATGACTCATGAGACAAACTAGTGTCTTGGAATAGGGCCTTTAAAAAATATTTTTTGTAGTCTTGACACAAGGACTTGACTATGTGTTTATGATGTCTGGAATTATACTTTCTAACAACATGAAATTGTCTATTGGTAATACATTTGATTATACGAGTAGTATAATATCCATGTAAATAAGTAAATGTAAATATTTGATTAATATTTTCCATATTATGATAAATTTTATGTTTAAAAATATTTTTTTAGACTTATGAATTGCCTTAAATATTTATGGTTGTTCATGATTTTTTTTCTATACTGTTATCCTTACTAAGTATCGAAGCTCGCCCCCTTCTATGATTTATTTTTCCTAGGATGCGAAGAAATATATTATGACTGACATGTAGGGATAGTCTAAAGGATTAATGTTGTAAATGGAGAAATGTTTGTTGTTATTTTTCATTTTATAGCATAATGTAAAAAATATGAATGTATCTAGTACTTCCATGGCTACTAAACTGATCGGCCTTTACAGATTTTGATCCCTTGTGATCATGATAATTTATGTAATAATGTACCAACTATGGGTAACTGAGGTGAGGGTGTTACAATGATCAAATGTATATGAGTGTATATGTGAGGGAAAATTATATCATCAATGTTATTTTCCTTAGTGGAAGAAAATTTATCCCAAGATTCCTACATCTGGAAATGATGTTTTAAGTCTCATACAATACTGTTCATAGATAGAATGAATCCATATCGATTAAATAATTTCACACATAATTCATGGCTTGTTTATTGGTAATTTACAACTTATCTCTTCAATTTTTTATGTATCAAAAACAATAACTGTTGATTTTAATGATCTCTAGACCTAAACAAAATAAAATTGATATTTAGTTTTTCACACCATTAATTTTTGTTATCATATTTTTATAAGAGGATTGAATTATGGTGTACAATTTTATAAAATGGAATATTTTCAACTCTATTCAATGAGTATGTTCACTATAAATGAATCCCAAATATATGAAATTTTTTCTATATAAATTGTTAAGGGGAATAAATAATTTCTAATTTGTGAACAACAAACATCATATCATCAACTGCATCATGGGAGAAAAATATTATTATTGGGTCATCTAAAGATATTTTCTATTGATCACTCTTACCAAAGATTAAATAAGGGATTAAATGGATCACAATAATTTGATATTTATCATAAATATTTTCTTATAATTATATTTATTTTTAGGTTTTATAGTTTTTTACAAGCTAGTTTTATTTAGTTGAGCACATAGGATTGACTACATATTACCTTGAATGAGTCAATTACGTGGGAAAGGGGATATGTGGATTGAAAATAAAAATCATCGATATCTGAATAGATAAATGAGGTACATGTATACATCTTGAATAATATATATTCTTCTAATCCATATATAACATTTCATACTAATGTGTTGAAATAATGTTATTCAATGAAGAATGATTCGTGAATTTTGAATGAGCATAGAAATTTTTTTCACATGGTTTCAAGAGACCATTATTGTTAGATAAGATGAATAAAAAATAACGAGATAGTTTTTTGGATGTCCATGTTTCAATTTTATAACAGGGTTCAATAATAAAATTAATTTATATACATTTCATATGAATGATCTAGACAATAGAATTATAATTCAGAAAAGTTACGCATTGGTGTTCTCTAAAGAAATTTGTTTTTTTGTGTGCCAAAGAAAAAAACCAATATCCACATAAAGATATTATAATGGATTAATTGATGAAATATGGCTATTTTATTACATTTATTTTCACATTCTAGTGTTTAACTACAAAATTTTTGTTGATAATAACAATGTTAGAAAAGTTGAATTTAGAATGAAAAAAATTAATCTAAATATATTGGAATACAAACCTAATTCTTTAATCATTTAAAAACAAGAAAAATGAATTCTTTATGTTCATGATAATTTTTGATAAGAAGTAGTCTATTATTTTACTAAGAAAAAATAGGGTTTTGGAATGATAAACTTGATGAAGAGGCTGATTTATGTTAGATAATTGCTCATATGTAATGACTAAATGATAATATTTATTGGCACATCATAGACATGGATTATTCCATATAGAATTATCATGATGACAGAATTTTGGGAAAATTATTTAGTAAATTTCAAATATTACATGTAACATCAGTTTATTACTAGTTTACTTTTCTAAAATTTACAGTTCTATAAATTTTTATTTAATTTTCCTTCTTTTAACTAAAACTATTTCTAATAAGATAATCTATATTATATTAGTTAATATTAGTTTAGTTTACTATGTTTTCCATTACATAACATATATATTATATAAATTTAATGAAAAAAATTATATACATCTAATTTGTCAACTAAAAACCAAAATAATGTATAAAAGAGAATATTCAAAAAATATTCCTTATGGTGTAAAAAATGATTTATTACATTAGATAATTTATAATATTAAACACTATTTTTTGATTTATATTCATTATTTTACATATTTTCATCTCCTATTAATGTTTTTACAATTTTCATTTACTACTATATAAAATATGAAAATATAGGTGGTCGTTTTAGTCTATATTAAGTGAATAATATTATCAGTGGAAAAAATGGTGTTATACGTTTGAGGTTTATTACTATCCACACACCATTTATGGATTTTATTTCATTATATTATGTCACATCCTCACTATTCAATTTTTTTACCACTTTATATTACAATAACAAATATAAATAAAAAATAGTTATCTTTTTGTTTGATAATTTTTCAAATTTGATTTACATTATTATGTAATAGTTCAATTTGTATACCTATCTAATAAATGAATATATTTTCATTTATTTGATAATGATAGGTAAATTAATTGATCTACCACATACTTCTAGAGAGGATCATATACATACCTCTAGAGAGAAATGTACACATGTTTTAGTTGATGAGCCTCATAATTCTCCTTTATAATATCCATCTACTTCCACGAGGACATAAACAATTTCGACGGTTGGTGAATATGGCAGAAAAAATTTACAAAAAGTATCAGTCTCCCATAGATATGACCATATGATACTAGTATAATTAGATGATACTAATATTCCAAGAGGTCCAAATTCGTAACAACTAAAGAAAATTAGTAGTGTAGGCTAAAACAAAAGTTTGTATCTTCATTGATGATTGGAGAAGTGTCTAAAACTATTAATATATCACATATGGGTGCCCATTTTGACATGCTCTATTGTAATTATTTATCTAATGTTGAAATATTTATAATGATATATATTTTCCATATTTTTATCAGATGAAATGTGATACACCTGATACTGGAGTAGTTCGGAAAAATTGTTATCATTGGATACTAGGATATGTATGGATTTTAAATCATTCCATGCACCAAATTTCATTTTTCTGCATATAAATAATCATAATATAAGTGATATATATCCATTTATAGTTGATAGTACCTAGAGGAAATCAATTGAAATTAGATGCTGAAAAGCTTTTTTGGTTTGTTTAATGCTACCTTTTATAATATGTTCTTATGTTAATTATCATATTAAATATATAATTTTTTTTAATTTATAGAAAATGAGGATATCTCATTTAGAGATTCAATAGAGAAAAATATATCCTCATACTATCTATATGATGGTATACATTATTGGAAGAACAATTGACTCCTGGAAATTTTCAAAAACTATTAGTTTTGTCTTGGAGTTCCACAGAGGTTATCCCAACTTCTCCGCCTGCTTAACAAGAAAAATGGAAGACGGATCATATTAGAAAAGAAAATATGAATATTTTAAGGAAGAGTCAAGGTTCATACATGATAGGATTGTATGATGATTTCTTTTATTGTTTATGTTAAATCAATTGAATATATAAAATGATTCATTATGGAATTTTTCAAATCTTATATACATGATTCTCAAGTGGGGAAGAGAACATAGGGGGTCATTATATGTGAGGGTCGGATGGTTATTTTAGCTACATAATTGGGAATTCCGAAACAACTGGGTGGGCTATGAAGACACCCAACATGTGTGTCTATAAAAAAATTCCCTGTTCTGTGCCATATTTAGGGGAGGATGGCTATAAAAATAAAATATCATATTTGGAATATAATGTTAAGTATATTTAGCTGATGATGGATGAAACAATAATATCTTTGGTATAGTTGATGTTTATAGACATGGAATGATAGTTTCAGATTATTAATCCTACACCTCCTCCTCCACCACCAGACATGACTCCTACTTATTCTACTCATACAACTTTGCCTTCATACGCCACTCCTTCATAAACATCTCCAACACCCCTCCTCTATTACAACCTAGGTATTGTGAGTTATATGTTGATGAAACCAAAAATAATATTACGACATATGAGATGATATATTATATTTAGAAATAATTTTCATTATCAACAAATAGAGATTGATAATCAATGGGTCAGAATATAAGATATTATAGACAGATCAATAAGAATACAATTACCTATAAATGAGGAGAGTATATTTTGCATTTTTTATAATACATTTGTTAGTTTTTCCATCTTATCTTGTTCAACAGATTACAATAGAGGTTTGTGTATATTATATATTTTATTTTATTTTCAATTAAATTTTTTATCTTTTTAATAATTTTATATTTATCTATTTTTAAATGAATATAGTAAAGTTAAATAAATACTATATATAAAATAAAAAATACAAAGTTTTATGACTTTAGATATATCTTCTACTACTTTTTATAGATAGTCAACATATTCATATTTATGGATTTATATTTATGAGATTCCAATTGAAGCTATTAGTTTTTGTCATTAAATAAGTATAGTTATTTCGAAAAACGATGTCATATTTCTTTTAACTGAAGTTCAATTTTCCATTAACTTGATCCATCTTTTTTCCACATATGTTGATTAAATAATATTTACATATGCAAAATTTATAAAAAATTTATACTGATTTCAACATTGTATTAGGTATATTTATACATTTTTTAATCTGCATTAATAGAAATATGTATATGGATTTATAAACCCGCTATTTATTTCACCTATACTTAGGACAATAGATAATGTAAAAAGAAAATTTTATATTTTTAAATGATCTCAAAATAAATCAATTATTGAGTGTTGGATGCTTCTTTGTCACTATGAGAATGAAACATATATCTCACAAAGAGTTATATATTTCTCAACATAAAAACAACTATAAATAAATTTTCTTATATATCAGTTCCCATGGGATTTTGGGTGTGTTTTTCAATGGATAAGATAGTTTATTGTGTATTCCCTATCCATGGAGAATAGTCTCAAAATTTTATGAATGTATTGAGCACATAAGATTTAATATTTAATAATTTTTATACTATAATAAAATTCATATTTATTTTATTTATATATTTTTAATTAAGGAATGTAATTTCTTTATATATGCCAAAAAATAAGAGGGTTATGATCATATATGTAAAATCAAATCTCAAAATTCATTTACAATTACGAAATTCCTAATATATTACTTAACAATGTTATTTTCAATTCAAAAATTCTTTTAAACAAAAACTTTATAAATAAAGAGAAATAGAATTTGGATATAATGTGTTATCATTTAGGTATTAAATATTTTAAATATGAATTGTTATGAAGATATACAATGATATATTTCTTTATAATCATTTTCTTATTATTTAATTATTTTTATTCACAATACAATCCAAATGAATTGTTTAAATTTTTATCCTCTTGATGAATCTCAACAATAAACTAGAATAGAGATGGTAAATTAAAAAATTTAATGGGTGAAACATTTCAGAGTTTTGGATGAATTCTTTTTTATTTTTTATATATACTCAAAACGTGAATGTTTAAATTATAAGGGTTTGTGCTTATAATTTAATTTATTTTGCTATTTTTTTGTGATGTTTTCATGCTATTGTGTTCATGGAAGGGAAACAATTTTTAAAAATTTATTAATTCATTTTCACATTGATTATCTAATAACCGATGTGAAGAATAATTGATAACCTTTTACCACTTCTTTTTTTATAAAGACAATGTGGAAAAAGATCTATCACGTTGGTTATAAAATACACTTTGTGAAAAAATCCTACATGAATTGATTTTTCATGCCGGTTTTCCAATAACCAACACGACATGTCCATTATTATTAGATTTTCAATTTCGTTATTTTCTAACAGATTTTAAAAATCAATTCATATGGGATTTTTCATATCATTTATGTGATAATAGACAAGAAGAATCATTTTCCAAGTTATTTTTTTAAAACCGGTGTTCTAAAATATTTTTAATTAGGGATATCAAATAAATATATTCAAAATATTCATTAAATACTATTTATAGGGTCTATTGGTTTTATCCAATGTTGAAAAATTATTTACAACATCTCATATAATAACCTCACATAATAAATGGCACTAAAAGGAACCAAATCCATATGAAAAATTATTTTTTTCACTAGTCATTCCACCATCATGTATGGAGAAGACACATATTATTAAATTCACATATTAATCTAGTTTCCATTTCATTCTTGAAAACATAAGAATATTGTGGGAACACATCCCTATTCAATCTGAGTAATTTACATTTATTCTCATTCCAATCGCAGAATCCATCCAACACATTTTGGTGACCAGGGATGGACATACATATATTCCTACCCGCATTTTACATAGCTATAAGTAGATCTCTCTAATTACTATAGAAAGAAATATATATCATATATTGAAAATCACTATGGATTGGAACTATATACCTTCCCCTTAAAATAGTTAATAAGATCTTAAACATATCTTTATAACTACTCAAGAGAGGGGTCATATCTCTCGTCCCCTTGAGAAGTAATGTAATTATATTATATAGTGAAAAAATAAGTTGGATTATATTATGGAATCCTTCAAAGTTGATTCTTGGAATATTTTTGATAGAGGCTAAAATTTAATCACACATCCCTACTCCCCTTTACCATGAATATTTAAAAAACCTGGAAATAAACTATTGCAAATAATACACATATTACCACCTTGTATGGTGTGTCCAATATACATATTCATGTGGAAAATAAGGCACATGAACACATACATAATAAATAGTGGATCTAGTAAAAATTATTCACAAATGGGTTGAGAGTTATACCTGACTATTCTAACTAAAAGGAGTCACTAGTGTTCCCTAGAAATAGAATCTAAATGAAGGTCCTATCAATGGAAGAAATTAACCCAAAAACTATCCATCACTATTACAGTGATAATCATAAATATAGTAGAGTCCCTCTAACACTTGTATATGGTTGGTAGATACAATTTGGAATCTACATAAAAATGAGAGTGAATATTTATTTTCAGATATTCTCCCTATGATAATTTTGTATATAGTTCTAGAGGTCCTCCCAAGAACATTGCATGAAAGCCCTCCTTGTGAAATCCTAAATACAGATCATTTGAACATTTATCATCACTCTTTCTATGATACATCTCCTTATAGTCATAATATCAATAGGTATAAAGTTATTCCGCTTGAAAACACATTCAATGAACACTACCAAGTTCCACCACATAGAAATATCCCATCAGGATAATTAATTTCTTCCCATATAGAATCAACTACAATAGAATCATCATATATAGTGCTGATTCATGTATCATGGTTGTTCATTCTCATGACATCATCTACAACTTATAGTAAACGATCTCAATTAGTAGAATCTAAAACTCCCAATTTTAAAAATTCCATGGGAAAACATTACATGGGATATATCATGTTGAATAATTTTCAACTATAAATAATGAATAAGAAAATGAAATGTTGTATGTACTAGTGAAGGATAACATTTCAAATATGTTTTGACCCTTTTCCAATCCTTGATATGACCTCTGAGTGTTGTTAAAGGATATATCCATGTTTTATTTTTACAGTAACATATAGGATACCCTCTCTCAGGTAATGGAATTTCACATACCTTACTAAAAATATGATGACCATCTCATTGAGGTAAAAAATCACTGTTATCAGATAAAATTTTATAATTTTTATATACCTAATAATCTAAGGATATATAAATACTATTATAACATACCATATATATATATATAGTGTAAGGTCACAATAATAGAACATTGTTGATGCCTCATCTATTTTATGTTTCATAGGATGATGTGAGTAAATAGAATTACACTATACTATTTCCCTAAGAAATCAGAGTTCCACAATAAATTAATATTTTAACGAAAGTAATTATGGAGAGATAAAATAAAAAAATAATGTTCATTCCAATTTTTCCATTCTAAAAAAACCCTCCCACCCCTACGAAACAAATGTAGCATAACTGAACGATGTTATCCATTAATAAGATCATGTTCCAAGCTACAAATAAATCCACACATGTTACTCATTTGAGTTGTGTGATGTTAAAACCACAAGATATCCAATAATATCAGGTAACTCAAATAATAAACATGTGTTTTTTGATTCTCATGTCCAAGTGAAAGCAAGAAAGATCTAAAAAACCACATTAGCATTCATGTGGCAGTTATCTGAGATAAACCATAGGCCACAAGGATGGGGGGATTTTAACACTACCACCACTATAAGGATTATAAAATACTCACAAGATCTAGGATGTTATAGGGGTGGAAAATAGATAGGCACAATCCCCAGGTTAGGATGAAATTTTAACACATCTTTTATAAAATTTGGTCTTTTCTGAATTTTTTGGGAACCTTCAATAGTTTGAACACCATAGATTCCAGTCACTATAAGATATACCCTTATCATTTAGGGAATACTGATAAAGGAGTTGTGTAATCTTTACAGATTACTACCCTATGATCATTTCGAGGGGAATATCCAACAATGAAAAGGAAAACATGTAGTGTTTACAAAGTAAAAAGATGTTAAATGAAAATGGAATCATATGAGTACATTGATGTGAACATCGAGTAGGATAAAAATAATGTAGTGTTACTCCATTACACAGACAATGATGATGTGATTTCTTATTCTTGGTATGAATTAGTAAATATCACCACCGTTGATATATAATATGATGTAGTTAGAGAAAGAAATGAGGAACACATTTTAAAAATATTCATCAGAGACATGGTCCAAAGTAAAAAACATTTGGAAGTTGTGAACATCTAGATTCAGAAGCAATGCTAAAATCTAGAAGTTAAAAATAAAAATCTGCTAGACCCTCTATGTCGCTCTACAAAAAAAAAAGTAAATGTGTGGTTATATACCACCTAACACCTAGAGAGGTCTAATATCACTATACAGAATAAATCTAGGGTAGAGTGAGGTAGATAAAAATCAATGGAAAAGAATCAATATTGAGTTACTCAGAGGAAATATTCTTAATTAGTAAAATATTCAAGGGTAAGTGAATGCTTCTCCTCCCACACTTAAGGATTGTGGTACCCACCAACTAAGAGAATATTTTAAGCACCATGATTGCTCATGGTATAGATGACCATTATACTAGAACTTTATAAATGATTTAGACCTTTATTGTCCCCCACTATGATAGTCACTAACATTGTTGTAGGAAATTCATCAATATTTAGCTCGACGTAGGAGTTAATAACCAATGTATATGGGGTTACCACATAAACTATTTCTTGTAAAACATGTTTAAATCTTGGATTAAGTTTTTTTTACCAAAAATTATCAACTCATTTGACCCTCTTATATATTAAATGGAATACACATAGGCAAGGAATTATCTAGTATATATATAATGGAAACCACACCTCCTATTTGTGGTCACCACTCTCCTCATAACAAATTTTGTAATCCAATATTTACATCCATTAATGGATTAGTAGATTAAAATATACACTTTTCATATTTTATATACTATTGTTTAACTATTATGGCCTCACATGAACATAAAAAGGAGGATACTGATGGGATTTATAGAGAATATGGTGGGAGAATTCCTTTTATTGAATAATATTTTTGTACAAGGATCCATCATGTTCTAAGAATAAATTAATCATTATTTCCTTTACTAATTATGAAATATTGTATAAAATATGATGATATTCATCCTCTAAAATTTAAACCAATTTTAAAATGATTGGTTCCCTGATTTCCTATCCAGATGAAAAATCATAACATTCTTTCTATAAATTAATCACCAATAAGAGAAAAAACTATTGATTTTTGTTGAAAAATCCACAACAAGATATTTACACTATTGATTCCATTGAGTAATAATGTGTGGGTTTAATGATTTTGTAGAATGAGAATAAATAAAATTTTTTTTCATTTTTTAACTAAGGCCAACTAATAGCCCATACGTACTACTGAAGGAAGACTTTTTGGTACTTTAGAAACTATTATCACTATAAAAAGTCTTTCACCATTAGCATATATGACTCCAAAAAAAGTTTTATATCAGCCAATGTATTCCACAAAAATACAAGACCAGATGAATATCCCTCATCCAATGTAATGGAGATACCAATTTCACCCACAATATGAGAATTAAAGGAACAAAATTGAATTTCATTAAAGGGTAAGACTCTTTCTAATTTATATATAGTATGAGGGAGTGCAGAAGAATCTAGTGAGATGAGAATATTTTTATTTTAATTTTGTCAATATAATGATGAAACATCATTGTATCCAGTTATCTGATCCAAAGTAATTGTTTGAGGGTTTCATTCTAATTTACTAATAACTAAAAATTAAATAATTATTATATTATTGGAATCAGATTCACATTTGAATAAAGCTCATCATTAGTGCCTTGAGATTGAATGATCTCAGGCTGATCCCTTCTAGATCTTCCACACAAATACTTCAATAATCTATGTGAACTCCAGTCTTCTAATTCCAATTTCTTGTAGGGAGCTATGATTAAACCATTAGTGTCATCGTGATCACCATGATCCCATTCCTTTGATCCACGATGATGGTTGGATATTGAAATATTGGATGAGAAATTACTACCTCTTATACGATATAGAATGGGATAATATCTCTTAATTTTTAATTTATTAATAACATATAGAATATATCTCCCCCTCTTATTATATAGTGAGAGTAGAAATAAACAGAAATCATTCTCTAACACCAATATATCCAATGCCTACTAAATAAGCTATAAATGATTCATTGTTATGAATTTATGACATTATAATAATAATTTAATTTTGTCACAGAATTATAATATATAATAAATATTATATATGATAAAACATATTTATTTACTTGATTGAAAATTACGAAAATACTAAACGAACATGGAATATTAAAATAATATTGGATCAAATAATTTTTTTTCATGTATTCACTAAAAATATTATGATTTTTTAAAATAATAAATTAAAAAAAATTATATAATCAATTAAGAATACTTTATTTCTTTATTCTTTGGTTATTGATCACTATCGATCAAAAAACAGACCATGTGGTGGGGCAACCATGATGTATTTTTTTATTCATCTGAATAGGTAAGACTGTTGAATACTATATTGAATGTTACCCTCTCGGCCTCTATCTTAATAATGGTGAATGCTATTCAATAAAAAACAGTGGTGTCTAGAAACCCATAAATAACCCAAAAATAGATATGTTATATTAATAAAAATATCATCATTTCTATAAACACATGTCAGGTAATATAATCTCTTTGTTCTATGATATCTCATAAACTAGGAAATATACATTGTGTTATCATCCATTCTTCTATTATCATTTTTACCTCAAATGAGGAAATTAACATTATATACCATGGATATAGATTTATTGAAATTAATACCATATTGGCCAACTAGGACTGATATTTCACTTACTATACCTAAAAGTGAAAATTTTTATCATGATTATTCAACCAATGCCGTACCTCCAAATACACAACCGACAGAAGCTACAACCCATTGACACCAATGTCAGGGATTTTTTCATGAATTAATGTACCTAATAAAATCATACACATTGATAACCATATCATGTGGTGGGGCACACCGTGATGTATTTTTTTATTCATCTGAATAGGTAAGACTGTTGAATACTATATTGAATGTTACCCTCTCGGCCTCTATCTTAATAATGGTGAATGCTATTCAATAAAAAACAGTGGTGTCTAGAAACCCATAAATAACCCAAAAATAGATATGTTATATTAATAAAAATATCATCATTTCTATAAACACATGTCAGGTAATATAATCTCTTTGTTCTATGATATCTCATAAACTAGGAAATATACATTGTGTTATCATCCATTCTTCTATTATCATTTTTACCTCAAATGAGGAAATTAACATTATATACCATGGATATAGATTTATTGAAATTAATACCATATTGGCCAACTAGGACTGATATTTCACTTACTATACCTAAAAGTGAAAATTTTTATCATGATTATTCAACCAATGCCGTACCTCCAAATACACAACCGACAGAAGCTACAACCCATTGACACCAATGTCAGGGATTTTTTCATGAATTAATGTACCTAATAAAATCATACACATTGATAACCATATCATGTTTGGGGACCAATGCACTTGTTCATAGTCATGAACAACCAATGACACCAAAAAAATTTCTCTTTCAATTAGGGACGGAGGGGTAGTCTTTCCTCATGGTCTCATCTACTCTAGATCACTATGTACGGGATTCATGAGAAGAATTACAAATATAGATTATCCCTCAACACCTACTTCTCACACATTATGGTGAACCATGACATACACACATATTATAACATGATTATTAAACTTAAATATTAAATAAATACAACACAAGCATCATAAAGGCCAAATGTCTCTAGAAGACTAGGTCTATAATATATGTAAGGAAAATGAAACATTCATTCCCTAATTTATTCTCCATAGTGAGGTAAAAAAATAAATATGACCTCCTAAATTTCCATGGGATAACCTAGCATATACATGAATGAAAGGGGTGAGATAAAAAAACCTAGTTAATGGATAGACATGACAAGGAAGCATAAATTCTAATTTATAAATATAACATGATATCATGAAAGTGATGTTACATGATTAATCTAGAAGAAAAATAACACGAATATAATGTTATCATAATATCATAGAAACATGGGGAAGTGAAAACAACATAAAAATCACCTAAAAACACAAGCCTAACTTCTATGACAATATCACATGAGGGATAGAGTCCAACAATGAATTATCCCCACTCCCTAAGACTATACAAGAAATATCATGACATTAATACATTACCCAATGAATTGGAGTGATACTTAATTCTAAGACTACATATTAAATTAAGATAATGAACATTCATATGAATGATGAAAGAAACCAATCAAGATAATTGTATCACTGAGAGGGGGCGGGGTGAATCAGTGACACTATTTTATTTTAAGTTTCCTTGAATATGAAACAACGTTCACCTTCGGTTAAACATTTCATTCCCTAAATAAGTAAAATCAAACACACTCCCATAGGAATATGAGAATTTAAAAGGCCAATGATTCAATAATAATAGTTATGTCTTTCGTATGGTTTGGAAATAATATAATACCACACAATGCACTAGAAAACAGTCCTCATGTCTGGAATACAATGAGTAGGATTGGCCCTTTCACTCATGGAATATTTTTAAAACAATCCAATAGTATGATTTCTATCTCTAGCTAAAATGATATAAATTTGAGTTTGTGTAACAACACATGTATGTAATTATTATTTTTCAACATCCACAATTGTAGTCTTCGCAAACAAATCGTCAATTTCATACCCATAATATGATAGAAAATTCAATAACTTTGATATTGAACACAGTGAGAGTGTGCAGTTCGAGCTTCCTAGTTTGATTTTTCTAATTCAACTACCCATTATGAAAAAATATACCTCTACCAGAATACAATTGATTCAATTCAGAAAAAATCCTTCTCAATCTATAAATCCCAATATGAAAGTACCATTTTGATTAACTATCATGAAATGATGAGGAAAAGAATACAATGAAAATAAGAATATGAAAATGAGCTGAATAATATGAATAGTTGAATATGTTTCAATCTTGACTATTATCTATATAAATCAATCTAGAAATACCCCTTCATGAAATAGTCAATCTGGAATCCTTCTCTTATCTCCCTATCTGAATGGCCCGAAGGCTTTCATTTTTAATGATTTTTTATTTACCCTTTTCAAGGGATGATCAGGAACACTTAAATGGCTCATAGATATAGATATTAGATGGTTCGTATGATTAAGAGACATTATGTGACCCGCTGGTCTTAGGGAATTCAACTAGACTAACTACTAGGAACTGGCCCTCCCCAGCATCTGCATCATGATGGAAGCTCCCCACATATTCATGGTCATCTGGATATGCTTCTCATGTAAACATAGTACAGTCCTGATGGCATAGCCATACCCTCCCATTCTACCAAATCCAATGGTTCTGCTATGGTGTGTGCACCTACTCTAAATAATCCTCTATAGATGATCATTTTTTGTGGAGTATATCTGGGGAAACAACACAGATCATGTGGCCCCAAGGACTAGAGGTGTCCTAAAGGCCTTGAGGTGGCCCAAATGCCTTAATGTTGGAAGAATTCCTTACTATCCCAAAGGCATGTGTGGCCCGAAGGCCTTATGGACTCAAATACCAAACTAGAGGCCTAAGGTGAATTATTCTGACTGCAATAGTACTGAATTGTACCTACTACATTACCTACTAAAGTAATTCTATATTACTTCTACTGTAACTCGGAATTATTCCTCCACCTGGTTTTGAACCTAGGTCTCTTGGATGGTCATAGAGAGACCTCACCAACTGGGCTATGTCTTGTGCACTTCTTCTAATATCCCTATAAATTATAATATTATATATCTTCTAATAAAAAATACACCCATCATCAGAGATGTATGATGTATTTATCACCATTTTAGCTGACCGAAAATATTTTTGAGTGGGAATCCTGAAAACGTTCTCTCTCATCCAAATTACTCAAATTCATGATTTCCCTTGAATTCCCGGTGAATTCATGATGTTGTCAACACTAATTATTTCTTCTAGATACTTATAAAATATTATAAACACTTCACCTTTGTAATATCTTTCGTTACATTCCAAAATTTAATTTCAATACCCATAACGGTTTCATATGTCTGACATATTCATTACAATTCATTGTACTAATTAGATATATGATGAAATAGACCTCTTTCACATCATTTCATTCATCAATCTAATTTGGGTTTTCTACTCTAATTTTTTCATTTTGATCAATAAGAAGAATAATTAAAAACAAAAATATGATGGTCTTTTAACTAATTGATAAAATCAATTTAAACACATTAGTGTTTTTATTTTCTATTCTAAATACAATACTCATGAACATTATTCTTTGAGGATTGAAATATTTTTTCTTATAGTAAGACTAAAAAACAGTACCTATAACATCCCAAGAAATTAAGGAACAATAAATTTTCATATATATTAATATATTTGAATTAAATTTTAATTTCAGTTTAAATGGGACATTGTGTCTGATAGCATACTCAACACACAACAATGGATTTTCAAGAAATCTTATGTTTCACACAACACTGAGTTATACTAAAAAAATAATACAATAATAATAATATTATTTTATATCTAAGTTAAATCCTAGATGTTGAATTGATGTGAATGAATAAAATTAACTATATTGTGATTTGAAATATTTTTAATTTTTTTTAACATTTATCTAATAAATTTTATAGGCATAAAATGAGAAGAAATCCAATTTTAAGCATAAAATACTTTATTATTTTTAAATGGTTGTTTTACAACATTTTAATAGAAAAAAATTCTTAAATATAGTTTTTTCACTTTTATAAGTTATTATCTGAAAACATAAACTTATTATTTTTATGTGGTATGTCAAAATTTACTTTGGTTGAAATTTTAGTATTTTTTGATAAAATCCAAATTTTAATGAATAGTGAAAAATACTGCATTTTAATTTAAAACTAAATTTTCATCAAATTTATTTATAAAGTTAAATTGACTTTTAAATTTGTTTTAAAGTGTAATTGGATTATTTTTTTTATCATTGTGTTTAATTTCAGTATTTGGAAATAATTTAACATTGAAATTAGGTATAAAGGCTGGCCAATCTTTTCATGGTTTCCACTTAAAAAACCCCATTTTCTGTTTTGACAACAAGAATTAATTTTTAATTAATAAGTGTAACTTCTAGGTTTTGAATTTAGAAAAATATGTTTAATATTTGGAATCATAAGTTTAAAATTGTGTAAATAGGTTACATTTATTTTTAGACATTATGAATTGTTACTTTAGTAATTATTCTTTACTTACCATGGTAAAGGAAAAATTAGGTAAGAGATGGCAAATAATAAAATTATAATAATATAAAACTACCCTAACACATGTATTAATACTATTGTATGATATATTTTCAACTATTGTTATCCATGGGTTGATTTTGGGACCCCATGGAGGAACTTGGGTGTCATAATGACATGCAATAATAATTAATTTAAAGTAAAGAAAAATATAAAATAAACATGTATTTTTTATTATAAATTTCTTAATATAGGGTAATATATCTGATCTATTAGACTATTAATATTAATTATAAATATATATATATATTATCTAGATCATGTCATTTTATTTAAAATTTTTAGACATCAAATAATGATATTCATTTACGACACAATGATGATGTAGTTTTTATCGTATTAATGAATGTTTCAAATAACTGATATTATAAATACTAAAATAAATGCAATTTGAACATTATTGTGAGATAATAGAATTTTATTGATGATATATACATTTTATATTTAATTTAATATAGTATTTTCAAATCAATCAAGTTGTTAGGACTTTAATAAAAATTAATTATTAAATAGTGTAAAAATTATTATATATGAGTTTTTAAAAAATAAATTATTTTAAATAAGGAAATATTTATAAAATTTTAGATTCATACAACTATATTTTATAATATTAGAAATTTCATTAGTTATTCACTTTAGGTTATCTCATAATTTTATAATAACTACGTTAACCATATAGTGTAAAAATACATGAAGACATTTTAAGAGTTAATTTATTTAACTAAAGGTTAAAGAAAAAAGATAAGGTTATATGTGTTACATAAAATTGTCTAAAACATATTTTATTAGTTTATTTAGACCCATATTTATCTAATAGTTGATATAAATAACCATGGATGTGTTATAATTTGAAAATAATTTTATAATAAAATAATATTTCAAGACTTTCCTAAAGTGCCTCTCCTCCCTTTTATAAAATGGCACCACCTCAACACACTTATTCACACCACTCTACCCCATTTTTACACCCAAATTATTATAAAATAAGTTCCCAGAATCTATAACATACTCATAGATTCCCTCACTTTTGCGGAAGGCCACTCAAGGAATCCTTTTGGCTCAAATAAAAAATAGTTACCTAATTTAGAGGTAATGTCTTCTCTCAAACTCCATTCATTTATTTTCTTTTACAACCCATATACTCTATTTATGCCATTATTATATAACAAAAACAGTATCCTAAATATACTAAGATGTTTTTATGCTAATTTTTATACCTAAAATAACAAAAAAACTCCATCTAATTGATATAGAACTTATTGTTTCTATGAATGGAGAACTACTACATCATGAAACGATGATGGTTCAATATTCTCCCACAACCTACCATGGTTGACATTATAATGAAAATGTATTTATATATCATATATATAATATTTATATTTCCTTTATTATTTTATAATTTTTATTTACAACATACAATTATGCTTTTCATAATTTGTTAATATGTTAATTTAATTTGAGGAACTCTGGACTACCACCACCTAAAAGGGATATGAATTGTTCATGCCATGAATGGAACATATAAAGGATGGTGTTAATGAAATTATTTAAAAAATATAAGATAGATATTATAATGGATTTATAATATATGTATCTATCATTTATTGTTAATTTTTTTAATATGAAAAAGAAATGAATGTATCATTAATTCGTAAGTACAACATACTATCTTCATTAATGGTGCATTTCATTTCATATATCAAAATGTTATTGAATATTATATATACATATATATTGGATATATATATGATATTTAGGTACTGAATATCACTTTAGATATGATTTAATTATGACAACATGAGGAACTATAATCAAAACATGTTCATTTTTGACTCATGTACCTAACATTGATAAAATATCAAATATGAACTGAAATAATTAACTAACTGTTACAACATTTTAATAAGTTATTTAAAATGATTAATAAACTTGAAAAATGATCTAAATCAAGTATAAATTAACCTAAGTTCATTTTTCTGAAACATAAAGAACAAATAATACATGAAAGACTCAAAGTAAGATAAATATTAACTAATTCTCCATTCCTTGAGTTAAATATCAATGTCATTGGTTTTGTTTTTTAATGAATATGTGTGAATGACCTATGATTGTTTTTCAATTAATATAAAATTATATTTAGTTTATTATTTTTCCCCACATAAATATGTAATTGATTTAGCTTCAATCTAATGATATGCTCTTTGTAAGGTATTTCACCTCAATCACTTTTCAGTAAGGCATTTATTGATGTTATGAACCATTATTATCATATAACGTGTATATAAAAATATTGCAACTCATTATCTCATGAATTAGTATATTATCATGACATTTAATTTCTTGTTTAATTTTATTCCTCTATTATTTGAATTCATGTGTTTCTCATGTGTTAATGGAATCCATAACTAAAACATCATTTTAAATGTCTTAATGATTTATTATTCTAAATCATTATCATTAATGTCCATGTTTTCAAAATAGTTTTAACGATTTATTTATAAAGACATTTATGTTTTAAAATGTTAATTCCTTTACATGTTTCAATGTTTTATGAGACACTTTGATTCAAAATTAATATTTTTAAATTTTTAAAATGTGGGTTTTTTAAATTGGATTGATCATGTCAATAACATGAAATAATATTTGGTGAATGCAACTATCAAAATGTTATTTTCCCATTAAGATGGTTTTATGTTTTATTTTTATGTAATGGTTCTATGGAATTGATTATGTAGATGGGTGGTTCTATGATAAACTGAGGGTGGGTGAGCCCGTGATAACTCTCCAATGCATTGAGTAACATGATAGAGGTAAAAATTAAGGATTCTCTTAAAAGATTTAGGGAATATACTATGATGAGTATTCCAAATGTAACTATGTATGTTACATCCTATAGAACTATGAATGCTACAATGTAAGTATTATATAGATTCCATACGTTACCTTTATGTATTATGATTTTTATGATATATTGTTGTAATCTCATGATTACTTGATGTAAGTTAAATAGTTTATGTTTTATGGGTGAATCATATGATTTGGTGAAAATGTTTTCATGGGAAATAAATATTCATGGACTAAAAGTTTCATTCTTATTTTGTATTACTTAATGAAACGTTTTATGCTCATCCCATGTTTCTGAAATGTTTTCTAAAGTTTATAAGGATGGGTTTGATAATGGAAGAAGTCATGAAGATTTTAATCAAGAAAAGAAATTGGGTTTTTTTAAAGTGTATCCTTTGTCAAAAAAGGGGATACAGAGTTTAACATTCCACATGTAATGTATGGGTATATTATGTAGTAGTTATGGAATAATTATCTAAAACTCTAAACCAAAAAAGATCCTTAATGTGAATTATCTAATTAAGTCAATTCTATGGAATGTTTAGTGTTGGGGACATATAGTTGGTATCAGAGTATGTTTTAGACAAATTTGGAAATAAGGATGTTTTCTTATGTGTTAGGGATATTATCATGGGTTTATAATTTTAATGATGATCATAAGTTCAATGTATAATAAACCCCTTTCAGATATTATGTTATGTAAAATCAAGGTAATTAATTTTATTTTGGATGACATTTATTTTTTAGGTGGTTATGGGTTAGTACATTTGGGGATAAAAAATGAATGGTATAGAACATACTTTGAGGCTAAAACATGTTATGGTTATATTTGAGTATTTCATACCATTTTCATAATGGTATAAGAATTATATAGTTTTTGAAAATGTACAACACAGACTATATATAAATTTTTCATGTCAGACAAGGCTTTGGGAGTCGAACACACAACTAGAGTGTCACATGCCTTTATCTCCTACCACTAGAACACATGAAGTCCCATGTTATTATGAATTATTCATTTTAGTTAAAATTATAGGATGTATTAATAATATATTGATTTTGGAGAGATATATTTTATCAATTAGATATCCTTAGTATTGGAGAATGATTTTGGTATTATGTGATAACTGGTATTTTTGAAGGCGTTCACTGTTTTAGGAACATTATATGATTAAGGTAAATATAACACTATGGGATTTTAACAGAGTAATGGTTTAATTATTTTGTCAGACGAATATATGATTTTAATTGTAGAATCATGGGAATTAGTTTATTTATGTAAATTATTATCCAATAATGGAGTATATGTGATTAGGTTAATTACTTTTTAGTATGAGACATTAAGAGTGATCAGTTTATTTAGAGATATATGTTAAAATTTATCATGGAAGACTATGTGGTCAAATTATTCTGAGTTTTGGGTTTCAATAATATTTGGATTGTTTTGTGGAATTTTTAGGACATTTTTTTATTGAATGGTAAATATAGAACATGGGTATTTTTATTGAATCTTGGAGATTAAATGTAGTCCTTCTCTTTATAGAGGAATATTAATTTAAGGGGATTATCTAATATTTTAATAACCATTTTGGTTTTGGAAAATGATTCAAAACATGATGAATAGATAGTTATTATTATTTTTAGATTATGTGATTTTATATAAGTTTATTCTCCTGCATTAGTTATGAACAAACCATCATGAATATGCATTTTTATAGAAAAGATTATTTTATGGTAGAAATTTAATAAAGGATGAAAATATACTGGACAAGTAAGTATGTTTCCATTTTATTTTTTGTCACTTTTGTAAATGAATTACTAAAAAATATAAAATTTACCATAAAACAAAAATGTTTTCTGTTTAATTTTCCTAATTGGAATTCTAAAACCGTTTAATCAATAACAAGTTGATAGTTTTTTGATAATTAAATTGCTCCTGATCATGTTTTCTATCACTCTTCATCAGAACAATATGGTAATTTTACCTTCTATATCTGTGTTTTACTACATGGAATCATGATATGTGTTATCTTGGTTGACCTATTTACTCATATTTATTTTTTACGTGATAGTTTTATTGACTATTATTCTGATGTGGGATTTTCAATGAAGTTATTGTGCCCAATTTTAGAATTTCAAGTATGTGATTTCCAAAAGGGGGAAGGATGTAACATCCTTTTTTTAACAAGAAAAAAGAAATTTTGATATATATTATTATTTTTGAAAAAAATATTAAATTTTGTTTAAATTGGACAATATTTACGAGAGAGTATCGAATATATAAAAACCAGTTTCTCTACAATCATACGTTGCACACAACACTAAGTGATACTAAAAAATAAAACAATATTATTATTATTATATTAAATGGTATTTAATACTTTTATTTTGTATTATATAGAATATTTTTTTTTCTTCAGTATTATGATTTTAAATATTTGTTAATTGTTTTTAGATTTATCTAATAAAATTTTGAGGCTGAAAATGGGAAGAAATCTAAATTTAAGCATAAAATACTAAAATATTACTAAAATATAGATTTACAACCTTTTTGTAGTGGACTATTTATTAATAGAATTTTGTTCACTTTTATATGTTTTATTTTACAAAATGAACTTCTTATTTTGACATGGGACATAAAAATTTACTTTGGTTTAAATTTTATTATATTTCTGATAATGTCCGTATTATAAAGAATAATGAAAAATATAGCATTTTAATTCAAAACTGCATTTTCATCTAAGTTTATTATATAGTAATATGGTTCTTTTAATTTGATTTAAAGTGTAACTACAATATTTTTTATCATTTAATAAAATTTTATTCCATGTAATTAATTTCACAGAGAAATAATATATAAACAAACGTCAATATTTTGATGGATATTAGTTTCTAAAAACCCCAGTTTTATCATTTTGATAATAAGAATTAATATTAAATTAACGAACACAAATTCATGGTATTGAATTAGGAAAAATGGATTCCATATTTTGAATTATAAGGTCAAATTTGTTTAAATTGGTACCTTTTATTTTATTTGACAATATGGGTGATAAATTCAATAATTATTGTTTTCTAGGGTTAAAGGGTAAATCAGGTAAAAAAGGATAAAAAATTATTTTTTAATCATATAAAACTACCCTAAAACATGTTATAATATTATTATATGGTATATGGTCGACCATTATCATCCTTGGATTGATTTTAGGACCCCATGGATCTACTAGGGTGTGATAATGACATGTTTTAAAAATTAATTTAATGTTAAGAGAAATATAACATAAAAAATGTATCTTTTTACTAAAAGAATTTTTATATTGGGATATATAATTGATATATTCAACTATAAATAATAATTATAAATAAAAAAGTATTTACCAAATCATTGTATTTTATTTATAATTTTTATACATTATATAAAAATATTATTTATGACACAATGATGATACATTCTTTATAGTATTATTGAATGATTCAAATAAATGTTATTATAAATATTAAAAAAATTTAATTTTAACATTGCGATGACTTCCACAGTCTTTATGGATTATTTTTACATGTTATATTTTATTTAATTTAGTTTTTTCGAATTAATCCAGTTTTTATGACTTCAAAACAATTTAATTAAAAAATGGTTTCAAAATTGATAGAAATGGGTTTTAAAACCGATTTTTTTAAATGATATAATAGTAATTAAAATATGATATTCTTTCAAATGACATATTTAATGTTACATATTTCATTAATTATACACTTTAGATTGTATTGGAATTTTATAAAAACTATATTAACTATATAATTAAAAAATACAAGAAGAAATTGTTAGAGTAAATTTATTTCACTAAGGGTTAAAACCCAAAGTTAATGTATAATTTGTGACCAAAAACTTTCTAGGACCTATTGGATTTTAGGATTTAGACCCAATATCTAATTATCCTCATAATATATCACCTTGGAGATATTACGATTAAAAATTAAATTCATAATAAAATTATATTTCAAGACTTTCGTAAAGTTCCCTTATTCCCTCTTATAATAGGACACCACCTCTACACTCTTAATAACACCTATAAAGACCATTAAATAACACAAATTATACTAAAATATTCTCCCAAAATCCCTCCCCTCCTCCTATAATATTTACCATGGGCATATTGAATATCAAGGAATCATTTTTTCTCAAATCAAAAGGAGTTACCCAATTTATTGGTAACGTCCTCTCTAATGTTCCATTCATTTATTTTACTATTTTACCCACCTAACCTAGATTTATAAAATTATTTTATAAAAAAGTATCCTCAATATAATAGGATTTATTTATGCAAATGTTTCTAACTAAAATAACACACAACTCCATCTAATTGGCATTGAACATTTTTTTCCTATATACGATGAACTACTGCATCATGAAAATATGGTTGTTCAATTATCCCATACCACCTTTAATGGGGGACATTAGGAAGAAAATATATACTATATATTATATAATATAATTATATTATATATATTCTTATATAATTTTTATTTACATCATACCTTTATACTTTCCAGAATGTGTAAATATAATAATTCCAATTGCGGAAGTGTGGAATACCACCCCCTCAGTATGATTTGGTTCAATAATTCCATACATCAAACATATGAAGGATGGATTTAATGAAATTATTTAAAAAACATAAAATAAATATTATAATTTAATTATAATATAAATATTAATCATTTAGATTCAATATTTTAATATGAAAAAGAAATTAACGTAGCGTTCATGCATTGGTTCGACCTAACGTCTACATGAACGATGCATTTCATTTAATATATCTAATTGATATAGAAAATTATAAATACATATGTATTGGATATATATGATTTTAAAATCCTTAATATCAATCATTATACTTATTACTACATGGACGATTTTAATCAAAACATGTTTATTTTGACTCAAGTAACAGACATTGACAAAACATCCTATATGAACTCAAATAATTATATAATTGTTATTTAGTTTTAATAAGTTATATAAAATCAATAAAAAACATGAAAAAGTTTCAGAAGAAATTATATATTATCCTATGTTTATTATTCAAGAATAAAAAGATCAAATGAGAAAATATAGATTCAAGGTAAGGGAAATAATTACTCAATCTCCATTCATTGTGTTAAATAACAATGTCATTGATTTTTATCATGAATATTTTTGAAGGAATTATGATTTTTTTACTTTGAATATCAACTAATATTTTGTTTATTTTTTTTTCACACATAATTATGTTATTATGTTATCCTTAATCTAATGATATGATCTGTGTAAGGGATTTCATCTCAATCTCTTTTTATTAAGGCATATCTTGGTGTTATGAACCTTTATTATCCTATAATGTGTATATAAAATCTATCGGACTCATTATATCATGAATTATTATATTATCATGAAATATAATGTTTTTTTAATTTTACTCCTTAATGATTAACTTCTAGTGTTTGTCTTGTGTTAAGGGACTCTTTAACTAAAATATCATTTTAAATGGTTTAAAGATGTATTCATCTAAATGTTTCTCATTAATTTACACGTTTTACATATGTTTTTTAATATTTTTGATAAGTAAATTAATGTTTTAAAAAGATAATTCCATTAAATGATTCATATTTTATGAGACACATTGATTCAAAAATATTCTTTTAAAATGTTTTAAATGTGTGTTTTTTTGAATTGGATAGATTATGTCAATATGTTGAAATGTTATCTTGTGAATGAAAATGTGAAAATTTTATTTATCCTTTTAGCTGATTTTATGTTTTAATATTATATTATGGTTATTGGGGATTGAATATGTATATGGGTGGTTCTGTGATAAAACGAGGGTGGATAAACCCATGATATCTCTAAAATGCATTGTATAACGTAATGAAGGTAAACGTTAAGGATTATCTTAAGAGATTTAGCAAATATCCTATGATAGGTACTCCAAAAGTAACCATGAAGGTTACTAATTATGTATCTGTAATATTTACAATTTAATTATGATATAGATTCCACAAGTTACCTTTATATTTTATGATTTATATGATTTTTTGCAGGAATCATATTTTTACATGATGTAAGATCAATAGGTTAGGTTTTATGCGTGAAAAGTATGATTTAGTGAAAATAATTTAAAGGGTTTTAAATATTCATTTATTAATGCGTTCAATCCTATTTTATATTACTTACTATGATTTTTATGATTATCCCACATTTTGAAATTTTCTTTACAAGTTATAAGTATGGGTAAGATAACAGAATAAGTCATAAATATTTTTATCAATAAAAATAAATCAAATTTTTTAAGAGTTTTCCTTTGTTGGAAAAAATGGATATTGAGTGTAAGAATACATAGGTAATGTATGGGTTTATTATGTTTTAGTTATGGATTAATTCATTAAAACAATAATCCTAAATAGGTCCTCAATGTGAATTCATTACATGACACAAGGTTATGTAATTTTTAAGGATGGGGCCTTATTGTTGGTATCAGAGGATAGTTTAGAGAACCTTAGAGATTAATATGTTTTATTAAGAGTTAAGGATATCATCATGGGTTTATAATTTTAATGGAGTTCATAAGTTAAATGTCTGAGAAAACCCTTTTGAGGATTATATTATGAAATTTCATGATAATAAACAATATTTATGGACAATATTATTTTTGAGGTAGTTATGTGATAGAACTTTTGGGGATGAAAAATGACAGGTTTAGAATTACTTTTTAGGATAAAACATGCTATGGTTATATTAGAGGATTTTATATTACTTTTTTTGTTATAAGAATTATAGTTTTTTTTGGAAAAGTACATCACATAGATTGTGTGACAACTCGTCACATAGGATGAAGCTGGGGGAATAAAACCCATAATCATAGTGTGGAAGGCCTTTATAACCTACTACTGGACTACATGAAGTCCTTGATTAGTATGACATATTCTTTTTAGTTAAATTAATTTATGGATTAAAAATAAGTTGATTTTGGAGATATATATTTTATCCAATGTATATCATTGGTATTTCATAATGATTTTGGGATTACATGAAAAATGGTATTTTGGAAGATGTTTACTATTTTAGGAACTTTATATGATTATGGAAAATAAAACACTACTAGATTTTAACAGAGTAATGGTTGAATTATGTTTTTGAAGAATATTTAATTTTATTTTTGAAATTATGTGAATTAGGTTATTTGTGGAAATAAGTAACATATCATTGAGAATATGTGATTATATTTATTACATTTTAGTATTAGACTTTAAGAGTGATAAATTTTATTTGGAGATATATGTTAAAATTTATCATGAAAAACTATTTCGTTAAAATCTTCTGAGTTTTGGGTTTTAATCTTAGTTTGATTATATTGAGTAACTCCAATGATTTTTTTGAATGGTCTATTTAGAACATGGGAATTAATGTTGGATTTTAATGATTAAACATAAAACTTATCCTTATAATGGATTATTCTTTTTGTGGGATTATCTGATATTATACGAACCATTTTAATATTAGTTAAGGTTTCAATATAAGATAAATAGAATGTTATTCTTTTCTAGATTATGCGATTTTCATGAATCTGATTTTAGTGTTTTAGGTGTGACCAAGCCTTCTTGAATACTAATTTTTTTTGGAGAAAAGATGATTATATGGTAGAAATTTATTAGTGGATGATACTCTTCATGGAAAGTAAGCTTTTTTCCTTTTTTTCATAGTCACACTTGTAAATAAATTCATTATATTTATGAAAATGACCTTAAAAAAATGTTTTCCATTTACTATTACTACTGGGAAGTCAAATACCATTTAACCCATAATAAGTTTGTGGTTTTCTAATTGTTAACTTTATCCATATAATTTTTTCTATCATTATCCATCAGAACAAGATGATTATTTTTCATCTATATCCATGTTTTCCTACATGGAATCCTATTGCGTTTTATCTCAGGGGACCTATTTTTACTTCTCTTTGTTTCTTTTAAAGTGATATTTTTGACACTTTTTCTGATGTGGGATTTTCAATGAAGTTATATAGACCAATTTTTAAATTGCATGGACGCAATTTCCCAAAGGGGGAATGATGTAACATAGAAAGTAATTAAGGAATAAGAAATTTTCATTTATATTAATATTCTTGAATTAGATATTAATTTTAATTTAAATAGGACACTATGAATGATAGAGTATCCAACACACAACAACATGTTTCATTGAATTATTACATTGCACACAACACTATGTTATTCCGAAAAATAATAAAACCATAATATTATCATTTCAATTAGTATTTCACTCCTTGAATTTAAATTTTCATGAATAAAGAATTAACTATATTATAAATTTTCATAAAATTTTAATTTTTTTACATTTATCTAATAAATTTTAGAGGATTAAAATGATAACAAATACAATTTCTAGCATAAAATACTATAATACTTTTAAAAAGTATTTTTATCACCATTTGTTGGTGAATCCTTTTTAAATCTAATTTTTTTTCACTTCTATATGTTTTATTTTATTAAATAAACTTCCTATTTAGAATGAGAATATTAAAATTTACTTTGGCTGAAATTTTAATATTTTTATAATAAATTCAATATTTTAATGAATAGTGGAAATACTCTATTTTAATTCAAAACTGCATTTTCATCTAATTTATTTATATAGTTATATTGCACATTAAATTGGTTTTAATGTGTAATTGGAATATTTTTTTATCATTTAATCCAATTTTGGTCATTGCATGTACTTTATAATTGAAATTAGATATAAACATATGTCAATATTTTGATTTTTATTACTATTTAAAAAACTTCTTTTGTTGTTTTGACAACAAAAATTAATTTTAAATTAATTACTGAAAATTTTATGTTGCGAATTTAGAAAAATGGATTCCATATTTGGAATTATATTTTCCAAATTTTTCAAATAGGTACCTTATATTTATGGACATTATTAATAGTAACTTCAATAGTAATTTTTATTTACCATGGTTAAAGGGTAAATCGGGTTAATAAGGGTAAAAATAATATTATAATAATATATAACTAACCCAAAAAATTTAATAATACTATTTGATGAGATATGTATCACCATTAGCATTCTTGGCTTGATTTTAGGACCCCATGGAGCTACATGAATGTGATAAAGACATCTAATAATAATTAATTTGATTTAAAGAGAAATTAATATAAATTTGTATCTTTTAACTAATTTTTTTAATATAGTTTTATATAACATATATACTATTATATAATTATTCATTATAAAGATAAAAATATTTAATACATAATTTTATTTTGTTTTAAATTTTAGATATTAAATAACTAAATTTATTTATGACACAATGATGATGTAGTGATTACCATATTAATTATAGATTCAAATATATGACATTATACATATTAAATTAATGTAATTTGAACATTTTAATTCCTTAAAATAATTTTATGGATTATTTTGAATTGTTAGATTTTATTTAATGTATTTTTTTGAATGAATCTATTTGTTGTGGATTTAAAGAAATCCACTACTAAATAGTGTCAATGTGGTCATAAATGAGTTTTTAAAACAATTAATATTTTTTAAATGATATAACATTCAAAAAAATATGATATTAATCAACAGAATAAATAATGGTAAAATTTTAATTTATGATCCACTTGAAATTCTCTTGAATTTTTATAGTAACTATATTAGTCATATAGTGTAAAAATACACGAAGACATGGTTAGAGTTAATTTATTTATCTAAGGGTTAAAACCAAAACATAAGTTTGAGATTGTGAAATAAAATTTTATAAAACCTATTTTTTGAGAGGATTTTAATCCATAATCTTTTTTTCTTAGATATATATAATCTTGGAGATATTATATTTAGAATATCAATTTAGAATAAAATAACATTTCAATGCATTCTTAAACTACACCTTCTCTCTCATTGAGAAGGCCACCACCTCTACCCACTTACCAAAACCTCTCAAGACCCATAGGTTACCCAAAATATTCTAAAATAATCTCCCAAAATATACAATTTCCTCTTAGAAGCCATAAATTGTGTAAAAGGAAACATAAGGAATCTTTTTTGTCTCAAATCAAAATGAGTTACCCGATATAGAGGTAAAGTCTTCTCTCAAGATCCTTCCATTTATTTCCCTTCTAAAACCACCTAGCATATATTTATTATCATATTTTGTAAAAATAATTGTATATTAAATATAATAGTACGTTTTTTTAATGTTTATACCTTAACTAACAAAAACCTACATCGAATGGATGTTGAACATACAGTTTCTGTGAACGGTGAACTACTGCCTCACCAAATGATGATTGTTCCATTTTATCCTACCACCTTCCATGGTGGCCATTATGATGGATCTATATTTTTATATGATATATATATATATTATCTATGCATCTATGATTTTTATTTACAACATAGCTTTATTATTTCTACAATATGTTAATATGATAATTTCAATTGAGAAAATGTGGACTACCACAAACTCAATGTGATATGGATCATTCATTCCCTACATAGAATTTATAATGGATGTTGTTAATGAAATTATGTAAAAAATATAACATAGATATTATAATTGAATTATAATATACATATGTATCCTTTTTTCATTATTTAAATATGAGAAAGAAATGAATGTTGTATTTATGCGTATTTATGACCTAGTGTCTCCATGAATGGTGAATTTCATTTCATATATCCAAATGATTCATATTATTATAATACATATATAATGGATTTATATGATATTTAAATCATGAATATAATTCTAGAGATTAAGGAATTATGACCACATGGACAATTTTAATCAATACCAGTTCATTTTTGACTCATGTACCGAACATCGACAAAACATCTGACATAAACTCAAATAATTATCTAATTGTTATAAAATGGTAATAAGGTATATAAAATTAATAATAAACATGAAAAATATTCTGAAGAATGTATATTTTATCCTATGTTTATTATTTAGTAAGATAATGAATCAACAAAAAAGTCGGACTCAAGGTGTGGGAAATCATAACTCAATATCCATTCATTGAGTTAAATATCCCTTTCATCGGTTTTGTTTTCACAAGAATATTTGTGAATAACCTCTGATTGTTTTAAATTAAATATAAAATTATATTTATTGTATCTATATTTTTTCCACAAAATTATTTCATTGATTAAACCTTAATCTAATGAGACAATCTTTGTAAGGGATTTCGTCTCAATCTCCTTTCAATGAGACATGCCCTGATGTTTTTCGCCTTTATTATCCTATAATGTGTATATCAAAACCTTTTTTCTCATTATATACTGAATTATTATATTATCATTACATCTATGTTTTTAAAATTTTCCTCCTTAATGAGTTTTATTCTTGTATTTCTCATGTGGTAAGGGACTCTTTAACTAAAACATCATTTTAAATGTGTTAAATATTTATTTATTTAAATATTTCTCATAAATTTTCATGTTTTCCAAATGGTTTTATAGATATATTTATACGTTCATTGAATCTTTAAAATATTTATACCCTTAAATGTATCAAAGTGGTAGGGAAGACATTGATTAAAAAATATTATTTTTAGTGTTTTAAATGTGTATTTTTTAAATTGAATTAATTATTTCAATATATTAATATGATATATAGTGAATGAAAATGTGGAAATGTTGTTTTTCATTTATGTTTGTTTTTTATTTCATTATTATGTTATGGATATTATGAATTGATTATGTATATCGGTGGTTCCATGATAGACGGCGGGTTGGTGAGCCCGTGGTAGCTCTCCACTACATTGGGTAACGTGACAAATGTAAATGTTAAGGATTATCCTAAGAAATTGAGCACATATATTGTGATGTGTATTACAATTGTAATCATGAAGGTTACTACAAATGTAGATATGAAAGATACAATGTAAGTATGTTATGGATAACACAAGTTACCTTTACATTTTATGATATCTTTGATGTTTTGTAGGAATCTAATGATTACTTGATGTATGCTAAATATTTTATATTTTATGGGTGAAAGGAATGATTTTTGGAAAAATATTTCATGGTTTCTAAATATTCATTAAATAATAGTTTTATTCCTGTTTTATATTCCTTTCTAATCTTTTTATGATTATCCCATGTTTTTGGAATGTTTTCACAGGGTATAAGGATCTGTAAGAGAAAAAAGAAGTAAATAATACTTTTACCAAAAAAATATATATCATATTTTATTTAAATGGTTTCCTTTGGTGGAAAAAGTGGATACTATGTGTATGTGTCCACATGTAATGACTGGGTCTATTATGTAGTAGTTATGTCCTAATTCTCTAAAAACCTACTCCTAAAAAGATCTTCAATGTGAAAATTTGATTTTACTAAAGGTTATGTAATGGTTAAGGCTAGGCACATATAGAAACTTTAATTTATAACATTTTCCTAAATTCTTCCAAAACATAAAAATTAAAGCACTAACATTGATTTCACATTCAACCATATTTACTGGAAAGTTAAATTTTTTATCTGTCTCTGTCATTAAATTTTTCACTGGCCCCAATAAAATTCATTTATCATTGGTATTGAATACCATTCCACCATTGACGAATAGTATGATATGCCTAATATAATGGACCGATGTTAGCATCTTCAACTTCAACAACTTGTTTTAATTATAAATATGTTCTTGTATTTTGAATTCCATAATGAAGCTTAATAAAATTGATAATATCCTTAAAATCACCAGTATTTAAATTGATAGAGTTTTAACTTCCTAATAAATTCCTTTAATTCCATCCAATTATTAATATGATAGATATGATTATCATTAGAATGAATATAATTTTCATCATTTTTTCATTCTTAGCATCCATATACGATTAATTTTTATATGATCGGAAACATGTCTTTCAATACCCTTTTCTTTTATCATGCTTGAATCACAGGTTTTCCAAATACTTGTGATTTATGATAACTCCTTAATTAGAAAAATATAATCACATTTAAATAATAGCCATGAGGACTTCGTTTCTCATCATTATGATATTACTATTCAAAAATATATTTGAGGTGAATCTAATTACCATTTACATCGAGAAATTTTATTCCTAAATATGATTAAATATTTTAAGCATTGAGAGTATGAATCTTTTAATTCTGTAGTTAATATTATTTTAATCAAATGTAATGTGAGGTTATTTTCCTTTCTTATTTCTTAAACTTTTTTGACATAAAAGACAATACGTGAAAAAGATCATCTTCCCTATCATCATTATCCTAACATCCCCTCTTTATATTTTGTTGTCAGAAATGTTTATTAAATCAAAAATCTTTTTATACTCGAGAAATCAATTAATTATCAACATATGTAAACCAACACGAGATAAATAATTGTAAGAAACAAGAATTATTGATAGAAAAACCATGTTTTCTAAAAGAAGTGATCATGAAAATTTCCTCAGCCTTTATTTATGGAAGACAAAAAATTCCTTTGACCACACCAACCAACTGTTCAAATATTTCACAAATGTAAAATATGAATTTGAAGCTTACCCAAAACACCCGATTTTTCTGATTTTATAAGGATAGTTTTATGAAACAATTAATATCTTCCCCATAAAAACACTATCCAAAGGTAATATGGGGGATGGGACAGAAATGGACACCTCAACCTTAATGAAAAAGTGCTTGGAATCGCATGCACAACCTCAATTTATATAAAGGTTCATTTAGTAATGGTTTTGTGAATATGTAATTATCTATTTTCGATATAGGAAGATAATCTAGATTCAAAAAATTATTTTTTATATTCCCTGTAATGAGTTGATATTTTATTTGAATATATTTTTAATGATAATGGTGAACTGGGTTCGTGGTGAGATTTATCATACCCTGAATATCACAACACAAGAGTAACAGTAACATCACTTCAATAAGTAAATCTTCTATTTGAGTCAACATCTATATAAGATGGGTAGAAAATTGAGTAAATATAATATGCTCATATTCATCTGTCTTGAGATTTACCGAATTTATTTTCACTGAATGAAAACCAACACAACTCATTACCCGAATAAATTCTCTACTAGATGTAGATCTTCAATCATCAACATTTACTACACAATTAGCATCTGAATACCCAACCAAATCAATACTTCTTGAGGTTCTGAAGCAGATTCAGTAAGCTTTTGTGCATTTTATGTATCTCAGAATTCATTTTAATAGAATGTAAAATTGATTATTTAGGACCACTATTAAATTCTTCACAACAGATAACATCATAATCCATGTCTGGTCATAAGGCTTTAAAAATATAACTAACTTCGAATAATTTTTTGTAATTATTTGTAATCAACTTCATCCCCTTATCTATCTTTAAAAATTTTTGTTCCCATTAAAATTTTTGTGGAAGTATGATTTTAGTTTTCTATTCATAAATCATCATCAGTTTCTTAGGACACGTTTCTTTAGAAATAATGATATGTTTTTTCTAAAATTTGCAAACCACTAATGTATTTCATTTCTTCCAACATGTAAATTTAAAATATCTTTTTAATTTCCTCATCAAATCATTAACTACTTCTTTCATTGTTCCTAGAAATGAAAACATCATCAAAATAAATAATCACAATGAGGTAATACTTTTTAATTTCATTGATGTAAATATTTCCAATAGATATTTCTTTCTTAAAACTCATTTTCATTAATAAATAATCAAATTTGGAATAACATGCCTTTAGATCTTGTTTTATCCCATAAAATTCCTTCTTCAATCTATAAACATAAAATTCATCATTACCAAAACCAAATCCACAATGTTGTTCAATGTAAACTTCCACATAAATAACACCACTCATTAATTCAGATTTTACATCTCTTTGAATGATCTTATAACCTCAATGTGAAATAATATTAATAACGATTATGATAGTTTCTAATATATCTACCAGATAAATGGTTATAAAAATATCAATTCCCTTAAATTAGTGATTACCCTTTAAAAATAAGTCTTTCCTTGTTCCTTATCGCATCACATTCTTCATTCATCCTGATCGAGAAAAGCCACATTGTGAAAATAATATTTCTATTATCTTTCTTGTGTACGAGTTCCCTTGTATCATGTTTTTCAATTTGATCTTGTTATTCACTAATTTTTAGAAACAATAATGAATACTTAAAATCTTATTTTACATCATTCGACTCAAATTTTGAATAAAATAATTATGTGTAATAATCTTTGTTTTTAATCATGTTCGAACCTTTTGATGTGCTTCACAAATAATGTTCTGATCTTCCACTTTCTTCCTCATCCTAGGATAATATTTTTGAGTATCTTCCTCATCAATAGAAATATTTGAGTTCTATTCTTCTTGATTGTTTTTTCTGTATCCTTATGAGAATTGTAATCAAAATTTTCTTATCCTTATCAACTAGCTTTTCATCCTGAATATTTTTTTTCATCAATGGACATTTCAATGAATTTCACATAAATTGAATAAAAAATTCTTCTTGTTTCTTTATTGAATCAGTTTTCTCTTCTTCAATTCAGATAATTGAATATAAGGATTATATAATCCACATTATAGTCATAATTTATATAGTTTCTATCTCCCTTTCTTATAATACATTGGCTCTTAAAAACATTTAACAGTTTCAAAAATTGAATTAAAAAAATTATTCATATGGAGTCATATCAAATCTAAGCCTATGAAAACAACAACTTTTAATATATGTATTATTAGTCCTGGAATCCCATTAATATTAATGATACATACCTTTTTCAAGAAACACAATTCTTCATATATGCACCAAGATTTAGTTATTTCATTCAGAAATACTATTTTTTAGAAATTATATAGGGAACAATAATCATGATGAATTACATACTTTTCAAGATTAATTTCAAAATTTTAACTTCTGTATTCACCACCATTATCCATTCTAGAGTTCCTTACTATATACTCACATTCCTTCATAGATTTCATTCTGAAACATGTAATCATTTTCAAAAATATCAGATTTACATTTCTTATAAGTAACACAATTAATGTTATTAAAGTCATCACAGAATGTAATAAAACACTTATCTCCATTTCTTTTTGAAATGATCACATAGAGATTAGAATGTATAAGCTCTAGGGGTAGTTTTGAACAAATATCAACTTTCTTGTCTAATTTTTTTTAAAAATTTCATTTTAAAAAATAGTGCAACAGAGATATATTCTTTGCATAAAATTTAGTATATATTAGAGAGAGTTTCTTTTATATTAATTTCTCAATTTTATTTGGCCCATGTGTCCTTTACATTTCTTACACAATTGATTTTCTTCCTCTATTCCAATGTAACAAGAGTTATATATCTCACCAACTTGAAATAAGTTTCCTTTATTATGTAGGCATGTAGTAACTATCATTATATCCTACTCACTCTTCACAATAAATCCATATTCCTTGAATGTAACTTTTTTACCTTCATCAAATAAATATGAAGCAATAATGATGTTATGTTTCATCCCATCAACATAAAATGCTTTCATGAATTCCAGTTTTTCATTCCCAATGATAGATGATCCCACACCTTTGATTCTTAGTTTTTCATCATAATCAAATTTCATAGTAATTTTTTAGGTATTTTAAATTCTTCAAAAAATTATATCTCATGTCATATTAGAACAAAACCAATAATCAAGAATCTGAGGATTTTCTCCTTTTATTGATTTCAATGTATATTAAAATATTACAGCCTTTCCTCCTTCCATTCACATTCATCAATTTCACCTTTAGAGAATTGTCAATAATATTTTTATGTTCTACTAAAAAAATAAGAAATACATTAGCAAGGTTCCTAGGTTGCTAAACTCATTCACAAATAGTTTTTCGAGGTTGGAACCTATTATCAATCTGTACTCTAACCTTCTCAGGTTTCTTCAAAAAACAATTCTCAGACTTCTTTCGTAGAAGAGATTAACTCCTCCTAAAACATTAACTTCCATAACATGCGGAATAATAGAAATGTTTTTAATATTCCAACACATATTTTCCATATGTACAAATCAAACATAGTTTCATAAATACACATAGAGGGAGTATTTTCCTATGAAACACTCATGCTGATTGGAGTTGTAAAATTATTCCTCAGAAACCTTCGTATATTTCTTATATAAATAACCAACCTTTCTGTTATCAATCAAAATATTCCTTTTCTATTCATATGTATTATATTTTTAATTAATATAAAATTTTCTATAATCAGAATTTTCATTTTCATAGTCTTTAGAAACTTATTAATTAACAACTTTTTTTGTATGGGACACTTATATCACTTTCCCATCACTATTATTTTTAAAAGCATTTCCATCATCATTATCCACCTTTTAAGGTAAATTTTATGATTTTATTAGAATTCAACTTTCTAGAACATTAAAAAACTTCAGAAATAGTGTTTTTGAAACATTGGTTTCTCTATTCATCCACATAACGTTTTTTGAACATGTTCCAAATCTACATCCTTTTAATTTAGCTTTACTTTCAGATATTCGTTATTATTTTTTTTAATCAATAAATTTATTCAAATCATCAATCTCATTAATTATACGTCAATATTGTAACTCCCCGACCCCAGTTACCCAGAGTCGGTGCATTATTACATAACATTGTAATGATCACAAGAAATATCAAATCTCAAAAGAACGATTAGTTTAGTAGCCTTGGAAACACTAGATATATTCATAAAGTTTTACATTACATAATAAAATGAAAACTAAAAAAATATAGACTCCATAGTCCACACTCTAACCCCCTCATACTTTCCATGCAAGTCATTCATAATTTACTTATACACATCCTGGGAAAAATAAAACATAGAAAGGGGGTGAGCTCAAGTGCCCAGTAAGGATAACAATATAGCAGAAACTTTCATAAATAAGAATAAACATTTAAGGCAATGTATAACTAAAACAAAAGCCTTTTAAACTTGTTCTTCAACATATTATGGCAAAAATAAAATGAAATAATTCCATTTACTTATTCACATAGATATTCTACTAATCGAATAATCAAATGCAACAACAACAACCACTTTCATAATGATGGAATTCATAATGCCAGACTATCATAACCACATAGCCAAGGACTCATTCCAAGACTACAAATAAAATTTTGTCAAGCCCTTGTTCCAAGACACTAGTTTGTCTCATGAGACCTACCGATGCATCGAGGAGCTATAGCGGGCTCCACCCGTCACATATTATGTCTAATGCATTCCCATATGAAAAGGTTTAAACAGAACATAACCATTTGTATTAAAACTAGCAAACGAAATGTAAATACTTCATCCATAAACCATGAATGGTATAAAAATAACACATCCACAGTCAAAAATATCAAAAAACCTTCAATACAATATAGAAGTTTTGTATCATAATAAATCAACATCAAATAAGCATAAAATCCATCAAAGGATGTTGACATAGATGAAATCAAACTCTTTTTAGAGAAATATCTCTTTTTATTTTGAATTCATATATTTATAAAATAAAACATTTTCATTGAAAATATTCTTATAAGCTTGTAGGGGAAGCTTCTAAGATTTTATAATGGCAGAAAATGGTCAGAGCCGCCGTATAAGTTAAAAAAACATTATTACCTTAATTCTATCGAAAAGGTTAAAAAGTACCTTGTTTGGAAAACAGCGGAAAGATTCCATTATTAAAAGTAAAAAAATGGTATAATTTACATTAAACCATATTCTTGTAAATAGTAAAAATCATTTGAAATACATTTTTAAGAAACATGTATGTGGATGATAAAGAAGTCCCAGTATATTATTACGTATAAACAACCTAGGATAATGAAGAGATTGTGAAGTAAACCCTTACCTTGTAATTTTTATTTGTTGGGGTAGGTTAACCCCATGTATAATGGTGAAATAATTGTTATTAAATTATACAAGAATCATATAAATTAATATGATATCATATACGATCATTTAACATTGATTTTTTAATACTATCTTAGTATTATCGTTGTTTTGGGTGTTAACTTACTCATTTTCTTTTTTATGTTTTGTTACGTTAGCTTTGTTTTTCAGGGATAGGTTGTACCTTAATCATATCCAGAATGATATAATGTCCCTAGATACTATTATTAATCATCAAATGAGAATTATTCTTGAATGGATACGATGGAGAATGAATCTCATCGCGTTCGTGGAGATGGTAGTCCGTACGTACGCATTAGCGACAATATCAATCTTTCGATATTAAAATAATATATAATTGGATGGTATATCATATATACATAATCATTATCATGTTATACATATTATTTATATTATTTAGACATCATTATTATACCCATCCAAATAATAATTTATTGAATAACAATTATATCACGACGTGGAGACGGTAAGTCGTACGTACGCACGTATGGTGACATGTTATTCAAAGGATGTATAGAATACTGAATATGGTTGTACCATATTTATAATAACATCACTGTATATATAATATACTAGATTTATTATTTTATAATGGTAACAACAAATAAGGAATAAGTGGAAGAAGAAATGAACTTGGAAAAGGGGGGGGGTGAAAAAATTACCTCTTCTTTGGGTTCTTCCATTTGATTTGATAAAAAGGGCTCTTAGGCTGGCATTCTGACTAAAGGAAGGACACTAGGATTAACTAATAGAAGTTGAGAGAGTATTTGGGAAGAGTTTGGCCAAGCCAAAAGGCTTTTAATGAGTGAATTAATGAGAAGGGGAGTGACCTTTTATAAGAGGGGTGAGGGGTACCTTTGGAAAAGCTACAAATATTATTTTATAATAAATTCATATTCGGTTTCTAATGGCCTCAAAGAGAATTATTTAAAGGTTAAGGTGGGGATGGGTAAAAAAAAACTCATCCAATATAATTTAGACAGGTTTGGGTTACTATATTAATCTTATCATTAAGTATTAACTCTTAGTTAATTAGTTTCACTTTTTCAATGTCTCTTTGTATTTTTATATTATATTGTTAATAAACTTACTATATAAATCAAAGAGAACCCCAAGTGGTCCATTAAAGATACATATATCATGATATAAGTCTCTTGGCCGATCCTTATATTTTTAGGAATTTAATATCAATTAATAAAAAAATATTTGTTTGAAAAACACTTTTATGTCAGTTTTTACACTATTCAATAGTTTATTTTTGTAAAAATCATAAAAGAATTATTACTTTGAAAAAAGTAAATTAAATAAATACTAATATGTCATATTAGCATAGAAAATTAGTGCAATTAATTAAAAGACTCAAATTATATTTATTTGGTTATTTATAATATCAATTAATTTAATTATTCACAATTATGGTAATTACTGCATCATCATTGTGTCATAAATAAATTAAATTATTTAATGTCTAAAAATTCTAAAAAAAATGTCATTATGTAGGAAATCTTTTTATCTTTATAATGAATATTTATAGTTGAAAATCCATCATATATAACTCTTTGTAAAAAAACGTTTTCTAAAATATATATTCTTTTGTCATTTTTGTATTTATTTTATCTTAATTAAAATAAAGTGTCTATATCACCTATAAGTGGCTCCATGGGATCCCAAAATCGATCCAAAGATTCCCATGGTCGGAAATGTATCGACCAATAAGTTTAGGACACGTTTTAGGGTAATTTAGTATTATTATAATACTATTTTTAACCCTTATTTACCGGATTTACCCTTAACCATGGTATATAAAATATTTACCGAAGTAATTATTCAAAATGCCTAAAAATAAATGTTACCTATTTACACAATTTGAAAATCCTGATTAAAAATATGGAATCCATTTTTCCAAATTCAGAACACATAAGTGGAAGAAATTAATTTAAAACTAATTCCCACTGTCAAAACGAAAAGCGTGTTTTTAAGATATAATAACTATCAAAAGATTGATACTTGTTTATTTCTGGTTTAATTGTGAAATTATGTCCAATGAGCAACATTTTATTAAATGGTAGAAATATAAAATAAATATACTTTAAAACCTATAAAATTCATAATTTATCACTATTAATTATTTTGATTAAAAAAGTTGTTTTTAATTAAAATTTAGTAATTTTCACTATTCATCAAAATATTAAAGTTATCTAAAAAGTACCAAAATTTCACCTTATGCTAAATTCGATACTCCAAATCCAAAAATGAAGTCAATTTTGAGAGATAAAATCTCTAAAATTTTAAAAAGTATGTATTACTATTCATAATGGCTAGTTTGATTGGTTGTGGTCTGTGTTAGAACTCGATGTTGCATACAACACATGCTATTGCATTATTCAAAGAGAAGTGTACCGTAAAAGATTGGGGTGTTACATTCTCCCCTACTTCAAATAATTTTGTCCTAGAAATTTCTAGAATACTACAGCATGAAAACACTCGGGTGGTTCTTCATCATAAGTTCCTCGGGTTCCCACATTACCTCTTCCATCTTATGGTTTCTCCACAAGACTTTTACCAGACACGTCGTCTGGTTTCTCAGTACTTGTTCTCTCATATCAAGAATCCTGACAGGCTCTTCGCAATAAGACAGATTGGGTTCCAGTTCTAATTCTTCATAGGTGAGTACATGCATTGGGTCAGGCATGTATTTCCTCAACAGAGATACGTGGAACACATTGTGAGCTTTGGGGAGACTTGGCGGCATTGCCAATCGGTAAGCTACAACCCCAATTCGTTCTAAATTTCAAAAGGTCCGATGTACCTGGGACTCAATTTACCTTTCTTACCAAAATGTATGACTCCCTTCCATGGATGTACCTTCAGGAAAATATTATCCCCGACTTGAAATTCCAAATCCTTCCTTCGATTATCAGCATAGCTCTTCTGCCTACTTTGAACTGCTTTGATGTGATTTTGGATTACCTTCACATTTTCCATTGTTTCCTCCACCAGTTCTGGGCCTACAAGTTTTCTTTCACCAACGTCATCCCAACAGGTTGGTGTATGACATCTCTTTCCATATAACGCTTCATATGGTGCCATCTGAATACTCGAATGGTAGCTATTGTTATAGAAAAATTCTACGAGAGGTAAATATTGATCCCACATACCCTGAAAGTCAAGTGAGCAGGATCTCAACATGTCTTCTAAGGATTGAATAGTTCATTCTGATTGTCCATCTGTTTGAGGGTGGTAGGAAGTGCTCAAATTAAGTTTAGTATCCAAGGCTTTCTGAAGACTTTTCCAGAATCTTGAAGTAAAACGAGGATCACGATCAGAAACAATCGATAGGGGTACTCCATGAAGTCTCAGAACTTCATCAATATATATTCTTGCAAGACGTTCTAGTGGTAGATCATCTCTTATAGCAAGAAAATGTTCTGACTTTGTAAGATGATCAACAATGAACCATATTGGATCGTTCCTTCTAGGAGTATTTGGTAGCCCCATGAAAAAGTCCATCATAATGTTGTCCCATTTCCACTCTAGTATGGGAAGAGGTTGCATGAATCCTCCAGGTTGTTGCCTTCCAGCTTTCACTTGTTGAAAAACCATACATCTTGACACAAAATCAGCAATCTCCCTCTTCATGTTATCCCACCAAAAATGTTCCTTGAAATCTTTATACATTTTGGTGCTCCCAGGGTATATAGAGAAATTGGAACTATGAGAATCATCCAACAATTCCCTTTTTAGATCAGGTATATCGAGAACACAAAGTCTCATCCCGAATTTCAAAATTCTATCTTAATACACAATGTCTCTCAATATCCCATCATTCACTGCTTTAATCTTCTTTTGAAATTCTTCATCATCGGTCTAAGAACTCTTAATCCTTTTTAGTAAATATGGTTTGGCAACCATTTGAAAAATCATTGATGTTACACCTTCCTTGGTTATTCCCATGTCCATCTTCACTAGATCCATGAAAATTGGACCCCTTTTAATTCTCATATTGTTCAAAACTCCATAGTCTTTTATTCTCAAAGCATCTGCCACCTTGTTTGCCTTCCCCGGGTGGTAGTGTATCATGCATTCATAATCCTTGAGTAATTCAAGCCATCTCCTTTTCCTCATGTTGAGTTCTTTTTGTGACAAAGTATACTTCAAACTCTTGTGATGAGTATAAATCTCAATTTTTTCACCATAGAGGTAGTGCCTCAATATCTTCAAAGCAAGGATCACAGCTGCTAACTTGAGATCATTATTAGGATAGTTTTGTTCATTAATTTTCAACTATCGTGATGCATAGGCAATAACCCTATCATTATGCATAAGGACGCAACAAAGTCCTTCCTTCGATGCATCACTATAAATAACGAACCCATCATTCCCCGATGGTAGAGTCAATATAGGAACATTGACTAATATTCTCTTCAGTTCATTGAAACATTCTTCACACTATTTTGTCCAAACAAATTTAACCCCTTTACGTGTGAGCTTCGTTAATGGGTTAGCCAATCGGGAAAAATTCTGGACGAAACGTCGATAATAACATCGAAAACCCATTAATTGTGTACCTCAGTTATACTCGTAGGTGCTGAACATTCTTGGATTGCCTTGGTCATAGAAGTATCAAAATAGATTCCATCATTAGAGACAATATGGCCATGAAAAGAAATCTCATGAAGCTAGAATTCAACTTGCTAAACTTCCCATATAATTCATGTCTTTTCAGAGTCTTCAGGATAATGTGCAAGTGACCTTCATGATCTTCGTAGCTTTTAGAGTATACCAAGATATCATCAATAAATAACACCAAAAATTCATCGAGATATTCCTTGAAAACTCTATTCATCAGATCCATGAATACAGAGGGTGCATTAGTCAATCCATGAGGCATTATAGTAAACTCATAATGCCCATACCTAGTTCGAAATGCTGTCTTTGGAATGAATTCCTTCTTTACACACAACTGAAGGTATCCAGATCAAAGGTCAATCATTGAAAAGTATTAAGCTCCATGCAGTTGGTCAAATAAATCATCAATGCGATGTAGGTGATACTTTTTATTTATTGTTATAGCATTGATCTCCCTATAGTCGATACATAACCTCATAGATCCATCTTTCTTTTTAACAAAAAGAACAGGGGATCCCCATGGAGAATCAATAGGGCGAATAAATCCCTTATTACTCAATTCCTCTATTTGTTTATTTAGTTCAACTAATTCTACAGTGGCCATTCTATAAGAGGTCTTTGATATAGGCATTGATCCAAGAATTAAATCAATTGAAAACTCAACTTCTTGTTCTGGAGGATGTCCAGGTAAATCTTACGAAAATACATCTACATATTTTTTCACAACAGGTACATACTCTATTTGAATATTCCTTTCCTCACCCATAGTCATTTCATTCTCTTACTCCCCAACAATTGAATTTAGGTGAGCTACTGGGGGTGGATCTAGATAAGAATTAGGTGGTGACGATTCTGCTATAAAGATAAGGTGTTCTTTATCATCAGCATAAAAAATCGTAACCTTCTTCTTACAATAATTCTTCACATCATTATCCAAAAGCCAATCCATGCCGAGGATTATATCAGACATCGTCATAGGTATGACGATGAGATCAGCGGATAAAAAACATTTATGTGATCTAATGGGTACTGATTCACAAAACTTTGTTTCAATGATAATTCCCTTAGGTGTTTTAACTGACAACTCCCTTATTAAATCAAATTGAAAATATCTAATTTTCTTAGAAAACTGGGAAGATATGAAACATTGCGATGATCCAGAATCAAAAGATTCATTTTCTAAACTTGAGGAAACCATTAAATTACCTGATACCACGTCTTTTGGAACATCTACCTCAGCAGTAGTGATAGCAAAAGCTTGGAATTGATCCCTTGGCCTTATCTGAGGTTAGTTCCCCTGACGATTAAGACATTCATTTTCATAATGTCCCATCTCCCTGCAATTGTAGCATTAAACATTGGTAGCTTCCTTCTTCCCTTTGCAATCACGAGCTTGGGGGCCTTTTTCACCACACTTGTAACAGACACCCATTCCCTTCAAGCAAGTACCGGGGTGATTTTTCCCACATTTAACACAAGATGGATATTAAACCTTTACCTTCTTCCCCTTATTTCCATTCCCAGATTGATCAGCAGATCTCTTCTTCTCTTTCTTTTCTTTAAATTCATAATACATAGAGAATTCCTTTTCTGTCTTGATAACACATGAGATAATGTCTTCGTACGATGAGAAGGATTGTGAGACTAATGCTCGACAGAGAAATGGTTTTAACCCAATCAAAGAAATAATAAATATTACTTCTTGGGTTATGTATATAATCTTCAGCATACCTTTATAACCTTGTAATTTTAGCCTCATACTTTGCGACATTCTCATCCTCCTTTTGTCTCAGACTCAGAAATTGCCTTTCCATATCTGCTCGATGGTCACGAGGAATGTACTTTTCTAAAAAAATATCTTTGAACTCCCTCCATTCCATATTTGATACTTCATCATCTTCCTTCATGTTTTGAATCAATGACCACCATTGATCAGAATCTCCAGTGAGGCGGTAAACTGCCACGATAACTTTTTCCCTTTCACTACTCCCCAAAGCCTGAAATATTTTCTCTAGTTAATTTATCCATTGCTCAGCTACTAAGGGATTTGTACTCCCATTTAACATTGGTGATTATTGCCTCATGATCGATCTAGCATTGATCCTCCATGCTGTGGATCAGGGTGCTCCATACGGGTAAGTTTATTATTCATAACCTGAGTGAGTTGTCCCAGTATGGTGATTTGCTGATCGGCACCGGTTGCATCACCAACTCCACTATAATTATCTTCTGGAGGAGGGAAATCCCTACTTGGAGTGCGTGAATTGATACAGTTTCCATTTCTTCCACTAGGCGCCATTTCTAAACAATTGCATAAACTAGATTAGTTTTTGAATCAAAATACATAATTCCATACTTATAAAATACATAACATAAATTGAACTATTTATGGATATAATCCATATTCATAAAAATGTTTTCTTTCAGAAAGTATATACTAATAAAACCTTCATAATGATTTGTAATGAATATGAGGGTTATCCTATGCATATCCCTTGGGAGTGTCGTAACCAAGAGTGGAACAAGGACCGTTGTCGTGCACTAGTTCCTATTCGAGTCTAGCTCAAAGCGGTGTTTTTAGGTTTTACCCCTAGGTACATCTATGCCTGAGCCGCCTCTACCTGGTCGTATCCAGATAGGGATGTATTGCTCGGAAAACTCACAAAATCTCTTCAATACCAAAATTCTAGGAAGTTCCTCTATACTAATCCTCAAAGTCCATCTTAGGTCTATGTTCTCTAATCAGAGTTTATCTAAACCTAGCTTCCAAGGTTTGTACTAAAATTTCTCTGATACCAACTATAACGCCCCGACCCCAGTTACCCAAAGTCGGTGCATTATTACATAACATTGTCATGATCACAAGAACGATCAAATCTCTAAAGACCGATTAGTTTAGTAGTCTTAGAAAGACTAGATATATTCATAAAGTTTTACATTATATCATAAAATAAAAAATACAACAATATAGTCTCCATAGTCCACACTCTTATCCCCTCATACTATCCCTGCAGGTCATTCATAATTTACTTCTTCACATCCTTGGAAAACTAAAACATAGAAAGGGGTGAGCTCAAATGCCAAGTAAGGATAACAATATAGCAGAAACTTTCATAAATAAGAATAAACATTTAAGGAAATGTATAACTAAAACAAAATACTTTTAAACATGAACTTCAAAATAGTATGGAAAAACTAAAATGAAATAATTCCATTTACATATTCACATGCATATTCTACTAATCGAATAATCACATGAAATAATAATAACCACTTTCATAATGATGGAATGCATAATGCCAGACTATCATAAACACATATCCAAGGCCTCATGCCAAGACTATAAATAATATTTTGTCAAGGCCTTGTGCCAAGACACTAGTTTGTCTCATGAGACCTTCCAATGCATCTAGGAGCTATAGCGGGCTCCACCTATCACATATTAAGTCTAATGCATTCCCATATGAAAATGTTTAAACATAACATAAACAATCGTATTAAAACAAGAATACGAAAAGTAAATACTTCATCCATAAACCATGAATGGTATAAAAAAAACACATCCACAGTCAAACATATTAGAAAACCTTCAATATAATATATATGTTTTGTATCATAATATATCAACATCAAATAAGCTTAAAATCCATCAAAGGTTGTTGACATAGATGAAATCAAACTCTTTTTAGAGAAAGATATCTTTCTATTTTGAAATCATATATTTATAAAATAAAACATTTTCTTTGTAAATATTCTTATAAGATTGTAAGGTAAGCTTCGAAGATTTTATAGCGGTGGAAAATAGCCGCCCCGCCGTAAAAGTTAAAAAAACATTCTTACCTTAATTCTGTCGAAAAGGTTAAAAAGCACCTTCTTTGGAAAACGATGGAGAGATTCTTTTATAAAAATTCAAACAAGGGTATAAATGACTTTAATCCATATTCTTGTAAATAGTAAAAATGTTTTGAAATACATTTTTAAGAAACATGGATGTGTATGATAAAGAAGTCCCATTGGATTATTACGTATAAACAACCTCGGATAATGAAGAGATTGTGAAGTAAACCCTTACTTGTAATTTAACTTGGTTGGGGTAGGTTAACCTCCTATATAATGGTAAAATAATTGTTATTAAATTATACAAGAATCATATACATTAATATGATATCATATATGATCTTTTAACATTGATTTGTTAATAATATCTTTGTATTATTGTGGTTTTGGGTGTTAACATACACATTTTATTTTATATGTTTTGTTACGTAAGCAGTGTTTTTCATGGATAGGTTGTATCTTAATCATATCCAGAATGATATAAAGTCCTTAGGTACTATTATTAATCATCAAATGAGAATTATACTTGAATGTAAACAATGGAGAATGAATCTCATCGCGTTCGTGGAGACAGTAGTCCGTACATATGCACGAGCGACAATATCATTCTTTTGATATTAAAATAATATATAATTGGATGGTATATAATATATAAAGAATCTCTATCATATTATATTTATTATTTAAATGAGTTACACATCATTATTATACCCATCCAAATAATAATTTATTGAATAACAATTACACCACGACGTGGAGACGGTAAACCGTACGTACGCACGTATGATGACATGTTATACAAAGGATAGATAGAATAATGAATATGGTTTTACCATATTTATAATAACATCACAGTATATATAATATAGTAGAGTGATTATTTTATAATGGTAATAACAAATAAGGAAGAAGTGGAAGAAGAAAGGAACTTGGAAAAGGGTGGTGAAATCATTACCTCTTCTTCGGGTTCTTCCTTTTGATTTGATCAAAAGGGCTCTTAGGTTGGCTTTCTGACTAAAGGAAGGCCTCTAGAATGAATTGAGGAAAGTTGAGAGAGTATATGGGAAGAGTTTGGCCGAGTCAAAAGGCTTTGAAGGTGTGAATTAATGAGAAGGGGGAGTGCCCTTTTGTAAGAGGGGTGAGTGGCACCATTGAAAATGTTAGAAATATTATTTTATAATATATTCATATTCGGTTTCTAATGGCTCCAAATTGGATTAATTATCGGTTAAAGTGGGGATGGTCCAAATACCACTCAACCAATAGAATTTAGACAGGGTTCGTTTACTATATTAACCTTATCATTAAGTATTAACTCATAGTTAATTACTATCACTTTTACAATGTCTCTTTGTATTTTTATATTATATAGTTAATAAACTTACTATATAAACCTAAGAGAACCCCAAGTGGTCCCTTAATGATACAAATATCATGATACAAGTCTCTTAGCCTAAATTTAGATTTTTTGGAATTTAATATCAATTAATAATATAATATTTGTTTTAAAAACTCTTTTATGTCAATTTTGTCACTATTCAATAGTTGATTTTTGTAAAAATCATAATAGAATGATTACTTCTAAAAAAGTCAATTAAATCAATCCTAATATGTCATATTAGCCTATAATATTAGTGTAATTTATTAAAAGTATCAAATTATATTTATTTGGGTATTTATAATATCAATTATTTTAATTTTTCACTATTATGGTAATTACTGCATCATCATTGTGTCATAAATAAATTAAATTATATAATGTCTAAAAAATATAAATAAAACATAATTATGCAGGAAATCTTTTTATGTTTATAATTAATATTTATAGTGGAAATTCCAACATAAATAACCCTTTGTAAATATTTTTTTTCTAAAAGATATATGCTTTTGTCATTTCTTTATTTATTTTAACGTAATGAAAATAAAGTGCCCCTACCACCTACATGTGGCTTTACGGGGTCCCAAAATCAACACAAATATGACCATGGTCGGAAATTTATCTACGAATAATGTTAGGACACGTTTTAGGGTAATTTAGTATAATTATAATATTATTTTTTAACCCTTATTTACCAGATTTACCCTTAACCATGGTAAATAAAATATTTACCGAAGTAATAATTCAAAATGTATAAAAATAAAAGTTACCTATTTTCAAAATTTTGACATCCTAATTAAAAATATGAAATTCATTTTTCTAAATTCAAATCACAGAAGTGGAAGAAATTAATTTAAAATTAATTCCGGCTATCAAAACAAAAAACATGTTTTTATGATATAATAACTATCAAAAGATTGATACATGTTTATGTCTGGTTTAATTGTGAAATTATGTACAATGTCCAAAATTGTATTGAATTGTAAAAATATATACTAAATATACTTTAAAACCACTCAAATTCATAATTTATCACTATTAATTATTTTGATAAAAAAAATTGTTTTTAATTAAAATTTATTAATTTTCACTATTCAGCAAAATATTAAATTTATCAGAAAAGTACAAAAATTTCACCTCAGGCTAAATTAGATACTCCGAATCCAAAAATGAAATCCATTTTGAGAGATAAAATCTCTAAAATTTTATAAAGTAGGTATTACTATTCATAATGGCTAGATTGATCGGTTGTGGTTTATGTTAGAACTCGATGTTGCGTACAACACACGCTATTGCATTATTTAAAGAGAAGCGTACCGTAGAAGCTTGGGTTGTTACAAATATCCATGTTTTTTATTTTTCTTTCTTCACTATTTTATTGAATTTGTATATGTTTTTCAATATATCCCATATAACATTGGCTGTGGAAATCCCTTTCACCCTTAAGAATTCTGTTTCAGTTAGTGATGATAGTAAAGCATTTTTGGCCCTTATATAATTCTCAATATTCATCTTATCAACTGTTGTAGGATGTAATTTATCATCAATAGGAGGAAATCCATCTATTATAGCTTCAAGAACATCATATCAAATTGACTTAAGATAATTAAACATTATATATTTCTAAATATGGTAATTCTGTCCATCAAAAATAGATATACCTTTTTTGTGCAAAAATTCAAATTCCCATCAATAATGAATAAGAGATGGTAACCATTGGCTCAAAAACCAATTGAATGTTCCTAGTCAAGATGATTATATCATTAAAAGGGGAAACGGTGAAATAGTTAAACATTTTTCTTTTATGATTATTTCTAAATGAAACAACATTTTCCTCCTATTATGGATTTTATTACCTACCAAAAATAAATCAATCACACATCAACATGAATATAAGAATTCACATGGTTCAATATTCAACAACAATATCTATGCCCTGGTCATGGTCTAGAAATATGAAAATACTACAATATACTATAGAAAAAAATCCTATTTTTTTGAATATAATAATTATTATATTCCCTTATAATTGTATAGTACATTGAAAACAATTAATGAGTGTGTGTGTACACTCTAGAAAAAAATGATGTAAACTTCTTTTTGTAAAAACCCATTTTACCTATGCTTATTTTTCAAGTTCCAAAAACGTATTATTTGAAAATAAATTCTTCAAATTCATACCCATACGCTAGTATGAACTTCAGAAATGTTGATATAGAACTGAATGCAATTATCCAGTCTACTCTGTCTAATCTAATTCATCCAATATAATTGGACAATACGGAAAAATAGGTCTCTACCTGAATATGATTGATTCAATTTTGAACACTTCTTTCTCAGTTTATAAATCCCAATATGAATGTTTAGTTCTGATTATCCAGACCGATATGATGATCATATGAATATGATTAAAAGCACAATACGACAATCAATTGAATTCAATGAAAAAATAAATACATTTCAATCTTATATCTTCTCATTGTACATTAATCTAAAAACACCTATTCATGAAATACTCAATTATGAAACCTCTTCTTCTCTCCCTTGAAATTCGTAACTTCTCTCTCTTCTCGGAAACAATATAGTCGTCATCAATGAAGTATGATACAGTTCTCACCTTTTCTGGGTGACCCAAAAGACATTTGGGTGGGAATCATAAAAACATTCCCACTCAACAAAATTACCCAAATTCCAGATTTACCTTGAATTTCACATGCATTTATGATTCCGTAAACACTTATAGATTCTGCTCAATCCTTTTCAAATATTCTAAAAACTATACCTATCTTCAAATATTCACTACAATAAAAAATCCAATTTTGATTACCATACACATTTTCCTAGTCTAATTTCTTCATTACGTATATCCATACCAATTATATATATAAAGAAATATACCTCTATCATATTCATTTCATAATTCAATATGATTCTATTTATCTACACCAACATTATCATTATGATTAGTAGGATAAATCAGTATCAACCCTAATACAATGGCCTTTGACCCAATTGATAAAAATATTATTAAAAACATCAAATTTCCACTTTGTTAATTTGAATATAATACCCATCATCTTCATTGACTGGGGATTTAAATCATTTGGATTTTGGTCCCACATAAAACCAGTACCTTCAGTTTCTCACAAATGCCAAAAATCATCCAAACCTTAAAAATTAATGCTCTTACATTGAGAACAAATTAATCCATCATAAAATGTTGACTACATTGTTGATTAGTCTCTATCATTATGTTTTTCATCATCTTTAACACAAATCCCTGACCATCATTCTTGAATAAAATTGTGCCTTCAATGAATATGATGGTATTTTTAATAAGGTCGAATAGTGTTAGTATCTTATATATTAGAAACATCCATTAATTCTAAACTTGTGATTGAGTCATGTCTTTGAAAACAATATAGAATAGATTTAACATCATATGTTTTTCAGTGGAATGTACTATGACTTCCTAATAAATTCGTTCCTTTACCTGTTAGCCTAAATAAGATCGACTAGATTCTGAGGAGACTAAATATGATCTCTTTATATTCTATAATACAAACCACATATGATTAATCTTAATATGATTAGAAAAATCTCTTTAACCCCCCTTTTTTGATCAATATTTCATCACATTTTTACCAAATACTTGTGGTTTATTAAAATTCTACAGTCAACAAACAATTTCCATAGTTAAATTGTACTCATGAAGACTCAAATTCTCCTCATTTCAATCAAACCATTCAAATTTGGATTCAATGAATATTTGTGACCATTTAATTCTGTAAATATTCTTCCTAAATATGATTCACCTTTTCAATCATTGTGAGTCTAATTAATTAAATAAGATGGTTATTCATATATTCATCAAAACATTGTGAGGTGATATCACTTTATTATTTCGTAAAAATTATAGCAAAAAAAAAATTACATAAAAATGATCACCTTCTATAGAAAATTTTTCCTAACACCTACAACATAATTATATCAACCATAAGTAATAAACATAAGAATTACCGATGAAAAAATGAGATTCATAAACATCTCTGATAATGCAATCAAAATACATTCCTTAAAGAATGAATTTGATATCTGATCATAAGGAATGTATTGACCAATAAAATTAAGGTAGAATAATATAGGATTACATGTGAGATAAATATATTTATAATTCATATGTTCTCTGTAGCATTAAATATTGATTATTGATTTAGATAGATAATCATCACAACTTTAGAAAAGGGTGGGTTAGAAAGATCCATTGCCTTCAGCATGATTCGTCATGTGTGTTATTTTTCATTATGAATAATATAAAAAACGCATTATTAAGATTTTATGAAATTTTTCAAAATTATTATTCCTTTAATTTTATTTATTATCATGTCATAATAAATTACATATCCAATTCCTTTGACATTGTTTGCTTTAAGAATAAATGGTTCATATATCCAAAATCACATTGGTAAGTTGAATAAGTTCATAGATATTAATAATTAATCGACTAAATAAAATTAAAAACTAAATAATTATTATTTAATAAATAAATTATATATTTTAAATAATCCATGGAATATTGTTATGAAAAATGAATTACATTACAATCATGAAGAAAGTAGGTCGTACAAATGCATAAGTAACATTTACATTTCTCAAAGATTGATATGGGAAAAAGGAATGTGTTATTTGAACATTAAAATATGAAAATTACATTATAAATATAATATTATTTCATTAAATTATCTTACATGCACAATCCATGTTATTTTTGAACAAAATAAAATCACATCGATTCACGATGTAGTAATCCCTTGTACAATCAAACAACGTTATAATTTATTAAATGGGTTGAAAGGTAAGAAAATATATGAAATAATTAACTTACATAATATATAATATGTCATGAATATAATATATAAAAATTTCATTAATCCTTATTAACTTTCATGTAATGAATAATTGAAAAATGCATCACATATATTCGAGAGGCAGTAGTATGCCGTACACATAAGCGACATCATTGTATTCTCTAAGGAACATGAATTAATAAGGTATATAGAATAATTTAATTAAAAAGGTATAATTATATAATAAATATATTATATAAAAATTATATACGTTTTTAAATCTAGATATGATAAGAGGTTATGGAAAATGAATTACATCAGTTCGTGAGGGAGTTGTTTTCCACACACATGATCAAGAGTTTTTTTCTATTTGAGTGTGGAGAAAATGGTTTTAGGACATTATTTTAAAAACATATAATTATTTTAAAATTAAATATTTTTTATATAATCATGTATTAATAAAATTTTAAATAGGTGTTTGATGAAATAAAATAAAACGATGTGTTTAGAAAGTTACATGTTATTTGCAAAACATATTTTGGATTTCACCAAAAGTTAACCTAGATTGGATTTATGAACATGCCAATTATTCCAAGATGATTTGAGTAAAATAATAAAGTTATTTGGTTATATATTTTTATTTTATTTAAAGGTGTAATATATATAAGGGCTGGCCTTTTATATACAGGGGAGAGGACAATGTTGGAATTTTTGAAATGAAATAATTCCACCAGTATTTGTCTCACAAAAAAAGGATAAAAATGGAATATTTTAGACTCTTAATGGATATATGGTCTAAATATTACCCTAATATTGTAATTGGACATTTTTTGGTTCATTTTAAAGCCATATAATTTTAGTATAACACTTGAACACTAATTTTTACCTTTATAACGGTAAATAATATTTAATATTTACAATATTCGTTATTCCAAAATATAAAGCTGAACTATTGGATAATATAAATTAAAATGCCTCAATGTATTTTTTCAATTATTTTGAAATAAAATAATAGAAGTGGAAAAATTTACTTTAATATTAAACCTGTGGAATTGTACAAAAATTGTGGTTCCAAAAGAAAACATTCAAAGGTATTAATAAAATATATCTAAATTCAATATGAAATTTTGTCCAATGAGTTAAATAAGTTAAATATTTATATAATTGAACTAATACTATTTTAAAACTAATTTAAAATTAAATTTAAATTTTTAAATAATGTAAATAAATATTGTTTCAATAAAAATTATTATTCTTCATTATTCATTGAAAAATGAAACTTTTCAGAAAATTACCAAAATATAACCATTGATATTTTTGAGATTATGATTTAAAAAATGAAGTTAATTTTATAAAATAAATATAATAAAATTGATAATAAATAATTTTTAAATTTTTTCACAAAACCAAAATGAATTCACTTTTTAGAAAAAATACATCATTTTAAAGAAATTTATTGTTCATTTCCAATTATTAAAATATTATTTAAAATAAATAGATAAAAATTTCATTTATATTATATGTATTTAACCCATTTAATACAATGTAATGTATCATTTAAATAATTTTTTAATGGAATCAGAAGCTATTAAAGAGATATAATTTATTTTCAAAGAAAAATATCATAACGTGACAATGTATTTCATTCTCTTCTAATCATGGTGTCTCAGGTTTTATACACAATTGAACATGATATTAGTCTTTTTAAATTTCATGGTATTACAAAAATCATCAGTGTCATGTCCATATAAGGTTTATAAAAAATAGGACATAACATTAAAATTACTATAATAGTGTCTCATGATTTTCATTATATCTTTGGTACTGATATATCCTTTTGAGATCATATGTAATATATAAATAATAGAATAAATAAAGGGGACATAGAAGTATCAACACTATTATAGAAAGTTAAAAAATGTATACAAAAAAAATTATTAATGTAATGGTAATCACAGTATATTCTGATGACAGTTCTATAGAACCCACTTTCAACACTCCCTCTTAAACTTGATCAATTTGGTAACATGTCCAAACCTGATATATTTCACATTAGAATCATTATTTTCTTTAGATATGGATATTGTAAGTGGTTTTCCAGGTTATCCTCTTTGGATACTCTACTAACATTAAAATCACCTCTTTGAGTGAAATCCTCTAAGAGATGAAAATTTCAATCTACATTATTCTTCCACTTGTGTGACTAGAGATCCTTTTAAAGAACTAGTGATGTAATAATATCATAATAAACCAGAACAAGGTCTGCACTACTAGGCATGATACCAATGTCTGATAATTTTTTTATCAAGGCAGCTTCCTTAGCTGCACCAAAAAAAAACTATATACTCATATTATTCTATAGTGGTGGTTAAAATAGGTTTCTATGAGAATCTTAAGATCACTGTGCCATAATTTTTGAAAAATACATAGCCAGACTGTCATTTAAGATCATCATGTAATATCATTAAACTATTATTAGTCCATGATCTCACTAATAGTTCCACATATCCTCAGTAAACTAGAAACAAATCCTTTATATTTCTCAAGTACTTTAGGATAGTTTTTACATATTCCAAATGTGGATCCCATAAATTATATTGATATCTACCCTCATAGTTATAAAAATGATTCATCAATACTCTTATGTAGCATGACATATATGATAGATCCCATTGTTGAGGTATAATGTATTCAACCCATTATTCAAATATATTATAATTTTTATGGAAAAAATTACATGGAGGGATTTATATCTAGTGACATTGGAATGAATTCTATATTTTATTGTTGTATATAATTCTTTTTGAGAACCTTTTAAAAATATGTACTACGACTTATCCAAATAGCCTATGAGATCTATCTCAATTGATTTGGATCCTTGTAATGTAGGATTATTCTTTAAATGCATCATATAGAATTTATCATTTAACAATTTCCTAACTAACTGCAATACTTATACTTCATTTCCCTTAATTAATATGGCATCTGCATATAATAAAAGGTGAATAAAAGTATTCCAACTTACCATATAATAGACACATGTCTATAATTTTTTTTCAATATGATGCCAAATTATCATATAGCCTCATCAAATCGAACATTTCATGATCATGATTCATAAATAAAACAAAAAATGAACTTATAAAGTTTTTATAATTTATCAGAATTCATTAGATAAACAACCCTTTTGAGGTTGATTCATATAAAAATCAAAAAACAAAATCCCATTTTGAAATGAAAATTATACAAATATTTTCCAAACCTAATAAACATGGAAAGATTATATTTTATGTAATATTCTGATGTATTTCTGCATCACTAATGGTGAAAATATTTCATCCTATTTTTTACACTGACATGATCCAAAACCCATCATTAACAGCATTTCTTTATTATAATAGACCCTAGCATCCATGCCGTACTTTTTCGTAGAATACCCATTTATAGTGAATGGGTTTTATATCTAATGGAGGGTTTAAAAAAATTCCAAATGTTGATTTTTGTACAAGGAGTCCATCTTATAATTCATAAAATCATTCAATTTTGCCATAGTATTTCCTTCTTATATTTTCTTACAGGAGATAGGTTCATCATTCACTAAGAGTAGTTTGTCACCAAAATTATTGGCATGAAAACCATACCCCTATATTATTCAAACCCATCATGTTGACCTAAATAGTTCTTTTTTCTTGAGAACATATTCATCTTCCATTGATTCTTTTAATGATTATTCTTTTATTGAATATCATGCATCTAGAGTACCACCTTCAATGAATTCAATATTCCTCCTACAATTTACATTGGAATTTTTGTCCCTTTCATTAAATATGGAAATTAATTCCATAACCACTTTTCTATATAAAGTGTTATATATTTAATATCTATTAGGTTGTTTATGATATCATATAGAGATTAACATCATGCTTTGGGATGATAATTTTTCACTATGTATAGTCTTGAAAAATGTTTCACATCCTCAAACATTTACAGGTTATAGATTTGGTTTTATTCTTTACAAAAACATATATTAAATCCCATTTTGAGATATATTTGGAACTCACTTTTATGTATATGTCATTGTCAGCAATGTGTATCCCCAAAAGGATAATGCTTGAGTTTTCAAACTCATCATTGATCTACCCAAGTCTAGAAAGGTCTAATTCCACCATTTATTCAAAAAACTACACTGATGTGTATATAGAGGAGTGAGTTGAGATACTATTAGACAAACATTTTAAATAACCAATTAATGATTTGTTAAGATACTCCCCACCTTATTCTATGTGGTGTGATTGAATCTTACTACCATGACCCTTTTCTTCTTCATGTTTTTTATTTTGTATACAACTGAATTTTATTTGAATTATTCCTCATTAAGAAGGTATAACTATACATACAATAGTCAATGGTAAAAGAAATGATGTAAAAAACTCACCCATTGACTATACAAGAAACGGACCACATACGTTAGTATGAATTAAATCATGTAATTTAGTGGCCCTTAATACATTCATAGATATGTTAGTTTTTTCATTTTTACTTTTAAATAAGCCTGACATACATCTGGAGGTTTTAACTCAGTGCTATCTATAAATGAAACATTATGTGAATTTTTAAATTCTTCCCATTTAAATGAACAACCCTAATGTTCAAATAGATGGTGTTATATGGGTAATTTTTTCTGTTTTTTTCTTTTATTATCATTACTGGGTTCTCAAGTTCAGGTATATACAATCCATTTATTATATGATACATACCATAACACATATTATCAATATATAATAGCTAAAATTTATTTCCAAACATGAACTAAATTCCATTTTCCATACATTACACTAATATTATGTTTTTGGTAAATGATGTAACATAATTATAATTATATAATATAATTACCAAACAACTAGGTAAAATCAGGTTATAATCATAAACTTCCAAGGATGATAGACTCACACTATTTCTAGACTAGAGATTCACCTCACCCTTTTCAATATTCTAGAGTTTCCGTGGTTCCTGTATATGAATGAAAATTTTTGAGGTTCATGCTATATTCAGTAACCAACATTAAGATAATGTCAAATTGATTTCAATAAAAAATACTTAATGTTGAAGAATCACCATTCTTCTTCTACCTAGTTATGAAATTCATTTTCCAATGGCCATTCCTGACACATGAAATGAATACTTATTCATTCTCATTTCCCTCTCCATATATCATTGGATTTTTGGATGGACATTTCTTCTGTGTCCTTGGAATCGACTTAAACTTATACACATTATCCTTATCCATCACCCTCTTATTCATAATATAAAATAATGATTGGTATTTTTTATATCGTTATTATCATAGATAACTAAAACCAAATGATCTGTTAGTGGATTTATCTAGTAATTTATGTTTTAATTGAAAATAAAAGTCAAAATTGATAATGGCAGTGAGGGAATACTGATATCAGTTGATAGATCATGATTCATATTGAACCCAATATATTTAATTTTGTTAATGTACCCATCCTTCTCAAGTAAATCAGGTCCTCTTTAATCCCCATATTTTAGAATTCACTTATAAATTTCACTTGATATCTCATTAAATTATTACATATCTCTCTCTTGATATAAATGTTGAATATGAGTAAGCATTTTGTAGAGGTCATCATGCTCATTCAAACTCTATAGTTCAATGAACATTGATGGAAACATGATACAATGAATATATAGTGCATCATCTATGTTATTTTTATTATTATATTTATCTTTCATTCTTACTAACTAAAGAGGAACAATAGGATGTCAGGACTCCTGCATATAAATACTTCTCACTTAGATTAGAACTATATGCAAGAGATAGTAATTCTCATGCATGTCATGTTTGGAAAATATATTTTATTAAACCATAATTTATAATAGTGATAATTTAGTAATGTTGTTGGTAATTTACATTTTTATAAAAAAAAATTACTAGTTATTACTTTAACTTGATTACTGATTTAGAAATTACTAATTATATTATTCAATGTCTCCCAATTTTTTATCGAACCCCAGTAGCACTCACTATTATATTTTGAATAACTAGTAACTTGAGAATTCTTGTGTAAAGGATCCTTGAAACCTATCCTATTAATCCAAGCGTTGTCTACAACACTACTTAGAGAGTTTCAAGGTAGGAATTTGGTTATCCAATCACATTTACTAATGACTCCTTAAACTATTGAGGGAATTACCAGCTTTTAAAAATCATAACCATGATTCCCTCAATGATTATTCTCTAAAGTTTTATCAAGAAATATTTTTATACTTATTTGATACTATTATTTGTTATGTTAACCCATTTTTACATAGTACCCCTCCATATGTAGGAGGAACAGTCAACAAGGACCAATAACAACCCCAAACAACCATTTTGATCAAATGTAAATCATGGAAGGGGTTAAGGACATAATATTAATAGAGTGGTTTTTATTATATTGTAAATTTTATATCCTTAATCTATTAAATATGTTCATTTTATGTTTTCAGGATCATCATTGAATATGTATAAATATAAAAATGTTCATAACATCTTCATGCATTTTATTAATTATTTTATGTGATGTTATTGTAAACATAAAAAATCATAAAATAATAATCAATACCTAAGGAAAATTAACCACATGACTAGTCCCGAGTATCTAATATTTTCTTGTCCTTTTAAAATCAATGGATCAACCATGACTGTCACAAACTAGCCCGGGTACCCTGGTAACCCGATAGCCGAGCTTTCCCTAACATAGCCCAAAGGGAGTTCCCGATTCCCACGGTTTGGCCACTACCACCCGGCATCGTAAAACATACAAGTGGGAACAATTTTGCCTCATGAATGTGGAAGCAAGAGTAAAACAAACAGTATGAAAAACAAATGAAACTCCACTGGGAGTGATGTACCAGAATACAAAGAGGAATAAAATGCCAAAGTACAACAACCCAAGTACTAAAGATGGAAAAAACAGCCCCAAGGTCCCTATGGACACAACTCACCAAGACCAAAGATCAACAAATAGATCCACCTCTAAGAGTTCCCTTCCCTTTGCTCGATCCTAGAAGAAGAAAGTCTACAAACACCCGAAGTAAAAAGAAGGGTGTGAGCCTAAGCCCGGTAGGATATCTCCAAAGATTCCATACTAGAGGCCAAATATATATTATCCAAGTAAAAAAATTCAATTTTCAAATAAACAGGTTTGGCAATTCAAAAGCATATTTTAAATAATCATGCTATACATTTTCAAATGATGGTTATAAATAAATTAAGAAAGACTTTACAAATGATGGAATATTTCTAAAATAATGGCATAAATAAAATATTTATATATAATAGTTTATATAATTTCAGCATGCATGTAAAATAGTTAAAAAGCATTGGAATACATTTATATCAAAAATATAAATATTTGGGCGAGGAACATGGTCATCTGCCAAAAGATACGATAGTATTAACCAGTTATAGGATTCCACACTCTCTATGTGAACTTATCAAGATGTATATACCCACGTTCCTATGACACTGGACAAAGGAGACTTGTCACCAACCCATTGAGGATGTGACCCGCCGTATGTATGTTTTAGAACGTTGTCGTACCGTAGAGTGTATCCAAATAACTCACCAACTATCTAAGGTGTGCATGAGCTCTTACATGATGTGTGAACTATTTTAAGAATTCTTAAAAATAGATCATTCTGATTCATCCGTTTCAAAAGATCCAATATCATTCCACTTAAAACCAAAATAGGTCTTATTCAAAACATGCCTTTTTCCACAAGATAAAACCAATGGGTTTCTATCAAATCATTTTCATCCATTTCACCAGTTTGAAAATCCATTCAAAACCAATTCCATCATTTCAAAAATTCATTTACAAAATTAAATTCAACAATTTAATTGAAAAAATTTCCATCAAATCCACAATATATATTAAACAATTGAAATTGACCAATTTTCCATAAACACACCCAATTAAATGGAATTGGGGTTTTCCAAATTTCCATGACAAAACCATTTTGAATATCTCAATTCAATGGAATCGAGTTTTTGTCAATTTAATTGAATGAAACTTGAGCAATTTAATTTAAATCAATAATTGAAATAAATCAAGATAATACAATGATAATCAATTTGGAAAGATGGGACATAACCACCTACCACGAAGGATTTGACCAATACCACAACGGTTGAAGAACACTCAAGAATCCCTGTTGATTCTCCAAAAACCCATCCTAGATCCCTTCCCCTAGAATGACGAAGACCAAAAATCGTCATTTTGGTATTTACACACTTAGATATACACATAACGGGTGTAGATATAAAAAATCAAGGAAAGAGGGGAAGTCGATCTATGTAGATCTAGGAAACCAATCAAGAATAAAGAAGAATGATAACATACCTTGATAATCCCACGTAGATTCACTAAGAGGAGCCTCTGGATCACCTCTGGAACAAAGGGAGAACCTTCTCTGACCCCAATAGAAGATAAATCCCGAGTTAGGGCCACTTAGGAGTAGAAACGAAGTATTTAGAGGCAAAACAGATGAGATCCACAATTTAAGGATCTAATTTTAAGTGACTGCACTGTTTGTCCGCATGGTTTGTCAAACGGTGTGCACACCGTGAAGATCTCACTGTCCAGGGTTACTGGTCCACATGGATTAGTTGCACGGTTTACCAAACTGTGCACACACCATGCGTACCCCACTGTCCAGTGTAGCAAGGCTGGCATGGTTTGATCTCACGGTTTATCAAACCGTGCGCTAAACATGCACAAGACATTGCCTATTTCTTTTACAAAAAATTTCACCCTAACACAACACCAAGTCACTACTACAAAACAGAGGCACTTAGAGACATCAAAATTACCTGAAAACATAACGGTATGTTACAAAATCCCCACTATAAGACCTTTCTGTCCCCAGAATACCTATAAAGAAACCTCCACGCCAAAAAGATGAGGCCACTGCTTTCTCATTAGTGCCTCCCTTTCCCACGTCTCATGAGAATCTGAACCATGCTTCCCATGTATACAGACCAAAGGTATCGTTCTCCCACGAAGTACCTTGGTCTCAGAATAAAAAATCATGTCTGGTTGTTCCGTCACAGATAAATCTGGTTCAATTTCAAGATCACTCCACCTCAGAACATGGGATAGATCAGAGAGATACTTTTTATCCTGTGATACATGGAACACGTTATGTATCGTCGTCAACTATGGTGGTAGAGCAAAAAGGTACGAAACATTCCCCACAAGACCAACAACATCAAAAGGACCCACAAAATGAGGTTCAAACGTCCCCGGCCTCCCAAGCCATCGATGACCCAATCGGGGTGAAACTTTTAAGAACACATGGTCACCAACTAAGAACTCTAAAGGTTTACGGTGACGATCATCATACGACTTGAACCGACATTGAGCTATCAACATTCTTTGGCCAATCAACTGGTTCATAGATGTCGTCTCTTGGACCAAACTCGGTCCTACCAAGGAACTTTCACCAATCTCCGACCAACAAAAGGGAGATTTACAATGATGGCCATACAAAGCCTCAAAAGGAGCCATCTTGATCACAGACTGAAAACTGTTGATATAGGAAAACTCTACTAGCCCCAGATGATCATCCCAACTCTTACCAAAGTCACGAACACAAGCGCGAAGAATATCCTCAATGATATTAATAGCTCTCTCTGTCTGGCCATCTGACTATGGATGGTAGGTCATGCTCAAACGGACCTAAGATCCCAATTCCTCCTGAAGGCCTCAGCAAAAGTGAGAAGTAAACCGAGGATCCGTATCAGAGACTATTGCAGATGGAACTCCATACAAATGAATAATTTATTTCACATAGATATTTCCCAACTCCTCAACTTTGGTTGTATCTCGAATAGGTATAAAGTGAGCCGACATTGTCTGTCAGTCGATCACAACCCATATCACATTCTTCTTCCTCTGGGTTTGAGGTAACCCAACCACAAAGTCCATTGAGATTTCATCCCACTTCCATGTAAGGAATGGAAGTGGTTTAAGCAAACCAAAAGGATTATGGTGCTTGGCTTTCACCTGCTGGCATGTATAGCAATGAGACACAAAATCAGCAATATCATTTCTCATACCTGGCCACCAGAACTATCACCGCATATCATAGAACATCTTCGTGGTTCCCAGGTGTACCGCCCACAGAGAGTTATGGAAAACCCCCATCACATCCTTCCTTGATGATAACGGAACAACGTAACGGTTCTGATAACATAGAACACCCTCTTTAGAGAACGACCACATGGTGTCAGTCTCCCCACCATAAAGAGGGTTCCTAATTCTATAGAATTCATTATCCATTTGTTGTTCCTGAAGAATTAACTCGAGGAGAGAAGAAGTTAACTGAACACTAGCTAAAGAAACATCATTCCCCTTCAACTGAACTTCAACATGCAACTGAGAAAAAGGAGATATCAAACTCCACTCTGCTGATGATTCTTTCACAGCCTGAGCTAGATGTTTCCTTCTTAACGCATCTGCTACAACAATCCCTTTCCTCGGGGTATAGGAAATTTCAAAGAGGAAATATTATAGGTACTCCACCCAATGCCTTTGGAGAAGATTCAAATCTTTTCGAGAGAAGATATAACTCATGATCTTGTGGTCAGAATACACGGTAAACCTTTCTCTATAAAGGTAATGTCTCCAACACTTAAGAGTGTGCAATAAAGCTGCACATACAAGGTGATGGGTAGGATAATTATTCTCATGATCCTTAAGCTGAAAAGATCCATAGGCAATAACATGGTCACCCTGCATGAGGTCATATCCCATACCTGAAACCGTTGCATCACAAAAGACCATCTAACCTAACCCAGCATCAATAAGAGTTAACACCAGCGCAGTAGTCAAAAGACGCTTTAACTCAACAAAATAACTCTGAAATTTTTCATTCTAGGAAAACTTCACTCCCTTTCGAGTTAGAGCCGTCATTGGAGAATCTAACATGGATAAGTCTTTAACAAAATGGTGATAATATCCTGCTAGGCCCAAGAATCTCAGAATCTCGAAAACATTCTAGGGTTGTTCCCAAGTCATAATATCCTTTACCTTTTCGGGATCAACTGATATTCATTATTCTGACACGACATGTCCTAAGAATTTTACTTCTCGAATCCATAAATCGCACTTTGAAAGCTTCACATAAATTCGGTGATTCCTTAGAAGAGTCAAAACTATTCTCAGATGATGCACATGATCCTCATCAGACATGGAGTAGACAATAATTTCATCCACAAAGACAACCAAAAAAGTATCAAGATACTCACTGAAAACCTTGTTCATCAAATCCATAATAACTACTTGAGCAATTTTTAGGATTAAGGTCATAACAAGGTACTCATAATGGCCATACCTACTCCGAAAAGTGGTCTTATGAACGTCAAGTTCATTTTTCCTCAACTGATGGTAACCAGATCGAAGATCAATTTTTGAAAACCGCTTTGCCCCATTAAATTGATCAAATAAATCATCAATTCGTGGTAACATATATTTATTATTTATCATAACTTGATTGAGTTTTTGATAATCAACACATAGGCGAAGAGAAATGTCACCCTTATTGGTGAAGAGAACAAGTGCTTCCCAAGGTTACACACTCGTTCATATAAAACCTTTCACAAGTAGATCGTCTAACTGAGTATTTAGTTTTTTTAGTTCAGCTGGATCCATTTGGTAAGAGGGAATAGAAACTGGTTGAGTACTAGGCCATAAGTCAATAGTAAAATTAACCTCTCTTAAAGGTGGAAAACCCGAGAAGTATGATGGAAACACATCAGAAAACTCAGCGATGATTAGAGGGAGATCACCATAAAAATAATATCTCTCTAGATCAAAAGAAAACACTGATACAACTTACCAAAACTCTAGGAAAAAGGGTCCGGCTCTTCTTGACCTTGGGTCCCATTCTCCTTGAAAAACAAGAGACACACCACTAGGTGTAGTAAGGTAGACCCGTTGAAGATAACAATCAATCCGGGATTTATTGGCAATGAACCAATCCATCCCAAAAATGACCTCAAAATATTTCATGTTGAGAAGCAAGAAATTCCATGAATGATCAACATCTGATAGAGAGAAGACACAAGAGGGACTACGAAGACCCTTCTCTCTCATTACACCAAGTGGTGTAGTAATATCCATCATACAAGCCAAATGTTCCATTGGTAGATTAAGCAGATTAACAAGACGGGTTAAAATAAAAGAGTGAGATGCACCAATATCAAAAATATCTGTCACTGAAGACAAATTTATAGTAATGGTACCTCTCATAGTTGCAGGGCCAGTATCAGCTACCTATGATGACACTTCCACTGTGTGAAGAAGCTTCGTTCCTGATGCCTATGGATGGAACACTTTTGTACGTGGAACATTTTATTTCCCCACAGTATTTGGAGGTGTTAAAGATCATGTTCCACTATGCGGAGTAGATAAATGATGGCATAATCTCTGTAGGTTCCCTAAACATCGGTAGGAGCTACATTTCTTGGGTGCCTCAGTGAAAACCCTCTTAGAATGTCCTGGCTTCTCACACTAATTGAAAGTCAAGGAAGCACCTTATGGAGCTACTGGTGGTCTAGAGGGACTCTTCTTTCAAGAATCACCATGAGAAAACTCATGCTTCTACTTCCCTTTAAAGGAACCCACATTGCCACTAAAAAGAACATGAACTTCTTGCAACCTTGACTTTCCTGCCAAGTCCATCTCAACCATCATCGCCCTATCCAGCACATGAGCATAAGTGGGTAGCTTTAGTAAGAAAAACCTGAGAATGGATATCTGATTGAATCCCCAACTCAAATTGTCGAGCTTTCATCCCCTCATTAGATACAATTTTAGGAGCATACTGTACCAACTCAGCAACACGATTTGAGTAATCAGTCATGATTTTTTTGGCCTTCTCAAGTTTGAAAAACTCCACATCCTTGGCCAACACCATAGATTATGGATAGAACTGATCAGTGAAAAGAACCATAATGTCTTTACACTCTAAATCCTCATGTTTTCTAGCAGTCACCATCGTGCCCCACCATCTGCTACTTGGTCCCTCCAGCACGAAGGTGGCACACTTCACCTTGATCGCATCAGGTGTCTCCAAAAACTCAAATAGACGTTCGATATTACTCAACCATTACTCAGCATGTTGAGGATCAATGGAGACTTTGAAGACTAGTGGATTCTGGCATAGGAACTCTTGAGAACGAATTCAGAGAATATCACTATGAGGATCTATAGCTGGAGCCAGAACAGGAACTGGAGGTGCTGCCTGTCCCAGATCGTGGAAAGTGTGAATAATCACCTCTACCACACTGGGATCCACAATAGGACTTGCTTGCGGAGATTCAACAACTGTCTCTTTTTGGATTTGATTTCCATGTCTTCTCAGAGGCATGATGCTACATAACATCAGCAGACAAAAAATAAGACATTTGATTAACACTCACCCTGAGTAACAAGGAAAACTACTCTTCAACGAAGGGATAAAAAGATTTGGATTCCACAATATGAAAATCCAAATAGGGAAAAAGACTAGATCTAATCCACAAGTATCATTTCCCTAACCACCCATGGTGACTTAAGGTTCATTGTGGTGAGAGCTGGCTAGGCACTCAGTCAAAAATAGAACTTATGTCCTGACAAGAATACTCAAATGCATATTATCATCAAGGCAAGATGTTTAATCCTCCATTTGATACCATTTTGTCTTGAACCAGCTCGGGTACCCTGGTAACCCAATAACCGAGCCGGACCTGACATAGCCTAAAGGGCGTTCCCGATCCCCATGGGTTGCCGACTAGCACCCGACATCGTAAAACATACAAGTGGGAATGATTTTTCCACAAGAATGTGGAAGCAAGAGTAAAACAAACAGTATGAATAACAAAAGAAACTCTACTGGGGGTGATGTACCAGAATAAAAGGAGGAATAAAATTCCAATGTACAACATCCCAAGTACTAATGATGGGAAAAACAGCCCCAAGGTCCCTATGGAAACATCTCACCAAGACCAAAGATCAACAACTGGATCCACCTCCAAGAGGTCCCTTTCTTTTGCTCGATCCTAGAAGAAGAAAGTCTACAAACACCCAAAGGAAAAAGTAGGGTGTGAGCCTAAACCGAGTAGGATAACACCATAGATTCTATAACAGATTCCAAATATAGATTATCCCAGTAAAAAATTTCAATTTTCAAATAATCAGGTTTGTCAATTCAAAAGCATATTTTAACAAATCATGCTATACAATTTCAAATGATGGAAATAAATACCTTGAGAAAACACTTTACAAATGATGGAATATTTCTAAAATAATGTCTTAAATAGAACATTTATATAAAACAGTTTATATAAGTTCAGCAGGCTTGTAAAACAGTTCAAAAGCATTGTCATACATTTATATCACAAATATAAACATTCATGCGAGCAACATGTTCATCTTCGAAAAGATACGATAGTATTAACAAGTAATAGGATTCCAAACTCTCTATGTGAACTCAAAAAGATGTGTATACACACGTCCCTGTAACACTGGCCCAAGTAGACTCGTCACCAACCCATCCGGAATGTGACCCGCCACATGTATGTTTTAGAATGTTGTCGTAGCATAGAGTGTATCCAAATAACTCACTAACTATCTAAGGCTTTCATGTTCTCTTACATGATGGGTGAACTATTTTCAGAAAGCGTAAAATATGATCCTTCCCATTCTTCCATTTCAAAACTGACAATGTCCTTCCATTTAAAACAAAATGAGGTCTTATTCAAATCATTCCTTTTTCTATATGATAAAACTAATGGGTTTCTATCAATTCACTTTTATCCATTTCACCAGTTTGAATATCCATTGAAAACCAATTCCATCATTTCACAAATTCATTTCCACAATTAAATTCAACAAATTAATTGAAATCATTTCCATCAAATCCACAATTTAAATTGAAAAATTTAAATTGACAAATTTTCTATAAACACACCCAATTCAATTGAATTGGGGTTTTCCAAATTTCTATGCCAAAACCATTTCGAATATCTCAATTCAATGGAATCGATTTTTTATCAAGTTAATTGAAAGAAACATAAGCAATTGAATTTTAATCAATAATTGAAATAAATCAAGAAAATACAATGATAATTAATTTGGAATGATGGGATGGAACCACATTCCTCGAAGGATTTGACCAAAACCACAACGGTTGAAGAACACTCAAGAATCCCGGTTGATTCTCCAAAAACCCATCCTAGATCACTTCCCCTAGAAAGAACAAGACCAAAAATCATCATTTATGCATTTACACACTTAGATATACCCATAACGGGCATAGATATAAGAAATCAATGGAAGAGGGGAAGTAGATCTAAGTAGATCTAAGAAACCGATCAAGAAAGAAGAAGAACAATCACATACCTTGAGAATCCCACTTCAATTTACCAAGAAGAGCCTTTGGATCACCTCCAGAACAATGGGAAAACCTTCTCTGACCCCAGGAGAAGACAAATCCCGAGTTAGGGCCACTTAGGAGGAGAAACGAAGCATTTAGAGGAAAAACGGCCAAGATCCACAATTTAAGGATCTAATTTTAAGTGACTGCACAGTTTGTCCGCACAGTTTGTCAAACCGTGCGAACACCGTGCAGATCTCACTATCCAGGGTTGTTGGTCTACACGGTTTACCAAACCATGAACACACAGTGCATACCCCACTGTCCAGTGCTGCTAGGCTGGCATAGTTTGATCGCATAGTTTATCAAACCATGTGCTAACCGTACACAAGCCATTTCCTTTTTGTTTTACTTAAAATTTCACCCAAACGCACCCCAAGTCACTAATCAAAAACAAGGGCACATAGAGACATCAAAAGTACCTGAAAATGTAACGGGATGTTACAATGACACATGGGTATAATACATGAGTCATTTCTTGAGTCATATCGCAGCTCTACTTTGGTCCAATGTTTTCACATGTCATCAAAAAATCTACGTTGTCTTGGTGTGGTACATGCCTAAAATTTTCATTATAAATAAAACATGAATACTCACATGTTTGAGCGGGGCTCTTGAGAAGCATAATATAATTATTTAAAAACAGATGGATATGCATGACCATATACATAATAAAATTTAATGGCGATGAAAAAAAATTAAAAACTACGAAACAAATTTATCTTTGAGGCCATTTCAAAAAATTAAAGTATTTATTTAAACTAGAATAATTTATTTTTTTGGATTCAATATTAATTTAATTTTTTTCTAAAATTAAATTATTTTATTATTTGAGTTTTATAGAAAAATAAAATGAAATGTTTTAAATTAAATTATTATTATTATTATTATTTTAAATAAAAAATTACTTATTTAAAATTTTGTTATATTATATAAATTTCATAGGCCCTAGAACACTGTCCCGACCCATTGTTTGTAATATAGAACATGTAAAGAGCATAGTAGATTTGGAATTCACTATACATGACATTTCAGGTCTGGAAGACCAACTATGACCTGTTATGGGTCGGGAAGACCCACAAGATAAGGATGAGAAGTCTAATCGGACAAGGGGGTTCACATTACCAATTTTTATGGACAAACACATTGTGGTGTGGATGGTGGCAGTGAAGAAGGTGATATGTTCAGCTGGGTGGGAGAACACCTGGTTGGGGATCTATGGTCAAATACTGGAGTGGAGGAGGAGTTCACTAGGGTTAGTGGGTTCCCACAAGATTAACTATTTTGGATGTTTTCTAGATGTGGAAAGGGAGGTAATTGGGGGGAGGGGTTAATTTTTAATGAAGGAAACATCTGACCAAAATGTATTAATGGAAGACTGTTCCATGGAGGAGGACATAGACATAGGATGCAGTCTATGGAAGGAGGAATCATTGGAGTTATCTCTCGAGGGAAGCATTATATTTTTAATAGAAATTTATTTTTGGGTAAGTTGTTATAAAATACACATAAAATTTAATAACATTTTATTTATTTTTATTAAATGAACTAGATTCTATCAAATTTTAGTCCCCCTATTGAGTTTTATCAGACCATAGATCAACCACTATTCATCAAATTTGTTTTGGGTTTTTTATTCCCAATTTCAAAATCTTATTTTTTGGAAAGTTATAATTTTAATTTTAAAGTTTTGAATTGAGAAATGGATGGAATAATATTGGACACTTGAATCTCGTCAATAAATGCGAAAAAGGGTTTTCAATGGAATCACCACAAAAAACTAGAATATGATAAATTTAACACATATCAAATATATGTTCCAAATTATAATACCCATAAATAAAATAATGATCGATATATGTTTTTTAGATAATTGGTCACATTTATTTTTGACATAAGATATATGCATGGTTGAATCTTATGGGTATAAAAGGAATCCCTCTATTTTACTAAAAGAAAAATATTTTTTCTCGACTCATAAAATAAACAGAATCACATCGATACATATTTTGGATACTAGGTATTGTAGTGGAATAAAATAGTTTGGAGATTATAAATTTTTCATTTCCATAACAGTGAAGATTATTCGTATCCAGTGATTTATTCCCCAATAAATTTCTATGGGTCATTCATGAATTATTTGTGTAAAAAATTAATGAATGATGACATCATTTGAAATGGCTGCGTTATCCACTATAACTAATAGTAGTTGATAATTGATTGATGTATCTAAGGATAGACCCCTCCAGATCATCTAAATAAGAATCATAAATCAATTTGAACTCTGATCATCAAATTTTCAGTGCTATCACAAACCTTTGACCAAATCTCCAACATCACGATGACAACCAGAATCCTGTTCCACTGGAATACAACATCGACCAGAGATTGAATTATCAGAAAAAACGATTTTTCTCTCTTGGTTGTTAAAGGAGGATATAAATTCAATCTATTCCAAATGGATGAATAAAAATTAAAAATAGCCCCTCTATTTATTTAGTAGGAGTTATAATACTGATAATGGGATACCTGAACCTATATATCCAACATCCACTAAATAAGCTATTAATGACTCAATATGTTGATCTAATTTTCTGAAAATAATCATTTATATTTTATCACCAATGAAAAATATATAAAAAATATATTACATTCTAAAACTGGGTCATTAATAAGAATTTTAATTCCATCAATATTTAACAATACATTAATATTAAAATAATTATAATTCTTATAATATTTATTGATATATTCTCTTAATACCATGTGAATAATTTTAAAAACTATATTCATCCAATATTTATATATTTTAATAATAAGGAATTTATTATTTCTTTTTTGATTTATTTTTTTCTAAAACACTGAACTTGTGTGGGTCCCACCATGTCATATTCTATTATTCATCAAAACATGGAAGACACTTGAAAAAAATAGTGTGTGTCATCCTCTAGGATCTTAGTTCAATTAATGTGAACATCATTCATATACCCAGAGAGCAGTCAAAATATGCATAATGTTTCCATAACATATAATGTATAGTCATAATAATGATTTCATTCATAAAAAACATATTTTTTTAACATAATCTATTTACCTAATGCTATCTCAAGATGTAGGATACAAAACTATTGTCATCATCCATTATTTCTTCATTATTTATAGACCTAATTAAATTGAATTATATTATTCCACCATCTACGTGGATTTAATGAAAGTAATAGCATCTTGATTAACTTGTCTTGAGAGATCTCCACATCAACTCAGAGGTGACAAATTCTATATTGACCACTCCATCAGTTCCATTCCATGATAGAAATACCCATCACAAGATACCTTGATATGACATAAATGTATTGGTTTTTCTCTTTCATCAATGTAAATAAACTATAGAATAAATTTTTAAAAATATTATGTGAGGATTCCCATGCACATGATCATATATAGAAACAACCAATGACTCCTAAAACATGTGTTTTTCTTATAGGAGGGTCTGTCCTCATTATCAAATCTACTCAAGATCTCAAACTGTGAGCTTCTTGAGAGAAATGTCTAAAATTTTATGAGACACCATCCCCAAATAGATGCAAATAAACTATGCCCTATCATTATAATGCATCTAGACTATAAGATGAAAAATTTATATTACTATCATGGTATCCTTATTTTCTCATTATAGTATAGGAACAACTAAAAACATCTAATATTACATTTAATATAAGGACATTACTATAAATATAGATTCATTAGAATAATAATACTACTATAGTAAGTTAAAAATTTATATATTACAAACATTATAAATGTACTCATAATCAAAATATAAACACATGTTGGGTATTGGGAACACACTTTCAAAATTTATTGCATTCATGGAACATAATCTCATCTATATTACTGAATCTAGTAAATTTATTAAATTATTCCTTAGGTATCACCTCAAATATTATAAATTTAATTAAATATTTGTCCAAAATATACAAGACTTTATTTTTTAAGGATATTCGAAGGAAAATTGTCATTTTTGGGAATGTAACATTGGGAAAACCCTCAACAAAGGTGGATTATGTGTCCACTATCTAACCATTATAGGATAACAACTAACATGATGTTAAATATTGATGTAACCACCATTTGGACACGTGGATGACCCAAAATAAAGTTGATCAGCCACATAATATCCATTGTGCAAAACATATTGAAATAGTTTTGCCACAATTACTGTAACATCCCGGGTAAATAAAAATAATGAATTTTCATATTTATTAATATTTACGAATTAAATATTAATTTTAATTAAAATGGTTTTCTACGTTCGATAGCGTACTCGGTACGCAACGATGACTTTCTTTGAAAACTTACGTTGCACACAAGTAATAAAATAATATTATTTTAAATGTTAGTTAACGAGTAGCCGTTGTACTGGCGAGAATGGATAGAAATAACTAAAATATGATTATATATGTTTTTAAATGTTTTTACATTTACCCAATAAAAGATAATGTCTTAAAATATGGAAAGAGTTCAATTTTAGGCATTTATACCCTAATTTTCACGAAAGGTCCACTTATCACCTTTTGACAGAGAACCATCATTAAATATAGTTTTGATCGATCTTATAAATTTTATTGGACCAAATATAACACTTATTTATAATCGGGACATCAAAATTTACTTTGTGTAAATATTTGGTACCTTTCTGATAAAGTTCATTTTTTAATGAATAGTGTAAAAGGTTGTATTTTAATTCAAAACCACTTTTTAATATAATTTATTTATATGATTAGATTAACTTTTGAATTTGTTTTAAAATGAAATTAGAAAATATTTTAACCATTAAATCCAATAGTGGTCGTTGGAATTAATTTTACTTTGAAATCGGACTTAAACTAGTGTCAATCTTTTGATACTTATTGTTTCATAAAAACACGCTATTTGCTCTGACAGCGGGAATTAATTATTAAATTAATTAATGTGACTTATATGTTTTGAATTTTGTAAACTAGACTTCATTTTTGAATTCGTAATATCAAATATATCTTAGGATGAATTTTTGGTAATTTTCTGAAAAACTTCAATTTTTGATGAATAGTGAAACCACTAAGTGGTACTTATAAAGACTGATTTTCCGTTTAAATGAAATTTTGCCATCATTGTGTTTTTAATTTCAAAAATCCAACATACATGGTTTTCATTAAGAAGTAAAATGTGGTTCAATGAGATTATAATAATTTTTTTGGTGAATAGTAACTTATTAAGTTCTTAATCGCGATTAGTGGTAATTAGTGTAGTTTAAGGTAAAAATAATGCATTAATAAAATAAGATGAGCATGACACATGTCCTATCCTTATTGGTTGTGTCATGGACGACCAAGAAAAGCAATGGGTCAACTTGGGGACCCCATGGAGACACTTTGGTTGGGAAAGGACATAAATAACTTTTTATTTAATGTAAAAGTAAAAATGACACAAACAAAATATGTTTTACGAAAACAATTTTTACATGGGGTTATAAAGATCATATTTTTGATTATAAATATTAATTGGAAAGATTAAAATATTTCCTACATCATAGTATTTGTTTTATAATTTTAGACATTAAATATATTAAATTATTTATGACATAGTAATGATTCAGCGATGACATCATTATTTGACGATTTAAATAAAATGGAAGGATAATGAAAACTCTATAACCTACACATGGCCAAAACCAATTGGATGAGTGGATTTCGAACCCTTATCACCTTATCCACGAATTATATCAATGTGGGACCTTTTAAAATAGAAACACATTTTCAAATAATGTAATATTTCTTTACTTTCCAAAAGTGCCCCTCCTCTCCTCTTATAAAAGGCCCCCACCTCTACCTCATTTCACACACTCCTCAAGCCTTTGGCTCGGCCAAACCCTGCCCATTTACTCTCTCCACATCCCTATCCTCATCCTAGAGGATACCCTTTGGGATGAATCCTTTCAAAGGAAGCCTTTAGTCCCAAATCATATGGAGTTACACTTTTAAAGGTAATTCATTCTCTTTTGTTCATTTGTTTTATTTTGCTTCTCCAACCCTCTAAACTCTTTTTATTTACTTATTTTGTAACAACACCAGTATCTTCAATATATTAGGATGTTTTTATAAGATTTATTTGAGCTACAATCTCACAAAACTACATCAAATGGTTAAATAACATACGGTTTCCGGGGATGGCGAAATTCTGCCTCCCGAAACGATCATTGTTCAATACTCATTTAACACCTTCAAGGGTGGCCATTATAATGTCACTATTTTTATATATGATATATAATATGTTTATTTTTTATTTAAGCTTATTTATTTTTAATTTTGGGCATACCGTTATGGTTTCCATTATGGGTAAACACGATATCTTCATTTAAGGAAGTGCGGACTACCGCCCCCTCAAAGTGATGTGATTCGTTAATTCCATATGTGGGGCGTGTAAAGGATGGATTTAAAATTATTATATATAATGATATACTGGAATTATAATATACCTCTATATAATTATTATTTCTTTCAATTAATGTATGAGATATAAGTGAAAGTAGCGTTCATGCGTACGTACGGCTTACCGTCTCAATGAACGGTGCATTTCATTTCTTATCCCCAAATGTAATGTACTATTAAAAGTACATGTATATAATGGATATATATAATTAATGATATATCTAAATGATGAATATAATTCTGTAATTAAAATATACATACCTCTCATTTAGTTTTAATTCCATTAATATGACAAAGAAATGAAAGTAGCGTTCATGCGTACGTATGGCTTACCGTCTCCATGAACGGTGCCTTTCATTTCTTACCCCTAAATGATTAAGTAATATTATAAATACATGTATATTCTGGATATATATGATACATATTATATCCAAATCGGGAATTTCATTTTAGATATAATGAACCTTTGACCACACGAACAACATGTAACTGTAAGAAGTCCACTTTCGACTTAAGAACCAAATATTGAGAAAACAAACATTATTAACGTAAATGGTTACATAATGTTTATAACATGGCAATAAGTGATATAAAAGGAATAATGAACTTTCAAAAGGTTCTTAATCAAGTATAAATTAACTCAAGTTTATTATTTAGGACGTTAAAGAACGATCGAGTCAAGTCGGACCCGAGGTAAGGGACTTCGTCTCAATATCCTTTCATTGAGGCATATTTCGTTTTATACACAACGTTCTTTTATACGGTGTATAAACCCCTTTGACATTTTCTTTTATATAAAAGGAATCTTTTTCTACGAAGTGTTTTACTAAACGACAAAAAGGAATGTTTTTTTAACGTACGCAGTGACAACGACCTTTTCCCCCACCGCGAGTATTATTTGGTCTTTGGCTTCCTCAACAAGACGTAATGTTTTTAAAATAAAATAAATACTATATACTCTTTTATGTATTTTGGTATTGAAAATGGTTTTGATAAAGGATTCTATTATGATATATTGTGATGTGGAAATGTTATCATTCCTTTATATTGGTTTTATGTTTTATGATTTTATATTGGTACTTGGACATTTTAACGGGTGGTTACGTTATAAACCATATGACGGGTGGTGCCGTGAATACCATGACGGGTGGTTACGTTATAACCTCCAATGCATTGGGTATAGAAGTCGGACGTATGGCTATTCCATTAAGTATGTATGGAAATTGGCCGTATGGCTATTACATTAAGTGATATGTGTGGAAGTCGACCGTATGGTTATTCCACTTAAGTATGTATATGTCCCAAGTTACCTTTATATATGTTATGTGTTCTTTTTATGGATTTTATGGTAATCCTTTGGTTAAAAAAAGGTAATTAATGATACTTTATTCAGTGAAGAGTATTTACTACTTCATGAAGGTTAAGGTATTACTTTGATAGAGTATATATGGTTTATTTGATGTTTGAAAAACTATCAGTTTTCATTCTTTGTGTATCCCTTACTGAGCTTTTTATGATCACCCCAAGTTTTTTTTTGAAATGTTTTCACAGGACTTAATGTGGAATAAGGTCAAGGATGGGATCAAGGGAATGTCATCCTATATAAAACATGGAACTAGACACGTTTCTTTTTAAGAGTTTTTTTTATTATGGAAACTTAGTAGAAGTGACTACTTTGTAATCTTTTGAGATGTAATAGTTATGTTCTAATTTTCTAAAACTCTAAACCCGAAAAGATCCTCGACGTGAATTATTCATTTAATTCAATATTAAGTAAGGTTTAAGGCCGGGGCCTTATAGTTGGTATCAAAGGGTCGGTTTAGACAACTTTAGGAGTTAGAAAAGTGTTAAATTATAATATGATTGAAATGATATAGCATTTACGGATTACCATGTTGCTTCGCCTAAGATATTTCTGTGTTCAGAATGGTTTTCCGCAGAGGAAACAAAGCAGCTATGTTGGGACGACATCGGGAGGAAGATAACCTTCCAAATCAGCAACCTGAGATGGTCGGAATCGGAACTGAACAGTTTGTTGCAGTGATGGCACAGTTGACTCTGGCTATAAATGGTGGTGGTATCCATGCACGAGATCAGCCAGATCAACCTGAGAGGAACATGTCAGTGGTGGAACACTTCATGAGGCAACATCTGATATCATTTAGAGGATCATCTAACCCTGTTCAAGCTGAAGGGTGGACTAAAGCACTGGAGAAGATTTTTGATGTCATGGGGTGTTCAGAACATCAAAAGGTTAGTCTTGCTGTTTACCGTTTTGAAGGTGAAGCTGATCAGTGGTGGTCGATGGTGAAAAATATAAGGGATAGTGATGAGATTGAGGATCTTCACTGGGACGAATTCAAAGGTATGATTCTTGAGAAATATTTTACTAAGGTGGTTCGTCTTAGGATGGAAAAACAGTTCCTAGAATTGAGGCAGGAGGATGATTCAGTGGCTGCTTATGAAGAAAAGTTCACTCGATTGGCAAGGTATGCTCCAAACTTCATACGAGATCTTGATAGTAAAATAAACCGTTTTTACTCAGGGATAAAGCCAAAGTATCGAAGGGCGTTAGCTTCTCGTGAGTTCAAAAGTTATGAAAAACTTGTTCGATGTGCGGAGAAGGTGGAAATGGAGTTTGCCGATGATCAGGTGTTCTATGACAAACAACAAAATAAGAGGTCTAGTTGGCAGGCAAAGGGGAATAATTCATCAAAGAAGCAAGGAGGTAAGAAAACCAAATATCCATCCCGTGATAAGTGTTGTAAAATGCATCCTGGAGAATGTTTATCCAAGTCTGGTAAGTGCTTTCGGTGTGGTAAGTCTGGTCATATTTCTCGTAACTGTAAGGAAGCTGATCAAGCAGGAAATGAAAAGCCAACGGTAAGATGTTTTAGGTGTAATGAAATGGGTCATTATGAAAACGAGTGTCCAACGAAGAACTCATCTGGGGGAATGCTGCCAGACTACAAGCAGAAAGGGGTGGTGAAATCCTTTGCAAAAACTTCAGCAGAGGTTGGGCCATCGAATGAAGTGGTATCAGCTCTAGGGAGCTCGGTATTTTTCGAAGATTGACTTGAGGTCGGGGTACCATCAGTTGAAAGTAAAAGAAGTAGATGTTCCGAAGACCGCGTTCCGTACTAGATATGGCCATTATGAATTTGTAGTTATGCCTTTTTGGTTTACCAATGCACCTGCTATATTCATGGACCTTATGAATAAAATTTTCCATGAGTTCTTGGATAAGTTTGTGCTTGTGTTTTGAGGTTTGGGAAGAGGTTATGTGTGCCTTGTGATTCACAGTTGAAGAGAGAGTTGTTATGTGAAGCTCATAGTTCTCCATTTTCAGTTCATCCTGGCAGTACTAAGATGTACAGAGATCTGCGGGAGTATTACTGGTGGGATGGAATGAAAAAAGATATTGCTGATTTTACGGTGAAGTGTTTGACATGTCAACAGGTTAAAGCAGAGAGGCAGTTACCGAAAGGGATGCTTCAGCCTTTACCAGTGCCAGAGTGGAAATGGGAAAACATATCCATGGACTTTGTTGTGGGATTACCGAGGACATCTCGAGGTAATAATGCAATCTGGGTTATTGTTGATCGCTTGACCAAATCTGCTCATTTCCTTTCTATACGAGATACTTTCTCTCTAGATCAACTTTCCCGTCTGTATCTTAATGAGATATTCAGGTTACATGGAGTTCCCCTCTCCATTGTATATGATCGTGATCCCAGGTTCACATCTAACTTTTGGAAAGGCCTTCAGAAGTCGTTGGGTACAGAATTAAATTTTAGTACAGCTTTTCATCCTCAATCAGATGGGCAGTCAGAATGAACAATCCAGACATTGGAGGATATGATACGAGCTTGTTCTATGGATTATCAGGGAAGTTGGGACCAACATCTTTCATTGGTTGAATTTTCATATAATAACAGTTTTCATTCCAGTATACAGATGGCACCATTTGAGGCATTATATGGGAAGGTTGTCGAACTCTAGCATTTTGGAATGAAGTGGGTGAAAGGAAGCTGATGGGACCAGAATTGGATGAAGAGATGGCAGAAAAAGTTCAGTTGATTCAGAAACACATGAGAACAGATCAGAGCAGGCAGAAGAGTTATGTAGATAACCGGAGGAAGGATCTATCTTTCTAGGTAGGTGATCGTGTTTTTCTCAAGGAGTCTCTTTGGAAAAGTGTGATGAGATTTGGTAAGAAAGGAAAGTTGAGTCCAAGGTTTATTGGACCATATGAAATTCTGGAGAGAGTTGGATCAGTTACATACAGGGTGGCTTTACCTCCGAGTTTATCTCAGGTACACAATGTTTTTCATGTTTCAATGTTGAGAATGTATATGCCAGATCCATCTCATGTTTTGAGTCCAGAGGTAGTTCAGCTGGAAGAGATCCTATCTTATGAGGAACAACCGGTCCAGATTCTTGACCACAGGGAGCAGGTGTTACGGAATAAGGTGATTCATCAGGTAAAGGTTTTGTGGAAAAACCATGTGATTGAAGAGGAAACGTGGGAATCTGAAAATGCTATGAGGGATAAATACCCCCACTTATTTTGATAAGTGAATAAAATTGCGAGGACGCAATTCCCAAAAGGGGGGAAGGATGTAACATCCCCGGTAAATAAAGAATAAATAATTTTCATATTTATTAATATTTACGAATTAAATATTAATTTTAATTAAAAGGGGTTTCTACGTTCGATAGCATACTCGGCACACACCGATGAGTTTCTTTGAAAACTTACGTTGCACACAAGTAATAAAATAATATTATTTTAAATGTTAGTTAACGAGTAGCCGTTGTACTGGAGGGAATGGATAAAAATAACTAAAATATGATTATATATGTTTTTAAATGTTTTTACATTTACCCAATAAAAGATAAAGGCTTAAAATATGGAAAGAGTTCAATTTTAGGCATTTATACCCTAATTTTCACGAAAGGTCAACTTATCACCTTTTGACGGAGAAGCGTAATTAAATATAGTTTTTATCGATCTTATAAATTCTATTGGACCAAATATAACTCTTCTTTATAATCGGGACATCAAAATTTACTTTGTGTAAATTTTTGGTACCTTTCTGATAAAGTTCATTTTTTTAATGAATAGTGTAAAATGTTGTATTTTAATTCAAAACCTCTTTTTAATCTAATTTATTTATATGATTAGATTATCTTTTGAATTGGATTTAAAGTGAAATTAGAAAATATTTTTACCATTAAATCCAATAGTGGTCGTTGGAATTAATTTCACTTTGAAATCGGACTTAAACTAGTGTCAATCTTTTGATACTTATTGTTTCATAAAAACACGCTATTTGCTATGACAGCGGGAATTAATTATTAAATTAATTAATGTGACTTTTATGTTTTGAATTTTGTAAAATAGACTTAATTTTTGAATTAGTAATATCAAATATAGCTTAGGGTGAATTTTTGGAAATTTTCTGAAAAACTTCAATTTTTGATGAATAGTTAAACCACTAAGTGGTACTTATAAAGACTGATTTTCCGTTTAAATGAAATTTTGCTATCATTGTGTTTTAAATTTCAAAAATCCGACATACATGGTTGTCATTAAGAAGTAAAATGTGGTTCAATGAGATTATAATAATTTTTTGGTGAATAGTAACTTATTAAGTTCTAAATCGCGATTAGTGGTAATTAGTGTAGTTTAAGGTAAAAATAATGCTTTAATAAAATAAGATGAGCTTGAAACATGTCCTAGCCTTATTTTTTGTGTCATGGCCGACCAAGACAAGCCATGGGTCAACTTGGGGACCCCATGGAGACACTTTGGTTGGGAAATGACATAAATAACATTTTATTTAATATAAAAGTAAAAATGACACAAACAAAATATGTTTTACGAAAACAATTTTTACATGGGGTTATAAAGATCATATTTTTGATTATAAATATTCATTGGAAAGCTAAAAATATTTCCTACATCATAGTATTTTTTTTATAATTTTTAGACAATAAATATATTAAATTATTTATGACATAATAATGATGCAGCGATGACATCATTATTTGACGATTTAAATAAAATGGAAAGATAATGAAAAATCTAAAACCTAAACATGGCCAAAACCAATTGGATGAGTGGATTTCGAACCCTTATCACCTTATCCAAGAATTATAACAATGTGGGTCCTTTTAAAATAGAAACACATTTTCAAATAAAGTAATATTTCTTTACTTTCCAAAAGTGCCCCTCCTCTCCTCTTATAAAAGGCCCCCACCTCTACCTCATTTCACACACTCCTCAAGCCTTTGGCTCGGCCAACCCCTTCCCATTTAATCTCTCCACATCCCTATCCTCATACTAGAGGATTCCCATTGGGAATAATCCTTTCAAAGGAAGCCTTTAGTCTCAAATAAAAAGGAGTTACACTTTTAAAGGTAATTCATTCTCTCTTGTTCATTTGTTTTATTTTGCTTCTCCAACCCTATAAACTCTTTTTATTTACTTCTTTTGTTACAACAGTAGTATCTTCAATATACTAGGATGTTTTTATAAGATTTATTTGAGCTACACTCTCACACAACTACATCAAATGGTTTAAGAACATACGGTTTCCGTGGATGGCGAAATTCTGCCTCCCGAAACGATGATTGTTCAATACTCATTTAACACCTTCAAGGGTGGCCATTATAATGTCACTATTTTTATATATGATATATAATATGTTTATTTTTTCTTTAAGCTTCTGTATTTTTCATTTTGGGCATACCATTATGGTTTCCATTATGGGTAAACACGATATCTTCATTTAAGGAAGTGCGGACTACCGCCCCCTCAAAGTGATGTGATTCGTTAATGCCATATGTGGGACGTGTAAAGGATGGATTTAAAGTTATTATATATAATGTTATACCGGAATTATAATATACCTCTATATCATTATTATTTCTTTTCATTAAAGTATGTGATATAAATGAAAGTAGCGTTCATCCGTACGTACGGCTTACCGTCTCCATGAACGGTGCATTTCATTTCTTATCCCCAAATGTAATGTACAATTAAAAGTACATTTATATAATGGATATATATAATTAATGATATATATAAATGATGAATATAATTCTGGAATTAAAATATACATACCTCTCATTTAGTTTTAATTCCATTAATATGACAAAGAAATGAAAGTAGTGTTCATGCGTACGTACGGCTTACCGTCTCCATGAATGGTGCATTTCATTTCTTACCCCTAAATGATTATGTAATATTATAAATACATGTATATGATGGATATATATGACAAATATTATATCCAAATCAGGAATTTATTTCTAGATATAAAGAACCTTTGACCACACGAACAACATGTAATTGTAAGAAGTCCACTTTCGACTTAAGAACCAAATATTGAGAAAACAAACATTATTAACTTAAATGGTTACATAATGTTTATAACATGGCAATAAGTGATATAAAAGGAATAATGAACTTTAAAAAGGTTCTTAATCAAGTATAAATTAACTCAAGTTTATTATTCAGGACGTTAAAGAACGATCGAGTCAAGTCGGACCCGAGGTAAGGGACTTCGTCTCAATCTCATTTCATTGAGGCATATTTTGTTTTATACACAACTTTCTTTAATACGGTGTATAAACCCCTTTGACTATTACTTTATATATAAAAGGAATATTTTTCTACGAGGCATTTTACTAAACGACAAAAAGGAATGTTTTTTTAACGTACGCGTTGACAACGACCTTTTCCGCCACCGCGAGTATTATTTGGTCTTTGGATTCCTCAACAAGAAGTAATGTTTTTAAAATAAAATAAATACCATATACTCTTTTATGTATTTTGGTATTGAAAATGGTTTTGATAAAGGATTCTATTATGATATATTGTGATGTGGAAATGTTATCATTCCTTTATATTGGTTTTATGTTTTATGATTTTATATTGTTACTTGGACATTTTAACGGGTGGTTACGTTATAAACCATATGACGGGTGGTGCCGTGAATACCAGGACGAGTGGTTACGTTATAACCTCCAATGCATTGGGTAAGGATGTCGTCCGTATGGCTATTCCATTAAGTATGTATGGAAATTGGCCGTATGGCTATTCCATTAAGTGATATTGTGGAAGTCGACCGTATGGTTATTCCACTTAAGTATGTTTATGTCCCAAGTTACCTTTATATATGTTATGTGTTCTATTTATGGATTTTATGGTAATCCTTTGGTTACAAAAAGGTAAGTAATGATACTTTATTCAGTGAAGAGTTTTTACTACTTCGTGAAGGTGAAGGTATTACTTTGATAGAGTATATATGGTTTATTTGATGTTTGAAAAACTAACAGTTTACATTCTTTGTGTATCCCTTACTGAGCTTTTTATGCTCACCCCAAGTTTTTTTTGAAATGTTTTCACATGACTTAATGTGGAATAAGGTCAAGGATGGGATCAAGGGAATGTCATCCTATATAAAACATGGAACTAGACACGTTTCTTTTTAAGAGTTTTTTATTATGGAAACTTAGTAGAAGTGACTAATTTGTAATCTTTTGAGATGTAATAGTTATGTTCTAATTCTCTAAAACTCTAAACCTGAAAAGATCCTCGACGTGAATTATTCATTTAATTCAATATTAAGTAAGGTTTAAGGCCGGGGCCTTATAATTACTATTGAATGAACCAATTTTTTACCCTAAACATTATATTCTAGGGGTAGATGTAACATGTGGATGTAGGTAATGGAATAAGTTTAGGGTGTTAATGTAATATCCAAACTAGTTGGTTCTTTCAGAGACATCCTACTCCTATTGTTTGGAGAAGATCCAGTGCCCTGGAAAATAGATTCCTCAATGGATAAATGGAAAAAGTCTAGATCTATTACTATTATTCACATATAAGATCCAATAATCAACGATTAGTTTATATATGATCAAATGATCCACACAAAAAACTAGAAACATAATGAAATATGATATATAGGTGGTTGGAACAATGGAAGATGTCATCATAGCTGAGCTCATCATTTTTGTTACATTTCCCCAAATGTTATTCATGTGGAAAAATCTCAATAGAAATGCCTTCAGTGATCCCAACAGGATCATAGAGACAATATTGAATATTTAGAGAGTCATCCAATTACAATTGAATTTTTGGAATGGTTAGAAATGGTATAATTACCCAACTAACCTAGATGCATGGGAATACCAATTACCATCAACCCACTAATTGTAAAGATGCCTATGACATATATCCAATCTTCAGATCGATGTGAATCAAAATCCGTTGTGCCAAAATATCAAGATAAATAACAAACCCATGTTGGGAAGCGTTAATCTCTGTCACATAGGATTAATATCTTGAAAAAACTTTCTGAATTTCTTTCTAAAATTTCAATCATGGATATACTTAACCTCTTAAAAGGGAACAGGTAAAAACTATAATAGGTTCTTTAAAGGACCCAAGAATCATTGAATTAGGATATAACAACCGAGGTGTACTATGAAGAAATTGAAATAGTTAAATTTCATGTTTTCATATCATTTATAGTTTAGGATGTGGATGTTTCTATATAAGGATACATCCGAACCCTATAAATCTCAATTATTCAAAAAAACTCCAACCTTTAAAGGAAATGATATATAATGGCCCAATGATTAATTTTATCCAAGCCAAGAAAAACTAATTTTTTTTGTTTATGGTGAATATGACATATCTTTTTTAATGTTTAATATTTATATTTTTTAAAATATTAATATATATCCCCTTAGAAGGATGAAATTTTTATATCTCATATTTAACTACTATTACAAGGTAATTAAGTTGTAGAAAACATTTAATGTTATTTTAGGAAGACCTCAGATTTATAGACATCTATTTGAACAATTGATATACTATAAATACCTAAATATAATTAATAATGGGGAGGGTGGAGTATTGTTATAATACATAAACCCAGTTAAATCATGAAAATTCTAGTATGTAAAAGAAGTTTTATATAAGAGTGAAGGAAAATAGATAGTTATAGAAGGCGCATGAAGGATAATGCACCAAATGGATTGGTAACTACCCTTAAAATCATTATAGAATACTTGAAAAAGAATATGGAATTACTATCACGTTTAAGGAGGAACTAATCTCAGATCTAGGGATATACTATAAGGCCCCAACCTTAAACCTTACTTAATCTTGAGTTATTAAAAGATTACACATTGAGGATCTTTTCTGGTTTAGAATATTAGATAATTAGATCATAGAACTTTCATTACATTCCACATTTAAACAAAGTGGTTACATAAAATATAGTATTCATTTTCCCATCAATGGAAACATATTTAAAATAAAACATGGAATCATTCTTGAAACTTCGTAGACACTATCATCATATCATGTACCAATCCCTTGACCTGTGAAAACATTTCAAAAACATGGGATGAGCATAAAAACCTCAGTAAGGGTTATAAAAAGTATGGAAAGGAAACATGAGTACATATATACATAAGAATGAAATCATACTTTACCCATAAAACATAAGCACTTTAACATACCTCATTAAATCATTAATAAATCATAGAAATCATAAGTCATAAAGGTAACTTGAGGCATTCATAACATTCTTACATAGGGAGTAACCCTCTTGGTTACATTTGGAATATCCATCACAATATATTTCCTAAATCTCTTCGGAGAAACCTTAACTTTTAACTCCTTCGCGTTAACCAATGCATTGGGGAGCTATATCAGGCTCACCCGCCATTAGTTTATCATGGAACCACCCATATTCATAACAATTCCCAAGAACCATAACATAATCATAGAACATAACATAATCAAAAAAGGAAAGATAACATTCCCACATTCCAATAACAATATAACATTTTAAGATATTGAAATAATGAATCCATTCTAAAAACCATTTTCAAAACCATTTAAAAAATTTAATAAAGAGATTTTTAAATCAAAGTGTCCCATACCACATTGAAGCTTTTAACATTTTAAACCATTAATAACCATATAAATAAATCCTTAAAACCATTTTTAAAACATGGATATTAATGAGAAATATTTATAAGATTAAATCATTAAAACATTTAAAACGATATTTTAGTTAATGGGTTTTTAACAAAATGAGAGACACTTGAATACAAAAGTTGAGGAATAAAATTTAATCAAAACATTATAATATCATAAGAATAAAGGGATTCATGATATAATACTCCAAATGATAGTATATACACCATATACGAGTGAATTGGTTCATAACAACAATGAAGTCTCAATGGAAATGTAAATTGAGATGAAATCCATTATAAAGATGGTATCCTTAAATTAAGGATAAATCAGTCTCATAATTATGTGCGAAAAATATAAATACACCCAATATAAGTGGATATTAAGTGTAAAATAATCAATTTTTATTCACAAATATTCAAAGGATGACATATTCAATAACTACATGTTGAACCCAAATAAATCGAAATTGGGTTAAGAAGTTCCCTTGACATCCTAACGGCATCACATCAAATTTTAGAAAAAGGGTTGATGAGAGAGATAAAGGGTATCTCATCACTTTAACATAAAATTTATGGCAATAAAGATATATAAGAACATATCCCCACATAATACGATTAAAATTAAAAGACATAACAAAAGAAGTCTTTTAAAAAAATGAGGGTGGAAGGTTCTTTAACCGATTTGGGTTACTTTCGAAACGTACTACCTATGAAAGAAGGACTATACAAAATTGATTTCAATACTCATAAACGAAAGTGTGTTCCAGAAAGAGTAGAATAATGGACAATACATAAACCACTCAAAAGGAAATATTGGAAAATGTTGCATGAATCTCACGAAAACACAAAGTGAGATATAAAGCCCCTTACAAAATTTCGATAACCTAACGGCGACAATTAAATCTTCCAAAATGGATTGATGAGAGAAAATAGGGTCTCTCATCATATGAACATAAAAATTAAAGTAATTTTAATATAAAATAACATCCCAATCATAAGAAATATGAGCTTAAAATGAATGACATAAAAGAGTGTACTTGAAAAGAAAGAGAGGGGTAGCATCCCTTATCTCGGGTCCGACTTGACTCGAACGTTCTTTAACATCCTCAATAATAAACATGAGTTAATTTCTAATTTATTAAGAACCTTTTTCAAGTTCATTATTCTTTTTATATCTCTTACTACCATGTTATGAACACTATGTAATTTTTTTAAGTTAATAATGGTTGTTTTGTAGATCATTGCTACTAGAGTCAAAAATAAACTCTTTATAATTACAAGTTGTTCATGTGGTAAAATATATATTATATCCAAAATTATATTCATTATGTAGATATAATATATATAATATATATCCATTATATACATGAATTTATAATATTACATAACATTCAGAGGTAAGAAATGAAATGCACCGTTCATGGAGACGGTAAGCCGTACGTACGCATGAACGCTACTTCCATTTCAATTTCTTATTTAATGGAATTAAAAAATAATTAGATATAATAGTAATATAATTACAGTATGGTATCATATATAATATCATTAATTTTATCCTTTATACGAACCACATATGGTGTTAACGAATCAAATCACTTTAGGGGGCGGTAGTCCGCACTTCCTAAAATGAAGATATCGCATTTACCCATAATGGAAACCATAATCGTATACCAAAAATGAAAAATAAAGAAGCTTAAGTAAAACATAAAAATATTATATATCATATTTAAATATAGTTTCATCTTAATTACAACCTTTTAAGGTGTTAGAAGAATATTTAACAATCATCATTTCGTGAGGCAGAAATTCGACATCCACGGAAACAGTATGTTCTTTAACCATTAGATGAAGGTGTGTGTAAGAGTATCTAGAATCCTTCTTATAACAAAATGCTAGTATATTTAAGGTACTGGTGTTGTTACAAAATAAAATAATAAAAAGAGTTTAGGGGGTTGGAGAAGTAAAATAAAACAAAAGAATACTAGTGATGACATTACATTAAAATCGGGTATCTCTCATTGATTTGAGCTCAAAGGCTTCATTGAGAAGACTTATTCCCGAAGTGATGCTTATAGGAGTAAGATAGGGATGTGGAGAGAAAAACTTAGCAGGTTTTGGACGAGTCAATGGCTTGAGAGGTGTGGGTAAGGTGGTAGAGGTGGGAGCCTTTTATAAGAGAAGAGGAGGGGCACTCTTGGGAAGTTACAAAAGGATACTTTATTATAAAATGTATTTAGGATTTAAAAGGTCCTATAATTGAAAATTTCTAGGATAAGGTGATAAGGGTTATAAATCCACCCATACAATATGTTTTTGAAAATTTTAGGTCTTATATTTTACATTTTATTTTCATTTTATTTATATCGTTAAATAATGAGGTAATCGATGTATCATCATGGTGTCATAAATAATTTAATTTATTTAATATCTAAAAATTCTAAAAAAACTACTATGATGTAGGAAATATTTTTATCTTTATAATTAATATTTATAGTCAAACATATGACTTGTATAACCCCATTTAAAAATTGTTTTAGTAAAACGACTCATGTTTGTGTCATTTTTACTTTTACTTTAAATAAAATGCATTAATATCTTTATCTTACCCAAGTGGCTCCATGGGGTCCCAAAAATCGACCCATGGGTTGTCTTGGTCGTCCATGACACATCCAATAAGGGTAGGACATGTTTCTAGTTAATTTTATATTATTAAAACATTATTTTTACCTTAAATTACACTAATTACCTCTAATCGCGATTAAAAACTTAAAAGGTACTATTCACCAAAAAATTATTTTAATCCCATTGAACCACATTTTACATCTTAATGAAAACCATATATGTCGGATTTCTGAAATTAAAATCATAGAAGTGGCAACGTTTCATTTAAACGAAAAATCAGTTTTTAAACTACCACTTAGTGGTTTCACTATTCATCAAAAATTGATGTTTTTCAGAAAAATACCAAAAATTCACCCAATGCTATATTTGATATTCTTAATTCAATAATGATGTCTATTTTAAAAAATTCAAAACATATATGTTGCATTAATTAATTTAATAATAAATTTCCTCTGTCAAAACAAATAGCGTGTTTTTAAGAAACAATATCTATTAAATGATTGACACTAGTTTATGTCAAATTTCAAAGTGAAATTAATTACAATGACCACCATTAGATAAAATGGTAAAAATATTTTCTAAATACACTTTATTATAAATTAAAAATATAATCTATCCATATAAATAAATCAGATTAATAGGAGGTTTTGAATTAAAATGAATCATTTTCGATAAAAATGATCTTTATCGGAAAAATAAAAAATTTTACACAAAGTAAATTTTGATGTCGAGATTCTAAATAAGGATTTTATTTTGTCAAACACAACATATAAAATTTTCAAAAGTATATTTAAAAAGGTTTCTCCATTAAAAGGTGGTTAATCGACCTTTTAATGAATATTAAAAGATTTATTCTTAAAATTGGATTCATTTTCATTTTAAGCATCTAACATTTATTGGATAAAAGTAAAAATATTTGACAAACATATATAATAATTTTGTAGTTAGTTCCGTTCATTACCGCCTTTATAATGTCTAGTAGTTAACTACCTTTTAATATAATATTATTTTATTATTAGAGTGTAACATATGATTTCTAAAAAACTCGTTGTTGCGTATTGGGTACGCCCTCGAGCATAGAATTCCCTTTAAAGTAATATTAATATTTTAATAAAAAATATGGCTAAATATGAAAATGTCATAATCTTTATTTACCTGGGGTGTTACATATACCGTAGTTCATCGGTTTTTCGATCCCGTATATACATAGTAACAATTATTCTAGCAGAGATAAGCCTTCCCAAATGTAATCAGGTTTCACTTTGGCAGAATGACACCATATGAGACAATTCCACAATTATACATGATCCACCATTGTCTCTAAAACCCTTGGATGTTTATGAATCATTTATATTATCAAAATAAAATTCCCACTATTGGTATGGGATGGACATTTCACTATAAAATAACTTAAATCATAATATTCTGGACTCAAAGTTGTCTCCTAAGTATCCATGAATCATAAAAACGTTCTTGTATCATCCCTTAGTGTTGAGAATATTCCTTTAACATGTAATAACACTAAAAATTTCAATATTTTAGAAGAGTAGGATAACCATAGATATACCCCTTTGGGGATGTAATATCTAATTCCATCGATGAACTCCTAAAGGGGACCCAAGGTATAAAAGTGGACCAATGTCCACACTGATGATAGTCTCTATGAATCCTAAAATGTGTGAAATATATGTATCTTTCTTTAAGAAAAACCACAATTTGTTTCCCTAGAATTATAAAGGATTTTTTTATTAGATTTCATTTTTAATACCCATTATTTGAGCCTCAAAAATGATCATAGTAGTTTCAAGAAAAAATCGAAGAAGATACATCCATTCTGCACAACTATGCTCAATCCAATATTGATAAGATCATTAAATCTAGTTTCCTTTGGGATTTTATACACCAAAAATGGATTAACAACATCATCCCCATTAATAAAAATAATGGGAATATCATGGTCTATATTAAATTAATGTATCCCAATGAAAATTACCCGTATGATGATTTTTTCAGTATGGATCCTGTATTTCCTGATATACTCAACTAATGTCCTCTGGGACCATTATATTATGGGTGGGTACCCATGGTATAATAAGATTAATATATCACATATGGATAAAGAATCCCTCATTTGTTGATCATCCTAACAGTTATATTATTACTAAGACATTACGTTTGATTTAAAAAAAATTGGTTCCACTATTTAACATCTTATGCATTCGATATTTAAACCCTTGAGGGGAAATATTTATGAATTTTGTGCCAATGACCATGTGGTCAAATCCTTGTAACATTATAATCAACTCACATACCATCAAATAGTTTTTTAAAAATGATAGTATCACTTCTATAATATTAATCACCTAATGTTTTATTTTGGGGTCACATCAGAATTATTTTATGGATTCACAATACACCAATATAGAATCTCATCTAGACTTGATAAGACTAGTGTGATCATTAAAATACTAGTTTGTCATAATATCAATAAATTTAGAGGGATAGAGTGACTCCTCATATATATTAGGGTTTCAATATTAGACTGTTTTAGTAAATATCCCCCTACATGAAGTTCTTGTGGAAAAGAGTCACCGAGTGATGGAAAAAATACATTAAATTAAACTTTTAAAACAGAAATTGATATCTACTTCACATTGATAATTCCACTAGTATAATTTAATATAATCAGAAACTATGTATTTACTATTGATTTATTTCCCAATAAACTTCATACACAAAAAAAAATATTACTCAGGAAAAGAGAAAAACTATTTACTCTCTCTGTGGGATAATGATTGATACTGAAACATGATATTACAATATGAAGAAGAATTGTCTAGAACATATTTTTATGCTATAAAATATAAGGAAGTACGCGAATCATCAGTAGTTCTATTTATCCTCCCTCATTTAAACATGAAATTTAATCCTTAGACTTGTTATATTGATCCTATTTTTGGATCAATGAGATGTTTTAATGAAATAATTTGACAATAAATTCATATGAAAAAAGACAATAAATGGGTAGGAACATTCAAATTTTATCAAAGAAATCTATAAAACCTAATGAAAACCACTGAATATCAATCCATGATATGAATAATTTTTCTCCATCAATGGTACTCACTATGCACGTGGGATGTTCATTGTTGATGCCTCTAATATTCTTACAGGGAAAATAATGGAAAAACATGAGCTCAATAAAGTTGTTATGTGGATTTCTTCATCTACCTAACCAATGAGATTCTACACTATTCATTAATTTTATTTGAATAATGATGAAAACGAGTTTGATTACCATGCTATCATTATAGACTTCGATCTATCCCTATAACTGAATTTTTCTTGTTTTATTATTAAAGGTTATTTGGAATAGGTAATTTAAAAAAATTAATGGTTAATATTCCATTGAGAATGAAGGATCGACTCTACTTCCTAGTTATGTAGGGATTTATAACATTATTATCCATGGAACTAATACTGATTTAAACCATTCACTCTTATAATGCTTGAATTGATACATTTTCTAGTGTATTCATGGCCCTGGGAAATCCCAATAAGGATGAGAGAGTTCTAAATATCACATACCAAAGTGTTTTCTCCACATTAACCATCTATAATATAGAGAAATTAGTGAAATAAAAAATTACATCAATTATGATGATCAAATATCCCCATCAACTAATGTTGTTACTGGATAGATTATATTTCTAATATATTATCTCCAATGTGTGCCCTTCCATTAGAATAATCCAAGAATAAATACGTATGACATTGAGAATTAACATCAACCTCAAGGATTCCCTAAATAAAAAATGGCCCTATAAAATTGAAGATTTTATGGGTTCTTCCTCAACTACCTCAAAGAATGAGAACTCCTCGCCAACATGCATAATTTCCATGAAGGCTCCTGCGACACTCATTTTATAGGGAGTAATATCTCCCACCAAATCAAGAGACATGCCATTCTAAAGATAATGATGACACTAAATTGTGTCGAATTCACTAGGAAATTAAATTATTTTATAATATGTTCTAGAATCATCAATCAAACCCCAAAAATATTTCATTATAGAAAAAACTGTTAGTAGTTTACCCTATAAAGAATGAATGTTATGGGTCCACAAACCCTTAGAAAAACCATCTTGTTCAAATATAAAATTATTTCCACTAAATATTTCTCCAAATCGGTCAAGGATATTCCAACCAAAAATTATAGGACAAATAATATCATCAAATTCATAATGACTAATATCATTACATATTTAGTGTCCCTCAAATTATATTGATGTAATAAAGAAAAAACATGATTTGTTTTGAGTTTGAAAAGTTGTATTAGGAGTATAACATTATGTCTGACCAGTATTCTATCTAACAAGTTGTTAAAAATCATAATATATGATATTTCAATAAAAAAAGTAAAAATTAAAACAAAAAAATATTGGATAAGAACAAAAAATCTAATCCAAATACTATTTTTCGTACTATAAGGGGTTATTCAATGACATCTTATTCCATCACACATATAGCCTTGTATACCGATATCTTTGGAAGTGCAATTTTGAAACCAATAAATTGGGAACTTTACCCACTCAAAATTATTATTAATTTTTATCTATTAAAATTTGAATAATCCAAGAAGATACATGATGAGTTATATGAGCTGAAAAAAGGTTGCATACACCACACAACCTTGTTTTTCATTAAAACTATATAGTCAAATCCTTTAATATTAATTAATTCCTCCAATAATTTATATTCGTTGGGTTTTTGGTTTCTTTGATAACTCCAATAATAACATGAATTAACCACAAAAATATAGAACCAATGTGTGAGGATCAAAATGGTACATATAATTTCTCATCTAATATATCCTAATATCTAAGAAAAATTGATGGGGAAGGCCCCACACCCCCTATAAATGAATGCTTAATAAAATTATATTTATTATTTCTTGTGTTTTCATAATATCCAAACAACATGATGTTAAATAATTTAGTTTTAGTCCTTTCCACAAGACCATAAACCGCATGAAAGTTAGTTCCTCATAATATAATATTTAAAAGTAATGACATAAAATCCAAGCCATGTGTTGGTAAACTACATCATGGAGGTCCTAATATCATGAATTTAAACTAAAAAAATAATATTTATGTGTATTAAAATCCTAAATTAAATTTCAGCACTTTTACACCCTATATAACTCTAAACAGCTCAAAGCAGACCACATTCTATAGAGACATATCTCTACCGCAATAGATATATTTTTATATAATTCTATGGGAGCCAATTTTCATGTGTCTATGAAAATAAATTCCATCATTATTCACTAATGAGATGAATATATGCAAGTAATATTTCCCTAATAACTACCTATGGATTTATTTTTATTACTTTTGGATATGTAGTTTTTCTTCGACCCCTTTTCCTACGTCCAACTATAAAAAAATATATAAAATAACATTCCCAAGTGTAATAGCTTGATCTATATATGTGTTTACTTTTTTTAGTATATACTATTATCACCTAACATATTTTTTCACTTAATTAATGAAGATAAAATTTTTTCCCTTCCACAAATTTGAGATTTATCTATGAAAGGAATTCCAATTCAGGAACCAAATGATGATTGATTTTTGTTAATTTAGGACATGTAGTGATGTTGTGATTGCCTATCCTTGACCATGAATAAATTTTAACAATAACGAATCCCCCTTGTATTAGAGGCTAATCAATTTTGAATTGAAACCCCATATAAACTATGTGTGGATTGATCAATTATCTTATAGTATACATTGTGATCCTCCATTACATTTCCTTTGGACTAGTCACAATATTATATCTATCATATCCAATTTTTATCTTGGGGATACTCACAATGTGTTTAAGCCAATGGGATGTGTTTTTAAGGTATATATAAATACACCTCTCTTAAATATGATCGTAATATATGTAGAATAACATATTATAAGATTCTTTATTGATGATATTTTTCCTTCTAAAAAGTATTTTTCCCATTATATAGGGAATATGCATGTATGTATATTTTAAAATATATATGTGGCTTCATTAAATCACTCTCAATATATGTAGTGATTCCTGAGTCTCTTATCCTTGTATAAAAAAATAACCTAATAAAAAATAAACCCTCTCACCCAATTTCTATGTACCTGTTCAAAAATATCACAACATCTTGATGGAACTACATTGATGCGAAAAAATACACCATTAGATGAGATTGATATATGTAGATGCAGTCTAATAATTGCATATAGTTTCACTCATAATCTTGTAGGATACATAGCGATGTTTATTATCACATATCCTTGACATAGATTTAGTTCATAGAACATTATGGGTGGTACTAGGTTTGTATGCCCTTAACTTATTTAATCATAAATAGGGAAAACAACCATCTTGATCCAATCCTTTTATACTAGAGCACCCACAATTCATATCCTCAAGATATAAAAATTGAATATAATAATATCTTAGTATCTTGAAATTAAACTCTATAGAACCTAGTTCAGATGTCATGACCATAAACAATACAGAGAATCCTAGTTTGAACATCTTGAATCCATTACATGATTTAGATGCATGAAAAAACCCATGGTGTACTATCTACGACCTTTTTCATCCTACACCAGAGTAAAAATTCCTCTATATATTAACCAAATTATAAAATAATGAATAATTTAAACACTAATATTTATTTCAATTTCCCCTATTTAATCCATGTGAAACTAGTATGGGTGATCTCCCATTAATCACTTATTTCTGACACTAACCATGAATCATGTGAGCATATGGGCCTTAGGGAATCTCCCAATATGGTATGTATGAGGCGAAATATATTTAATAGTTATGTAGTAACATATTGTCTACATGACATTAAAAATTCCATAATTTCTATCATATATGATTTCTCAAGTCATTTGAAGAGGTCTATTTATAAGATATATTATCAATGCAATAGTGATGGTTCTTTATAATATATTTTAGTGCATTGATCTATATAAATATAAAATTTTCCATCATCATTGTTATAAATATTTTAGTAGGATTATACATCATAGAGTTAACTATATTTTGATAAGATGAATTTTAATAAATTTTTTGGGTAAATCTATTTTGGGTTTATTCATGTTCTATTTGATAACACACGTTATTTCGAATTATTTTCATATGAATTTTCAATTTTTTATTTAGATAAAGAAATGAATTTTTTTTGAAAAAATATGCTTCACTTATCCTAAAATGTGTTCATGATGTATCCCCCACTCACAACATCCCTTTGGACCAAAGACCAGCCGGTAAGGAATCACATAATATAAATATTTTACATGACATGTAAATATATTACTCATCATGTGTTTTTCCAAGATCAATTCCCACTGAAGTTACACAATGTTCATAAAGTACAATATGTGAATCACATAAATTATGTATAAAATATACATGATGTAAAAGTTATGTGTTCCCATATTATGAAAGATATACACCATAGATACCACAGGATTCAATATTTTTGGATGAGTGTGTTGATCTTAATTACAAGACATGTATAACAATCATGTTGAGTAATAGTCATGAAAAATGTAACATAAATAAAATACAAAATTTTAATACATTAAACATTTTGTATCATTCTTTCTGGTATAAATTTTTGTCAAACGTCCTCAGATATAATAGGGAAAAACCATTATTTTTCTTTTATATTTTAACATGTTATTATCATTTTTCATTCCAAATTCTGTAAAATTCATTCATTTAATATTTTCAGAAAATAATTTTTGAGTTTTTTTTCATTATTTATCCATTCTTCAATCATTTCACTCATGTTTCCATTTCAATTATTTTTTCAACACCAATTTCTTTAATACTTTAATTTTTTCATTATTCATCCTAATTTCATCATTCACAATTATTTTTAATTGATTTTTAGTTTTTAAATTTTGTATTTATTATTTATTAGTCATTTCATGATTATTCTGAGCCTATATAGTATTCCTTTTCTTTTGATAAAAATCGTCATGAACGACTAATTAAATTAGGGTTAGGGGTTTATCTTAGTGGTGATTTTGATCCTAATGAAACATAAATTAACCCATGATAACCTTTTTCATAGTAATTAAGTAAAAAAAAATTGTTTATTGAATTTTCATTCACAATCGTGACATTAAGATGTGAAATTTAAATAACCTGAACTAATTGATATTGATAAAGATATAACCATTAGCCTGTGAAGCTTTCTGGTATAGAATTAATGAACAATGCATCTATTTTATTATATATACCTAGAACAAGGTATATTTTCAGCATAAGTATATCCAATTATTTTGAACATAACTAATTGTTGAATCTTTCACTATGAAATCTAATACTTAAGAATATCTGAAGCCAAATTTAGGATTATATATTCTATAAATCCCATAAATTAACAATTTTATCTTCTTTGATATTTTTATTACATTTAAATTACCTAGTTATTATATCCAAATCATACATGTGAGGTCAAGGAATCTTATCTTTGGTTTTGAATATATAGGTTATGTTCATGCCAGTCAACTTTGTTTGATCAAACCCAAAATACCTCTTTATTACGAATTTTTTGTCAAGTGTATTTTGGGAGTAATAAATATCTAATATGATCATTATTAGAGTAATAAACAACACATTTTTGGAACATCAAATTTTGGAACTATTATTGTGGATATGTATTACCTTGGAAAAGTAGCCTTCAGTTCAAACAGGGTATTACATCACTTATCACACCATTTTCATCTCACATTTCCCCCCTCAGGAACACCTGTATCCTCTATCTTTTTCTATGCTAGTTCATGCGTCAGGGTCCTTTGGCTTATCAAAGAACTCTTGATGCTGAAAAACTACATTTTTCCGATCATGATATTGATTGATACTTATTTTCAAATTTCTTCTTTGTAATGTATGATCACAATAATCTTATATAACTCAAAAAAATAAAATATCCAATGCATTCCACTTATCAATTAGTTGAGATACCCAAACTATAGAAGAACAATATATTGGATTATGAATTTAAGTACATATGTGGTGTTTTTACATGAATTATGAACCATCCAATTCATGTGAGAGCCACTAAAATAAAACATATACTCCTTCATATGACCCGAAACATTGGACAACATAGAGTGATTGAATATGAAGTCCTCTATAAGCATATTACCAAAATTCTCTAGGTTTTTTATTCCTTTTGAAAATGGCATGGTTCCCATGACATATTCAGATTCAATGTCTTCCCATTATTCATGAGTTATTGAGCGAATGATTAGATCAAAATCCAAGATGACAAGTCGATTAAGATTTGGGATGATCTATTCAAGATTTTACTACATAATTACTTTCCACTAATACGATCTTGTATGAATTTAAAAGGCTTCCAAAACATTTTCCAGAAATATGGAAATCTATTTTGGGAGGCGTATGATCATTTTAAAGAGATCAACCAAATGTTCCAACATCATGGACTTGATTTGTGGGTTCAAAATTAGATATTATATTAGGGAATACAACCTAATGCGTGAACTATAGTTGACATTACTAATTATGGAAGAATAATTCATAAATTTTCAGAATTAATCTGATCACTTCATAAAGTGGTCTCCCATAATTTCAGTCTTTGGATGAGCGATCAACGACCACCTTGTTGCAGAATACATAAAGTGGTGGGGAGGACCCACTAATTATCCAATGATGAAAATACAATCTTTTGAGATGTGAAGAGGCCCACACACATACTAAGATTTCTAGGATGAGATGGAGGAATAAGAAACCATAGATTGTAATTATGTCTATTAAAGTCAACAAGGAAAAAAATTTCAACTGCCTCTACCATACCAAAAACAACAATACTACAAATACTGACCTTCTCAACAATATCCATGACAAAATAGTCATTGATACTATCAATAGAGGAGTAGAAAAATTACAGCATGAAATTAGGGACCACAAAGGTTCCCATATCAAAACCCAACTTCTCAACCCCAACTGCAAATAACAATACAACCCAGCCCCTTAGAGCCTAGAAGAAATTCTTTCCGGCTCTATAGTGTCCCACAAAATGTAACACCCATAAGTATTTAAGAAATATTTTCTTTAAATAATTTTAATTCTTATACAGTTTGCATTGCATGAAATTGTGAGTTCAAACATACTATAAATCACCATAAGAATAAAATAACCATTATAACATATACATTTGGATAATAGGAATAAAAAACTAACTCATGAAAACATCGGGTGAATACATTGTCTACCAATAATTAAAAAAAAATATAAACTAATTAAATATAAAGGAAATATTTTTATCATTTTATTTATAAATTAATTGAATTATAATTATTAAAAGAATATAATAAAATATTTATGTTATATATTTAATATAATATTTTTTATATTCAACCAATAGATATTTTAGACATATAGTTTGAATAAACCCTATTTTAAGCATATTAGCCAATATTTTTTCAAAAGGTCATGTTTACCACCTTTTTTAGAGAACTATTATTAATTTAATAGATTGAAATATTGAAAATTTCTATATAAAGTCCTAAATTGTTTTATTGGAAGAGGGTTATAAAAATTTACATTGGATCAATTTTTGATATTTTTCTAATAAATTTAATGTTTAGAAGAATAGTAAAAATCTGGTAAATTTTAATTGAAAACAACTTTTTTAATAGAAATATTAATTATGGTTAAATTATATTATTGAATGGAATTAAATCATAAATAGATAATATTTTTATCAATTAATATAATGTTCACCATTTAAATTAATTTTACATTGAATTCACATGTAAAAACATTTCAATCTTTTGCAATGTTTTAATTTTGAACACCCATTTTCTCTTTCCAACAACAATATGAATTTACAATTAAGTATTGGATATTATGTGTTTTGAATTTAAAGCATTTATTCCATATTTAGAATTTTTATGTCCAAATTATAGAATTAATATATTTAATTTTTGGGTATTGTGAATAGTAACATCATTAATTTTTATTAATACGGTAAATGGATGAATCAGGTAATTAAGGTTAACAATAAAGTTAAAAAATTATCGTAAAACTTGTAATAATATAATTGGATGAGTTTTTTTGACCTAAATAATTGTTTGGTCGAAATAGTATCTTTTAGAATCCACTTGGATAAGATTAAGACATTTAATTTAATTTAATTAATGAAATGTTAAATATGCCTTATTCAAAATTTAATAATTATATAATTTTAAATAAAAGGTAATACATAAGGTAAATTAAAATATAAATACTCATTTGTTATATAAGAAGTTTTTATTTATCATGGAATTTGATTTTTAATTTTTAGGAAATAAATAATTACCTTGATAATATATCCATTAATGATGCAGAAATTATTTAATTGATGAGAAATCAATAAAAAAAATTTATTAAAATTATGATAACCATTAGAAGACAATAAAACTAGAACAATTATTATTTTTGGATATATCTAAACAATATTCATTCAAGGGTCATGTTAGTGACCATTTAGAGGCATATGGAAAGGATTATAACACTTATACTATTTTATTTAAAATGATGTTAGTGTTCTCACATTAAAATTTTGAGAAATATAACATTTTTAATGAAGGATTTTTCAAATGATATAATTTACTGTAATTATTCTTATTTAATATAGAGTATTTATATTCATTATAACAATTTATTTTTAATTTTTATTCAACAAATAAGTAGGTTAAATAATTACAAAAAATTGTTGTTGTAATTATTTTACTAATAGAGATAATACATAAATGTTATTAAATATATTACAATAAATATAATTGGTGATGAATAATATATCTTACGAATTTTATAGTTGTACATGAAATTATATTAATATTATAAAACATTTTATATGATGTTTACTTGATATCCTTATATTTGTAATAATCGATTAATTGTATAGTATCAAAATTGACCATACTGATTGTTTATCAATATAATGTATTATTAAATTATTTATAAATGATAAATAATTTCTTAAAAATATATAATAAATATTAATTGGTTTAAAAATTTCTAAATTATTCATTTATAGTCTAATTTACATCAAATATGTAAATATTACACCATTTTAATATTGGAATATTTGTTACCTTAGTTAAAATTAAATAGGATAACAAATTATTAAATGAAAATGATAAGTTTTAAATGTAATTAGAAAAAATGAAAAAAAATTATTGGTTGATTATATTACAAACATATATCATCTTATATAATAAAAAATGTAATTTTTATGGTTTTTGGATGTTGTTTGAATTTTTTAGAAATTAATATTTTGAAATATCAAAAGGGGACCCCATCCTCAAATATAAAAGGGAACCTCCTACCTCATTTACCAATAACTCTATGAGAATTCATGTTCATCCATACCCTTCCCATTTACCTTCTCAACATCCTCAGACACATTCTAGAGGTTATGGTATTATCAAAATACCAACTTTAGTGAATTCAATAGGAGATCACGATGGAGCTCACCGAAGAAGATGTAATATCCATTGCCGAATTTCTCAAGTTAAACTCTTCTACTACTTATTATTACATTGTTACATACAATAATAAGTAATTACACCAGTATAACCTATATACAAGGATGTGTTTTGGGTATATAAAAACCTTGTTACACCTTCTATGTATCATATGAAAAACTAAATCAGCACGCATCCGTACATACGGCATACTGTCACCACATCGTGGTGTAATCTTTTTTTCACCACCACTTAACTTGTATTGTCATAATGATGGAAATAATAACTATATTTGATTATTATAAAAATTTATTTATTCTGTAATAATGTATATTCCATCCACTTCCATTCAATTTCATAATTAAATGAATGATATCATAACTCACGTGTATGTACTACATACTATCTCAATGATGTGATGCAAATATTTCTAATGGATACCCATTAAAGAGTTAATGTATAGAATTCATAAATATAATATATATTTTATTAATATCATTCTGTAAATGATATATCTAAGACCTATGACGAAGAAATATAATTTATTCGACAAAACATGTATAGGAAAATGAATAAGTTTATACCCAAATAACGAGTTATAATGAAATGTTATTAACAAATATATGATACTACGATCATATATGATATCATAAAAAAGAATATTATTCCAAAATAATTCAATGATATTATTTAAATCAATATATTGAATGATTAGATACATACAAAGGATATCAGATCTAAGGTAATGGATAATTTTGAAATCTCATTTTTATACGAGATTGTTTGTACGTATGTATTTCATAGAGTATATTTATCATCCATGCCCATGTTTTATATATTTTTATTATAAAATCTTTGTCATATTCATATAATATTATTTAATATAAATTTTACACATTTCTAATTTTTTATTAAATTATTTGAATGGAATACTTTGTTCTTTATGATGCAAGATACTGTATGAATTTCTAACAAAAGCACTAGAAGAATTTTTTCTTTTAACATATACGGAATGAAAGGATTCATAAGATTTCATAACAACTTATTTCCATGAATCATAATTTACTATATTTAATTTTTAATTTTATATAAATTCATATCTTTTAAAATTTCATGGATGTTTTATAAAGGTAAATGTTTTTTGAAAAAGAATGGATATTTTCCTTTAGAATTAATTTCACATGTTTTATCACAATTATCATTTCTAGGTGATGTAATTATTTAATAGGGTTATGTATCATGTATAAATGTTATTCATATGGTTTGATATTTTGTTATTATGGAATGATATTTATGAATTTCATTTGTTTTAAATGGATTATGTTATGAAGGAATGATGTTTAAGAAATCCATTTTATTCCTTAGGTTATACTAAGATGAATCATTTATGTATTTTTGTAACATGTTAGAATGATTTAATTATGAGATGGGTGATACCTATTTCTATCTGCAATTAATTAGGGAATGATTTATTCTCATGAGATAGGTAGGGATGGAATGGGAAATGATCATGGTTCTGTAATAAAGGACTGCAATGAGGAGTGAGAACGATTCAGTAATGGACTTTGTTTACAATGATGGTCTTGGAAATGGGACATGACTAATATGAAATACTTTTATAAGCCATTGTGTATTCCAAAAAAGTTTATGTCCAATTTTAGTACTTTTTGGACTATGTTATGACTTTTTGGATCATGATAACATATTATTATTAAATTTTATGATTTATTCCAAGGAATGATATCACTATCCATAATATGTAGGATAATATTTTCAAATGTTATGTTTTTATGTGTTATGATTATGATATGATTAATATATCCATGTTTACATGTACTGAGAATATGAGCTCACCCATTTTTATGTTTCTTTTCCCCAATCCATGAATAAGGGTACTAAGTATGATATGTCAGAGGGGTTCATGTTATGAAGGAATAAGTGGGTAACAATATAGATGCCTTTGGAAGAACTTGTTTATGTTTCATAGTTTCTATGGAAAATAAACCTATATGTTCCTATAATAGTTTAGATATATTTTTGAAACTAATATTCTGAAATTTCTTAATAATATATATATATTTAAAATATGGTTATCTAAAGTTCGTATCAGAGGAAAGGTATAGTTAATGTTTCGGAAACTAAGATGATAAAACCCAAGGAACAACCCAGCATATTTTTCAATGAATAAGCTATAATCCAAGTATTTTAGATATGATCATGAATATACTGGGATAAACCCTAAAATAAATTAAATTTAAATATTATTATTTATTATGTATTTATTTCTATTTTGATTAGTTTTTTTCATACAATGACTCTTTGTTTCAGTCAATTTCTGGAATGTAGAGAAACAACATTAATGATGAATGTAATGAGAAATGAAAAAAATCTTACTTTAGATATTGTATAAATTATGGGTGATGAAATTAAAAACCTTATTGTTATGCTCACACAAATTTCTCAAGCTATGAATCATGCATGGAATCCAAATTAACAATAAAGGGAACATCATTTTGTTGAGTCCTTCATGAGGTAGAATCCACCTTATTTCTGTGGGTATTATGATCCACTAATGCATGAACAATAGATTAGTACCATTGAAAATATATTATTAGTTCTCCAATGTTCAAAACATGATAATGTAATCTTGGCAGTCAATAGTTTATAATGTGAAGATGATCAATGGTGGAATATTATCAATAATATGAGGCAATGAGATGAAATTTAATCTATTGAATGGGAAGATTTCAAGAGAATATTTTTTAAAATGTACTATCCGCATATTCTTCAAAAAAATATGGAGAATGACTTCCTTGAGATTTAGAAAATGATCGTGAAGCTGTTGGGGCCTATGATGTAAATTTTACAATACTTTCATAATATGATTTTGAAATTATTATCCAACATGAGAGACAAATTGATCATTTATTAATGGGATTAAAAAATAGTGTATGTAAATAATTAGCCATATGGGACTTCAATAGATATGAGGAAACAGTTCAATGTTCTCTCAAGGATAAGAGGAATACTGGAGTAACCTATCCGTTCTATGGGTTTGATAGGAAGAGAAAAACAGAATTCAAGGGAAAATAGAAAGAACACACTAAAAAGAAGATGAATTATCCCTTCTGATAAAAGTGTATAATGAATCATAGAGTAAAAGTCTTAAAGAAAAAAGAAAATATTTTATGTGTTGGAGATAAGATCATCAAGAAGTTGGATGACAATGTGATGAAAAAATGTTGTCTAATAATGTAAATAGAGAAAAGGGTACCCAAAATGAACCACATACACATCAATAATACAAGTGGAAGGAAATAAAGCTTTATTAAAAACAATACCCAAAAGGGTAATAGATAAGGGTCAATGGAAAAAATTATTAAGGAAAATGATAAAGGCAAGCCACATGCGAGCACTATCAACAATGTGGAATATGAAAATGATGTGACAATAGGTACACATTCCATCCACTATAAAACAGAATTTTTTTTATTTTATTATAGATCCACTAACTCTTTTATATCTAACAAATTTACAAAGGGTATAATCATATTACCTCAACAATAAGATGCTGATCTTGCAGTGACAACACCTAATTGTATGGCAGTCACATAAAATGTTAATAATTCTTCCCCATTTGATGTTTTTTGGAATGTGCTTCCTAAAAATCATGTAAAATATTATTTATTGGGATTTGATGTGAATTTTTGGCATGGATTTGGTTTCCCTATATGGATGTCATATTATCTTCAAATGAATGTAAGACACATTTTATATTCCAGATCACTCAATGATCATTTATCGATGAAAGGATGAGTATGGCCATCCAGTGAAAATTTATTCCATATTATGGATCTTGATTCTTATAAATAATGGTAATCTATCTCAAATAGATGGGGAGAAACTTTTCATTAAGAATATTCTGATTTTACAAGTTTTTGATGATGTCTTTTCAGATTAATTTCCATGTCTTCCACCAAATCGTGAAATTGGGTTTTCAATAGAACTCATAATAATGCAACGCTTATTTCAATGGCACTATATAGAATGGACCTAATTGAGTTATTGTAATTTAAGAAGAAAATTTAATATAATATTATCAAGGGATTCATACACCATAGAGTGTATCCTTGGGATGCAATGGTCTTATTTGTTATGAAGAATTATGAATCACTGAGACTCTACATTGATTATTTATAACATAACAGGATCACTATCACAAACAAATGTCATCTTCCTTGAGTTGATGACTTATTCAACCAACTATGCAGAGATCAATACATTTACAAGATTGATCTTTATTCATGATATTATTAATTAAGGTCCAAGAAATAGGATATAACAAAGACAACATTCCGTACAAGGTATGGGAACTATGAATTTATATTGATTCCATTTGGTCTTACAAATTACCCATATATATTCATTGATCTCATGAATAGTGTATTTAAGGAATATATTGAGTAGCTTGTGGATGTATTTATAGATGATATTTTAGTTCATTATAATAGAATTAATGAACATGAGGATCAATTGAGAGTTGTTTTAAAGACCTTGAGTATGGAGAAACGCAATGAAAAATTTACCAAGTGTGAATTTTGGCATTCAAATTTATTATTTTTGGGTCACATAATCTCAAGAGTAGAGATATATATTAATATATCAAAATAAAAAGTTATTTAACGTTAGAATAGAGTTAAAATAGTAACTATGATCCGATGTTTTCTTTGTTTGGATGGATATTATCAAGGTTTTGGAAATATTTTTAACATCTATCTAATAAACTGACCAAGATAACACAGAAAGGAGTTGATTTTGAGTTATAATTTCAAAGAGAAAAAAATTAGGTTAATAAGTTCACATATTCTCACATAGCCTTGTAGTTGAGAAAGTATTGTGATCTACGATGATGTATCCGTGAAGGGTCAAGGATGAGTTCTCATTCAAAATGATATCATGATATATTATGCCTCGTGATAATTGAAGATATATGAGAAAACATGCACCAAATCCCGATTTAGAGTTACCTGTACTATTATTTTCATTAAATATATTGACGAATTATCTTTATGGTGAAAAATATGATATTTATACTTATCATAAAAGATTGAAGTATATTTTCGCAAAAAAAGTTGTTGAATATATACCAAATAAGATGGTTGGATTTTAATAAAGATTAAGATATATCAATACTTTACCTCCCTAGTAATGTGAACATGGGGACATATTTTTTGTCGAATGGAATGTGCTATCCTATTCATTTTGAGGATAAAAAATCCATTATTTATCTATTTCCAAAGGATATATTGTAATATTTAAAAAGAAGGGGATAAATATTATCTTTATCAAATTAATGTTCAACCATCTATAGAAGTGATGATTAAGGAGGTATTGAATGAAGATGTGGATATACAAATGAATGTGTGAATTGTTCCGGAATTCAGCCATGATTTTGAATTAATAATATGGTTGATGAACCATATTTTTATTCCTCCCATACCAAAATTAGAGGAGATATTGGATGAGGCTCATAGTTCATCATTTGTTATTTGTCTTAGAAGAAAAAAATATGTAAGTGGACCTGAAAGAGTATATCTACATGGATAACATGTAAAGAGATGTTGTATAATATGTATCTATGAGCATGGTTGTCAAAAAGTAAAGGCAGAGAGATAGAATTACAAAGGGATGCCATAACCATTAACCATACCAGAATGGAAATGGGAAGAATCACTATAGACTTTGTCCTCAGGCATCCCAAAACATTTTAATTCCATAATTATATATGGGTTATAGTTGAACTAATTATGAGCTTAACACACATCATTTATATTAGATGGGATTTATATTTTGATATGTTTTCCAGGATATATATAAAGGAATTGGTAAGATTTTATGGAGTAGCACAGTCCATTATATATGATCAAGATTTGAGGTTAAGCTCGATATTCTAGAGAAGTCTTCAGCATGCTCTTGATAGAGACTAATGTTTCAACACTACTTATAATCATCATCAAGTTGGTAAATCTTATTGGTTAATTCAGAATCTATAATACATGTATAGATCTTTATCTAGGGATTTCAAAGGTTGTGGGGATCAACACCGATCTTTGGTGGAATTTTTAAAAAATAACAGCTTGCATTCAAGTATTCAGATGGATCCTAATGATTTACATTTTGAAATTAAGTGTAGAACTCAATCATTTGGGGAAAATGTTGGGGAATGAAATCTATTATGGCTATATCTGGTTTATGAAATGGCATTGAATGTTAAATTTATTCAACAACACATAAGAGATACTCAAATTCAGTAAAAACGACAGGCTAGCCACCGAAGAAAATACCCAGAGATTGATGTGGATGTCTAATTGTTTCTAGAAAAACCCCCATAGAACAGATTATGGATATTTCTAATGAATTGAAAGTTAGGACATATGTATATCAGTACCATTGAAATTCAGTATCATGTTGGGAAGGTAGCATAATGTTTTATGCTTCAACGGAAACATTATCATGTTTCTGATGTCTTCCATATATCTCATCTAAAAATTACATACCTAATACATCAAATGTACTAAACATATATGTCATAACACTAGAGAAAGAATGTTCTTATGATGAAAAATTGATAGAGATTTTAAATCATTGAGAAAAATTTTCGTGAAACAAGACCACTCACCTAGTTAATTTTTTATGGAGGAACCAACCATTTGAGGAAGAAACATGAGAACTTGAGGATGTGAAGAAGCAAATTTATCCACATCTATTTCTATAAAATTGAAAAATCTTGAGGGAAAAAGTTTTCTTAATGGCATATAATGTAACACCTTGATGTTTATATGAAAAATTTTATGCAAATAATATTAATTCGTCAATAGCTTGCATTGCATGCAATCAAGAGTATAAAAGAACCATTAGATGCCCATTGTATAAAATAAAAATTAATACCTAGCTATTAGGTCATAGATAACAAACCACTTACATATGAAAATGGATAGTGATTTATTCACCAACCAATTATTTATAAAAAATAAAATCCAACTAATTATAAAGGAAATATTTTTATTAATGAATTAAAAAATTTAGTTAATTAATTTTAGTAAATGATATAAATGAAATATATATGTTATATGTTTTATAAAATATTTTTTATATTTAACCAATTTATATTTTAGACAAAGGTTAGGAATAAACCCTATTTAATATATAAAATCATATATTTTTCCTAAGGGTAATTTTACAACCTTTTAATGGAAAACCCCTTTTAAATTAAAATTTTCACTAATATATAATATTTTTATGAAATAACAAACCTCTTATTCTGTAGTAGGATATAAAAAATTACATTGGATAAATTATTTATATTTTTATAATAACATTCCTGTTTTGATGAATAATAATAATATGATAAATATTAATTAAAAAAACATTTTTTTCATTTATGTAATATTTATTGTTAAATTATATTATTGAATGGTTTGAAGGAAAAAATATATTATATTTTTTATCAATTAATATAATGTAGGTCATTCAAATTAATTTTACATTAAATTCAGAAGAAAAATATTTCTATATTTTGTAATATTTTAACTTTTAAAAAACATTTATTCTTTTCAAAAACAAGAATAATTTTAAATTAATTACTGAAATTTTTTATTTTTTATTTTTAAAAATTTATTCATTATTTTGAATTAGTAAGTCTAAATTGTGTAAACATATTTATTTTATTTTAGGGTATTATGAATATTAATTTTTTTATTTTTAATTAATAAGGTAAAAGTTTAAATCAGCTAATTATGGGTAAAACTAATGTTTCAAAATTACCATAACACTGTTTATAGTATAATTGGATGTATGCGTTTTGACATAAATCATTATTTGGTCAAAATTATATCTTTTTAAAACCACTTGGATAATTTTTGGATATTCAATTTTTTTTTAATGAAAAGATAAATATATAATACTAAATTTTCATAAATATATCATTTTTAATATAAGATTATACAAAGGAAAAATTATACTATAAATACTAATTTGAAATATAAAATGTTTTTCTATATCATAGATGTTTAATTGAAATTTTTGGGTAATTAATAATTTCCTTAATATCATATACTTTAATGATGTAAAAATTATATAATTAATGGGAAATGAATAAAATATATTTAATATAAATTATAATAACCCTTAAAATCAAGAAAACTTGACCAAATAGTATTGGTATATTATATATTATCCCTATTAATCCATGGGAAGAGTTATTGACCATTTGGATCCAGATATAAAAGATTATAACACTTCAAATATTTTATTTAAAGTGATGTTAATGTTTCCCGATACATGTTTTAATAATAATATAATTTTTAATGTAGGATTTTTCATAATATATATTCTATTATAAGTATTATTATAAAATAAATAATATTTAACTTCATCAAATAATTTTATTTTAAATTAATTTTTTAAGAATGTAATTATGTTAAATATTTAGACAAAAAATATCTTGTAATTATTTTATTAATGGGGATAACAAATACATGTAATAAAAAATATTATAACAAAAATAATTTGGGATATTTAATATATTCAAATAATTTTATAGAATAATTTAATCTGTTATGAATATAATAAAACATTTTTTTCAAAGTTTACTCAATATCTTTATATTTTTAATTCCCAAATAATTTAATAATAGAAAAATAGACCATATAGATTTTTTATCAAAATAATGTAATATTAAATTATTTAAAAACAAAGAAACGATATTTAAAAATAGAAAATAATTATGAAATGTTTGAAAATGCTCTAAATTAATAATTTATGGTCTTATTGACATCAAATAAGTAAATATTGCACCGTTTTAATATTGAAATATTTGTTAGCATATGGTAAATTGAATAGAATAACTAAGTGTTAAATGTGAATGATAAGGTATTTAATGGATATAAAAACAAGCCTAGAAATTAATTTTTTGTGATATTACAACCTTATATAATATAATATTTTAAACTAATTCATTTTTTAGGTTTATTTGGTTGTTTTAATTTATTATAAATTAATATTTTTGAAATTTCCAATGGTACCCCATCCACAAATATAAAATGGCACATCATCCATCATTTATTCATAAATCATTGATCCTTAATGTTTTTCCATAACCTATTCATTTTCATTACAATATTCTGAACTCATATTATATGGGTTATGGTATTCCCAAAATACCAACATTAGTTCTTTTAAGAGGAGATCTAGAGGGAGCTGGTTGATGAAGTGGTAATCACTTTTACCAACCCCGTCAAGATCATTTCTTGTTCTCAATACTATTCCTTGGTTGTTTCCATTATTATGTAATAAGTACAATATAAACTATGTAATTATTTTTTTATTGTTATGGAACAACCTTATTATACCTTCTATCCTTCCTATGAAAAACAATCACCACGCATGCATATGTACAACTTACCGTCTCCACACCGTTGTGTAATCACTTTTTCACAACCACTTCACATGGATAGGTATAATGATAAATGTAAAATTATATGATCATTATAACAAGATAATTATTTTTTAAACATATATATACAATCAACATCAATATAATTTCATAAATAAAGAAATGCTCTAATCGATTGTATGTGTGTACAACCATCCGTCTCCACAATGCGATGTGATTCATTATAATGGATAAAAATTAAATAATAAATGTATAGAATGAATTATTATATATATATATATATTATTAATATCATTATGAAAATTATAGAACTATAATATATGAATAATAATTATAACTTATTCGACAAAACACGCATAAGAAAATACAGCTGTTTATACTCGAATAATTGGTAACAATGAAATGTTTTTAACAAACATAGGATAATATAATAAAATATGATATCATAAAAATGAATATGATTATATAATAATTCAATGATATTATTTAAATCATTATACATAAGGTTTATATATATACAAAGGATATCACACCTAAGTTAAGGATATTTTTTTAATCATATTTTTATCTATGATTGATTGTCTACAAGTATTTACTGGGGTATATTTATCATATGTTGGAATGTAATAAATATTAATATTATAACATATCCTTAAAATTATTCTATTGTTGATTAAATTAAATTTTTACAAATTTTTACTTTTTACGAAACAGTATGAAGGGAATATTATTTTTCTTTCGATACAAGGTACTTTTTTTTTGAATTTCGGACAAAAGTATGAAAAAAATGGTTTCATTAAACTTATATGGCATGAGACGATTTTTATTCATTAAAAAAACCTTATTTCCAGGAATATTATTTTATAATATTTTATATTTATTTTCAATTAAATTATTTTCTTTTAAAATTTCATGGAATTTTAAGAAGGGAAAACCATTCTGAAAAAGAATGTATATTTTCCTCAAAAATTAATTTCGTGTGTTTTATGAAAATTATTTTACAAATGTGATGAAATTATTAAATAAGGTTATGTTTCAAGTATAATATACCTATTAATCTTATGGTGTTATATTATTTATGCTGAAATTCTATTTATGAAATCCATTTGTCTATATGGATTATGTTGTGATGGAATGATGTTTAAGATAACCATTTTATTCCTTTATTTATGATATGATAAATTATTTTTGTTTTTTTTGAACATGTATTAATTATTCCATTATGATATGGGTCGGGAAAATATCTCCCTCCAATGTATTTGGTAAATATTTATCTCTTCTAATATTGATAGGGATGTTGTGGGAAATGACATTAGTCCAGTAATATAGGGCCTGAACAAGGAGTGAGCTCAGTTCAGTAATGTAGGTTTTCCACTATTATGTTCATTGAAATGAGCCTTGGATAATATGAAATGATTAAATTTTTTATGTTTATGCACAATATTTCATGTCTTCTGTTACAATGTTTGGGATTACATTCGTTGATTCTTATGAACATTCATGATATATCCCATGGCATGATATAACGATCTTCTATATATAGGATAAGACATCCAAATGTTATGTTCTTATGTGTTATGATTATGATATGATTGATATCTCCATGTTTACCCTTAGTAAGAATCTGAACTCACCCTTTTTTCCCCATGTAATGTGGAGGGGAATTAAGTAAGACAAGTCAAAAAAGGGACCAGTTATGAGGGAATAAGAGGGAGATAGTATATATGTCTTATAAACTGATTATTTATCATTCCTTATTTCTAATGACACTAAGACTATACAGCATGTTCGTGGATTTGTTATATTTTTTAAATGAATATTCATCAATATTTATTTAATATATTATTGTGTAATGTATGGGTTGTTATACACACCAAGACCCACTTATGATGTCTAATATAAAAAAATTTATCTATTCATTTTTTTTAAAAACATGATAAACAATTCCCAACAAAGAGAAAGAGAAAAAAACATGGAGCTACCCTAAAATGTTTTGAACATGAAATTAGTAAAATACCAATGACCGTATCATGTCCCATACAAGTTATGATTCTCTATAATAGTGAGAAACACTAAATAGAAGCTATAATGGTAGAGGTTCATAGGATTATAAAAGTTAATGACTTCCATCAAACACACAAGATTGATTAAAAGTGTCCATAAGAATGAATGAAATGTGTGAATATAATAAGGGAAGAAGAAAATAAGATCACAAATTAAGTTAATTAAGAATCAAATATAGAGACAATTTTTTTTTTGAAAAAACTATGATAATAGGGAAACTTGAAAAGGAATATGTTAATGTGGAACTCCAATCATACATACCACCTCGTCCCTTCCTATAAATAACGAGGCAACGAATTGTTTATTGACAATATATGATGTTTTTATCGATGTTGAGTCAATTACACATCAACATCTCCTTCACTGAATCCCTCACTCAAATGCTTACCTTCTCCAAATTATTGAAATATATTATTTCCAAGAAAATAATAATGGAACCCAGAAGATTAATTTCATTATAAAAAGAATGACATTCTATATTTCAACAAAATCATCCGCATAATATGAGATTCCCTAGATGATTCTTGATTCTATGAACTATAATGAATTGATACTTTAGAATATCCATATGTGATCTTGGGGAGTGTTTTTAGTGATCAAATATTGGTACACGGTTGGTGAGTAGTTTGTGGAAAAACAAAAACAAATACTGGAAACCCTGAACAATGAGATAAGGGCTAAGGGGAAGGTATATGGGTGGCACATGGCATGCCTAAACCGTGCGACCACCTATGAGAACCGCTCAAATTGAGATAGTGGTATTTGGAATAGTTGATGAAATTTTATGAAAATGTGTGAGCTTATCGTGTGAAGATCAAGCTTGATATAGAAGTTGTTGAACTGTTAGCAAGGGATTTTCCTGACCAGGTGACTAACCATTCAATGGTCAAAGGTGAGATCCTAAAATTGTGGATCTCAAACATTTTGACCTATAAAGCCCATGTTTCCCTCCTATGTGTCCCTAAATTGAGATCATCTCTTACTAAATGCTTAGGAATAATCTCCCATGAACCCGAAGTGGATCTAAAGGCTTCTCTTTGTGTTTGTATGGCTGATTCTTGTGATAATACATCATTCTTGGTCTTTCATTGTGTCATTTCATAGATATAGAGATCCCTCTCACTCAAAATCATAAATATAAACATTTTGTGGATATATATATGTTTTTTATGTAAAATACGATTATATTTGTCATTTTTATTTAATGGGAAGATATGTAATTTAAATTTTAAGAGATTCAACAATGTTTAATTGGAATTTAATTATAATTATTCATTTTACCCATAAAAACCAAGGTAGGTGGATTAACTCTAAATTAATCTTTTTAGAAGTGATTGTATTAGTTACAAATTTATTAAATAGGCAGACATTGATAGAGATATTTTTGTACAAGGCATTGTTGAAACATTAGTTAGGGATGGTTGGTATTTTGGTTGAAATGGTGAATTGTTAGGAAAAGTTCATTGATAAATTATTTTAAAGTATTGATTTTAAAATAGTTTATTAGTTAAATTTAGGGAAAAATATTTTTAATAAAAAGGTTGTTTTATTGAAATGGTTTTTTTCATTGAAATGGTTTTGGAATTGAAATGGGTTTTTCATGGTTTTCAGGTATACTTTGTAGTGTGTGTTCATATTTAATTATGAGGAATGGTTGAAATATGACCTTGTGCTATGTGACAATTTTTAAATTCAATAAGGGATATAATCAACTTTGGGTGACTTAGTAGATCAATGTGAAACCTCTCATTAATATAAAACTATCATAATTAAGCTTACATGTGTAGATGTGTGAATATATGGATTGGAAGGTGGTATGAAAAAAGATTAATTTTTGTTTCATATAGTATGATGATATTATTATCCTAGTGGCATGAGTATGGAATCCATTCATATAAATCATACCATGTTTTAGTACTCACCCCTACTTTGGAACTTTGGTTCTATTATAGATATCATTTACCAGGACATGGGAAGAGGTAACTCATCCCACTTATCTAGTGATTCTTAGTGATCGAAGGGATATTTTATTGATTTTGAGCATAGATCTTTTCAAAAAATTAGATTTGTAGTTTTCTTTTAGTTTTGATAGTCTTTTCATCTTCCATTGTGTATATGGTTTTATGTTTTTCATCAATTGTGGTACTCTTGGTAGTTGGTATTGATATATATGAGTTTTCATTGAGTAGTGTATCATTTATTATATTAAATCATGTCTTAGTTTTTGGTTATCAAATATTTTTTTGAATGTTTTATTTTTAAAGGGCATATCATCATAATATCATTGGTGAATACCATAGAATATATTTATATCCATTGGTGTCTTTGGTATGTTTCCTGAGGCAATGTAACATTTTTTCCACCTTCTCATGCCAATGAGTAGGGGTAGGATTATACTCTTTTAATGAATGAATATTATCATAAATGAAAAAACATTTTTTTATTTTTTTATTTAAATTTTGTTTCAAAATATAATGATATTTTTATAATAGTACATATTTCCTGTGGAATTAAATGAGTTTTTCATAGGGTTTTATGTTGAATTTCTTTATCTCATCTTATTGTGAATGAGTACTATATGAAATATTTGAGCACAATATAGATTATACAAATTGTTGAGCCCCATTATAGGCCATAGGTGTTCCCAATATAGCTTCTATAAAGGGAAATGTCCCATTATGGATCATAGAGAGCATGATATATCTTTTAAAAATTATGATGATGATTTATGGCCACTATATCATTGGGTAATAATATAATTATAAATGAGATGTATGATTATACCAATTGAAAGGGTTTTGAAACTTTTTTATGAATACGCTTCTCTAAGTCACCTAAATGAGTTTTAATTCCTTAATATTGGATTTATTGATTTTATTTGCAAAAAATATGTGTGTTGTTCATGTGTAAATGTGTTGTTTTATTCTATAAAATAACAATAAATTGGTTTTCATGTTTTCCACTAGATGAATGATTTTCATTCTTTTTATGTCATTTTCAAATATTTTTCTTTTCATCAAAAGCATTAAACTATTTTTCACTGGGATAAAGATGTGTATGGACAATGATGAGGAAAAGATGAAAATTTGTATGTTATATATTTGAAATAAACTATATTTTATTTTGAAATGTTTTTTGTAGTGAAAAAATTGATACCAAGTAAAAGCATCCACTTTTAATATATGTTTTTTACACTGTATGAGTTTAAACAAATTCATAAAACGAAAAAAATGCAAATATGAATTTTAAATTAAAAACACTTAAATACATCATTTATATGGTTGGGTCATTAATGTTGGTATTAATAACCAATTTTCATTACTTTATTGGTTATGATATTATTAAATAAAATATACCTAAATAATTTTTAATTCATGGTTATATTAAGATGATATATCATTTTTATATTACCATGTTGTTTCACCCACAATATATTTAATTAGAATTATTATCCATAGAGAAAATGGGGAGGTTGTGGTGGGAAGGCATCAAGAGGAAAAAAGCTTTCTAAATCAACATCTTGAGATGGTAGAAATAAGAATTGAATGATTTTTTTCTATAATGGATCAGTTGAAACAATGTTTAAATGGAAGTGGCATCCATGCACATGATAAGAAAGATATAATATAAGGGAATATGTCAGTAGTGAAACATTTTATAAAGAATAATCATCTATCATTAAATGGATATTCTGAAATAGTGGCAATTAATGATCAATCAATTCCTTCGAGAAGATATTTGATGTCATGAGATGTTTGGAGTATCAAAATTTAACACCTTTCATATATATTTTTGTAGGTGGGTTTGATCTATGATGGTCATTGTTTTAGAATACTTGGGATAAAAATGATATCTATGCCAGGGAATGGGAAACATTTATGGATATTTACATTGGTAAATATTTATCTCTGTTTGTTCTACATAGGATGGAGAAATAATTCCTGGAATTAATTGAAATCGATGACTTATCAATTTCCATATATGAGGAAATCATCACAATATTAGTCATTTATATTCTAGTTTTTATTTGATACATTGAAAGTATAATTAGTAGATTTTAATCATGAAATAAAACAAGTATACGAAGATATTTAACCTATCAACAATTTCAAATTTATGAAAAAGTGGTTTGTTGCAATGTGATAGCTCAAATAGGGTTATTCGACACATAGGTTTCATAATATTATTAGACTAATAACTAGTAAAAGTGATAGGATATGCAAAATAAATGAACTATGAATTCTTGAGGTAAGCCTAAAACTTGTTCCATGTGAGGTAAACTAATGTTTTTGGAATATTTTCTTATTCTAGAAATTGTTACTTATTTAGATATCTTGGTCCCAAGATTTGAGACTATAATGAAAATAGTCTAAAATAATACAATAATGATATAATAGATATATGATCCATATTAATATTCTTTAGAAGAAACGTATTTTGATATTATGTAAATATGTGTCTGAAGAAATTTAACCAGTGTTGAAATAATCTGGATAAGAAAAAAAAATGTGTGGGAAAATATTTTTCTACTACGGTAATTGATTTTGAGACATCTGTTGAAGTGATGGACGATCTAAAAATCCTGATATTGATCAATGGTTATCCATATATTATAAAATTTAGACATTCCTTTATTTATTTTATGTGATGTGATTAGAAGTAAATCAAATTTTTTGTTGAGATACATTTTTTGTTTTATGATTATTTATGGATTTTTTAATGATAAGTATGAATTTAAATTTGGACATGAATTTTGAGTTATTAATAACCTTTTGGGTTTATATAATATCTGATGATTAATGTTATTTTTAAGGATGAAAATCATAATTTTCATATTTTATGATAATGAAATTGTATGTATAGAATAAAAATATATCAAGTCTGTATAAATCATTATTTTATTAGATGAAAAAGGAATTCCTCAACTATAGGGAAATTATTTTTTAACGAAAAATATTATCCATTTATTTTTTCTACTGAGAAATCAATGAAATTTTAAAACCATCATATATTAATGGTTTTGTGAATGTTTAAATTCACATGGACATGTTCTCAATCACTCTCCATCATAGTATGACCGTTTTTTATTTTAGTTCCACGTACAATTATTTCAATATAGAACCCTCTTATGTGTTCACTCAAGAAAAATTCATACTTTCATTTCATTATTTTAATGTGGGAGTATCCAAAATCATTTTTCCGATGTAGGATTTCAAAAAATGAATTTTTAAATTTCAAACCTCTATTATCAATCCATAATTCAAATTCTTAAGAATCAATTTATTATAAGGGGCATAATATCTCTAGTTTTTTAAAAGGAAACAATATGTATAATTCCATATAGGATACTCCACATCGAGTTTAATGATACATCTAAATATTATTATTTAATATGGTAGTTGCCACATAGTCATTTAAATGGATCTAATGAAAATGATTATATGTATTTTGAGAATATAGTTTACTTATGTATATATAATTAAATATTTGGTTACTAATTAATTATAAATGAAAATAATTCACATTTGTAATAAAAGGAAATTTTTTCATGAAAACTATATAAATATGTACAAGGGTGTTTTATTCTAATGGAAAATAAAATAAATATTGTTATATTTTATTAATGAAATATATATATATATATATATATATATATATTATATCAAATATAAAATTTACTATTCATATTCTAGGTTTTCATGACATGATATAAGAACAAATCAATGTTAAAAAATTTGAGAATCATTTTTATGAAAAAAATAGTGTATATCCTTTTTATAAAACAATTGACTTAAATATATTTATTGAAACATTTATAAATTCTATTTGAATAAAAATATATTCTATAAAATCATAGTATCCAAATAATATTTGGAATAATATTTGGTATTTTTCTTTTAAGATTCATTTTTTCTTATATAGTGAAAAAAATATTTAATTATTAAATGAAAAAATATTTTTTATCTAAACAATTTATATTGTGAAATTATATTTATAATTTGTTTTAATGTATTATAAAATCAGTTTTCTATCAGTTATTATAATTTAGTTCATTGGAATCAATTTTAAGTTGAAATTTGATATATTATTGTTGTATACAATAGAACATTTTACTTTAAAAACTAATTTTCTCCTTCAATCAATAGGGTTTAATAATTAATTAATTTCATAAATTTTGTTGGTTTGAATAAAAAAGGATTTCATGTTTTGAATCATAATATAAAAATTCATTAAAAAGGTGCCTTTTATTTTTGGACAATATAAATATTAACTTTTGGAAAATTATTAACTACCATGGTTATGTGTAAATCTAGAAATTAAGGGTTAAAATACTATTATAAATATCAAAATGTTACGTAGAAAATTGAAATTATTTTTATTTTTTAGTATTTTTAATCCTTATGAATTTAGGGATCAATTATGTGACAATTTATGGACTTTTGGATTACAATACTATGATTAAAATATTATATTCAAATGAAAGTAAATGTTCTCATACTTCTGTTTTTATGATGTGAAATATTTTAAATATTCATTAATATAGGTAACATACTCGAATATAAATTGTATTTTTAAAGATTAAATATTTATATTTATCATTATAATTTTTTATATTTTTTACAGAAAAATAAATGAAATAATTTCATTTACAATAATGATGTAATAAATTATTACATTAAAAGAAAATATCACATTAATGATATTAAAAACTCTAATATAAATATTATTTGAATATATTAATGTCATAAAATAACTTTCTAGATGAAATGTAAATTCTTTTGATGTTTTATAAGTATTGGTTCTAATTTTACTTATTGTTATGTTATTTTTATATATTCATGTAATGAATAGTGACAAAATAGAAATTATTGTTATTTGAAAAAAAATATTAGATGATATAAAATTTATAAATAACTAAATTTATACCAACTGATTCTTATAAGTATTAAAATATAATAAATTAATCACTTATGTGTCTTTTTTTTACTTTCTTGTTGTTATATGAACCCTCAAAATTTAAAATACATGATATTAGAGTAAGAGTTAAAAGGGTTAAATAAGGGGTAAAACAGAAAAATGAAGATTTCAAAATTTAATAATACTTACATAATATTCATTGGATGGATTTATTTCGATCCTTAATCATCATATATTAGATATAAATAATTTTGTGGAAATTTTGAATAGATTTTTAATTTAAATTAATTTAATATTTTGAAACATTATAAGATTTCCCTTCCCCTCTACTACAAATGCCAACCCATTATTATCAATGTAGTGCACATAAAAACAATATGGATCAAAAAGGTATACCAAATCCTCTTACTATAATCTATAATAAAACTCTATAGGACTTAGTTTAGGTTGAACACCCTCTATAGAGATATAAATATTTTAATAAAAGGGTGTCATCCAAAGGAGAGGTTTTGTTTTTCATTAAGATTTTATGTTTGTTTTAATTCAAATTCCTTTAAATATTCTTCAAATATGATGAAATAATAACTTTATTATATTCAATATAATTATAATTTTTTATTCCAATATATTTTCCTAAATCCATTTACAATTTCATCAAGTGGGAAATGAATTATTAGTTTGTGTGTACGACAGACTATAACCTCGTGAAACAATATAATGTTTTTTCCATCACTATCTCCCAAGATAGTTGTAATTTTATAATATATATATATATATATATATGTTATATTCCTGACATATGTTTCATTAATAAATAAAAAATATAATTAATTTTTTTACCTTTCCGTGCATATAAAACATAAAACGTCGTTCGTGAGTACGTGTGAACTATCACATCCACAAATTGATGTAAATTGTTTTATTTTTCATATATAATTTATGATTCATATAATTATATTTAAATTGCTTATATTTTATTTATGTTTTTATTATCATTATGTAATGATTAAATAATTACTACCATCTTTCCGTAATTATCATTGAAAAATTGAAATGTTTCTCTCAACTAAATACGACTAAACATCTCTCTGATTATAACGTTATTAACTTTTCATACCCATATATAAATTTTTAGATATAAATGTATAATTTATTAATAAAAGTAATAATTAGGTCATTGATATTAATCAGGAGATGATGGACTACGAATGCTTTTAAAATTGACATCATACAAAAGTCATTTTTGACTCAAGTACATAATATCATCAAACCATCCGATGTGAACATATAAAAATATGTAATTGTTATAACATGATATTAAGTGATATAAAAAGAATAATATACTTTATGATGTTTCTCTTGAATGTAAACAATTAAAATATGATTATTATTCAGTAATAAAATGAGTGTACATGACTAAGGGGAGTTATGGAAAGGGTGATTGTCAGAATATCCTTTCATTGAGGTGTGTTTTTTTGTTATACACCAACATGTTTTATTAGGTTCATATAAAGACAATTTGACATGTAATAGGATTAATTAATTTATTATAATGTAATTTAATGTTTTTCTAGATGTTATAAGTTCATGGATACTTCATTTAAATGTTCAAAGTGGTATGAGACACTTTGAATCATTAAATATTTAATTATCAAATATTTTTCATCATGTAAATATTCTTGGTATTATTTTAGCTATTTATTTATAAATATATTAAATTAATATAATGGAAATTCTATTTCTATTAATAATTCCCTTCGTAGGTTTTTAAAAGGAATATTTTTACAATCTTGATTCCGAAATTTTTAAATAATAACAAAAGGAATGTTCTATTATTAATGTAAAGAGAAACCACATGTTTTCTTACATCATGAATACTATTTAATTTAATGATTACATTGAAAGCATAGAAATTTACAAAAAAAAACCTCTTCCCTTTATATGTTTTTTATTGAAAATGGGTTTTTAAAATAAAATTCAATTTTATAAAAAATTGTTTTTCATATGGGATTAAATGTTTTTTCAAAAGGGTTTATGATGGAAGTGTTTTATTCATTTAATGGTAGTAGAGAAATATATGAAAAAGAATACCTTGATACATCATATATAATGGGTTGAGCCCCATTATAGCTCAATGGTCATCAAGATAATACCTGTACAAAAGGATGAGAACCATTATAGCTCAAGGATGAGAAAGATATAGCTTATATGATGTGTTATATCCAATATATATGTCCATTAAATTACGTAATAATTGTAACATAAGTCCACCATATAGTTATTCCAACTGAATGGTTTCTAAAAGGGAATTATTAATACGATTCTCTAAGTCACATAATAAAGTTTTAAACACTTTATAATCATTTTAATGATTTTCTTTGTAAAAAATATATTTGTGTTTTTAATGTGGAAATGTTTTGGTTTGTTATCTCAAGTAAAAATAAATAGGTATTTAGGATCTTTGCTAGAATAATTTTTTTTCAATATTTTTATATCCCTTACTAATATTTTCGGTAACATCCTATTTTTTAAAATGTTTTCATAGGGTTAAAGGATGAGTAGGGATAAGGATGTGGAGAAGATTAAAATTGTGTAGTTATACTAAATAATGAAACTGTGTTTTTAATTTATAATGTATTGTTTGGTGAATACAATAGAAACAGAGTAAAAGGGTCAACATTTAATGTATGAGTTTATATTTTTAAGTGTTTTCTTATTTCTCTAAAACTATTTACTGAATAGATAAAAAAAATTTATTTTTTGAAAACAAACACTAGTTTGTTTAGTTTGTAAGGTCAGTGCCTTACCACATGGGTATAAAATGATATAGTGAAGAATTACATGTAAACCCATTACCTTAATGTGATGTTGTTAAACAAGTGATTCCTCTTGTTGATAAATAGATTTATTATAGTATATTCATGTTTAATTTTAATATTTAAATGTTACTATTTTAGAAAAGGTTTTAAAATTTGAAGAAAACGTATTTTTTCATAGAACATTTATTTACCAAAATTATATGGTTTTAGAGTTGATATATTTTTGTAAAGGGTTTTCAAAAAAATATTTTTTTGGATTTTTCATGAAATCCCCCAAGATATATTTTAGATTGTATTTAATTATAAAAGAAAAAAATTTTAAATTATTTTCAAATTATATTTATATTATTTCTAATAATAAATTTCTTATTATTTTTTACCATGTTACTAATATGTTGTATGTAGTTGGGGTTTGGCTTAGTGGTAAGCACCCCGTAATACTACATGGAAAACAGGGGTTCAAAACCCATGGGGCGCAGGTACTGTAGTGGTACCGTAGCAGCGGCGACATTGTTCATCAGCGAGTACTGTAGCGGCGACAGGGCACTGTAGCGGCGGCGATACTGTGTGGTACTGTAGCAGTAGGTTACTATTCACAGAATGTGAATTGTCCTTAGAATTTGGGCCCACGGGATATGTAATGGGCTATAAGTCCACTGGGCCTTCGGGCTATGTAATGGGTTTCCCTCTACCTAGTTAAAAAGAGGACTTTGCTTTGATTTAATAATAAAAATGAGGCTTCGGCCCCAACCATTAAAAAAACTAATATGTTGTATGACCACCCCATGTTTTGGAATATTTATCAAAGGAATATTATATATTCTAAAATGTATTTCATTATTTATTGAGTTTATGAAAGAGAATCCTTATTATTTTCCATTATTATTTTTTAATGTCTAAATTATGTTAATAAGTTTTCCTAATCATAAATAACCTATAATTGAAAGGTTATTCTTTTTTTTAAACAAATTTTTATTTTTCAGTTCTATTTTATAAACAATTTCACAACATGCTTCTAGTACCAAAGAAATAACATTGTGTTTGAGAGAGAACATTTTGTATCATTGGAATTACCTAGAAAAATTTGGAGGCTATGAATTTTTGTTTGATGAAAAATATAAAATATATAATTTTCTCTTGAACTTAATTTTAATTTCGTTCCCTTATGAATATAAAGACCACACATTCTAGTTTTTCTAATTCTAAAATTGATAATTCATAATTTTCATAATTAATGGAAAACAATTTAAAGTGAAATTCATTTGTGCGGGGGAGAATTAAATATCACATTCTTTTAAAAGGAATTATTATTTTTGAGAGCGTACAAGAGATACAACACTGAGCTAATGTAAGGAATAAAATATTAATATTAAAAAAGAATATTATTACATAGTCATTAATATGAAGAGTCTGTATTGTAATAAATGATTTATGTAATAAATATATAGGTCTTATTAAATATAAAGGTGTTGAAAATTGATTAACATATGATAAAAAAATTATTAGTAAAGTAAAATTAGTCTTTTAAAATACGGCTTCATAAAAATTGAGTTTTTATATCTATTATTAGTGAATAATATAATTAATTTCAAGATCTGATAGAAAATGTATTTGAAAAAATATATTTCATTTTTAAATAATTGTATAGAAATAATTATATAGTGATATTTATATAGTTTTTTAAAAAAAATATATTTTTTAGTGAAGATAAAAAAAATATAGTTTTCTTACAGAATACTGAATCTATTCCAATATCTGAATAACATAAATACCATATAAAAACTTTTTAGACTTTTTTAATGAATAATGTTTGATATTTTAATATAAATATATGAAAAATAAATCATAACATGTAAATATAAATTAATTCCGTGATAAATATGAACATAATTTTTAATGATGACATATCGCCGACAAAGTACCAGCACAACATTGGAAAATTAAAATGTTGTTCTTTGTAGATAATAATTTGCAGGTAAAATGTATTTTAATAATTTTTTTATTAAATATTATTTATTAATGATTATTTTTAAATATATTTTAAAATTTTATAGTTATATTTAAATAATTTTATCCAAAATATTCTGCAATGATATATAAATTCATGAGAAGACAAATTAAGAAACTAAATATTTTTTATTAACATAGTTATGAGTATATATAAAAATGAGGGAATAAAAAAATTATAACGAAGATAAATTATTTATTTTTTATAGTAATTTATTTTTAATTTTTATATATTAAATAATTTACATAATTATTTTGCAGCACTAACACAATATTTTTAATGAAGAAGAAAAATCAATAACATGATTATTATTAAATTGATAAGAATTGTCAAAAGACCCAAAAAATTACTAAATTATATCTTTTTCACTATAGGGTCTAAGGAGAAGGGACACGAGTGACACACGACTTGTCCAAACATTAAAACAGCCCAGAAGAACCATTCAATATGAGATAGTGGACTTTGGAATAGTTGGTATAATATATTGAAAATTGTGGGAGACAACCGTATGAGGTTAATTATTGAGATAGATGTTGTTGCACTGTTAGTTCATGGTTTACCTTACCATGCGACTAATCATGCAAGGGTTAAAAGATAGATTCTAACATTTTGGATCTCAATCTTTTTGACCTATTCGACCCACAATTTCTATCATTTAGGGACCAAAATAGATATTATCAATTTGTTAAAGTTTGATAAATCTTCTCCCATCGATCCAGAGTTGATCATAAAGCTTCTATGGGTATTTTGAAGCCGGATTATAGTCATAAGTCTTTATTCTTGGTCATTAATTGTTCTATTTCTTAGATATACTTCTCCCTCTCACTCATTTTTATATTTATATATATCTTGTCGATTGATATATGTTTTATGATGCGAAATATGATTATATTAGAGTTTTCTTGATCCATGGGGAAGAGATTTAATTTAGGTATTTTGATATTCAATCATGTTTCATTTGAATTGGAGTGTTGTTCTTCATTTTCACCATAAAACCCAAGGTAGGGGATTCAATATGAAGTACCCTTTCACAAAAATATTGTATTTTCTTCGAATTTTTTAAATTTAGATTCATTGAGTATGAAATTTATATGAAATGTAGGGATATACCATTATTTAGTGATGGTTGGGATTTTGGGTAAAAATGTGAATTATTATAGAATGTGCATTCATTAATTATTTTAAAATTTTAATTTTAAAATTTTTATTGGTCTAATTTATGAATTTTTTTTTCTATAATATAATGCTTTTTAAAATAATTTTTGGCATTAGAAGGGTTTTGGTATTTAAATGGGTTTGGCATGGTTTTTTGGAATACTTTTTGTGGGTTCATATTTCATTAAAAGTTTTAGTTAAAATATGAACTGGTGTAATGTGAAAAACGTCTAATTGAAAATGGGATATAACTAACTTGTGGTTTTATGACAGATTGGATGTAAAACACTCATCATTATGAAACTATCTTAACTATTCATCCATGTGTACATGTAAGGATATGTGAATTGGAAATGGGTATAACAAATGCTGAATTTGTGTTTTATATAGTTTGATAATATTTTTATCCTAGTGGTGTGAGTAGTGATGTCATTTGGGGAAATGCTAATGAATTTTTGTAGTCACTCATAAATTCGATATTTGGTTCTACTATAGATACAATTTACCAGGACATGGGAAAAGGCAACATATCCCAATTATCTAGTGCTTCGTAGTGACATAGGGGATGTTTTATGGTGTTGGATGATGGAATGTGTTGGAGCTTTGGATTTGTGGTTTTCTTTGAGTTTTGTTGGTCTTGTATTCTTTCATTATGTACATGGATTTATATTTTTCATCCACTATGGTAGTCATGATAGTTGGTATTTATATTAATGTGTTATATTTGAGTTTTAATTCAATTATTATCATGAATTATGTATTTGATAATTGGTTATGTAATGTTTTTTTTGAATATTTTATTTTCAAAAGGCATATCATCCACTAATTACTATTGAATCCCTCAGCATTTATTTCCACCCTCTAGTGTATTATGGATGTTTCCTAAGGCCATGTAACATATCTACCTACTTCTCAATCCAATGAGTAGGGGTAGGATGTTAAAATTTTCAGGAATACATATTATCTTAAATTAAAAAAACTCCTTTTGGATTTTGTGTATTTAAAATGGGTTTTATAAGAATATTTTTATAATAATGGTCTTTTTATATGGGATTAAAATAGTTTTTAGAGGGTTTTATATTGAATATGTTTTACTCATTATTTTTTACATGAGCATTATATGAAACAATTGAGCCCGACATAGCTTATATGAAGTGTTGAGACCCATTATGGCTCACAGGTGTGCCCGATATTGCTTATAAGAATGGAAGAACCTAGTATAGATCACTAGTGAGCCCAATATATCTTATAAAAAATTTTATGATGATTTTATATCTTCATATTCATTGGTTAATAATAGATTTGTAAATTGTAAGTATTATTATCCCAATTAAAATGTTATTGAAAGGGTTTTATGAATATGATTCTCTAAGTCACCTAAATGAGTTTTAGTTTCTTGGTATTGGTTTTAATGATTTTATTTAAAAAAATATGTGTGTTTTTAATGTGTAAATGTTTTTTTATTCAGTTAAATAACTTTCAACCAAAATATATTATTTGAAGAATGTGATAACCCCAAATGAAAACTCCATTGGTGACACACCCCACCATTTAAAGAGGTGATTTGGAAATAATTTCAAAAACTACTTGAAGATGGAATAATTTTATCAATCTTCAATGGGAATGGTAGATTCCACTACAATTCCTTCCAAATAAGGGTGACCTAACTATTATAAAAAACTAACATGATATAATATCATATTATACCATTACTAGACAATGAGTATTTGTTTATTATTGTATCCTCAACATTGAAACCTAAAAGGTTCATTTCCCACTTCCCATTATAGATCAAATGGTGGATTAACTAGAATTGAATGAATTATATTTCTTCTTGGTAGCATATTTATGATATAATATAATTGTAGTTGATCTAGATGACATTACCAAAACATTTTCCTATTTTTTCCTTCAAATGCATTTCATATATATGGATGTCATTTGGTATATATAATGAAAAAAATTTCTTTTCAAGGGATCATGAAAAATATTTTTCATGATATTATGAAGGATTTACTATAGATATTTATGGATGATTTATTGGTTTAATGATGATCCTTCAAAGAATTCATAAATAATATAGACATAGACTTAAAAAACAATGAAAAACAATGATTTGTACTAAACTGGAAAAATTTTTACTTCATGGTCCATGGAGGAATAATAATCAAATATAAAATCTCAAATCAAGGAATGGAAATGGATACATAAAAAACCATGTAATAAAAAACATACATGAGAATTACTTAATAAAAGAAACAAGTGTAATCCTAGGCGATACATGATTCTACCTCCACATTGTAGAAGAAATTACGAATGTATCCCTCCCATTGACACAATTACTATTGAAAGAAAATATTTTTGAGTTCACTAAAGAGTTTCTACGGTCATTTTACACCCCACAAACCCTTAATGGGGGATCATGTTATCATTTCACAAAATTTGAATAATTCATCGAGCTGATGTGTGATTCCAGCAACCTCACTATCAGTTCTGTTATAGGACATTGAGTCAGACATATCTTTTTTACAATTTAATAATAATGTGACACACTAAATGAATATCATGTCAATTTTAAAACTCTTGAAAAGTAACATTTCACAGTAATCAATTAATTTGAAACATTTCCCTCTTATATTGTCTTATCTAATGTTGTTTTCTATAATGACCATGTAGCGCTTAAATATCTACTAACGAAAAAGGATTCTAAAAAACATTTAAAATGGTTTATCATACTATTTAAAGATTTTGATAAAGTTATAAATGAAAAAAAATATTAACAAATAATGTCATCTCTGATCATTTATCCAGACTTCCACTCTCTATCATTTATGATGATGATAAAATTGATATCATGGATTTACATACACGATGAAACCTTGTCCATAATAAATATCAAATATCGACCATAGTTTTTAAATATAAAATATTACCTTCTAATGGGATCACACTACCTAGAAATAACCTATTTTTAAATAAATATATTTTTAGTCAAAGCCTCCTAATATTCCAGGGATTAGCCACAATTTTTTAAGAAACGTAATGATGGATTTATAAATCATTTCATCCAAAAGATAAAATATAAAGCCTAAATGAAATATTTCATAAGTCACCAGCAGGTGGGTATTATTGAAATGAACATACCCTAGAAAAAATAATTTTAATAGTTTTATTCTTCCACACATTTCATCAAGATGCCAGAATTTTTTTTCAAAGCTTTGATTGGTAACCGCAGACATTGTCTATAATCAAATGAAATGAAATTCTAGAAAATACTGTCATAAAACTGAAACTCATTAACATATGTGTGAATTGTTTATATGGAACCTTAAACTAATTGATATGGGGATTTTTATATCATTATCATGGTTGAATACATCTCAAATTTGTAGAAGTTCAGGCGACCAATCATGAAACAATGAATTTTATAATAAATTTTATAAGAAAAACATTTTAGCAAGATTTTGATTTCCCCTATTACTAATTAGTGAAAAAAGAAACTATATTTTTAAAATCTTTCTATCTATGAACTACCAAATAATTATGGTATCTGTTATAATACTTGAACTACCAACCAAATATAAAAAAATGTGTATTGAAATTTTCAAAAAAGGAAATTAAAAAAAGTCATGGAGATGATAGTGAACACCAGTAGAAGGGATTCAAGTATCAAAGTGTATGAATCACATTTGGTGTATTTTTAACCATACAAGAATCCCATCAACACAAATTTATTCAAACATATGTAAAGAAATCCATCCACTCTATGACTGGAATTACAACACCAAAATTTTTAGGAAATCAAAAATTTGATCAACGATTATCAAAAAGCTAATGAAGTGAAAATGCTCAAAATCGATTTGCTTAAACAAATCATGCAGGATTCCATTGAAAATACCTAATTTATAAAAAACTAAATAGAAATGGATTAGCCAAATAATTACACATATAATCATCAAACTGGGGGATAATGTTATGTTATTCAATTATCTATTGAAATTATTCCATTGAAAACCAAAATCCTTTTGGTTGGGTCCTTAACAATTCCTTATGTTTTTCATATATAGATAAATTAAAATTAATAATGGTGGATAAAAACCATTCATGGTTAATGGAAAATGGTTAAATATATTCCAAGATCCATTACATGAGGGGTTCATCGTGAAACTCAAAGTCACTTAAACTAAAAATAGAATTCATATCGACATTAAAAGAAGTTCTGGCGAAATAAAAAACCAAGGTAGGTTATAATAGGTTAATATGTAGGTTTTGAAGGACCCAAATTTCTAAAATCATATCCAAAGAAACCTATCCAAAAGGGAGACCAAAATTACAAATACAGTACAGGTAACTGAAATATAGAATTTTAAATTAATATCCCTAGAATGAAATGACTTTTATATGCCATTTACATAATAAACAACATGTGTTTGGGTGGAATTAAAATTATATCAACCCTAGGTTCACAAAAAAATACCCTCCTTTTGTTATCCTCCCACATGTAAGATACTCCCTTTCAAACTGAATGTTCAGTATGTACCCTCTCTATTGGACATTACTCCATCCACTTTCCTCCTATTGTAATCAGTCAAATTCTCTTCACCTTATCCTACTCTTAACTACCATCCGATATGGACCACATTAAAACAACCCATAACTCTCCTTCAAAACATGCTTCCCTGCAATATGAGACACCTCCTACAATAATGCATCATACAACTACTTATACCCCATATGTACAACATTCCACAACATATTCGGCCACTACCTTGGGTTATGATTAAGTCCCTAAGGACTCAAAAACACCCTTCAGTGGTTTGAGGGCACTGACCACCTGTAAATCCATCGACACCTTCAATTATTGGCACTAGATCACAAGACATGGTTGGTAAATCTATTAAATATGTGTTTGAGGAAAAACAAAACCATAGACCTCAATGTGTTAGAGAGGATAAAGATTCAAAAGGAAGTCATTAATGTCATCGTGTGTCTTCACCTCTCTACAATCACCAGGTGCATGAAGAGACCTTTAGGGATATCTTCTTCATGTTTCTAGAAACATTCATGCTATCCAACAATTCATTCATATTTACGATATTTAATTTGTAAAGAAGACAATACAATAGGGTAGTTTCTATAAAACTAGATAGAGCATTCAAAAAAATAATGATGATAGACAATTGGGACACTATATTTGGCATTACCTTGGCCCAACTAAATTTGGACCAGCATCCCATTCTTGTTAGTATTTTCTATAAAAAGTCTAAAAACAAGCCTCTGTTCAGTTTCAATAACTCTTAGTCTATTGACATTTAATGCTCGATCATTATAAAAAAATTTGGCAATCGAGGAAACATCATTGTGATGCCTTTTCCTATATTAATAAGATAAATCACCTCAAATAGTGTCTCAATGTTTAGTGTGCAATTAAATATAAACAAATGTAAAATGAAATTTCCATCCATTGAAATTTAGTTAACCAAATTAAAAATAACTCTATGAGATATAATTTCTCAACATTCCCCAAAAATGAAGTCAAAATCTCTCCAAAACTTAATTCTATTTTGATGATTAAAGACAATATGTATAATAATGTCTTCAAAAGAAAATAGATCTCATATGGTGGTAGAAAAACATTTTTATACAATTCTTTTAAATGAATTAGAAATGTTTTCATTCAACTTTCATTCCTTAGGGAAAATTAAACCATCATAGACTCAGAGGTGGCCATTTCTAGTCATGGGATCTCTTACATTGAAAATATTTTCAATGGAATGTGTGATAACAAGTACCTCCTTCTCAGGTCTTCACGGTTATGGTAAATGAAGAAAAAAATGGTTTTATTTTGAGCATCCGTCTTGATTATGAAATTAAAGACACCTTATGTAGCCTTAGTTCTAACAGTGCTCCAGGTCCCGCTGGATTCTACAATAGTTTCATTAAAAAATTCTAGGAGTTCATCCAGATAAATGTTTGTAAACTCATTAGATCCTTTTTTAATAGTGTTCTACCTGATGGACATAATGCACAATTTCTCACCCTTATTCCTACAGTGGATAATGCGCATGAAATACATCTCTTCCATCCTATTTCTCTCATTAAATCTATTTACAAAATTATTACTAAGTTTCTTGCCCACAGGCATTCTTGTATATGTTCAAAATTTATCTCTTAGAATCAATTTGGGTTTACCAAGGGAATGACTATTCATGATTGAATTTTTCTTTCCTGAAAATGAATGAACACATTAAATAAACTAAATAGAGGAGGAAATATTTTTATAAAATTTTACATTATAAAATCCTTTCATACCATCGATTGGAGATTTATTCTTAATGTTCTGCAATGTTTTGGTTTTAATGGAACATTTATTAGTAGAATAAATTCTTTATTTAGTTCAACCACTATCTCCATTACTATTAATGGCTCTCAAAAATGATATTTTAAATGCCCCAAGGGTTCCATTCATAGTTATCCATTATCTTCAATTCTATTTTCTATTGCGGAAGATTATCTTAACAGATTGATCACTCGCCTTATGGATCAAAACAAGCTTTAACCTATTCAAAAATTTAGAAATGTAAATGTTCCTAGGAATTATTTATATGCTGATGATATCATCATTTTCTTAAAATGTGAAAATAAAAACAATCAAACTATAAAATTTTCCTCATCAAATTATGAATATATCTCTAGTCAATCTATTAGTTGGAACAAATATTTTGTCTTCTTTGGAAAACATTTTTCTTTTATTTGGAAAAATAGAATCATCAATAGTTTAGGCATCAAAGAAGGATCCTTCCCTTTCACATAACTAGGAGTTCTCAATTTTTGGGGAAGGATTAAATCTATGTACCTCACCACTGTTGTTGACCAGGTTATCAATCAACTCTCCTCCATAAAAGGTAAATACCTCTCCATGTCTAGAGGGATCTATCTTGTAAAATCTATCATTTTCGTTAAAATGGTCTACTCACTGATGTACTATAAATTCCATACAATTCTCCTTAAAAAATAATGTCTACATCAACTATTTTGTTTGGACTAGTAGTATTCTTGAAAGGAATCTTGTTACAGTCCCCTGGTTAACCTGTTGTTAACCTCTTGAGAAGGGTGACCTTGGCATCAAAATTATCAAACACTTTAATGAGGCCCTACATGAAAAACTCACATAGAGATTGATTAATAATAACTCTGACTCCATTTATTTTCATTAAAATAATTTCATTATGATGTTAAAGAAGGGATATTTGAACTATGTTAACTCTTTGATCTGGCCATCAATTATGCTTTCCTTCAACAAAATCTTGAACAATGCTAGATGAATGGTTAGTGTAGATTCTTCCATGAATTTTTTGTAGGATAATTGGACTGGAACACCCTAATATCCATGTTACCTCTTAATTCACCTACTTATAACACCAACTGCACTATTTAGGATGTGATACAATCTTGTAATTTCAATTCCCTAGATAATATCATTAATGTTTTTGATAATTAAACATATTCTAACTCTTATGATTTCCTTATCAGGGATCCATCCCAAAATGGTGTTTTGATTCTAATAGATTTTACAAATACAATTTAACAAATTCAAAAACTTGATTTTTTTGGTTGAATTTTATTGAAAAAATTTCGACTAAACCCTCGAGAATCGATCTTATTGGAATATTTCACTCAACAAAATTCCTACGGAGGTTTTTGTTCAGTTTTTTGGTATCCATATTTTCTCTAAGTGTCACTTCTATCAGCAGCATAGAGAGGATAACAATCATCAATTTTTGTATTGTGAAATGGCTTCAGCCCATTGAAATTATATTACTGACATGTCTGAATGCATATGGTTATTCTATGACTCTATTTTACCCCAAATAAAATGTCTTGTCAAGTTGGACTTTTCGTAGGAAATCAAGAATCTCTTTTAAACTACTTTTTCTGAGATCTTACATGTTATGTGGTATGATAGAAATGCTATTATTCACAACAACTACTCAATTAATCTTAATTCATGTCAGACATGGTTTCTCTTCTCTATCAGGGATGCAACCTTGATTCAGAAATATCGTTGTGACAACACCATTGGATACATTTTGATCCTTCATTGACATAGGATTGAAGGTCTCTATAGAAATCTATGGCACACCTTAGAAGTGTTATGGTAAAATCTGATCCCATGATGGATATAATTAAATATTTATTGAGCTTCCAATGGCAACCAGGGACCTGCGGGGTGCATTGCCCTCTTCAGAGGATTTCATGGCCATTTTTATGGATTCTTCATTGGCATCTGCAGTTCAACCTCAACTTTGGATGATGAAATATAGGTAGTGATTCATGCAGTTTATTTTGTTAAAAAAAGTGGCTGGAAAAAAATATAGATTAAATGTGACTCAACCACTATTGTCCATGCTATTTGGAATTGTGTGGTGATCCATTCCTGGAAGCTTACCACCCATTGGGAGACCTACCTTTTTTCACTCTTGGAGATTAAATACATTTTCAGTCATTCCTTTTGTGAAGTGAATATGGTTGCTGAAGGTCAAGCAAATAAGGGAATCAACCAAGGAATTACTAGTCTTGATTACGTGACTGTTGATTATCTCCATCTATATGGGAAATGTTGTAATAATATCCCTTCCTTTAGAATCATGTAGTTCATTTCCATATTTTTAATATATGGATCTTTGACCTTTTAAATTTTTTCAGATTTAGGCTTAGAGGTGGTCTATGGGAACTCATTCTTGGAGACATTTCCACAGACCAGTTCATTTACTACACTAAATTTTTCACATCCCCAGTTCTACCAACATTACATTCGAAGATAAACAAGGTGGACTATATAAGAATTTGGGATAGGATATTCAGAAACCCAAATATCCTTTTTTATACTTTAATGAAAATGAGAACCAATATTTATTGTTACACCCTTCATATAGGTTACAATGTCCCAGTACACACATGGATGGATCGAGGTTATTCTCAGGAGAGTGTGATCAAAATTTAGGTGATAATTATTTTCCCATCCATGGGAATACCAAACATCAGCATGGATGTGTTTTTATACTGGTTATACCTAATATAGGAATAGTAGACCCAATGTTTTGTGATGGAAAGTAGATTCATTATAAATCTATCTAGTAATCTCAACACCTTCGATGTCGCCCATCCTATCACCTCCGTCATCAATTTAGAAAGTATCAGCCTCCTATTTCTCTATAAGATGGGGGATTCAGAAATACCATGAGTATCTGTTGGTGGGTGACAACATCATTTCAGGATGCTTATAAGGAACTATCACAACATAAAGCCAACCAATCCTCACATTCTAATGTCCCTCCATACACAACTACTACACATACAACTTTATCCACCACTACTACCCTTATCATGACATCTTCTAATAATACCATGATCATACCACCCACCACTACAACCCAAAAACCTAATGCATGTGAACACCCACTGAATTTTCCCATTGATCTCTTCCCATTTATCCATGTCGTAATAGAGAACTAGCTATAGCCTTGTCACCATTTCTTGGTTCAATTCACGTAGACATATAACTCCACCTCCTCTCCCCCTCGACAATCTCATTCATCTCCCCACCCACACCCACCTGATTATCTTGCTTCAACATCATTCCCCACAACAACTCCCACCCCCACTGATCTACCTCCCAACCTTAAAATCCTTGTTACCCATAAGATGTACATATCAGAGTAGGCTATAGAAGGAAATTTCCCGACCATTCCTTCTCTATATGAAGTTCCCCTGATTGATCTAGCACATAAATATGCGACCTCAGTTCATATCAATAGCTTATATACTCCATCCTTGAAAAATACAGCTGCTATAATCATGGAATATCACAGGTAAGTCAATACTTCATCCCATCACACCATCAATGATATTTATTTAGTATAGTTTCATCAGTCCTCAAATATTTATGGGGGACTTCTAATGTAGAGGATAGTGAGAATGTCCCAACTTTTAGGTCATAGAATTTCCCCATAACCTTATATACTTTACCAAAGGTCATTTTATTTTTTTTACTACCAGTATTCTATTTTACATAAATGTCTCATTCCTCACACACACACACACAGATATATATATATATAGATTTGATATTGTTTTTTTCTATTCTACTTTCTAGGGTATTTTAACTTCACTAATGCATTATTATAGAAATTTATAGGTGTTCTTCCTATTATATGACCTCTGATGAGCATGTTACTCCATCCTTTAGCATACCTCTTGAGATATATTATCATGTGGATGAACTACATAGACATGCTGACATGATTTAGTTATAAATAATTACTCACTAGGATACTCCACCACGATGGGAATGATAATTATTAATATGACTGGGATTTGTGGTATGTAGAATCATAAGGTGGTTAATCCCAAAAATTTCCCCCATGATCTTAATGACACTACTATCAGTTCATATAGGAGTGAGAATACCTCTGATCATATGTAAGACACTAGATGATTTTTTTTTCATCTGTCTGGATGATGATGAATTTGCTTTCACATTATATGGGATATACTATTATTTTTTAATTCTTTATTTTATTTTAGTTCTTAGGACTCATGTGTTACATTTACTAGAATTTATATTCCATGATATTCCTAAATTTTACTATACTTACATTAAAAAAATTATCTAAGCTATTTTTCCCTATAGTCAACTTGGTATACCTATATATTTATTACTTCCAAACTTGTTATCCCCAATAAACTTATTATTTTATAGTGAATTTATTATCATGTATAAATTTCTAAAAATTTTCCAACATAAAATCAACATATTATATATTTCCACAAGGATTGATATTGACTACAAGTAGTTTTCAACTACCTAATTCTAATATCTCAATTCCTATTTCATTTTTCACAAGATATACATTATTTTTATCCAAGGATTATTTCAAGAACAATGTTGACACTATAAAATTTTAATTGTGGGTTAGTATTTCATGATCATTATTTACAATACACTTTTATTATTTTTTATTTTCACTATTCTAGTATAATGTTTTCATTAAAATCATTATTTATAATCAGAATCTGATTACACCAATTTATATAAAACAAAAATGTTAGGTTGGAGACTTTTGATACCCATTTATATTCTTGTTTAGATTTTTAAAATGATTTCAAAATTGATTAATTTAATTATAATTTTTACTCTTTAAATTTATTTTGATTAAATTATTAAAATAAATTATACCCAATGTAATTTTGATTAATTATTTTATATTCCCATTCCAAATAGGATTGGAGATTTACATTATCATATTATTTTCTAATAATATTTTATGTGATACACTTGGGAAATGTAATCCTATCAGAATGTTCATTGATATCATAATGAGGTTATGATTTAGAAAATACACTTTTAAAATGATTGGGTATATATTTTTGAGACACTTTTCTTCTTAAGAATCACCTGACCATATTTTATTCTATATCTCATAATTACCTTGAATATAATTTTTCATATCGATCCATTTTAAAGCCCATTATCCTTTCCTACACAACTCTTGGTATGATGCATGATTTTCCATTGCACAATTATGGGTGGATTTTTAATATTTATAGAAATGAGATATTAATATTGAAGAGATGTTTGATTCCACATTCAATAAATTGATATTATGTGATTCATAATTATGTTTTTCATTTTTTATGTTTACCCTAATCCATATAAAAAATAAATATAATTTTTTGGGTATTGTATTAGGATGGTCAAAAATCACCATTACTAGACTGACGAATCCTATGATGGATCATTTTAAGTTAGTTGTTGGATGTATAACCCATAGTATATATGATTTTCAATAAAATGTATAAAAAGTAAAAGAAAATAATAATGTACATTTATGATTCTTACATGACACATGCGTAGAACCACATTTAGTTGTGGGAGAATTGAAATATTTTTTCTAGGTGGAGTTATTTCATTTCACTATTCATGATTATAATGCATTATACATAGATATTACCAACATTTTGAGCTTGAATTTTATTTTACACCAAAGTTCCCTGAGCCATATAGATATTAGAACCTTTTGTCTGAGACCATCATGATTAAATTTTTATCTGTATTAACGAAGATGAGATGATAGAACCAATAAATGAATATAAATAAGAACATTTATTTAGGGTATGATAATAACTTTAGATTTATTTTTCCTTGATCAATAAGTGAAATATTATTCTGATGTAAATTGAACAATGGATATAGTTTCAACAAACAATTATGAAATTGTAATTAAATGATGAAATAATGTGAGGAAAGAAATGACCTATGTGTCATAACTGATTTTCTATTAAGGATTGATTCTGTAGGAATTTATTTTTTTACATTTTTTAATTCATTTTTTGGTAATTCACATTTCTTATTATAAATATTGATTTCATTTTAATACCTATTTGGATGTTTTTTCCTAATAAAATTATATTATTCATGTGTCAGGAAATTTCATAAGATTAATTGATATAAAAAAATTTGGATACATATATTTAATGTTTATTCTTATTTTATTTTGATAATGTAGAGGGTTTTGAATTATTTTAATATGAATTAGATTTTTTTTCTTAAATCAGGAAACACAATGAGGGAAAAGTGGTTCTACACATCACAAAAATATTTCACGACAAGTATTTCTCATTTATAGTATTACTGCATACCAAAGGAAAACCCATAAAAATTACATGATCTAAATAATTTATACAATGTGTAAATAAGTTACATGTCATTAGACTTTAATAGACGAATTCCCTATTATGTTAAAAAACATGGAGAATGTAATTTACATGAATCACATACATGAAATGTAGGATTTACACAGTTTAAAAAAAATTAGTTCCTATCCAGTCAATGGTAAATATCACAGATCATGAAAGATTCAATAATTTCATAGGATTTTTTAACATAGATTTAAAAAACATGAAAAAAATCACGTCATATAAAATCTAAGAAAATTTTTATTTCAATTAAATACATAATTTTAATTCTTTACAAATTATGTTACGTCAGTTCCAATATATATATTATTGATGTTGTCATTGATAGAACAATGAAAAAACCCAGGATTTTTTTATATTTTTTATTCTTTAAATCTCTCTTTTCATTCAAAACTATGTTTAATTAATTACATTACACATTTTATATAATTGATTTCATTTCATTTAATTCTTTTTCTATTTTTTGATCATTGCACTTATTTTTCCATTTCAACGCCCGTTTCATCTTCGATCATCATTTGAATTCAACAATTACACTATTCATCAGTATTTATTCATTCACAATGAGTATTGAATTTATTATTAATTTATTGTTAATTGTGTAATGATGGATTTTTAATTTTTCAAAATTTTTATGATATTGTTTGAGAACATTTTGTATTACTTTGATTTTGAACAATACTAAAATGTGAGATTAATCCTCTTAGGGTTATGGATCGAGAGTTGTTGTTTTTTTAAACTAATGAATCCATAAATTAAACGTTGGTAACTCTTTTACTAGAAATTAAGTTAAAAACAACTTTTATTCACATTCTCTTGAACAACCATGACCATGTGAGGATAAATTTAATAAACATGACCAACTTATAGTTGACCATGCTACAAACATTATCATGTGATTATTTCATCTATAGATGAAAATAATAATGCATCTAGGTTGATAGAAAAACCCATAATAAGGGATAATTATAGAATAGGTATATCCAATTTTTTCACAAGCCATTGGCGAATCTTTAACTACTTCACAGGCTAAGCCATACGACTCTCTCTAGCCAAATTTTGGATTATCTATTCCTCGATTCTTGAAAATTGACCCTGTTTACTTATTTTATATCTTATTATCATCCAAGATACCTAGTTATTATAAAACCAAACCTGAAGAGTTAATGTTAGTAATCCTACTTTAGGGTTTCAATTGATAAATTTCATTCTTTTCAGTTATATTTTTTCGATCAAAATTCAATTTTGTTTCTCTATGCCATTGTAGTCTAGTGTAGATTGTTCAAAACAAATATCTATACTTATAATTACCAAAGAATATGTATCCCATTTTGGGAACAATTTATCAATACATAATGTGATCCCCTTATATATGAGCATGGTATTGATAGAGAACCCAATCTCAGAACTATGTGTAGATTTATTCTTGTCTTTATAGAATCTATTTTGAGGCACAAACCATCTATTATAGGAAAAGATACAAATCCCTCCAACAAAATTTACTTTGATCATACACAAAATTCCTATCAACATATGATATATTAGTGAAGATTTATTAATGTACTATACAAAAAAATATGATAACAAAAAAATGATACCATCTTAGTTTTATATTACACTTTATCTATATCAAGTCCATATGAATTGTTTCTTATACTAATATTATACAAAAAAATTGTGTAGTTTGATTATAGTCTTCATAAGACACATAATTAATCCAAAATAAACAATACTCGTCAAAAAATTACTATCTGTATGTACAATAACCACATATTATTATATATCATGGAATTACACTGACGAGAAGTTATATTTATTTCCCAATGTATATATCAGATGTATACATAAGGATAAAAGCCAAAAGTATTTGTAGATTGATGAATAATTCCATATTATATGTATAAGATACATTTATATAGATACCCACAATATTGATTCATTATCATGAAATATATCAGTTGAAACAAACCCACTCTATGTACGATCTTGATTTATGCAAATGTTGTTTCTCTATCTTTCGGTGATCCAATGGTAATTTATTTAATAGTAGTATCTAACATCATGGTTCAGTTAAAATATGATAGAATACACCCATGTATATTTGTGTGGGTATTATTTTTTAAGGGATCATTTTTATATCTACTACATGTTCCATGATTATTTTACCTTTAAGACATATATTGGCATCAATATTTTCTATCTGGGGACTAGCGATGGATCTCCATCAATCACCCATTTCATAACACTGTTTGGTCCCATTTATTCATGATGGTCTTGCCTCTATGAGTTCGAATCCAAAATGAAGTTGCGATAAATTATGTTCTGATACAGACCAGTTAATAGCCCCCACACCAAGGTATGTTTCATATGAACTGATATTACATGACATCAAAGTAATAATCATATAAAATTGAACTAAAAAATACATGTGTCCTTTTATCCTGGCCATAAAATATATGCCATATGTTTTATTGTACATGAAAGTAAACTAATAATATAACTTTTCATCTTATGGCCCAAGTACCTTACATTAAAACTAAATCATTTTGGGAGGACATACCATTTGGATCTTAAACAACGATAAATTGCCCGTTTCAACCCCATAAGTTACTTCTGTGTGGGACCCCTACATTCATTATAAAGCACACATTAGAACATCTATTTGGGTACGTATATGAGGTTACTTTAGATTTATATCCTATTACCAACCTTCCTCAATATTGAACATGGGAATTTCATTCAATACATATATTTGAAGATATTTTTACCCCTCTAAAAAGTTATTAATGAAAAACGATTCATGCCGATGGATATTTATTGGACACTTTTGAGAGAATTAAAAAAAATGTTTTTGATACAATTCAGACCTTATAGACATAAAATATTAATTTTTGTTTTCAAAGTATTCCAGAAATGTCTCGACATAAATATAACAATATTAACATCCATTCCACATGACATTAAACTGTGTGGTGTGAGTATTACAACCCATATTTTATTACAAATCAATTAATGATTTATTAAAATTAATACAATTAATAAAACCCTAGAATATTTTGTAGCCCACTTTTTTTGGGAAAATTTGGAACATAGGACATTTAATTGAAACATAGGAATGACATCATTATTTAAAATCCTTGAAATGATCCCCTATATTCCCTGGATCTTCTAAAACATCATAAGATAACCTAGAGATATACATAAAAAATGGTGAAAATATAAATCAATTAAGGGAAAAAAATAAAATAACATATGGTAATGTATTACACGTGATATAATATACATATTTAGATACCATAAGAGGAGTCAGAATCATAATATTGAACAATGAGGTATCATTAACCTAATAACATAAAGGAAATATAGGAATGAGAAAACAATATAAACATGACAAGATAATAATAAGTCAAGAATAAATAACAAGAATAAATAACATAGTATTCTTAGGATAACATCTTTTTAACAACACATGTAATATCATAAGATAAAAACATTACCCAATAAATCAGAGGGATATATAATTTTAGGCTAAGTGTCATCTTTGTGTCATGCAAATGCAAAACTATTCCTCATAGATCATATAATATTAGAATGTATATTATAAATTTTAAAATTTTAATTAAAGAGTGAAAGTTGAATACCTAAAAATCCCAAATAAAGTATGGAAATTTACTTCAAGGTGAATTACATAGAGTGTATTTAGAGACAAGTATTTATTACAAAATTACATATCATGGAAAATCACCAATCAATTTTTATAGCATAATGAGTATACATAAAGATTTATAATAGGGGGGAATGAGGGAAAATGTGGTATGTAGTTAATTTGGAATCTTAATTATCGTAATAGGGATGACTATTTTTTTTTGAATTCATGAATTGGAAATAAAATGTCATAACATAGATAAGTTTATTGAATAAACAAGATAATGTGGGGATCCTTTACTTTGAGAGGGTACTGTAAAAATATTGGTTGGAGCTAATTAAGAGATTGGGGGAACCTTTTTCTGGATCTAAATTGGTTGGGGAAGAGTAAAATTTTACTCAAATTAATTTTAATGAAGATTAAATCGAGGATATATTATATTATATAGCGAAAGAGATGACATTTCATTGATACTCTCCAAAGATATGTTTTTTATTCTATGTGACAAACTAATAAAAAACACAAATCATATAAAGGATTTTACAAAATTTTCTTCTAAATAAGAGTGGTTTTAATAACTGAATAGGGTTCAGAACCAAACCCATTAAAAAAATCATATTTTGATGTATAAGTTAGTCTTGTTTATAAATAATTGGTTTTAAATCATTATAACATAATATTTTTTTGTAGGATTCATTTAGGGATTATAAAAAAATTAAAATTAATTCCAAAACACCTTAATTAAAGAGGGAAACATAATTATGGTTGTGTAAATTTTTATATTATTTATTATATAAATATTTTGTCATTATTATGTCATAATACAAACCATATAATTAATCCACCTTTAATATTTCCCCAAAAAATTCCGTTGTCCTGGAAAATTAAGAAAAAATAATCCTTGGAAATTTATTTTTTTAAGTTAAAATATAATATTTATTTTGTTAAAATTTTTATCAACATATTAGAATTTATACTTACAAATTGGAAATCCTCTTTTATTGTAAAATACTATATTTTTTGAAAAAATAGTTTTATAACCCAAATATAAATGAAAATTGACTTCATAAAATTATATTATGATTTTAAATTAACACATATTATTTAATAGTATTTTTTAAAAACATATTTCACTTAAAAAGTAATGAATTCAGAAAAAAAATATTTTCTAGATTGAAACTACATATTTTGAAAAAAATATTTTTTTTCATCAAGTCCGAATCTAAATTTTATCAAAATAATTAGTTAATCATTGATAAAATAATATTAAAAAAGAATATTAATATATTTAAATTCATAATATTAGGGTCTAGATATATATCCCATTATTATACCAGAAAATTCCTTATAGTTAAGGTGTATGATGCATATATATATTTATTAGGTGGTTTAAGGAACATCGATTGGGTCATGATCTCGATGAGAATGATGTTCTCTTGCAAATTATTTCACTCATACTTTAGTTTTTTAATCTCATATTAGTCACGGTCAAGGGTAATTACTAATGATTCTATCTATCTCATAAGCTCTAATATATGGGATTCATTGGGTATGATGCTATTCTTTGTTTCCAACACTTTCTTTTTTCTGTGCCAAATGGACTTTATCATAACACATTATAAACTAATCATAATTTTCAATATAAAATATCAATATTATAAATAGATAATATTCATAAAGGTATATTATATTTTTGAGATAGTATTATATTCCAGAATTACCATATTGGTGCGTGTTTTTTCTATAAATTCATTTCTTAATATGGAATTCACTCTTTGAAAAAATTTAATCATTAATAAATATTTGGGTCATAACCATTAGTCCTTAATTCATAACCTTAATCTGGATGAAAAATTATTCCTTATCACATGATGTTAAACTATAGGACACTCAAGTCCTTATTTCGTGACATGAAACTACCTGAAAAATCAGGTTTGAATTGTATAATGTAAAACACCACATGACATTATCCATCCTCACTCAATTCCAAAAGGGCCATAATATTCCAACCATATTGAGTTTAGGACATGTATTCCTAGATCAAATTTTTTAACATTCCATTCGTTAAGTGATACATTATCTCTTAAGGGTCATAGATTTCTAAAAACCGTTCATGGATATCAATAATTAGTGTATACATTATCAAGGGACACTTTTGACACATTATTCGTATAAGAAAATCTAGATCTGACACACATGCCTAAAATTTAGAATAAAAATATATGTAATACTCTAAATACCAAAAAATTCCCTAATATAATCTCAACAAAAATTGTCATTCAAATTTTTTCAGTGGTCATTATAATGACTCGACACTAATCATTACATATTATAGTGTTTTTGAACAAGAAGTAACTTGATTAATATAATGAGGATTTCATAGTTTAGAATTTAAAAGAATTGGGAAAATCACTCACATAGTAACATGGAAATTTTAGGTAGAAAATAATACATTAGTATCCATTTTCCGACCAGATGAAACACTTTAAAATAAAACTTGTCCTTTTTAGGATAAATCATAAAAAATTTTATATTGACCTCATATATTCCCATATATATCCTAAATTCTTGATAAATACATTTTATCAACATTCAATACGAATATAAATATCATTAAGGGACAACAAATAATGAATGAAATTATTAAACCATAAAAAAAATATTTTTTTTTCTTTTTAAAAATTATCATTGGGCATAAAACAAGACTTTTTACCCAATAAATCCACTTCTATTCCCAAATATTTCCAATATACATTTTATAAAAAAGTATTAACGGGAAAAATTAAAACCAAAATGGTTTCTTTGAATATATGAATAAATCATGAAAACCTTTTTGTAGAGGTATATGTTTTAACCGAAATTTTTTCAAATAATTTACATTAAACATAAACCCAATAACATACCTTGTGAAAACATGATATCTCTATTAAAATATAGAATGATTCAACATTTCATATATTTAAATTTTGTGGATAATTTTATTATTATGGTTACATATTTTATAACCATTATGGATTTATTGAAATAACCCTCACGGTTATATTTGTGGTATTAAATGTAGTTACTCTCGAAATAGTCACAATTTAATCTTCCAAGTCACCCAATGTATTGGAGACCTATAATGATATTACCCAAATTTTGATTATAATGTAACCACCCTTTATCATAAAAAATTCGCAAGAACCATTAAATTTTAATAAAATATGAATTATTTCATCTTAATAATATTCCTTGAGAGAAATCACTATCTCATTTTTAAAACACATATTTTTTTAAAAACAACACACATACATAATTGTTTTTTAAAATAATCATTTATTATTTTAATTGAAGATAAAAAACATTATTAAATCATGAAAAAGTTAAAACCATCCAATTAATTATATGTTTGAAAAATTCCTTTCAAATTTTGTAAAAATAAACATCAAAATATGTTTTTTAATATAAAGACATTATCAAAAATTATATCATTGATGTGAGAGTTAATAAAATTAATAAATTTTATGTATTAGTTTTAAATATACATAACAATTATAAATAAATAATTACATAAAAATATTAATTTCATGAATAATCATATCATAACCATATTAATTAAGTAGGCGATTTTCTCAAAGGAAAGAAATTAAATTAATAATTCCATTACATCAAGACTGACATGTTACATATTTTCATTTTGTCCGGGATAAAAAACTTATGTTAATTATTTAATATATTGATAACCATTTTTAATTTTATTATTCCATATATTTATCTTATTACCTTGTTAAAATAGTTATTTTTTATATTTAATTTCATAATAGACATTTTACTGATATTTCATACTTAATTTCATAATGATTTCGGTAGGTTGACTTTGGAAACAAATGTAATTTTTTTGTTATGAATATATTAACAATATATATATATAATTTTATTATTTTAAATATAATTATATATATTATCCATTTTTATGGTGATTGAACAATATTCACATCGCTTAACGAGGTGGTAGTGCGCTATGCCCACGAGTGATGTTATTGTATCCCCCGGTGAATGGGAACAAAGAATTTATATGTAATATCATAACTCTAGAAGTAGAAATATTTTAAATATAATATTTATACATTAAATAAATTATATTATCAATCCATTTGAGGGGATAATAGAAAAATAATGACATCATTTCCTGAGGTTGTAGTTCATCATACACAAGAATAAATATTGTGTGTCTTATTTTATGGAAAGGAAGATGAATTTAGGTGAATATATCAACATAATAACATCTATGTGTATGTATTATATTGAATTTATTATATATTTATTTATGAAGAGTTTTTTATTGAAGTGGAAGAAAACACAAAACTAAGACATGCTAATAAAAATAATACACCTTATTTTAAAATCCCCCTTTCTATAACACCTTAATCCTACTTAGTTTGGTATTATGACTAAAAACACATTAAATATATGTAGAGGGTGTTTATGAAATTCTTTGGGAAGTTATTGGAAGATAAAATTGTTGTTCAAATAATAGAATATAGGGAATAATAGGTTTCCTTTTTTAAAAGGGGGAGGGGCATACTTGAAATTTCTCAAAATATTAAAATATAATTAGATTATAACAAAGGCAAATGATTCCAAATATCATATAAATTCATATGGGATGAAATTTTTGACCATAAATTACCCCATTTTCTAATCTAATGTTTTTATCAACTTTTAAAAATTTAATAAAATAATAATCCCATAATATATCATCATTGTAAACATCTATAGTATTCATTACATCAGGACAAAAAATTCAAAACAACGTGTAAAAATATAAAAAATATATCATATTATGTTCTAAAAATATAATTTTCATATATATAATTCTTCTAAGTAATAAAATATATAAAATTGTATTAACTTTAAAAATTTTAATATCATTTAACTGGTTTTTCCATTAATTTAATACTTACTACATCAGCATTGTGTAATCAATTTAATTATTTTTCTCCTCTTTAAAAATTAAAAATAATTTTTCATAGTGAAGATAAATCACTTAAATTTATTAATAATGATTATAATCGAACACATCGTCCATATAACAACATTTTAAAAATATTACACTTAATAAAAATAAGTGAGTGACATATTTGACCTTTATTCAAATAAAATTGTTTAAGGTATTAATCTATTATATGTGAAAACTAAATGTAAAAAATTAGACCATTTAATGATTATTTAATAGGAATTCACATAAAATATGATTTTTAATGAATTTGGTTCATATTATAGTTATTATAATTTTATTTTTAATTTAAATTTTCTTATTTACCCTTTACCGTGGTAATAAAAAATACTATGTTTTCTATACATGGTTTCAAAAAAATAAAATGAAAAAATATAATAAATTGTGTCCATTAATTTAAAATATGAAATCTATTATTATAAATTTATATAATCGTAATTTAATAAATTTAATTAGATATTAAATCAGAAAAACAAAAAAAAAATTGTTTTAGGAAAAATGATTTTATTAAAAAAAACTATTAATCTACTAAAATTATGTTTAAAATACATTTTAAATAAAATAGTTTGATTAAATAGAATAAAATTTTCAAATTAATTTTTAAAACTAAACCAAATAATAATTTTCCTTGTAAATAAAATACATTTTTGAATTAAAATGAGTACTTTTTTACTATCCATTGAAAAATCAATATTTTTAGAATATTATCAAAAATTCATTTTCAAGAAAATTTAGACACGATGAATTTAAAAATAATTATTTTTTTAAAATAAATTTTTTAAAATAAATTTTAATAATAATTCATAAAAAGAAATAGAAATATTTTTGAAAAAAAAGGATTTATTTTAGAATTATAAAATGCATTTATGGAATATAAAATAATTATTTAATAATATTTTACTATTAAATTATAAATTAGTAACACCATTATATATTTCATAATTCAATTAATACTCTTCATACATACCAATTTAACAACATGGATATAATTGTAATATTTAAACTATTATATTTCATTGTTCTTTTAAAATCGGCATTGAATATCTAGTACAAAGTATTGAGTTTTAAATAATTGGGATGTAATATTATCGAACTTTTTCAAATTAAATACTAAAAATTTTGATCATGGGATTAATAATCGGGGTTTTAATTTTCAAAATGTCTTTATTAAAATATATCTTCATAAAATAGTTTTATAAAACAACCATTTGATAAGAGAGAAATGAATGTATGAAGGTCACATAAGATAATACATTCTAGGATTTAATTTTGTTAAAATGGACATAGAGTATAAAAATAACTCATGGACATATTGAGATTGATTGTTAACATGGTTGTGATAAATTTATCAAACCCAAAATTGTAAATCTATAATAGGATAAAATACTATTGTTTTATCTATAAGAAAAGGAAAAAAATAATGATTTTATTACTAGTAATTCTTCTAAAATATAAAGAATTACAATTCAAAATATAATTAGAAAACGTTGAAACATACATACGTGAAAATTATAGGTTCATAATTTATTTTCAAGATGGATTTTTCATGCTTAAAGAATCAGAATCAACATCAATAGATCAAAAAATACTCGAAAATTATTTCTCTTAACTATAGGTATTAACAAAAAAATATTAGTATAAGATAGGATAATTTCTCCTAAATAAAAATTATAAAGTATCAATTTAGCACTACAAATTCAAATATAATTCCTAATTATCAATTGAGATCATTCAATAAATAAAAAACCTAAAAATTCCTCAAAACATTTCATGAAAAAATATAAAAAAAAATAAAAAGAATTTGATAACATTGCATTATAATGTATATTGAAAATTTATATTTCAATCAAATCAATGAATTTTAATGATTCTTAAAAAAGGAAGTATCCCTTATCAGAAAATATATATGATATTGAAATAAATTCTATAAATAACATGAATCCCCATAAATCCATAACTAGATCATAAATGCTTCTAAAATATAATTCATCCATTATTCATCAAATAAAAAATTGTATTATGTTTACCTTAATCACATTGGATTCACAAAAAAAGTTAACATATTCCAAAATGAAATTAATCACTTAAAACTAAATCAATTTCAAATCCCCTATTTGACTTTTATTTTTGAAGAATATTTCAAAAATGAACATAACTGTAATCAATCATATATTTTAGATTAATAAATATAAATTTATTATAAAAAGTACATCAAATTGGACAGTGGTATGTGTTTCACCCTTTTCTCTTTTAAGTTGTGTGTTAAATTATCATGGCCTTTCCAAACAATATGGGTTGTCAGATGGTACGTGGGATATACTTTTCCAGAACTATATAATTTTGATTACATTTCAAAAAAATGTGATAAAATACTAAAAAATAAAATCATTGTATTAAACATTAAAATACTTTAAAAAGTGAACTTTTATTTCTTACAATTATTTTTGCATCCCAAAATGTCATAACCAGTACGTACCTCAAAAATAAATGTATTCAAAAATATCTTTAGTCACCTAAAAATTTCATAACTTACAACCCTAGTAAGGATTTCTTATGATAAAACATAAAACTATAAACCTTTTATGGTATCCATCACTATTATGACATCATGTCATGAAAATATTTTTATTTAATTTTTTTAAAACACTATTTTGACACTGACAATAAGGTCTCATCCATAATAATTACATATTCTTGAATTTTTGAAATATAATTCACTTTCCTAAAATTCTGAAGATATTTTTTTAGAGATTTAAATAATTCAGACAATGTCTTATATAGTAACCCATACATTGTGTGTGGACACTTATACTCGGTATCAATTGTTACCAAAAATGAAAACTATTTAAAATAAAACATGGATACATTTCATGAAAAATCATATAAATTTTCAACATGATCACATCCTTGTCTTTAAGAATCCATAAACCCTAATAATTTTTTAAATGACATGTGATGAGAAAAAAATAATTTTAAAGGTACTCAAAATAATGAAATAAATCATTAGTCAATAAATAATTATAAAAAAAATTTCCATTTTAAAATAAAATATAGGAGTGAAATAAAAATTTTATTAAAAAATATTTTTATAACTCATATCATCAAAAACATAAAAGGAAAAATAAAACCCATAATGATTTATTTGAAAAAATAAAAAACACATGCAATTTTTTTCACAATTTTATACTTTTAACACTTAAAAATTAACATATAATTACCTTTGAACATAAACACAATAAATTAATTTGAAAAAATGTGATATTTCTGTAAAAGTATAGAAAACATAAATAGTTCATATAAGAAAATTTGGAGCATAATTTTTTTTATCATAATTAATTATGTTGTAACCCTAATAGATACTATGAAATAAATATCACAGTTATACTTCGCATAATACTCATGGTTATACATGGATGTAGCCATCAAAATTGCACATTTAATAACCATTATAGTCAATTTCTGATATAACCAATTCATTGGATAGATATAAAGATATCACAATTTATTTTATAGAAAAACCAAACACAATAAAAAAATCTTAAAAACCAAGATATAATAATAAAACATTAATTCTTGAATAAAAATATTCCTTGAAGAAAATCAATTTTTTTACCAAAAATGTGCATATAGAAAGGATTTAGTTTTAAAATAACCATGTAATATTGTAAAATAATATAATAACAATAATTCATAATGAATACAGTAATATAATTTGATGATTTATATGTTAATAAAGATATTCATTTCATCTCCTATAAAAAGAATCATTAAAATAGAATTTTTCAACCAAATACGAAAACAAAATTCATATAATTAAAGTGAGAAATAATAAAATAAATCAATTATGCGTACTATATATTAGTATACATAAAAATGTAGGAAATAAAACAAAATATAACTATAATCCTTTTAACACATAATTTTACAGTTACATAATCTATGAAGAAGAAGTTTAACTCAACGAAATCATATTCAGTTATGTATTCTCTTACCATGAGTCTTAAACAACATATATGTTCTTTGTATTCCTAGATTATAAAATTATATTAATTATTTACATTAATGTGGAAATTTTTAATGTTTGTTACTACCACTATTTAAATTATTAATAGGTTACTAAAAATACTTATTTATTTATGTTCACATCAGAAGTATTGATTATATTATGTAATAAAGTGTATAATTACTTATGTTGGATGACATTGGAAAATGAGGTAATTTTTCCTTCATCATTAGAATAATTATCATGATATATATATATAATTATATAATTATATAATTACATTTTTATTATCCATGTTTTGTTGTTTTTGAAAGAGGAATCACATTACTACGTTGAGATGGTAGTCACCATGTATGCATGATAGATGTTATCAATTTAATAAGTTGAATGTTGAGAAAGAAAATGATATTTTTACATCTTGATAAATTTTTAGATAACGTAATAAAAATATCCTTAATATCATAAAATTTACAAAAAAATATTTATTACCTTCTGTGTAAAATGTTAGTGAAAAACAAATCACTTCAATTTATGAGTCTATATTTTTCCGTACACAAGAGCAACACAATCATATCCCCGATGAAATAGAAATTAAGATGGTATATATGATTCCATCACTAAATAATTCTAAATATGTTACCAATATCATATATATATATTGAAGTGCATTGTGTTGCATTTGTTGTCAATGAGGCATGAAGTTGTCTTGGAATGAATGGATGTCAATGAGTCAAGATGTGAATGTCAAAGGATGTGATGGTGTTGGTGGTAAAGGAGAATGGCCATGGAACTTAGAGGAATGTCACTTAGGAGATTCACTAAGTGGCATTTGAGATGATGGTTTGAAACATTCTCTAAGAATCTGACGATTGTTGAGCTGATCTTTAAGTTCATAGAACTTGTATCAATTGGATACAAAGTCACAACATTGATTGAAGACCATGCATTGTCTTCACAATGCATGAGGAGTTGAAGAGAGTCATCCACTACTTCTAAGTGGATGAAGTGGTTTAATGAAGTCCATGTATTAACTCTTAGTGCATGTGAATTTGAAGTTGATCCAATTGATCTCTGATTAGGTCAATGAAGCACATTGAAGAATTTAAGTGATTTAGGAGCTCAGTTGAAGATGAAGACCCTTCGTGAATTCCATTACAAAGTGATGACTAAATGTTGAAGAAGTATGGAGGAATTCTAAGAAGAAGAAGAATAGAGATGGGAAGAAGATGGCTTGGAAGATGGCACTTGGCATATTTTACATGGAGGACTTTGTTTTTACAAAGTCTTATTCAAGACTTAGCCAAAAAATTGGCCTGCCCGTGAGCACCTTGTGGGTTCAACCCCACGGCTCATATGGGCACTAGGCGCCACGCCCATGGGGGATCCCATGGTGCAAGCTCGAGAGGCAGGGGGGGCCGTGTATAAGCCCCCGAGGGCACGCGGTGGTGAAGCCCGCGCACCCAGGATGCATAGTGGGCGCTAGGAGCGCGCCCGTAGGGAGCAAGAGTGGGCGCAGAGCGCGCCCGCAGGGAGAACACGGTGCGGGGCGGCACCGTGGAGGGAGAGAATTCAACTGGCCGCTCATGGGAGCGCCAGGGTTATAAGCCGCGGCAAAATCCCGCGCCGTTTCGATGTGGGACACGTATTTTTCACCGGGAGCAAATCTCCGCCGTCCGAGCAATCGCGCGCTCGATCTGGACCGCTCATCTAATCTGCCGCGCGCCGCGATCGATCCAGCCGTCCGATGTCTTTCGATCACCTGATCCGACGGCTGCCGCATCGTCTCCTCCCTCGAGCTCGACCGAAGCCTCCCGCGTACCTCCTTCGAACCAGAGGCTTCCCGAAGATGGATTTCGAGTTCCCGGCCACCTCTGAAGGAAGTAAAACGTCCATTGAGATCGTCTGGCCACACTGAATACATCCATGCCTTAAAATTGCCTTGCATGCAAGAAATGAGGAATTCGATGAAGGCCGAAGCAAGCCGAAGGTGCGAGGCCACTCGGGTGTTCATGTTTTGCATGGATAGACCTAAACAGAGGCCGTGCATGCGTTATAAATCGCATGCACGAGGAGGAAAGGAAAAATGAGATCCCGCGGTGAAACAGAGGAGAAAATCAAGATTCATAAAATCTTGAAGATCCGAAGATCTCGGGTGTTTGAAGTTATTGCACGCGGATAATCTGAGGCAGTCTCTGCCTATAAAAATGAGGCCGAGCCCTCTGTGCCGTTTGCTGATGCGCTGAAGTTTTGAAGTCCCGTGAGCGCATCCCTCTGCCTCACGAAGTCGAAGCCCTGCGCGCACACTTGCGCGGCAGTGAAGCCCGGAGCACCCCTTGCCCCGTTTGGTTCCTTTTGTGCACTCCTTGCGCGAAAGAAGAAGAAGGAGGTCCCTGCGCGCCTTCCCCTTGCGCGGCAGGAAGAACCCGTGGCCGCAACATCTTGCGCGCCCACGGTTGAAGCCCCGCGGGTGTTGCACTTGCGCGCCCCGCGGCAGGAGGAGCTTGCGTGCCCCTGTGCTCATGCACCTTGCGTGACTGCTCCTTGCAAGGACTTGCGCCAGTGTTGAGGAAGATTGGCCGCACTCCTTGCGCGCCTTAATTTGAGACAGGGAGATTCGGGTTGTGTTCTACACACATTGTGTGTGTGCCAAAGAAGGCCGAGGCCTTGGCTCGTGTGTGTGCTAAGAGGAGAAGAAGAACCTGAGGCCTTGTGTATGTGCCAAATTGAAAGACACACCTTGTGTGTGCAAGAAGAAGTCAAGAAGGCCGTAGCCCTTATTGGGTGTGCACACTTGAAGATTAAAAGAGAAAGAACAAATTATGTGTGCAAAGGAAGTGAAAGGCCGTAGCCTTGAGTGGGTGAAGTGAAGACCCGGGCCTTAGTGCCTTGTGTGCACCAAGTGAAGACCACAACAAAGAAGAACACATATTGTGTGTGTATGCAAGAGGAAGAAACAAGTTGTGTGTACAACAAGAAGAGGAGGAGGCCAACTCATGTGTGTGCTAAAGTGAAACAATTGTGTGCAAATTAAAGAAGTGGCCGAACCTAGTGTGTGTGCACTAAGTAAAGTGAACACACTTAGAAGAAGTTGAAAGAAGACTCTCACACTAAAGTAAAACACACTCTAAGTGTGTAAACAAATTGGATAAAGTGTGAAGTTTCAGAAGTAGGTGTGTGCTGAAAAGAATTACACCCTCTGAGGGTTTATTGCACCAAGAAGAGGAAAGGGAAAGTGCATGCATGCACGTGCACACTTGAACAGTGCTAAATCAGTGGTGTGCATCTGAGGAGTCCAAGACTTGAAGATCTTGAAGAGTTGACATGCACTCAGTGCATGATGTTGAAGTGAACTGAGACTGAGCCAGACTGAAGTTAAAGAGATTGGTTGTCTGAGTTTTTCAGTAGATTGAGAAGACCCTGATCATCACAAGTGATCAGAGGTACAGAGCAAGGCCAGCAGTCTTTATCCCAGACTGCTGAGGATACTTGAAGAACTCAAAGTGAAGAAGAGCTACTCGTGTGACTCGAGGAGCCAGGAGAAGACCCTGTGGGACTCAGGGAGAAGAAGTCTTCAGTGGGATTCTGGAGCAGGCCAGTGGGACTCTGGTAACACTGTGGGACGCAGTATAAAGACCCTCCTGTGGGACTCAGGAGAGATACAGTGGGACTCTGTATCGACCATTGTAATACTAACAGATTATAATGGGAGAATCCATGCTGAGAGAGCATGGCAAGGATGTAGGCCTTTGGTGCCGAACCTTGTAAATCCTTATGTCCTGTGCCTTTTCATTACTGCATTATCCGGGAAAGGTTGAGAGATACAAGAAGAGTGGATCGAGGCTTTAACCAGCCATAGAGGTTTAACTGATTAAGAATCAATTAGTAAAAAGTTTTAAAGGATCACTGATTCACCCCCTCCCCCTCTCAGTGATTCACACTGATCTGGGCACTTCATATATATATATTTAAATACTTCATTATATAAATCCATGATATAAGATAATGGAAATCAAATTATATGGTTTTATGAAATCGAAGTCCGCTTTAGACTCAAATAATGATTCTGTATCACATTTAATGGAAAAATATATTTATTGAGGTTATTAAATTAATATAATAACATCATGGTATATATGGGATAGAATATTTATTATTTTATCAGGATTCAATATGCTTTGCGGCTTGTTTATAAAGAAACAAAATGAAGTACTGCAAATAAAAACTATACTTACATTTTAGAAATTGTATTTTCTTAAAAACCTGAATAGTACTATAATTGGTATTATTAATAATAAAAGAAATATAGAATTTGGGGAGGTATTATATGAAATTATTTAGTCAGGTCTAGGAATAATATATTTGGTTTTGATTTGTGTGGTATTGAGATGAAGAGGTTCTCTTTTTTATGAGAGGGGAGGGGCACTCTTGGAATTTCAAAATATATTAAAATACAAAAAGAGTATTCTATAGTCAAATTCATCAAAATGGAATATAAATTCATATAGAATTTCAATTTAAACAATATATTATACAGTAGTGCTTATTTAGTATTTCTATTAATTTTAATTAATTTAATAAAATATTAATCTCATAATATATCAATATTGTCAATTTTGATACGATACATTATTATGACATTAAGAACATTAAAAAATTAAAATTGGAATAAAATATTTTTTTAATATTCTTAATATTTAATTTCAATATATATAATTTTTTTATGATAATATGTATCAAATATTATATGTTGTTTATGAATTTTAATATTATTTAATTGATTTTTTAATTAATTTACTTAATACTACATTATTATTTTAAAATAACATAAGGTCACTAAATTTTAACTAAAAACTAAAAATAATTTACCTTTATATATATATATATATAATTTAATAACAATATTTATAGTCTAACATATCCTCTACAAGACACCATATTAAAAATATTACTCTAATTAATAACGAGAGTGTGACATATTTGACTTTTCATGAAATAAAATACCATAAAGGTCATATTCTAATCCAATAGGTCCAAAAGGTCATAAATTTTACACATGGATTTTTATAGATGCAAGATGATTAGAAAAATAATATTTCCAAAAGTATTTAGGCCATTTTATTGTTCATAACATTTTTTTAACATAAAATACCATTTTTACACATAATGTGTTACTAAAAATTACAATTTTTATTATTCACATTGTCCAAAAATAATGGGGACCTATTTAATAAAAAGTTTCACATTGATTCTAGAAATGGAATCCATTATTGAATATTGAATACACATAATATTTACATTTTAATGTAAAATTAAACTGAAAAAATGCAAAGGAAAATATTTTTCCACGAAAAATGATTTCATAAAATATAATATGTATTTATACTAAATTTATTTATAAAATCAATTTAATAAACTTTATTTTTTTAATTTAAATAAAAATAAACCAATTGAAATCTAAAATTATCTAAATCATAGCTTTTGTGTGTAAATAAAATATAGCTTTCAATAAAACATGGTATTTTCACTATTAACTGAAAAAAAAAATTCATAAAATTATAAAAACAAAAATTTTAAGATAGTTATTTCTTGATAAATTTAGAAATAAAATTAAATCATTTAATTTAATTTCATAAAATTTTCATAAATTAATCATCATGATTCTTCATAAAAAGCAATATAAATCATTTTTGATGATTTTTTTGTTGCAAAAAATGAATTTATACAAAATACTAAACTTCTTCAAAATTACTTATTTAATGATTTATAAATGTGTAAGACCACTATATATTTCATAATTCTGCTAATACTATTCATTCCTTATAATTTTAAGGATAAGTTATAGTGGAAACATTTAAATAATAGGATTTTGTTGTTCAATTTTGATTGATGTTACATATCAAGTACAGAGTTACTACTTTTAAAAAATTAGGATTTTATAGTAATCACAAAATTACTTGTCCCATAACATTACTCTTGATTGGAGCACCATGATTCTAAATTATCAGTATCATCATTATATCTTTAGAGTGTTTTAGATTTTCATTGGACAAGGAACCTATATTAGGCTATTGTATCACATTTCCCCTTATTTCATTGGTTTATGAATAATTTACATAAATTGTATTCACTTGGGTAATATCTATATGACTATAAACTCTAGAAATGGATGATCAAGATCAAAAGATATTGAGCTATAATTTAACGAGATTTATAACTTACCCCGATGGAATCATGGAAAGGTTGGATGGAGTAAATATTGTGTATCCACCTTATAAATTACCATCTTTCAAGTATTAGAAAAAAAATAAGAAATAGTGTATAAATAGAAACAACAAAATTTTCATTCGGGATATCATATGACCCCTATAAAAGATTAGAAATTCTCACTAAATACTTAAGTTTTAGAAAATGATGGAATACAAATGTTTTAGATCACTATGACTTAATAATGTGTCAAATATATGGTTAAATGATATTCAGTTTACTGTAAACCTTGTTTAATACAATTATTCTATGAAATGAATTCTCATTTCATGTTATTGTTTCCAAAAAAATCATTTATTGGAATTTCTTGTAAATATTGTTCAATTATAATGGAAAACACTTCTTAGTAATGCATATTTAACCCAATTTTTATCCTTTTTATGATTCACTAATATGTATAGTAAACTAGGGGAATATCCATTCCAAAGAGAACTCTATTTAATATATGTAACCCTAATCATCATTTTTGTGGACGATTCATTCAAATATAATCTTTGGTTATCCATGAAATATTTACCCATTCTCATCATCACTAATTCAATATCTTTTGATTATGATTTTCCCAATTAATAATTTTATCATCCAAGTGGATTTAGTGTCATTTATGTTTCACCATTTTTCATAATACCTTCTATTAAGGTATGGATAAGATACCTCATTATTTAACCTTTCAATTATCCTCATTGAATGAACCTAAACCACATGAAGTGATGGTATGAGATTTATGACTATAAGATGAATTGTTCATTTTATGGTATAGCCTACTATTAGTTATAGGGCCTCTATTTATGAAATGTGCTTCTTTTAAAATTCATGATGGTCTATTTGAAATTATTTGATCAAATATGTGTCTTCCTAAACTATAGATACAAACAATCACATATTTCCAACCTTAAATGATAGCTATTATTGTTTAAACATTGTGACCATAAAATTATAAAAGAATGAGATACATGAATAACGATATTAAAAACCCCTAAATGGAAATTTATGAAAAATATTATTATAAACAAATTCTACATGTGGGTCACATGATTCATGAAACAAATTTGAATTGAATTCTAAGAAAATGTATAAAACCATTTTTTTCAAAAAATAAAAAAAAAGATACAAATGAAAAAGACATGTCAAGACCCAATAAACATCCCAAGTAAAGGGATTGTGAAAATGATAATGTGCGATAAATAAAATTATAAAATATTATATTTCCAACCATATGGCCCCATAAAATGTAAAGTTATTATAGCTAATTTATTTGGACATAGAAGCAATTACATTGTTCTGGTTACCCAATCACATTGGTATGTAAATTTCTTCAAAGTCCAAAAATCTTGTCTTCAAGGCACTAAAAACCTATTTAACATTGGATTAGTCATAAAAAATATCCTATTTATTATCATTAACTTTATGAGTTTAATATATCATCCAAATTAACCAAATTGAGTTAATGGTGATGGTATTTTTACAAATACACCTCTATAAGATGCTATTTGGATGTAATCATTCAAATGAACCCCCATTATTGTATAATGATGGATTTTAAATATATCTCTTTCATAGTAAAATAAAAATAAATAATAATTAAAATAGATCAACATTAGTGTATGGAAAATTTATTTATACTAATACCAATCAATGAGACTTTACGAGGATGAATCATTTTTGAATTTAGTTCTTGAGATTGTTGAATCCAATAATGAATTATAGTTCAATGTTTGAGTAAATTATGGTTATCCTAGTTTGTTTAACAAGGATTCACAAGTAATCAATAAAAATAGAATTTTGACAACAGATTAAAATCCAAAATTTGTCTCAATTAATTTACAATGTGATAGTAAAATAGAGGAGAGTCCATAAGTTTGGAGTCTCTTTATATTACTCTAACCATTATGATTCTCAAAGGAATCACATTACAAAATAATAAAACTCATAGAGTGATGGTTCTAAGATATCAATAATTAAATGAAGATCATTAATCCATGTGAATTAAACTCCCATTGAATGAAAATATTATCCTCCTCTATTGAAAAATTATTCTTTCAGTCATAGTCTATTTTTAGTAACATACGGCGCTCTAGTAGTTTCTCCATAGAGGAATTCAGCTACAATAAAAAACATTCCATATTAGTGGACCTATCATTCACCAAGTGTTGATGTTTCTCTAATAGGTATGAATCGTTATACTCATTTCTTCATTTGAAATATTTAATGAAATATTAATTCGTCTTATTCTCTAATAATAGTTGTTGATGTGTTGTATTCCCTTCTTCTTGAAAATGAATCAAATCTTTAATGACCCTGTGTATTTGGTAATAATCATATCTTTTAAAGAATAGGTTGATGAATATATAATGAAGATACACAGATTTGATATTTTGAAAAAATTATAATTCAAGAACCATGAACTTCTAAATGTTGTTATGATATTCAAACCCTTCGATATTTCCATCATGAAATTATATGAAATGAACCAAAGGATGAAATATTTGGAAACATTCTTTAATATTTTGGAGTAACATACACAAAAACGACATACACACTATTGGTAACAAAAAATAGGTTGTCTTGTGATATGAATTTCATTAAATCTTGAGATACCAATATTTACAATATAAATTTAATGTTGTGTTTAAAATGACACTCTATCATAATTGAAACATTATTTTTATAAAAAAAATCCAACAAAAAAAATATAAACATTATCCTCCATTTCCAATGAGGTAGGAAAGGAGTTGTTGTTTTCAAAAAAATATTTCTTATAGAGATTCTCTAAACGATTTCACATTATATTTAGGATTGCCAATTAATGTGTTAATATACATAAGATATTATATCAATGTTAAATTTGTTTTATTGGACACTAAATCATTAAGATCCACCCCCAAAAAGTGTAATCACTAGGATTCACAATAAAGGCCTTACCATATATAAATAACGATATTTTTTAGACCCACATTCCCTTGGGATGATGATTCTATTAGCACTAAAAGTGTTCAAATCGTCCATTTGGAATCTAATTATAATTATTTTTATGAATAAAATCACAATATATGATCCAAATTTGGAAAATGACTACCCATTGATCCTAAGAAAATATGAAGAGAAATCAGTTTCACTTGTTATATTCTCTATATTTACACTAGAGGTTACTATGATCAATGAAATATTACTCTATGGTATAGATGTACTTTTTTAAGGTTGAAAATAACCACATGAATATACACATTTAAGTCCAAGGATTCTTCCTCCTCACTATCATGACAAATGAATGAGAATATGGGATACTTATTTTGACTTTAATGTGATAAATCTGGTTAATAATTTGTGATATTGTAACCCCAAACTCTAAAAATGATAATGAAATATTTAATGGATTACCAGATATTGATGATGGAATATATTAACATAGTGTTAATATTTTTTTACTTATTCATAATCATGAATTTTAATCATTATTTTCATCCTCACTTATTTATTACAAACCATTCAATTTGGATACTCGAAATTAGTGGACAATCACACCATTTAGAGAGTAAATAAGAAATTAAAACTCTCTACTTTAATCCTCTAATTAATGAGGCTCATTTTCCTCAAAGATATTGAGGGGTGGGGGTGGTAACTTGACCAAAAACTAAAAAACATTCTGTACATATAGATGTTATTTTAATTTATTCTTTGTGGTAAATTACAACTTCCAAGAGTCTCATTATATCTTTTTATATGGGGTTTTTACATTGGTAGAAACTAAGGGTAGTGTGGTTGTCATTCTCTCATAATGTAGAACATTTATGTTCCTTAAAAATTTTCTCACCACATAAAAAGATGAATCATCCTTTAAAGAACACATTTTGTAATGGATATCTAATTACGATGCATGATTTGAACCACAATTTTATATCCTCAATATCTCTTTGTTAAGGATTTGTTCCACATTTAATCTAGGGTTAAAAAATATTTAAATTTGTTTACAATAATATCTAACTATATATCAGGGTATGAATAGATCCACATCCAATCATTCTTTATTTGAGATAGTGAAAAATTAAGTTGTTTGAAGTACACTTGTATACACGTTTCCTCATTTTCATACATCAACTAAAAAAAGAGCACCATCATCAGGTACTTCATTGTACTGAAACTTGAAGGTGGTGAATGAAATATTTTTTTTATGTATAGAATTTTCATCTAAATAAAAATTTTGTGTACACATTACATAAAACCTTTCAATCTATTTTGGATGTCAGGATTCATGTTTGAAGTGATAAAAAATAACCATGAAAACCAGGTCTTCTATATGGCATTCTCAGCGATATTTCGAATAGGGTATCCATATAGTTGATCAAAAAAAATTTCAGGTGAAATTTTCAGGTTATTGATATCACTCTACTATAATGTGAATGTAGTGACATAATTTATACTATACATTTAATGATTAAATGGACGACAAGGGATGTTTAGGGTACTAATGAAGATGTAGCCACCCATGTGAGTTGTTATCCACCACCACTATAACTGTAAATGAATGAAATCCTTTGAATGGATTTGTTACATTTAAAAGTATCCCTAATTTCCAATATAATATGTCCATGATCAGAATTACTAAATTGATTCTATTATATAATTTTATCTCTATAACTGTTATGAATCTCTTAACTCTAACCCCATTATGTTTTAATGGTGTGAGAAAGAAGACATTTTGATATATTTCTAGTAATCCATACAGGTGGAGAAACCATCCAATATTAGAAGATGCATCCCTTTCCTAGTCATAAAAATATACCTCTTATTGAGTGGGAATATTAGAATTATGAATAATGTTATTCTCATTAATTTGGAACACGTTAGGCCATTGGGGTGCCAACTCCCCCATGTTCGACATGAATAATTGGCTGGTCCACACCCCAAAAGGGTTTTCAATGTTAGGAAGAAGGTTATATCCCATCAAATGGTTGTCCATGGGATGCAGTTCCATAGTTAATGGGTGATTTATTTTTCAATTTCTACCCATAATGTGACTAGAAGAATAGATTTTTATTGTATATCCCCTTAAATTGGGGATCTATCGGACAACTATTCATCCTTCTATGTTATTTCAATCTCTCCATGAACTATATTGAAGATATTGGTATCCATATTACATATACTAACAACATTAAAAAGAATTTTCATACTCATATAAGGGTTGTTAAAAATAAAACATTGATAAATATATATGGGGTTTATCTCTATTCCAAATTCATTATAGAAATTTTGAACCAAACAAACCAAACACATGTTCAAGAAAACGTTACCCCTAAAAATTTGTTCCCAATTCACAGTATATACAATTATTTGTATACCTACCAAATTTATCATTATATATATATTGACTACCCAACATCGTTTTTATAGGTATAACGGTTATATCTTATTAAATATCTATCATAGTTACCTGTTTCTTTGATGATGTCACCAAATTTAATGATATTTCTATGAGGCACCCTTTTATGTTTCTTAATTTATCTATGTAGATGGTACCCTAGTAGTGGAGCAAGGACGGTATCACAAAAATATATTGCAATCCCAAATAATATTAACCCAGTAAAAAATGTGTCTTCTTAATAGCCACATCCTAGATGATTCAATACCATCTTACCTTTTGATATTAAAAATTGATTGTCTCTAGGACCAACACTATTGATCATCTCATTTTCATTTTGGATACTGCTGGAGAATGAAAACATTTATCTATGGTCATCATCTTCATAATATCTAATACATGAATTCCAAAAAATTAAAATAATTAAGAAGTTATATTCCACAAGAAGAGCCTCGTTCCACTACATAAAAGTCATGTGAGCACCAACTAGGAATTTATATAAATCACCCAAACTAGAAATTCATAAAAATATGTATGCATAATCTTATAAATCAATAAAGATAGATTAATAGGTATGTTTTACATCTCAAAATGATCCAAGAGACATATATGAGTAGAAATATCATTATCAGATATTGTCAAATATATGTAAATTATGGTTTTATTATTAAGAGGAGGGTTCAATATTGATGAATTTAAAAATGTATGTTAGAAAATAAAATGATTCCCCCAACCCTTTATAATGATTGACAACTAATGATTCAGTGTCCCATGTTGACTGCTTACCCTTATGTGTAGATCACATGGGAAGTACACATGCTTCTATAAGTGACTCAGAAAAAACTCTTATCTATCCCAATTTACCATGTTTTCACCAACCTCACATGTTCATAAAAATTCTACCAAACTATTTTAAAGCATAACCTACACTGGTAAGAGATTTGTACCTGTATTAGCACTATGTAGTTGGGTACCTCCATGTAAATGATATTTTTTCACATAATGAGTTTAGAGAAATGCAGTATATGACTAATGGTTCTTTTCCATAAAAAATAAAAATTACTAACTCAGGTTCTTAACCCACAAATATAAATACATATGAAAATCCTCCAATATTTTACCCAAATAAGGAATGGAAAAAAGTGGCTTTTTTGATCCATTCCCTCAAGAGAGAATCAAAATAAATATCTGCCTCTATGAAAACTATAGTATTCTTAATGTAGCAGGAAAATCAAATTCGATGAATCTCATTAAAGGGTTTTCCAAATGTAAAATCCATTACACACATTTTCATCCCCCCAACCTCTGTAAATTTATTCCCATTGTAATATATGCATGTGAGGTTAGGAGAAATTGTGTTGGTGAATAAATTTTTCTCAGGGAACTCAGCCACTTGAAAAAGATAAATTTATGCACATAGCTATTGTCATGCACGTCAAAAAAGGATTTGAAGACTTCCCAAATGTCACTAAATTTTTATATTCCTTATATACAGACTAAGGACATCAAAAATACCCCATTATCTAACATTACCCACATTCAAATCCCTAAAAATGCTATCTTTGATACACCTATAAAACCACCAAACCCACATGGCCAGTTAAAACAACCAAGTGATCAGACAATCAATCAGAGATTAAATTGATTAAATGTGGATCTTGTTTTTTCATACATGATAGTTATAACGCTAATATGGATCAAAATCATTGATTCCATTCATATCATGGGTCTTTATTTGGAAAAAATAGCAAAATATCTCCCATTTCATTGATGGTATTCTTCTAATTTAATGTTTTAGGATTGATATGGCTTCCATCCTAGAGTAATAACCTATAATTTCATATAATAGTATATACATATAAAAATAATAACCATATTAACACATAAATATGTTGGAATATGGATTTTATTTTCCTTTGGGTGCATAGCACAAGATGGTTCCCATTGGACCTATGATGATCTATATTGTTGATATTATTAATGGGTCAAGCGTGCTCATAATGGAAAAACATAATGGGAAATAGCCTTAAAAACCAAATTACAGAACCTCATGATATATGACTAACCTTATATCCCTTTTTTATCACACCAAGAATGCCTATCATTGTCATAGGAATTTTAGTTGATCACTCCATTAACATAAACATGATGCCTCTAATTCAGGGTCATTTCAATTTTTGATCCATAATCAAACATACAATCATTTATAGTCTTATTATAATTATTTATTATTGATATCAATTAGATAAAAAATATATATATTATCCCTACACAATCCAACATTGTCAAATATTTCACTAAATTAACATCCTTGTCAAAATATGTAATTTTCCATGACCATGAACATACCCAATAATGTTAATTTATATATTTTGTTCATATCACTTGTCCACAAACATTATTAATAAAACTATATTGAAATTTATTGATGTTTCAATATTATATATATGATACCGATACGAGGTTCATTACCTAATCAATCAATTCTCCATCTCATCTCCTAGCAGTCAAATTCTTCTTGAGATCATTGGCATCCTTCTATTAGGTAGTTATATCCCCACGATCTCTGATATAACTCTATATTTGGAAATATACCATTGAAACTATACTTAATAATATATAACCCTAATAAAAAATCTTACAAAACATGATATAAATATTCAATTCCAGTTTCATTATATTTTCCTTAATGCGTAATGTCATAGAAAATGGATTGGTCCATATTACATGAAATTAATTGAAAAAATGTATCATGTTTGGTGAAACTAGAATACAATGGATTTGATTAATTTTTAAATGACATATAGAAAATATTTCATGGGTCTATTCCAATAATCATAACCACCCATCACCCCTAATTTGAAAATAAAATCAAGAGTTCCTTGTTGTGTGGCTTTAAATAATTGCATAAAAATTAAACTCTATAAATAAGTAAATTATATATAAAGAAACCATGATTTATAAATACGTCTATGTTCATATATTTCAGTGATAAATCATTATAATTAGGGAAAACTATACTAATCCATGAAATTTATTATGTTTCCCAAATTAATCGTAAATATATAACAGTTACCTGAGATAGGTAATAATACCACCCAATAGGGTGTGATCATCCCAAAATACAATCCACTAGACAAAAAAATAATTTTATGATTCATTATCAATAAATAAAACTGACCATGTACCTTTGGAAGGTGGATCCAAAATGTATACTCTTTTAATGAATATTGAATCCATTGTATATTTTCAATTTTATGAACAAACCCAACCATAAAACAATCAGAACACAATTAAATCATGGCATAATTATATTGATTATAAAATATTGAAGGAAAAAATAATAAAATTACTAACCAATTTATTTTTCAATAAAATAATAATTATACACTAAATGGTTTCTAAATTTTTTGGTTGGTTATTTATGTTACAAAAAAAATAACTTTTCACCAATGTATTAAGTGAAGAATTATTTAATTGGTAAATATGATATATTTAATTATAAGAAAACTTCTTTTGGATTATGTGGAGTTATTTAAATACTTAAACATCTCATAATATCTACTTTTATAATATGACAGAAACTTATATTCATATCATCAAGTATAATTTTTATATTATAGATATAAAAATTTAAGATTACTTTTCTAATAAGAATAAAATGTAAATATGATATGATGAAACTTATGTTATACCTAATTTTGATAAATATATTTTTATAGAGACTCAATGAATTATCTGGGGGTATAAAAATCAAAACATGGTTTTTAATTTTATCAATCAATTATCTAGGTTATTAAAAACTATCCACCGCCAAATTTTTACTTGAGAATTCATAGATTCTAAAATCATGCACAAGTTTATGGACTTATTGTTTAATATTATTCTTAAACTAAAAAAAATTATATCAACTATCATTGAAATATTCCCTATTTATCATTTATGATAAATATTTTCATGCCACTATTTTTTAAGCGAATAAATTATTTACTATAATAATTACTATGGAATTAAATTTAATTATTCAAATTTAAGTTATGTGAGATTAATTATTCATTGTTATTGGGCTATTATAGAGATGTAAAAAAAGAATAAAATATATTTTATATACTTTTCATGAAATTTACTAAATTATTCTAAAATATACTATGAAATAATAAATATATATATTCTTATGTAAATTCTTTCATTGGATAATATTTTATCATAACTTATCTATTCCGGGGTGATTATTTATAGATACGATGAATCATTGAGATGAATAATTAAAAATAATATTTTCAAAAAATATCTAATTATTTATCATACCATAATAATAATTCTACATTAAAATAGAACAAAATATTAGAATCAATAACATTTTCTTAGATCCCATTTCATGCTTATATGTACTACACAGAGACTAAAATGTGGTTATTATTGTCGAGATGCTAGATTATATATTCTCGGTGATTCATGAAGATAATATTCCCTTTTTGATTCTATAAATTTCACTATTGAATGAGTGGTATTTCATTATTTATCAAATCAAGGAAGTAAATTTCTATCCAATGAAATGAACTGCAATTGGAAAGAAACATTTTTTATGGTGTTCTAATGGGATTACCCAATGATTTATATGTCGAAGGAAAATAAAATCAATTATAAATTATTTTCATTCATTTTCTAATGTTGGAAAAAATGAAATTGATCGAATGATAGAAATGATATTATAGTCATATTTTATTGGACTTTTATTTTTATTGATTCATGGAGTTATTTTTGGGAACGTGATAACTACCATTATATGGTAAATATTGAGAAGATAAAATAAATTTAACCAATATGAACTTTAGAAGTTGAATTATTAAATTTTTGTAGATTATAATTTTCAAGGACCATTTTCAATGTCCTTGGGGAATGAGTAAATTATATTGTGATGGAATATGTATATAAATGTGTTAATGCATATATATTACCACACAATATCAATATTAATGTAGTAAATTTTATTATGAAAAATATAATTACATTCTATATAGTTCTCGAGGTCATCATGAGTTATAATGGAATTAATTTTCAAAATCATAAATTATACAGGATAATAGAGAATTATGAAATTATTCACAAAATTTGAAATTCATACCATCCATAAATATGTTGTTATGGTAATGTTTTTTATCCTAAAATCTGGTTGATCATTTAAAATATTTTTGATGTGAAGAAGAATTAATTTTTTGAAAACAATTTTATTTTTTATTTTTTAATATATAATATAATTGAAAAAATCATTAATATGTCCCCTTATCACCTTGTTGTTGGAATATATGATCATTCTCTCATGGAGTTCAAATATAAGCCATATTACATCTTTAAATCAATGAATTATTTTTTGAAAAGTTAAGAGGAAAATAATATTTTTTAAATGAATGAATCTGATGATATTATTTCCAATCATAAGAGATTTACTAAATTTAAAAAGAGATCAAAAAAATATTAATGGTAATAGAATTAATTTTTTTATATTAATCATTAGTTATGTAATGATACAATATTCGAGGAAGTTGATGTCAGGTTCTTCCTATCCATTCGAAGTCACCATAGATTTTCGACATAGAGAAGTGGAAATTATTGGAGATGAAAAGTAACTATTCTTATTTTATGGTAAATTTTTGAGTTTTTAATTTGAGGTTAACCCGATATAATAATGTTCTTCCATATACAATGATAATTTATAGAAAGATGATTCATTAAGTTCAATTAAAAAAAATTAGTACTTTTGGGGAGGCAACACATGTTTTAAGGTATTTTTCATAATTTATATAACTTATTAATTTTTTAAATTATTTCCATAATATATGTGATCCTAATTTACAATTTATTGATTTATAATTATGATATTTCATTAATTAAATCAATGTTTTTAAAAAATAAAAAAACTAAACCAATCACAAAATAATAAAAATAAAGTCTTATTTTTATGATGGGGATAAGTTTGTCCTTTACATTAATTATTGGTCTTTAGTAAATGTGAATTTATTATATGAGATTTACTATATTTAAAATCAATCTATATGTTATTATTATGTATTTATAAGAATTGTTTTTTGTGTTGGTGAAGGGTTTTTGTTATCAACCTATTAAATATTTATAGTTTATAATACCGAGGAGACATGTTTGGTTAAATTATTATTTATAGGATGTGATATTTGTTTTCATTTGATGATAATTATAAATTAATAAGTGGATTTTAAATTCAAATGTTCAAATAATGAAATTATTGAAGTTTTGGTACCAAAATAGTTTAATGGTTATGAATATTCTGAGTTTGAATTATTTAACAAAACATTGTGAATTGTTATGAATGTGTATAAAAAATTAAATAAATATAATATCTAACAATTATTGATACACCTTACCATTATATTTTTTGTTAATAATAAATATGAATGAATAATGATTGATACTGTGGGTATTCGGTTTGCAATTAATTTGACCAAAAGTATTGAAACAGATTGACGAAATAAATATATGACATTGTTCTCTATCTATTAAATATAATAAATGATCCTATGGGAAATTGAGAAAGCGATTATGGGCAATGGTTAGACTAAATTTGATTAAATTAAAAAAAATATAAAATTAAAATACTTGTTTTATGTGATGGATCTATTTAAATATGTTTTCAAAAATATTTTTTTGTATCATTGTTAGAAAATATAGTATGTTTTCAAATAAAAAAGGAAGCTTCCGTCATCTAATCTTAAAATGAATAATTCATTCTATTATTTTCATGGTATTATATTGAAATTTAATTCTTAAGATGTGTTAGTTATCCACGAATAGGAATATGATCATGTCATAATGTTATATAAATATTTGAAAGTAAATTAATTCATACATGATAATAATTTACATTCACAGTATGTAACCCTTCTCAAAAATATAAATGAACAAAATTTAATAAATATTTGATGTGTTTTCAAGGGATATTTTTTTTGTATGGGAGAATTAGTGTTTGTTTTTTTAAATTCATACTTGTAAATAAATTCTAATTTTAATATATTATAAAGATATATTTTATAAAATATTAATATTTATTTCATTATTTATAAAATCAGATGGTTATTTTTCCAATTCTGTCTCACTTGACAACAAACACAACAAAAGTTATAATGTTTTCATAGGTTTCTATATTATTGGAATTCGAGTTGGTATATTTGTTAAAGTGATGGTTGAGACATTAAAAAGATGATATTAGGATATCTAGAAAACTAACCATTAGGGTAAAATAGAATGTACCATTATTCAGTGCATGGGTCATCACATGGGTTATATTAGATATTTTTATGTAATTGTATTTTTCATGGATAGATAACACTATTAAATACATCTCATAGAAAAATATAAGATAACTAATTAATTTCTATTGTTTGAAATTAAATGGAAGTAAATAGATACCTTTGTTCATTCTATTAAACAACACTAAGGAGAATATCGACATTTTATTACCTATCCATCATTATAAAACATGATTTTCAATGATAATAATATTTTATGAAAAAATTGGGATAAACCAATGCATAATTATGAGTATTTATTGTATAAAAATTTATATACTAAAGGAATAATAAGAAATAAATTGTGAGGTAGAATGGGTTATGAGTGGAATGATGAAGATAAACCCTACATGAGGAAGGTGGTGGAGGTTATAAGAGATGTTTATCAGAAAAAATAGGACACTAATATTATCCATATATTTGGATTTATTATTATCATGTCCTATCCTTTTTGTTAGTTCTTATTGAGTACGAGTTTCTAAACATAATTCAGTGATAATTGATATATAATTTATATATCTGTTAATATTTACTCATAAAATTTACTATGTAATTTTCTATTGATAATTTTAATTTCGATGTATTTATGACTCTGGTTAACAGAATTAGTGATTAATGTGAGAACAGGCATTGTAAACACACTCAATGTACTGGTAATCCAAACACGAAGCCTCGATGGATGATGATAATTTTAATATTTGGGAAAAAATTTGACTACTGAGACCTTAAGTTCAACATGGGATACACATAGTTCTTTTTGAAAGTGGATACATTATTGGATGTGTTTCAATTCATTATCATGTTACTATAATTTTTGTTTGGGTTTTTATTAAGAAATTTAGAATATGAAATAAAAAATGAAAATTTTAGAGTGAAATTATATAAATTCCCACATATCTTAATAAAATGAATTCACTTGTGTTTTTCTTTGATCCTCTCATTTTAAAAGCTATACCCATATTAGAAAATAATTCGCATTTTTATTTAATTATATTTCAATTTATTGATATGAACTTCACATACACCTTCAAACTACCTCAAGGGAATAGTCATTTATAAGTTTCTACATAGTTATCTTGTTATGTATATTTTGTAGAATAAATCAAATAGAATATAAATATTTTAATAATGAAAAAAATATGAACACTATGATTAGTTCAAGGTTTGAAAAATAATAAGTTTCATGTAGATGGTTATAATTTTTTAGTAACCCTTATCACTCGACGAGCTCACAAAAGAAACATATACTAAAAATATTGGTGAATTACTTTTGTTCTCCAAAGAAAATCTCTTTTTATACGGAAATTCGAAAAAATGGCATTGAAACCTTGACAATGAAGTGGACAGCTTATTTGGAAGAGGATCTCAAAACCAATATCAAAATATTTTATTATCCCTAAAAAACAAAAATGTCATTTCATAAGATCATTCAGCTTCAATAATTGTTCCATAGTGTGTTTTCCCCTCTCCAAGGAATGATTAATTTTTTTTTAATTTTTGATCATAAATGCCCAAGAAAATGATTTTTCAACCACATTGTATTTCACATTGTCTAGTATCATCTATGTATTTTCTAGAACATATATTATATATTTTTTATATTTTATATGGAGACTCATACAATTAATTCTTCTACCATGATCATTTTACAAGACATGTTGAGTGTATAAATATCCATTTGATTAATAAACTTCATATATAGGTATAATATAGATTTTGACATGTTCACTAGGTTATATTTTATATATAGACTTTTTTTTCATTACATTTTATGATTTTTTAATATTATTAAATTTATATCTTATTAATTTAAATATAAAAATTGAATAAAAATTAATTCATATTATAAATCATGAAAAATATTATCATTAAAACATTAAATTTTGTGGTCTGAAAAAGATCATATAAACGCCACAGAAAATGGTAACTAAATTTCTATGGGAAAATGTCATATATCTATATAAATAAAAAAATTACTATTTGAACACATTTCTTCAATCTTCCAAATGAAAATATTAATAATCCCCATTAACTCTTCAATATCACTTTAGGGAAATAATCTCATAATCTCTTTATAAGACCCCATAATCAAATATATCAAGACCTTTTTTCACAACTATACATTTTTACAAAAACAATTGAATATATGATGATCATGGATGAAAAATGGTAGATCTAATAATTTAATAAATGAAATATATCAAATAGAGAATTTGAATATAAAAGAATAACTCATAATTCCACCATCACTTATAAATAGATTTTGAACAGAAACCAAAATACCCATTATAATTACAATAAAATTTTATTTTTTAAACTCATTTAATATTCTATGTAGTGACTCAACCCCATATAGATCATGGCCTGTGTATACTCTAAATTTCCATGTCATGATTATAAATAATCAATTTCTGAAGGATCGAACTGTTTAATAGTATTTGGTAACTAGAAACATAACTGAGTGTTGAAATAAAAATTAGTACGCTAACTACAACATAATTATTTTCATCTAAATAAATAAATAACATCAAGGTAACTTTATTGAATCTAGTAAATTGTTCCATATCTTTCCTAGTATGCTTCTAGGACTCTTGGGGAAAAAATAATATTTGTGAGATCAAATACTTAGTATGGGTAATGTATAGTGGAAAAAATAATGAATCCATGACCTGAATAATTTTGGCATGGTAAATAGTATAATTCTCATACCATATAGTCAAAAAACTATGTTGGAAGCACATAAAAAATATGGTAAGGTAAATAATCGAAACACATTTCATTTGAATAAATAGATAAGTCAAAATCAATATGGAAAGGTAAGAAACTAAAACACACGACATTTAATCAATTAACTAAAAATGATATGTATCGATATATATGTCAATGTAAGATCACGTGGATGAATAATCAATTAAAGTAAATGAGGTAAATTATTAATTATTAGATTTCATGTTTCCTTGGTATATTGAACCATTACCATCAAGATAATTTACATATTATAAATTGCACAACTATTTTGTCCCATGATACTTCTGATGCATCAAGGGGACTTCATTAATCTGTTCCCAACCCATATGTCTTTACAAAAGTGTACCCCAAACATTGTATTGTATGTCCAAAACATTCATCTTATCTAATAAACAATACACCTTATCATATATTTTTATTCAATAATGTATATAGATTTATCAATATTTCCCCAACAAATCGAATAAAAATTATAATAAACACTATTTAAAAAATGGTATATTGTTTAGGAAATAATTATATTACTTAGAAAAGATATGGATATTTAGGGGAAACTAAATCTCAAATGATCGTAAGTAATTGAATATCTAATTGGGACTAAAAGAACCAAATATGTGAATGTGAATTCTAACCATGGATAAATAAATCATAATCCGGCCATAAGAAGATTAGGGATGGTATCAATACAACAGAACCCAAGTGGAGTAAAATATAGTGTTTTGTCATTGATTAATCGAAACATTACAAAAATACCTTTTAAAATAAGCATTGAGGAAAATATACTTTTTTTGAAAACCCTTTCTTTAAAAAATCACTTTCAAATATTTTTTCATTTAAAATTAACAATTGAAAAATGAAATGGAATCATCAGAGAAATGATGGTGGTTAAATCCTTAAAAATCGTAAGAGGTAAAAAGAACATTCCTTTTTGACTGATAATGGTTAAAAAAGTTACTTGTCTAGAAAGAAACAAGAATATTCCATTGAAAATATTGGTAAAAGAATGAAATGGTAATAAATTCTTCACTATATAATTTTTATAAACTTTTTGAAAACATTTTAATCGAACATGGTTCTTCGAAGAAAATAGGTTCTATAACTAAAGTTAGATATAATGTCGGGTCTTCTGAAAATTAGTTTGAGTACCAAAGAGTGTAAAAATGGTAATAAAACATGAAATTGATAACAAATTAAAAGAATTGGGATAATTATTTGTTTTATTAAAAAAATTTCATATAATTTTTTTGAAGGGAAATAGTTCTCAAATATCATAAACTTTATTTTTGAAGAAACTAATCTTTGATCATTTAAAATTGCCCAATACTACTTTGAAACATTTTAAAATAAAAAAGTAATGAAAGAATAATATTAAATGAATTTTTTAGTCTATAACTAAGATAATAGAATACATTATGTAACATAAAAAATGGATATTAAATACAATACACCAAATAAGTAAGAGGGGAACAAGACATTTATCTCATAGATGTACAAATTGATATGAAAATCCCAAACATTGAATTTTGATTCTAGAGAATGTCCTTGAAAATCCTGAATAATAAAATTTATTTAATTTAATAATTTCTCAAAAATCTATTTAAAAATTATACATAATTTTAGATCACTTTATTTTTATTTTTTACAACTACTGAAACTAATAATTTTTCGTCTGGTGTTTTGTAAAAATTTGATTAATGTGTCAAAAACAATATTATTAGGTCAAATATCCTAAAAGGTGATATTATATATTGTCATCCAAATAATAATAATTACATAATTATAATATTTTTTTTGGTTAATTATTCTTTCTAAATAATTCATTAAATATTTTTATGAAGAATGATCCAACTTTACAATTAGGGAGATGGTAGGCTGTACGTACGCATGAGTAAAGTTCTTAATTTTCAATGATCATTATTGAAAGAAGGTAGGTATCAAAATATCATTAAATAATTATCATTATATAATTAATAACATACTATTTAATCTATATATACTTTTGTATATCATTCTTGTGATGTAAAAGGGATCACATCTTGTCTAGGGGGCGGTAGTCCAGACCTCCACAAATGACATTATCACTTATTTGTCTGTGAAAGGATAATAAAGAAATTGATATATATGTATATATATATAAATGTAATTATTTAATGAATATAATATATATGTTTTTATGACACATATGTTTAATTATAACCATCCTTCATGTGTTCTATCTATAGTGTGAACAAATCAAATAGCATTGAGGGGAGAGAGTCCACACTTCCACAAATGATGTTATTGAATTTTCGAAAAATCGATTGTATAAAGATAAGTGTTATAAAATAATTTATGAATAAATATTACATATTAAATAACATAATATATATATATATATATATAGTGTTTCCAACATAATCTCCACTATGAGTGGTGTTAATGTTAAAAAGAACAATCAACATTTCATGAGGAAGTAGTTCGATGTACATAAAAATAGTGTGTTCCTTACACATTTGATGTATGTTTGTGTATGTGTAGGTAGATAACCTATTATAAATAATTTAAATAATATTTAGGATATTTTTGTTTTTTTAAAATCACATAATAGGAATATTTTAGGGGCTTGTGGATGGAAATAAAATTAAGAAGCTTAAGGAATAATGTTACCTCTAATCAGGTATATCCATTTGGATTAACCTAAAAGATTCATTGGTTTGATTTCATCATAAAGGTGTCATTCTAGGATTATGGGATAAATTTTGATGATTAACATGGATATATATTTTTTGATCCAATGTTTCTTGAGAGGTGTGAGGGAGTGGGAGGATAGAAAGCCCATTTGAAGTGTAGGACGAGTGGCACTATAGTAATATTTTTACATATGAATTCCATGCACTATTTTAACATTAAATATGTATTCAATAATAGATAAAATGTTATAAAATAGATTATAGAATCTATATATGTCCCTAAAATTGATCTTGAACAAGTTTCTTGGTCATTTTTCCCATTTAGGATAAGGTTTAGTCCCTTATTAATCATAATTTATACTTAACAATTGTAAATAATTTTAATCACCTTCAACAAATATTCATAGAAAAAAAATTATTATTAGACATTATAAATTATTATGATTCTAAATATTAATTCCATTTTTACATATTCCAATCATAGAAGTGTATGAAATTAATTTAAATTTAATCTCGCAGACGAAACAACAACACGAGTTTTAAAAGTAAAAACATTCAGATGTTTGGAAAAATTTTTTATTCCTTTTTAAAGTGAAATTGATTTTAATGAACTAAATTGTAATATTTAAAAGAATTATCTAATAAAACATTAAATCCAATTAAAATTATAATTTATAAATACAAATAAATTATATTAAAATGACGTTTTGAATAGAAATTCAATATTTTTAACTATTTATTAAAAAATAAAACCTCCCAAAAAATACCAAAAATTAACCCTACCTAATTTTTATTTTTCTCTATAAAATATAATGTTTCTTTTGACCTATTAAATTTATAAAAGGTTAAAAATGTTGATTTGAAATAACATATCCATAAAAAGGAGGTAACAATGTGGAAGTGATAAGGAAGTAATATGATTAATTAATATGCCATTGTAAATAATAGAACACACATAAAATATAATTAAAAACTCATAAGAATGTCCATATATAATATGGTATGGTAATAAATGGAAAAAAATCTATTCAAATAACTAGACAATGAGAAATAAATATGGAAAGGTAAAAAACTAAAACAAATTTTGTTAAATCAATGAATATAAATTTAAATGAATCCATAGATATGTCGATGCATGATATCATGTATGAATAATAACTTAAACTAAATGTGGGAATTGATTAATTATTGGGTTCCATTATTCCTATTAACATAGAACTAATATCATCCATATTTATTTAACCTATCTGAATTTTGAAAAATAATTCATCAATGGAGACTACTGATGCATCAAGGGATTTGCAATAATCAGTCCCCACCATGTAGGGCTTGACTTAGGCAGTCCCCAATATGTGTATTGCAAGTCCAAAACATTCCACATATAAAATAAACAATATACCTTATCAAAATAGTATTATTGAATAAATTATATGGATTTAAAAATATTTCCCCAAATAATCAAATAACTATCAAAGTATAAACTATTTGAAAATTGGTATAAAGTTTTGGTAGTAATCATATCGAGGAAAAATGATATAGATATTTAGTGAAAATTAAATGTTAAATAATCATAGGAAATTTAATCTTTCAAGGTGGATGAAAGGAATCAAGGAAGTGAATTTGAATAATATCCTTGGACAAATAATTCATAATCAATCCATTGGATTACAAAGACTGGTATCAATACAACATAAACTAAGTATTGTAAAATAATGGCTTATTGTATTTGAGAAAATATTTGAAAAAACATCTTTCTAAAAATCAGTATTGAATTTTTTAAACAATTATCCTTCTAAAATTAGAAAGTAATATTAAAAAAAATAACGTTTGGTAAATCAGTTAAAACATTATAAGGAAAAAGAAAATTCCTTTTGCACAGTTGACGATTATAAAAATATTTGTTCAAAAATTGATAATAATATTCCTTTAGAAATCCTTGTAAAATATAAAAGGGTAAAAATGAATTTTATCAAATAATTTCAAAAAAAGTAAAATGTTTTAATAATAAATGGGTTATAGATGAAAAAATGTTTTCTAACTAAAGAGAGGCAAATGATAGGTTTTCTGGAATTCATTTTATACAAAAATTTGTGTCCTAGGGAGTGAAAAAAGTTGAACTAATACTTGAAATCTGTAAAAAAAATAACTCGTGTAGAGAAATATTAATGTTTTATTGAAATAGTTTCATATAATTTCATTGAATATAAATACCATTAAAATAACATTAATGTTATTATTGAGAAAAATAGTCATTCAGCATTACAAAGTGTCTCATACAACTTTGAAACATTATATTTAAAAACCACATCATGGAATAATATGAAATGAAAGATTTAAATATCACTAAGATAAATTAATTAATTATGAAATATAATTAAATGGTTGGTAGATACACTACAAAAAATAATTAATTTGTGAACATGAAATTTATACCGCAAAAGAATAATGTGTGATTAAAATCCCTTACATTGTGTTTCCTTTCGGAAAAACATTCATTAAATTCATATATAATTATATTATTTTAATATTATAATTGATTAATAAAATTTATCATTTTTAAGTAGTTTCAGTTCACAAGTTACTATGTTGTGTACAACTACTTAAACAATTATGTTTACATCAGGTGTTTTGAAAAAATATGATTTATGTGTAAAAAATAACTTTTTTAGGTCAAATCTAGTCAAAGTGGTCAATATGTAACATCCTAATAGTAATAATAATTTAAAAATTATCAAATTTTCATTACAATTATACTTTTAAAGACTATCATTAAATATGGTTATGAAAAAAGAACTAATATTGCAATCATGGAGATGGAAGACCGTATATACGCATGAGTAACGTTCTCATATTTAAATGATAATTATAGAAATATGGTATGTAACAATATATCTTTCCATAATGAAAATTATATAATAAATACCATATAATTTAGTGATATATAATTATATATATAATTATTGTGATGTAAAAGGAATCATATCATGTCTGGGAGGTGATAGGCTACACGCCCATGAATGATGTTATAACTTTTTAGTGCGTGGAAGGATATAAATGAAAATGACACACACACACACACACACACACACACACACACACACATATATATATATATATATATATTAATTATGGTAATTATTTTAGAAATGTCATATAATGATTGTGTATATCTCATATGTTTAATTATAACCATATTATATATGTTCCATGCACAGTGTGAATGAATCACATCGAGTTGAGTGAAAGGTAGTCCACATATCCACAAATGATGTTATCATTTTTACAAAAAATGAAATGTATAATGATATTTTTATAATTGAATTAATGAATCATAAAGACATAATAAATATCACATATAATATATATAAATAGAGTGTCCATCGTAATGTCCAACATCAGAGGTAGTAACGTAATTTCCTGAATTTTTGTGTGTGTTATTTTCAAATATTATAGAGAATTAATTTGAGACCGGGGTTTGTGACAACATGGGATTCCGTGAACTGGGGTCCCCAAATAGAATGTGTGAAATAAATTAAACCTTTAAATAGCATGCGAGAGTGGTTTTCCTGAAAAAGTGGACTAAATTCTAGATGGGTGCCCTGAGCAGAAATCATAGGGTGCCATTGAACTCAAAACATTTACTTTACCATAAGTGAGGTCTAAATTCAAATTACATAGGTCAACTAAAAAGGTTAATTTTAGAACATTTTAACTGAAATTAAGTAAATTAAAAATTTATTTTAGTTTAAATGCATCAATGACATAGTGATGTGTTTTCATTTTCTAAATGAGAAGGAGTCGAGGGTTAGTATCACAATCCTGAAAAACTCCCTAGAATCATCTAGAGAATTAGAGAGGAGTCTACCCTTTGGATAATTCTAAATGAACAATAATGAACCATCAACTTGTGGATCATTGTGCAACATGGTAAGAGGTTCTCATCAACTACAATAACCAATCCAGTCTTCATCGATGATCAATCCAACATTGGAGGTAAGGAATTTTTTTAATTTATTCTTTCCATATTCATGGATTTAAATTATGGACACATATCAACCCATGAATAGGTTGACCCACAATTAAATCATTTTAGTGGGAGGATTTTGTTTGAGGGTTTGGTTTGGTGGAATTAATTTTGTATAGATTCGTTTTCAATATCCTTCTAATGGTAATAAATTGAGTCTATAATGAATAAAAGACAATGTTCGTTCCCCGAGACGATTCCCTATTTTCTACCTCATTTATCCCGATGTGATCTGTTTTCTTCATGGTTATATGAATGAAGTATCATTGCACATTGGTTTTGTGAAACAATGATATGAAATCAGATATCTGACATTGTGATGACCTAGTGAGGGTTTAACGATGATGGAACTGGATGAGTCGACATGGTTCATAAGAAATATTCCTCTAACCATTCTTCATACTGATAATTGAAACCAGTTTACGGATTTAGATTATCCACATAAAGAATTTTCTATGGAAGATTACTCCCAAACAATTTCTATTCATCTATCACCATAATTTTTGGAACTCCATTAGGTCTTCACGATGCCAGATCACTAAATTTGGATCATTTCACCGCAAAACAAATGTTAAATGATCCTTAATTCATATACTCGTGATGAATGAAGAACAAACAATGATAAAGAGGGAAGAAAAAATGATAACAACTGAAGGTACAATCCTCGGCCATTGTTCTTTATGACTTCGATCCATTCCTGTTAGAAGGGTCAAGAAAACGAATATAAATAGAAACAATTACCAAAAATCAAACACCACAAATCAAACCCTCCCACAAGAATTATAGAACCAAAGGCCATACTGTTTCTGGGTTGATCTGTGTTCATAATTTAAATCTGTAAAAAGGGAAAGATGAAATCAAACACACACCATACCACAAACATAGTATTGATCGTTATTAAAGAATGTATCTGATGCCATCTTCAATGATATCCTACAACCTTGTCGTTAAATGATCTTGGAGTTGATCACTTATCAGTATTCATTGAGTATTCTCCAAGGGGTGTCTTCTCTCCAACGACAGAGTGGAATCCAACGATATTTCTAGGGTTATAAGCCAAACCAGTGGATTATGCTCATTTAAAAATAGAAAACGAATCGATTCATCATAAAAACATTTAGAATAAAATAAATTGTTAATTAATTTTATTTTCATAAAAATTTCCTCAATGAAAATTTTTCATTCAACCCGCTCCTATCAATGTTAAAACTCACCTAAGGTAAATTTTCTACTCAATGTGGAATGGTGTGCTTAGATTCATAATCCCATCACTCATTTAGAATTTATTCTACTTATTCAGGAAGACAACTCAGACGTGATATTTAATGGTTAAATTTATTTCAAACATTTATGCCTCGTATACCAGATCATATAATCAAACACTGTCATAATGATTACTTTCTAATTAATTCCAAATAATAATAAAAAAATTACACATGGAAAAATATAGGTCATTGCATTCTTCCCACATTAGAGAATTACATCCTAGAAAAGAAAAAACAATAGTCTACTAAAAAGATATGGGTACTATGTAGAAATATGAGTCTCCCACTCCAACATGATCTCATAAATATTCTTGTCCTTCCACTAGAAACACTCAAAGGGAATCACTCATGGATGAAGGATCCTCAACTGCTGATCATGTATCTAAACTAGGTACTCAACAATGGTCGCTCTATCTTCAATGCCTAGTTATCCCCAGTCGATAACGTGTGATGGATCATGCATGTAACAACTCATCTATGACTCAGGGAAGACATGATGTACACGATGCAACTACGGTGGAAGAGTTATGTGTTAGAAAAACCCTATACAATTATGCAATGTATATGTAATGGGTGATTGAACCTCATAGATAACTTTCCCCTACCAAATCTCTGCAACCCCTATCGAGGTGAACAATGAAGGAAGACATTGTACCCCTCCTCAAACACTTGGGGTCTCCTCCAGCTACCAGGATAGAACTTATATAATCCCTATGAGGTCTTTATCTTCTCCCGGATGATCTGATCCTTTTCGGTGGTAGCTCATAGCAACTTTGGACCCATGAGTGTAGACTCCCCTAGGTCAGTCCCACAATGCGGTGACTAGTAGGGTCACCCATATCATTCCTTGAATGGTGCCATACCGATGGATGAGAGTTAGTTGCTGTTTTATGAAAACTAAAAAACATTTAGGTGGTCCTCCTGAAATTGATCAATGTACAAGATATATGCCCATGATATAAACATAAGAACCTGAATGGTTCTCTCCATTTGACCATATATTTGGGGATGGAACACTGTGCTGATGCATAGATGAGTCCCAGAAGCATCTTATAATCCCTTCCAAAACCATGATGTAAAACTAGCATCATGATCTGGGAATAGCTTCCTGATAAATCCATGATGTATAACTATATCTTTTTTGTAGAGGAATCACAATCTATCTAATGATCTTTGTGACATAATAGCTATGAAGTGTGATGAATTTTTGTGTTGGTCAATGATCACCAATATGGAATCATGTCCCTTGGTTGTTTGAGGAAAACACACCAAGAATTCAAATAATATTCAGTATCACTTACACTCCCGCACGACCAAAGTGTGAGCTAATATGATTGGAACATGATGCACACCCATCACTACTGGAATTAAAGGCATCAGTAAATGAACTCTACTACTGCCTTCATCATTCATGTCCTCTAGAACTGACATAAGAGGTCCTGGTACATCATTTCAACACAATGGTGTACCACCAAATGGGATGTATGAAACTCTCTCAAAACATCCACTCGTAATGCCACTAGTGAAAACATTATAACCAGTAAAAATAATATCATTCTAACTACCTATTTAATATATACCAGGAGCATGTTTTGTAGATAACTAATCATGTAATGATTCACAATAGTCATCATATGGTTGTGCCTCCACAACTCGCTGTAAGAGTGGATATGTTACAACAATCAACTGAAAGAAATTTACATCATCTCTATCCATGAAGGATATATATAGCAAGGCTATCTTCTCTGACACCTTATTCAATAGATGGAAACACTATATCTGACTGAGAGAAACAACCAAAACATTCCACTTTCCAAGAGTATATATGATATCAATGTCATAATCTTGGAGGAACTATATACATCAAATCTGCATCAAGTTTAGATCCTTTTGTGATATAAATTACTTGAGGCTCCTATGGTAAGAATAGATGATAAACTACTCTCCCATCAGGTAGTGTCATGAAATTATGAACGTGAAAACTACCACTACCAACCCAGTATCAAGGGTCACAAAGTTATTATCAAGCGGCCTCTGTTGGAATGAACCACAAGCAGTCTCCGCCTTTCATAGAAAAAGAACATATCCAAGCGTGGTACCAGGTGCATCAAAGTAAACTACAAACTTGACACCCTCCTTTGGAAATATTAATATCATGGAACTCATAAAAATCTTCCACAACTATTGGAAATCCCTATGGAACATATCCGTCCATCTGAATGGATTCCCTTTTGAGTAAAATATTTCATAAATGCTGATATTAGGGATAAATTATGAATGAATCTCTAGTAATATTCTTGCTACGCCATGAATTCTCTACACCTCTTCCACGCACCTAGGTGACTCCCATTTCAACACCACCTCAACCATTGCTAGGTCCACCATTAATACGTCTACTGAGATAACATAACTTATAATGTGGACCTCCTGAATCTAGAACTATCACTCTGAGAGCTCCCCATAAATTTGGTGCTCTCATTGTACGTCCATGACCATTCACAGGTGTCTCATGTGTTCCTCCTTTGACTCAATGTACACAAAGATATCGTCTATGATGTCTAATATAAACTGGATTATATATCAATAGAATTTCCAGTTCATGAGTCCCATGATCATTATATGTGTATTCATCACACTGAAAGGAATCACCAAGTACTTGTAGTGAAGGTTTGCGACATCTAAATTCCATCTTCGACACATCCTCTACAGTACTCAAAGCTGATGATAACCTCATCGAAGGTCAAACTTCAAGAACCACCATTCCACACTCATTTAGTCGAAGAGGTCATTGATCCCCGTGATTTGATACTTTATATTCAATGTTTCTTAGTTCAGGTTCCAATAATCCATGCATAACCTCAATGTCCCATATTCTTTATTGGAAAATAAAACTCGGGCCACCCAGGGTAAAACACAGGGTCTTATGAATCCCTTCCTCTATAAAGCCTCTTACTAGACCCCCATCATGTGAATCTCTATGGGAGCCATCTGATATGGTGATGAAGATGTCAGTTTCATCATGGGGTCTAAGTCGATATAGAAGTCGATTTCTTAGAGGGGATGTAATCCTGGAACATCTCCTAGAAATATTTCATCGTACTCCAACACTACTACTAGGAACTAAAATATTATGACATCTAATACACTGAGGGAATGTCTATAAAAATCATTATTGAATGAGTACAACCTTCTATTCATGATCCTATTTTGTTCTGCCTTGGTCTCCTTTTCTCTGAAAAAGGAAAAACCCATTCCATCATTGCATACATAACACACATGTTGCCTCAAACGGACAGTCATAGAGTTGAATATAGATAGCCAATCCATATTTAGAATGATATCGTAATTCATATATGCTTCCACCAAGTGGATCAAACCAAAACTATCACCTCCATGGGTATGATCACACTATTAGAAATGATGCATGATCATCGAGTCTTCTCCTGTAGCTGTAACCATGTGTATGTATTACATCAACGACACTACCAGCATAAAACGGTTTTGAAAAAGGCGTGTAGTTAAGAAATATTGAATTTAACTTGTGTCTATGAGTATGGTATCTATAGTAAAAAAGACATAGATGGTACTTCAGATCATCCCTAAAGTTCCTGGGTTATACACCTCGATCACAAGTAGCTTCTGGTGCCCCTATCCCCTAGACCCTTATGCTTGGGGTGGACCTCCTGGGGGTAGTGGTGGGAGTATGAAAAAAATTATGCGACCTCATGTATATCTCCATGATTATTTTATATGTTATTCACCTGGAGAGTATGAATGCTAATGATGTGGTTGTATTGAAAGTGAACCACCTAGAGGTAATTCTTGGGGAACTGGGACCTGAATCGATGAATTGTCACTAGGGGGGGTCATCATTGAGATCAAGATGTTGAGTTCTAGCAAATATGTGTCTCAGAGCAATCCTATAAGAAAACAAGATATACCATGTCCAAAGAGTATATCTGCATATATGACAAAAAATGGAATGGAACAAAAAATGCATTCATATATGATTCTTGTACCTTTCCATTATTTCATTACATCTAGTATTCTCCTATAGTAATTCAAAAATCATGTTATATGAGTCTTTGTGTAATGATCTGTCGGCTTCCCGCACAAACACTGGCATACGTAGACTGGAAGCCAAAATCAAAACACTTAACACAATAACCCGAAACCAATATCACAAACTCTAGATCCAAAGGTATAACTAACCACCAGTGATAAAACTCCTCCACAAATTTTCCCAGTGGTTCCCACGCCATGACTCCCCAATCCCACCTCCAATAGGTCAGGGGAAAGTGACTAGCACAGAGTTGGTAAAACGCTAACATGGCAAGCATTACTGACATGTGCCTATCGTGGGGTGTGACAAAAACAAATATTACCTAAGTAAAAAATGTATTAGAGTGGTTATCCTATGTTGTCTCTAGAGAGGATTGCACAACAATTTAACTATCACCTTAAAATAAGAGAAAGAAGTGAGGTTGTTTTTAGAAATTGATTGATTTTGAAAAGAGAAGAGTGAAACTTAACAAAGGAAAGATGTTTAAGTAAAGGATTGAGATCAAATTGATAAAACAAGTAATTGAAACTGTTATATGAGAAGGTTTATTAGTTCAGAGTTGGTTCTCCATTTTTAATTCTATCATAGTTCCAATTTATCCATTTCTCTTCTGCTAAATCAATCAATGTGAGATTCCACAATCGATTCATCTCACTCCCTTGGTCATAGATTAAGGGTAAGAATAAACCATAAAAAATCATATCTTGGTCGAATATCCTTTCAATATGTGATAGTGTTGTAGATAATACCCTCAATTAGCTTAGGAAATTCCCAATAGGGAATTGATTATCCCAAACAATCAAGAATATGAAATACACCTCTCACACGTATTGGCTATCGCCAAGTACATCAACACTAATACCTGATCTATTCCATCGTATATAGGCCAGAACCTAAAGAAGGTAAAAATTGATCATTGAAAAAATAAATATAAATAACAGAATCTAAAATCAAAATACAATCGTACTTGAAAATAAAACCCGTTATAAGAAATTGAGATCGATTTCGCAGAAGGGAAAATGGATTTTAAAACATATAGTGAATGAACTCAAGTGTTAAAAAATGGAAAAACCCCCTTTCCCCAATCACTCATAATATTTACCCCACCACGGTAAGAGTAACTGAGATTAAGGGGAAAGAAGAATTCATTACAAAACTAAGAAGAACACAAGAGAGAAAACATTGAACATAATGTTTGATGATCCAGAATCTGTCCTCCAGAATGTTTTCCCTTTTATGTCCACCAGACGACCGAAAATCACTAAGTTATTTTCTTATAGATTGTTTTAAATGTAGTTTCCTATCGACCATCAAAATATTAGAGTCATTAGAAAGGTTTAAGGAAGGATATGTCCGAATCAATGGACATTACTTCTCTGGCCGCCAAAAACTGTTTCACCCACTCCACTTGGACGCACCCAAAATATGTCTTAATTAGATCCATATATAATTAAATTTATTTTGAGCCGTTTTTTGAATTTCCTCTGTCGACACCAGCTGAAACCTCCTCATTATAAGGTCGGATGAAGGAGATATGAAATAATTAATGAAGTGGGGTCCATTCTACCTGCCAAACTGATTTCTCAAAATGATAGATTTTTCTGTACCATTGGGTTTTGAATTGGGTCTTGGTCCAGAAGACATATTTGAAGATCACGAGCATATGAGGAAAAAAATATTCCTTTCAATTGGACCAATATTTTAAATTTATGCTAAAAAAATAGAAGTTATATAAAACATTCAATTTTGCAGAATTACCCCATTTTCACATTTCATCCCAAAATAGACCAAAAACACATAATTGATGAAAATACACTCAAATTGAATAATTTATGGAGATTAAAACATTGAAAACATATTAATAATATTGAAAATATTTTCTCTATCAAATTCCCTACACAGATTACTTGGACTCCTAGACAAGTCAAAATCAAAATAAAAACAAAGTAAATTGAAAACATATATCCTTGAGATCCACCAATTTGAAAACAAAAAACAAAATATATCAAGCCTCCTCAAACATTATTATTTCATTTTCTTAATTTTGGATCATTCAACAAATTTACTCTTCATTTCTCCTCCCATGAAAAGAAAAAACATACCTATCTTTCATTATCTCTCATCACACAAGTTTCATTTTTTAGCAATGTCATTCTCATCCAAACTCATACAAGGGTCACCATAGGATAGATAAATTCTTACATCTCCACCTGTTGTGAGTCAAAGAAATATATTTATCATGAGGACTTGTCATGGTTGTTCTGTGGGTTTAAGTTGGAAGGATTTATATGTGAAAATTATGAGCCTAAATGTAGAGGGATTTTCTTTATTTGATGAAAAATTTCATTACTCTAAATTTCACACAAGTATGGTTTCCTCTTCACTCCCCTTAGTAGAAAATAAGCTCCTTATTCCTTGAATATCAAGTAATTTTCACAGAGTTCATCATTCCACCATCAAACATTTCAATCTTCTAAAATATAATATTTATTGAAAGCTCTAGAAAAGGCACAACATTCATTCATCATTAGAAGCTCTAGAAAGGCACAACTTATCTCATCATGAAAGATCCAGAAAAGGCACAGCTATCAGAAAAATGATTTCTTTTCCATAGAAATAACATCTTTCAGCATTTTATTTCCCACCAAAGGTTTCAAAAAATGAGTTAGCACCACAAACGACATCTTCCCCCACACTTATGTTCAACTATATCATGGAAATTCACTTCAAGAGCAGGTTAGATAGGGAAAATTGGCTTGTAATGTGGAGAACCTAACAAGATGTTCATGGCCTCTATGGGCTAAAAGGATTAAATTTTCAGGGTAGGCCATAATTAAAAGGGAATATCATGAAAAGGGGGTTTTCAAACCAATGAAATTCTCCAAAAATTTAAAACACATATACCCCAAAACATCATTTTTTGAAAGGAATAAATCAAATTCTGGATAAAACAATCATGGTTTGGTTCTCTGAAGAAGTGAGGTGAATGTAATGAATTTAAAAATAGTAGGTTCAGAAGCCTCACGAGAATGTGATTTCAAATATAGAGACAGTGATATGTGTCCTCGGACTCAACAAATAGATTATGTTTCATGAAACTTCCAAAGAATTAAACTTGAAACAATGTCATTTTCTGCATTCACGTAAGCTAAATTTCATGGAATAAATTATTTCTCTAATGGGAATGGGTTTCAAAATTGTCAAAGAAAATCATTTCAGCATAAAATTGTAAAAAATAATCAAAAATTAAAAAATGGACACACCAAATTTGAAACACACACACGTTTTTAAAACAAATAGGAAAACAAACAACACATAAAAATCCTAAACTACAAAGGTTCCCTCCCCCGCACTTAAATGATGTAGTGTATGCAATGCATATAAATGGGTTTAACAAAAAAGAATATATGAAATTGAATCATAGAAATCAAGAAAATATAAATGAGAGGTAAAAACTGATGGTGTTTATTGATAAATAGGTTGGAGGAGTGTGATCTCCTCTATTGCCTCTGATGGCATGGTCCTAAAGAATTTCTTGAATCTGTGCCCATTAAAAGTTAATGGATCCTTCGCTCCATCCTTCGTAGTCTACATATCATCAGAAGGATATACATGAGTAACTATAAATAGACCTTCCCATCTGGAATGAAGTTTACCTGGAATCAACTTGATTCTGGAATTGAATAACAACACTTTGTCTCTAGGATGATAGTATTTTGGTTGGATTAGTTTTTCATGAGCTACTCTTATTATCTCTTTATAAATCCTGTAATTATCAAATGCTTCCCTTATAATTTCTTCCAGCTCCAGTAACTGCAATCATATCGCTTTTCTAGTACTTCAAAGATCCAGATTCATCTTTATCACAGCCCAGTATGCCTTGTGTTCCAATTCCATAGGTAGGTGACATCTTTTCCCATAAATAAACATATAGGGACTCATTCCAATTGGGGTTTTTTAGGCTGTACTACAAGCCCATAATGTGTCTTCTAACCTTTGGCTCCAATCTTTCACACATGGATTAACAGTTTTTTTCAAAATTCCTTTAATTTCCCTAGTGGACACATAAGCTTACCCATTCTTCTGTGGATGATTGGGAGTTGATGTTTTATGATTCACCCCATACTTTTTAAAGAAAGAATCTATTCTACTTTTTCCAAAGTGAGTCCCTTGATCACAAATGATGGCTCTGGGAATTCCAAACCTACAAAATATGTTAGCCCTGACAAAATTGCAAACAACTTTATCATCGTTAGTCCTAGTGGCATTCTCTTCCACCCATTTGGAAACATAATCAACAACAAAAAGAAGATCATAATTTCCAAATCACATTGAGAAAGGTCCCATAAAATCTATACCCCAAACATCAAAAATTTTACAAAAATTAATTGGCTTTTGAGTCATTTCTTGTCTCTTTTAAATATTTCCTGTAAACTGACATTTTTCACATCGTTTGCAAAATTCCTAAGAATCATTGAAAAGTGTTGGACTATAAAGTCCAGATTCTAAAAACTTATGTATCATATTTTGGGGTATAAAGTGGCCTCCACAAGCTAATGTGTGAAAAAATTTAATGACTGATTCAATTTCATTTTATGGAAAACATCTTCTGATCATTTAGTCCTAGAAAAACTTCCAACGAAATGGATCATCCCAAATGTAATAACTAGATTCATCTTTCAATTTGTGAATTTGGTGAGACTTTAAATGAGATGGAACCTGATATTAAAGCAGATAATTTACCATGTCATCACACCAAGGTACTTCTCCTTCAATCAAGTAAAAATCCTCTCTTGTAAGGTGATCAATTAGTGGTTTAGTGTCTGGAATTTCAACTTCAGCGGTGTAGGGTAGTCTACTTATTTGATCAGAAACTTGGTTCTTAGATCCCTTCTGATCTTTCATTTTTATGTTAAACTCCTGTAGTAGTAGCGTCCATCTCACTAGCCTAGATTTTTCTTTAGCCTTCTTCATCCAGTACCTAAGAGCTACATGATCAGAAAATACAATGACTTTACTTCCAAGTAGATACGATCTAAATCATTCTCAATCAAAAACAACTTCTAAAAACTCTTTTTCTGTTGTTGTGTTATTGAATTGGGCCCTAGATAAAGTTTTTGAGGCATATGAGATGACATGTGGCCGTCCCTCAATTCTATGATAAAGGACTACTCCAACTACTTGGTTTGAATCCTCACAAAGTAGCGCGAATGGTTCTCCCCAATTGGGAGGCTGCATTACTGGTGGTGTAATCAATCTCATTTTCAACGCATCAAAGGCTTCTCTACATGAACCATTGAAATCAAAATCAGAATATTTCAAATGTAATCTAGAGAGAGGGAGAGGAATCTTAATGAATTCTTTGATAAACCTCATGGAGAATCATGCATGTCCTAAAAATGATCTAACACGTTTAACACAAGTTTTGTATGGAAAAGAATTTATCAGTTCAATTTTAAATTTTTCAAATTCAATTACTTTCTGAGAATTGACATGACCAAGGAAAATTCCTCTCTCAACCATAAAATTACACTTTTCAAAATTCAAAACAAGATATTTTTCAATGCATGTTTTTAAAACTTTTATCAGATTTTTCAAAAAATGGTCAAAATAATTTCCAAAAACAGGGAATTCATACCAAGAAATCTTCTAAGAAATATTCAATGTGATCAGAAAATATACATACCATACACCTATGAAATGTATCTCTGTAACTACACAATCCAAATGGAATCATTTTGTATGAAAAATTACCGAAAGGATAAGAAAATATAGTCTTCCCGTGATCCTCTAGAGCAAAGGGTACTTGAAAATAACAAGAAAGACCATCCAAAAATAAATAAGGAGTTATACCTGCCAACCTCTCCAACATCTTGTCAATGAATGGGATAAAGAAATGATATTTTTCAGTGAGTTGATTCAACTTCCTAAAATCTATGCATACTCTCCAGCTATTCTAAATTCTCACAAGGATTAATTCATTATTTTCATTCTTCACAATGGTTAGGCTAGATTTCTTTGAGACTACATGGATGGGGCTAACTGATTTTAAATCTGATATGGGATAGATGATCCCAGCTTCTAAAATATTCTCAATCTCTTTTTTAACAACCTCCATCTGGGTGGTGTTTAGCCTCTTTTGGGGTTTTCTGACAGGTTTGGATTCTCCCTCATGAAAAATTCGATTGTTAGAAAATTTTTGGGTTTATTCCCGGGATATCACCTATGCTCCACCATATTTCTTGAAAATTCCTTCTCAAAATCTCAATAAATTATTTTTCTTGAGTTTTAGATAGATTATGAGCAATTATTACTTGAAATTTCTTTCCATCCAAAAGGTAAACATATTTTAGATCAGTAGTGAGTGGTTTTAATTCTATATCAAGAGAATTCTCAAGGGATAAAACAAATACTAGGTTCCCACTTCCAATGGTTTGACATCGTTCATAGAATAAATCATATCATCTTCATCATCATTTAACAAATTATCAAAAAAAATAATATTTTACCTCTTCTTTCAACAGGAAATTAGAATCTCCATGTGTTGGGACATCCATATGTTCAGTGATATTTTTAGTGTATAAATTCACTTCTAATGATAAAAATTCATGAAACATACTTGATTCATCAATTAGATCTATAAAATCTATATGTGAGAGTGATAAGAGTGAATTATCATCTAATGGGTGCCTCATGGATTCAAAAATATTGAAGTGGACAGTGCTATCTCCAAACTCCATGGTAAGTGTCCCTTCATGGACATTGATGATGGTTTTGTCCATATTCAAGAAAGGTCTCCCCAAAATTATGGGTGAGTGTGATGGGATACCATCATCTTCAATATTCAACACATAAAAGTCAGCAGGGCATAAAAGATATTTGACTTTTACCATGACATCCTCTAGAACTCCTACTGGGAAAATTGTGGATTTATTTTCAAGCTGAACCACCGCTCTCGTGGGATACAAGACTCCCATCTGTAAAAAAGTATATACTGAGTGAGTTAATACATTAATTTATGCACCTAAATCGCAAAAATCATTAGTTAAATTTAATGAACCATTAGTGCATTGAATAGAAAACATCCCTGGATCATGAAATTTGGTTGGAAATTGTGATGTGATAAGGGATGAAACACTTATTCCAAAACTTATCCTCTCATTCCCTTGATGTATCCTATTCTTGGTGCATAGATCCTTCAAAAATTTAGAATACTTTGGAATTTTTTTGAGTGCTTCAAGCATAGGTCTGTTGATTTCCACTTTCTGGAAGGTGTTCAGAATTTTTTTACAGTGTTTCTCCTTACAACCTCTTTGATTCAACAATCCTTGATAGAAATGGTAGTTTTATATCTTTATTCTCAATTTTGATACATTGAAATAGTGTTTCTTGTTTCTTCTTCCTTTTCCTATCCTTGTCCTCTTCCACTTTCTTATATTCTAACTGATGCATTTTGATAGAATTTTCAACATTTCCAACATCATTCTCTTCTAGGTCAGGTATTATTATTTCAGGTTCAATGGTGGATGGTGGTGGGAGATCTTTTCCACTTCTTGTAGTTATAATACTAACATTATTCATTGGGTTAGGGATTTTTTGGAAGGGAATTTACCTGGATTTTTTGTCATAAAGTCCATGAGACTTTAAAACAGGTTGGACTAATCATTAAAAATGTATTTCAGTCCTTCAAACTCAGATTTTTGTTCCTTTGGAATTAGAGGTTATGCACTAGTGGATGGTTTCTCATAGGATCTTTGGATATTGGTTGGTTTTTGGTAATATGTCTGGTTATAATATTGTTTCTGTTGAAATTATGGTAGATTCTGGAATTGATTGTTGAATGGTGGTTGGTTTTGAAAGTGGTTTTGCTATGGGGGTCTACCTTGATTCAGCTGATTTCCTTACCCATATTGGACTTGGTTAGGATCTCTCTATACTTGATTCTGTTGAAAATGTCTTGGCTGAAATGTTACTTCACATGTTTCCATTCCCTGTATTTTAGAACATTGGTTAGTGAAATGATCATGTGATGGGCATAAACCACATACCTTAGCTGGCGCTTGCTGGTGACTAACTTGATTCAAGGCCATCTATATCACCAAACTAGTAAGCTATTAAATCCTAGTTTCTAATAAAGGTGATAGATGAGAAGTGCATAACTCATGAATATCTCTTGTTCCATTACCTATTGTTCCAATCTTATATGTATTCTCGTAAATCTTCTCAATCAAGCCCTTGGCTTCTTATTGTGGCTTGTAAATCAATGCTCCTCTAGATGATGCATCAAGAAGGTTTCTATCATTATCCGTTAGTCCTTGATAGAAGAAAACAGGAATGTTATGTTCATCAATGGCTTGATGCGGACAATTGGCACATATCTTCATAAATCTCTCCCAATACTCGTAAAGGGTTTCTCCAAATGACTGCCGTATGGCAAAGATTTCCTTCCAAATTGATGTGATTCTCGAGGTAGGGAAGAATCATCGCATATAACATCATACCAGGTCATTCTAGTCATATACATATCTTGTTTTTTGGTCGTACAACCATTCTTTAGTAGCTCCATCCAATGAAAACCGAAATTCCTTCAACTTAACCTGCTCCTCAGTAATTCCATGGGGTTTGAAAGTTGTGCAAGCATGAGGGAACTATTTAATGTGTTTGTTGGGATCTTCACCTTCAAAACAATACAACATTTTAAGCAATGGAATCATATTAGATTTCATTTCAAAATCATTTTTTATCACCTGCATGACAATTTGATTGTTTTGATTAAGGAATTGTGGTGCATATAGGTCTCTAAGAGTTAGGTTATGATTTTCTACCATGATGATAGGCTCAGAGTGAACACTATAAGTTTCACATGAGTCTGCTAGGAGAATTTCATAAAATTCAGATTTCAAATTAATATTTCTAAGTCTATTCAACAGGGTTCATTCAATTTCAGGATCTATGTGTAATGGTTCAGTTTTTCAGATTCTAGTCAAGCACTTTTGAAGTGAAAACATGAGAAGAGATAAAAGAAAAGAAAATAAATGTTGGTGCTACCTCCCTAGAAACAGCGCTATGTTTTGACATGTGCCTCATTTGGGGTGTGAAAAAAACAAATATTACATAAGTAAAAATGTATTAGATTGGTTATCCTAGGTTGTATCCAGAGAGGAGTGCACAAAAATTATATTGTCACCATAAAAGAAGTGAGGTTGTTTTTAGAAATTGATTGATTTTGAAAAGACAAGAGTGAAACTTAATAAAGGAAATAGTTATAAGAAAAGGATTTAAAACATATTGATAAAAAAGTATTTGAAACTATTATATGATATGGGTGATTAGGTCAGAGTTGGATCTCCAATTGTAATTCTATCATAGTTTTAATTTATACAATTCTCTTCTTCTAAATCAATAAAAGTGATATTCCTCAATCGATTCATCTCACTCCTTTGGTAAAATAGTAATGTTAAGAATAAACCTTAACAAAATAATATCTTGGTATAATATCCTTCCAATATCTAATAGATTTGTAGCTAATACACTCAATTAGATTTGGCAATGCCCAATCAGGACTTGTTTATCCCAAACTATCAAGAATAAGAAATACACCTCTCACACATACCTGTGATCGCCAAGTACTTCACCACTAAGCCCCGATATGTTCCATCGTATATTGACTAGAACCTAATGGAGGGATAAATTGATCATTGTCCAAATAAATAAAAAAATCAGAATCTGAAATCAAAATACAATCGTACATGATAATAAAAAACCATTATATGAAATTGAAATCGATTTCACAGAAGAGAGAAAGGATTTTAAAACATATAGTGCATGAACTCAAGGGTAACAAAATGGAAAACATCCCCTTACCCAGTCACTCATAATATTTACCCCACCATGGTAAGGGTAACTGAGATAAACAGGAATGAGCAATTCATTAAAATACTAAGAAGAACAAAAGAGAGAAAATAAAGAACAGAAAATTTGATGCTCCAGAATCTGTCCTCCCGATGTTTTCCTATGTTCTGCCCAACAGACGGCCTAAAATCATTGATTTTCCTTATTATAGAATGTTGAAAATTATGTTTTATATCTACCCTCAATATTTGAGAGTCATTGGACAAGTTTCAAGAATGATATGACCAATTCAACGGACATTACTTTTCCGGACGCCAAATTGTTTTTCACCCACTCCACTTGGACCCCCCCAAAGGATGTATTAATGATCTATATATTCAATAAAATTATTATTGAACCATTCATTGAATGTCCTCTATCGACACCAGATGGAAGAAACTAATTATATGTTCAGAATAAGGCTATATTCCATATTAATGCAGTGGGGTCCATTCTCCCTGCCAAACTTATTTCTCAATTTGATTGATTTTTTTGTACCATTGGGTTACAAATTGGTTCTTGGTCGAGATGAAAAATTTGAATCTCACAATAATATGAAGAAAAAAGTAGTAAATTAAATTGTACCAATATTATAAATGTTATGCCCAAAAAATAGAAGCCCTATAAAACTGTCAATTTTACAAAATTACCCAATTTTCACATTTAAGCCCAAAATACACCAAAAACACAAAAATGAAGAAAATAAACTCAAATTAAATATTTGATAGGGATTAAATAATTTAAAACATATTAATAATATTTAAAATATTAACTCTGTCAATTACCTAGGTACCTTTAAACACACACACATATCCAATCCCACAAATGAAGAAACGTAAAAACCACAATGGAAAAAAATGCATTCATACAACTAATGCCAACCAACAGAGTAAAACAAGAAATAAAAGTATTGTAATGTAAACTGGGCTAGAATACTCTCCCAACAAATGAAAGAGTTCGAAAACTACAAAGTCTATCATGTAAACACGAATGGTACTACTACTGCTACTGGAATCCATATGAACACATTGTCTTGTCTGTAACTCCCAAATATCTATTCGATATTGGTCTGACCTACTCTCCGTCAAAATCTCACTCATCCTAACAAGACACAAAATGTGTGGGTAATACCCATTTTGGGGTGAGTATAGAAATAATCAGTAGGACACCCAAAAACCACAAGGAAATACAAAATGTAAAGGTACAGTCATCTCAACATTTTGTATGTCTATAGAATATATATTAATAGAAAATAGAAAGATATACTCAAAACCAAGACCCATAGTCTCGAGGTGAGTCCCAAAAACCTCATACCCATGCTAGGGATTTAGTTTAGAGATCCCAGAAAGCACTCATTTGGGAGAACTCACTCTAGGAGTCTTACTATAACGACCAAAAGTTTTATTAATGGAATTCCCTTCTTATAATTATTCCCTATATTATAATAACATTAGGAAGCACAATGAAATGTCATGATACTAAATACAATGTGACCATTAGACATATTTTTCCACTTCTATGTTTTGAATTTCAAAAATCAGACATACACAATTGTGTTCAAGATAATATTTGGAGTCTAATAAAAAAATTAGTGAATAGAAAAAGACCCTTATTAATAGTAACCAACCATTATAAATAGTAATATAACTCTTATGAATAGTAAATCAACCAAAATAATAGTAACCCTACACTTGAATAATTAAATAAAATTATGTCTTCTTATAAATGAAAATTTCATCAGAGTAAATGTATTAGTATTTTTGTAAGTGATAAATAACTAATAAACATAAATTAATTAATTTAAATGAAGTATTTTGTTAAAATGGGTTCATAAGTTAAAAATTATATGTCTTATAGTTTTTATATAATTTTAAAATTCCATACCAATTTTAAAGTATTATAAATTCCATTTTAATTTTAAAAACAATAATTTTTATGTAACTTTTGATTTTAATTTAATATTAAATTAATCATATTTAGATAGTTATTTTTGATAAAATGGACTTCATTTTAGGATTCTATATGTATAAAAATGGTAGGGGGAATTTTTTGGATTTTTTTGAAATACAATTTTTTTGAATAGTGAAATATCATAAATTAGCTAATTATATAGTCATGTATGATGTTATACAGATGTAAGCCCACTTGGTTCTATATTACATGAAAAAATAACTATTATTGGTAATGGAAGACTCACTCTTCCTTTTTTGGGGGTGAAATAATAAATTAATGAAATTTATATACAGAAATCCCCTCTCCCCTCCACTATAATTACAACCCTTCACACCCTCATTTCATCAAACCTCTCAAGCTTCCATCCTAATCTAAAATATTCCCAAGAATCATCCCTAGAACCCCCACACTTCCAATATCTTTCTGTCTCATTATATGGACTAGCCTAGGTCTCTTAAGGAGGATCTCAAGAGGATGATTTAAGAGGTAATTTTTTCTCCCTCATTCCTTTATTTCGCCTTTCAATTTCAAGTTCTTTTCTTATTCTTTACCCACCTATCTTCATCCAAATGGTATGGTAAATCTATTATCATAAATATAATGTAATTATATGACAATAATGGTATATTATACCATCCAACCACATTATACTCTTCTTTTTATTTTATAAAAGAAAATGTTGTTTGTGAGGTGATATTCTATCACCTTCATTAATCGCATGTTTTATTTTTTCCATTTCTACCTTATATTCTTACGATGAATCTATTTTTATGGTTGAACCAGAATCTTTTATATGTATTATTTCCTATTTAAATATCTGGAACTAAATTATGTACTTATTACTAAATTATTAATCAAAACAAGTTCATTGTGGTCTAAAAACCGCCCAAATTAACCAGAATAATCATCATTTAATTCTTATCAAATGATTCATCCAAATTTTATATAATATAATTCATTTTAAGATCATTTTAAAATCATAAATATCATTAATAAAATGAAATATATGTTCTGGATGTCTATCCATGTTCTATAAAATCTTACTTTTAAGAATACACGTGAACAGCTAAAGAAAACCATAAAAATGAACATTCTCAAACAATGTTTTTAAACTCTATAAATAATCCAAAGGCCCATAATATAACATAATTAAACCATAATGAACTATATTCATGTACATATAGTTTTTTAATTGTAAATTAATGAATATTATATGGTTATACAAGACATTAAATAGGAATCGTTCAGATAAAAGCTAAGGGGAAATTCTCAAACCCAACTTTTATCCTCTGGGTTCCCCCTATCTCACACCTTTTTTGAAATGGATACTCCTTAAAAATACTTTTTTCATCAATTTCATTATTTTTTGTGATATAAATTAATTTCAATGGTGTTTATGTCAAAGAAAATGTTCTCCAAAATAATTCTTCTTTAAAGAACACACATTTTATTTCTCATACAAGGTTGATGGTTCATATAACATGTATGTTATTAAATCTTTTTTTGGGAACCCAATGTTTATTAATGAGTTTTTATGAGATTAAATCCATTAATTTATAGGGTTTTTTATCTTCACTTTTTAATTTTTTTCATTGTGGAATGCCTGATAAATGATAATGTTAAGATATGACAGGTGTACCCTAAATTGAACATCACAATATGAATGTTTCAATGTGACGGGTGCACCCGAAATTATACAATGCTCCAATGGATTGTGTAATGGGATGAATCACATGATTTATGTGAAATTATGTGTGACCATGATTTTATATTTGTTCACAGGTATGTGTGTAATTTAACCACTATGACACGATGTTTTATTTTTATGCATTACCACATTTCATGTATCTTGTTAATGCTTCATCTCATGTTCATGATAATTTTCCTCTGTTATGATTATGCTCACCCATTATTATAATGTTCATATGTATCCTTTTACTAGGCCTTTATCTCACCCCTTTTTTTGTATATCCTCATGTAACTTCATTTACTAAGGAGGGGTCAAGTGCCAATAAGAAGATAGAGAAGAAGGAATTAAATGAAAATTTGTGCTTAATGTTGTAATTTTTATGTATGGTCCTAGTTTTACAAAGACAATAAACAATTAGAAACATTATTAGTAATACTATTATGTTTTTTACCTTTAAAAAAATTTAATAGTAATTTAAGAAAAGGCTCAGTTGCTATAGTTGATATCAAAGGAATGGATTAGTTAATTTTGGAATTCGGATTGGTGAACCATAGAGAAAACCTCTACTATGAGACTAAGTAAATATATGCATACAAGAAGCTGTAACTTGGGATCCAATATGCTATAATTTTAGTTTAAATTGTTAAAATTAATATGTTATTTATTCATGAATTGTTGAATTATGTTTTGTTCTAACCGTTTTTACTTTAGAAAATTGTGGAAACCGGGAGATTCCAGGAAAATAACTCATGCGAGGGCCAATGCATGTATTTCCCGAATGAAAACCCCAATTAATTGGGATGTGGAGTTCAGAAATTTATGGTGATGATTAAACCACTATCACAGGTTATGAACAATATCCCTAATAATGGGGAACATCATCCTTCACCAAAGAGGTAGAAACATGCTATCAAATGTTTAATGCATAAAATACCACTGACGTTTAGTTGATCTTCTGATCCACTACATATAGAACAGTGGGTCAAACCTATAGAGAAGATATTTTCTTTTCTTCACTGTTCTTAGATGGGGAAGGTGAAACTAGCAGTTAATCTTCTAGATGTAGATGGTGATAAATCGTGGACAATTATTATTAACACCAGGCCATGGGAGGAAATTGAAGAGATGGAATGGGAAGACATTAAGATAATATTTTTTTTACAAGTATATCCAATGAACTCTTCACCTAAATAGAGAAAGAGAGTTCATATTTTTGAAGAAAAAAGGAGGATAATCTATCAGAACTTAGGATTTGATGTTCATAAGGTTTTCAAGGTACGATCTTGGGTTTGTTATCAACAATGATAGAAAAATTAATGGATTATTTAGTTGATTAAAACCAAACCCTCAAAAGGCTCTTGAAGTTCAATACATAGGTAGATATGAAGAAGTTTATAGAAGTCCTCTACAAGTGGAGATGGAGTTTGTAGAATGGTCCCAAGGTTATGGTGATAAGAAACTAGATATGGAGTTTCTTACTGGAGGATCCAATATCAAAGGATGGATGGAATCTCAATAACCCACATTCCAAAGATGTGGGAAGTTGCACCAGGGGAACTACCTCATTTGGATGGGGAATTGATTCATGTGTGGGAAAAATGAAACCATGCTCAAGCGTGCAGAAAAGATATGAAAGAGATGGAGAATTTGGTTGAAGACAGGAGAGAACCACCAATGGTTCAATACGAAATCTATATAGAGCTTGGGTACTATTCATGCTAATGCACTAAAACATGAGTTCTCGAGGGTAATCAACGTCAGTGTTAACCAAAATCAAAGTAACATGGGAAGGATTATACCATCACTACTGTGGAAGTATAGAAATATTATGATGTCTTACAACGTACACTTCCTATTCACTCAATAATATCAAATGTTTTATTTTATTCTTGTTCTATGAATTCCTTTATATCTGGAAAGATGTCTAGATCTAAAGAATCGAAGCCTAGAAACTTTGAAGTAGATATATTTGTAAATACACCAAGTTTTGCAATCATTGAATCCTATGTGTTTGAATATTTTCATGTTGGCGAAAGTTAGAATATTCTTCTAGGAAATCTCGTTACACTTCCCTTGGTGGAATACTGCGATATAATGGTAACTGGTTGGCTCTCATTATATAGAACACATATCAACAATTGGGAAAATGAAATATCTTTTCATATTCAAAAACAACCCATGCTCCTCTACAAATTAAAGGAAGATCGTGATTCTCCTTTGAAAAATCCATCAATGGTATTGGTGTTTATTTACTATGAAGAATCATACCTCACCCAAATGGTTGAGTCGAAGGATAGTACCAACCTTTTAGAAATTCCCATCATGAGGGAATATTGTGATTTATTTCCTAAAGAATTACCATGAATTCCCTCAGATGGTGAGGTAGAGTTCTCAATAGAACTCATGCATATAGCTTCTTTGATCTCATAGTGCCCATATAGGATTCCTCCTATCAAGATGGAGGAGTTAATGAAGTAGCTGTAAGAGCATATGGAAAAGGGGTTCATATGCCCTAGTGTGTCACCATAGGGTGCGCCAGTGCTCCATTTGTAAAAGAAGGATGGAACAATGAGAATGTGTCTCGATTATCAAGAGCTCAACAAGATCGCCATAAAGAAAAAGTATCCTCTTCCATGGATAGATGACTTGTTAGATCTGTTTAGAGGAGCTCAACAATTATCAAAGGTGGATCTTCAAATTTGATATCATCAGTTAAAGGAGAAGAATGAAGATATTCAGAAGACTGCCTTCTATACATGGTATGGAAAATTTGATTTTTTTTTAATTCCCTTCAAATTTTCAAATTCCCCTACAATATTCAGGGATGTTATGAATAGAGACTTTATACATTGCCGTGAAAAATCTATGGTAGTGTTTATTAATGAAATTTTCATCTACTCTAGGAGAAATGAAGAACCAAAAGAACATCTATGACTTGTGTTGGTGATATTAATAATGGAGAAGCTGCATTCCAAGTTCATCAAGTGAGACTTTGGGATAAAGAATGTCTCATTATTAGTACATGTGATCACAAGTAATGGAATTTTTGTGGATCCTTTAAAAACAAAGGCGATTGAGGAATGGACCTAGTCCTCTAGTGTCATAGAAAGTTGTAGTTTTCATGGGTTAGCTGGGTACTACTAACATTTTCTGAGAAAATTCTAATGATTGTAAAGGTCGATAAATAAGTTAACTTGGAATGGGGTAAAGTATGTCTAGATGGAAGAATGTAAGTGATTCTTCTAGGATCTAAAGATAAGGATGATCACTGCACCTATAATCACATTACTGAAATGTGGATAATTTAGTGTGATATATTGTGCTGCTTCAAAGAAATTATTGTGTTCTGTACTCATGAAAAACAGTAATGTGATAGATTACACATTTCGCTAGTTGAAGATCCCTGAGATGAACTACCTGATTCATGATCTAGAGCTAGCAGTTATGTTTTTTTCCATGAAAATCTTGTGGAACTACATTTATGGTGAGATGTGTGACATGTACACTGAAAACAAGAGCCTAATGTATTTATTTACACCAAGGGATCTCAACATGTGTCCCAGGAGATGATTAGAGCTAATCAAGTACTACAATTTCCTATTCACTATCATCCTGGAATGGAAAACAATGTATTTGATGCTCTAAGAAGAAACGAACCAGCTACTCTGTCGATGCAGCATATTAAGAAAGATCCAATCTTCTTAGATATAAAAAGGATGGATTTACAAATCATACGGGTAGGGTACACATCCTATATTTCCGAAGTAATTACGCAACCAACAATCCAAGAGATGATTAATAAAGAAAAAGGGGAAGTTTTGGAGATACAATAGAGGGTGAATGCCATAAAGGAAGGGAAGATAGATGAGTTCCACATCGATGGTGATGGTGTGATTCAGTTTGGAACATAGAATTGGGTTCCCTCATCACCTGGGATAAAGAAGGAGCTATTGGAAAATGCACATAGCACAAAATTACCTATCTATCCTGGAAAGACCAAGAAGTATCATGATATCCGAGGACACTTCTGGTGAGATAACATAAAAATAGAGATTGCAAAATATATCTCAAGGTTCATGGTATGTCCGCAATTTAAAGAAGAGGAAAACAATTCAATGTTATGATGCATGCATTGATTATACCCATGTAGAAATGGGAGAATGATAGTATGGAATATTTCATGGGACTCATGAAGACATCGATGTAAAATAATGAAATATCGGTTATGGGTGACTGAATCACAAATAAAACCCATATTATTTCTATTTTACAAGACATATTTCTTGAAAAACTTTCAATGATATATGTGAAGGAAGTAGTGAGACTGCATGGATTTCCACTCTCAATTATCTAAAATCATGATCCAAGTTTAACATATAAATTTTGGAGGAGTTTCCAACATGATTGGAGTACTGAATTAAATTTTAGAATAGCCTAACACCCTAAAAATGATCGACAATCAGAATGGTCTATTCAGATGCATGATGATATGATAAGATACTTCTCTCTAGAATTCAAAGGTGGATGGGATCAAAATCTCCGATTTGTTGAGTTCTCATAAAACAATTGCTTCCACTCGAGTCTTTAGATGAATCCATATGATACTTTGTATGGAAAGCGATGTAGAACTCCAACCTATTGACATGAAGTTGGATAAATAAATATACTTGGACCTGATCATGTGCAATAGATGACTGAAAAGGTTAATGTCTTCTATTAACACATAAATGATTTTCAGAGAGGGTAAAATAGCTACGCTGACAACCGATGAAGGGACATGGAGGTTGATGTTGTAGGTAAAGTCCTCTTTCGAATATCGTCATAGAAGAGAGTCATGTGGTTTGGAAAGAAAGGGAAGTTATGTCTAAGTTACACTGTCCCCTTTTAGATCCTTCACCACATAGGATCTGAGGCCAATAGGCTTTCCCTTCCATTGAATATGGATCAAGTACATGATGTGTTTAACGTGTTTCTCTTGAGGATTCTCCTACAAGACCCCTCACATGTTCTAAACTCAGAGGTGGTATATCTGGAAGTTGATCTCCCATATGAGGAGCATCAAGTAGAGATTCTAGACCTGGGAGAAAAGGTTCTACAAAACAAGAAAACCCACCATTTCAATGTGTTATGAAGAAACCATATGATTGAAGAATCTACTTGGGAACTAGAATAGTTGATGAAGAAGAATAACCCTCACATGTTTATGTAAAACAAAATTTCAATGGCGAAATTTCATAAGGGGGGAAGAATACAATTACCCAAAGTTTTATTTATGGGATTCCCTTCTTATAATTATTCCCAATAGTATAATCACATTAGGATGAACAATGAAAATTCATGATACTAAATACTATGTGACCATTAAACATAGTTTTTTCACTTCTATGTTTTGATTCTTGAAAATCCTACATACACAGTTGAGTTCAAGATGATTTTTGGAGTCAAATGAAATAAAAATATTTTATTGGTGAATAGTAACTAACCCTTATGAACAGTAACCCACCCGTATTAGTAGTAATATGACTCTTATAAATAGTAAATTGTCTAAAATAATAGTATCTTTACCCTCAAAAAATTAAATAAAATTAATGCATCTTATAAGTGACAACCTGAACATAGTAAAAGTATTTGTATTTTTGTTTGTCAAAAATAATTAATTATAATTCATTCATTAATTTAAAATATGTATTTTATTAAAATGTGTTCATAAATTAACAATTATATGTCTTCATGTTTTTAATAATTTTATATTCCCTTAAGTAATTTTTATGCATTATAAAATTAGTTTCAATTTCAAAAACTGTATTTTTCAAGTAAATTATGATTTTAATTAAATATTAAGTTAATCATATTTAGAAAATTATTTTTGAAAAAAGAGACATCATTTTTGGATTCTACATGTCGAAAAATTGTTGGGGTGAATTTTTTGGGATTTTTCTAAAAAACATGAATTTTTTATTAATTGTGAAATACCATAAATAAGTTAATTATAGAGTCATGTATGATGTTATGCTAATGTAAGCCCTCTTGGTTCCGGATAACAAGATAAAATTACTATTCCTGGACATAGAAGACTCACTATTCAGTTTCTAGGGGGGAAATGATAATTTAATGAATATTATATTGAGAAATACCTTCTCCCATCCACTATAAATACCACCATTCACACCCACATTTCCTCACACCACTAAAGATTCAACCACTGTTAAAATACTGCCCAAGCATCTTCCCTAGACCCCCCCACATCAAAGAGATTATGGTATCATAAAAAGTACAATACTTGGTCTATTATGGAGGATCTCAAGAGGATGATTCAAGAGGTAATTTTCTCTCCATCTTTCCTTCACTACTAAAAATAAGACAATTAGCGACCGCCATTGGCGGTCGCTAAAGGTCTTTAGCGGCCGCGCAGCGACCGCCATTGGCGGTCGCTGTTGCCCCGTCGCTAGAGGGCTTTAGCGACCGCCAATGGCGGTCGCTATAGACGGCCGTCAGATCGGCCTTCAGCGACCGCTTGGCGGTCGCTGAAGGCCCCCTGCCGGGCACCCTATAGCGACCGCCAATGGCGGTCGCTATAGTGGGCCGGCATGGCACCCTATAGCGACCGCCTATGGCGGTCGCTATTCAAAAAAAAAAAATTTTTAAAAAAAATTTTATTGAATTCAATATAAATATATATATATATTTATGTAAAAATATTCATATATATACTATTAAATACAATATTTTAAATATATATATATATATATATATTATATATTTGAAATGTTTTAATATATATTTAATACATATATAATATCAAATCATTGTGTTATAATAATTTAAATATTCTCTATATAATATATTTTAAATATTATATATATATAATATATTTTAAATATTATATATATATAATATATTTCAGGTCGTTCGGAGCACGTTTGCTCCGAATCGGACCGCCGCACGCCGTTTTGTTTCCGGCCGCCGCGGTCACACGGCACCTCCGAATGAGGTGCCGTCTGGCCGACCATTTCACAATTCACGCCCCGGATGTTGTCGTCCGGTTTCGTGGCATTCGGAGGTCGTTCGGGTGGTTTTGACCCCCCAACGCGCCCTTTCAGCGCGCGCCGCGCTGCTGAATACGGCACAATCGGACGTGCCGCGCGAACCGCACGTCCGATGGACGTGCGGCCTCCTCCTGCATCTCAGGAATAATATTTCTATCGTTCCCGTGCGGTTTCAGGTCGTTCGGAGCACGTTTGCTCCGAATCGGACCGCCGCACGCCGTTTTGGTGTTTAATGGCGCCGGAAACGCGTTTCCGGCCACCGCGGTCACACGGCACCTCCGAATGAGGTGCCGTCTGGCCGACCATTTCACAATTCACGCCCCGGATGTTGTCGTACGGTTTCGTGGCCTTCAGAGGTCGTTCGGGTGGTTTTGACCCCCCAACACGCCATTTCAGCGCGCGCCGCGCTGCTGAAAACGGCACAATCGGACGTGCCGCGCGAACCGCACGTCCGATGGACGTGCGGCCTCCTCCTGCATCTCAGGAATAATATTTCTATCGTTCCCGTGCGGTTTCAGGTCGTTCGGAACACGTTTGCTCCGAATCGGACCGCCGCACGCCGTTTTGGTGTTTAATGGCGCCGGAAACGCGTTTCCGGCCGACACGGTCACACGGCACCTCCGAATGAGGTGCCGTCTGGCCGACCATTTCACAATTCACGCCCCGGATGTTGTCGTACGGTTTCGTGGCATTCGGAGGTCGTTCGGGTGGTTTTGACCCCCCAACGCGCCATTTCAGCGCGCGCCGCGCTGCTGAAAACGGCACAATCGGACGTGCCGCGCGAACCGCACGTCCGATGGACGTGCGGCCTCCTCCTGCATCTCAGGAATAATATTTCTATCGTTCCCGTGCGGTTTCAGGTCGTTCGGAGCACGTTTGCTCCGAATCGGACCGCCGCACGCCGTTTTGGTGTTTAATGGCGCCGGAAACGCGTTTCCGGCCGCCGCGGTCACACGGCACCTCCGAATGAGGTGCCGTCTGGCCGACCATTTCACAATTCACGCCCCGGATGTTGTCGTACGGTTTCGTGGCATTCGGAGGTCGTTCGGGTGGTTTTGACCCCCCAACGCGCCATTTCAGCGCGCGCCGCGCTGCTGAAAACGGCACAATCGGACGTGCCGCGTGAACCGCACGTCCGATGGACGTGCGGCCTCCTCCTGCATCTCAGGAATAATATTTCTATCGTTCCCGTGCGGTTTCAGGTCGTTCGGAGCACGTTTGCTCCGAATCGGACCGCCGCACGCCGTTTTGGTGTTTAATGGCGCCGGAAACGCGTTTCCGGCCGCCGCGGTCACACGGCACCTCCGAATGAGGTGCCGTCTGGCCGACCATTTCACAATTCACGCACCGGATGTTGTCGTACGGTTTCGTGGCATTCGGAGGTCGTTCGGGTGGTTTTGACCCCCCAACGCGCCATTTCAGCGCGCGCCGCGCTGCTGAAAACGGCACAATCGGACGTGCCGCGCGAACCGCACGTCCGATGGACGTGCGGCCTCCTCCTGCATCTCAGGAATAATATTTCTATCGTTCCCGTGCGGTTTCAGGTCGTTCGGAGCACGTTTGCTCCGAATCGGACCGCCGCACGCCGTTTTGGTGTTTAATGGCGCCGGAAACGCGTTTCCGGCCGCCGCGGTCACACGGCACCTCCGAATGAGGTGCCGTCTGGCCGACCATTTCACAATTCACGCACCGGATGTTGTCGTGCGGTTTCAGGTCGTTCGGAGGTCGTTCGGGTGGTTTTGACCCCCCAACGCGCCATTTCAGCGCGCGCCGCGCTGCTGAAAACGGCACAATCGGACGTGCCGCGCGAACCGCACGTCCGATGGACGTGCGGCCTCCTCCTGCATCTCAGGAATAATATTTCTATCGTTCCCGTGCGGTTTCAGGTCGTTCGGAGCACGTTTGCTCCGAACGGGACCGCCGCACGCCGTTTTGGTGTTTAATGGCGCCGGAAACGCGTTTCCGGCCGCCGCGGTCACACGGCACCTCCGAATGAGGTTCCGTCTTGCCGACCATTTCACAATTCACGCACCGGATGTTGTCGTACGGTTTCGTGGCATTCGGAGGTCGTTCGGGTGGTTTTGACCCCCCAACGCGCCATTTCAGCGCGCGCCGCGCTGCTGAAAACGGCACAATCGGACGTGCCGCGCGAACCGCACGTCCGATGGACGTGCGGCCTCCTCCTACATCTCAGGAATAATATTTCTATCGTTCCCGTGCGGTTTCAGGTCGTTCGGAGCACGTTTGCTCCGAATCGGACCGCCGCACGCCGTTTTGGTGTTTAATGGCGCCGGAAACGCGTTTCCGGCCGCCGCGGTCACACGGCACCTCCGAATGAGGTGCCGTCTGGCCGACCATTTCACAATTCACGCCCCGGATGCTGTCGTACGGTTTCGTGGCATTCGGAGGTCGTTCGGGTGGTTTTGACCCCCCAACGCGCCATTTCAGCGCGCGCCGCGCTGCTGAAAACGGCACAATCGGACGTGCCGCGCGAACCGCACGTCCGATGGACGTGCGGCCTCCTCCTGCATCTCAGGAATAATATTTCTATCGTTCCCGTGCGGTTTCAGGTCGTTCGGAACACGTTTTCTCCGAATCGGACCGCCGCACGCCGTTTTGGTGTTTAATGGCGCCGGAAACGCGTTTCCGGCCGCCACGGTCACACGGCACCTCCGAATGAGGTGCCGTCTGGCCGACCATTTCACAATTCACGCACCGGATGTTGTCGTACGGTTTCGTGGCATTCGGAGGTCGTTCGGGTGGTTTTCACCCCCCAACGCGCCATTTCAGCGCGCGCCGCGCTGCTGAAAACGGCACAATCGGACGTGCCGCGCGAACCGCACGTCCGATGGACGTGCGGCCTCCTCCTGCATCTCAGGAATAATATTTCTATCGTTCCCGTGCGGTTTCAGGTCGTTCGGAGCACGTTTGCTCCGAATCGGACCGCCGCACGCCGTTTTGGTGTTTAATGGCGCCGGAAACGCGTTTCCGGCCGCCGCGGTCACACGGCACCTCCGAATGAGGTTCCGTCTGGCCGACCATTTCACAATTCACGCCCCGGATGTTGTCGTACGGTTTCGTGGCATTCGGAGGTCGTTCGGGTGGTTTTGACCCCCCAACGCGCCATTTCAGCGCGCGCCGCGCTGCTGAAAACGGCACAATCGGACGTGCCGCGCGAACCGCACGTCCGATGGACGTGCGGCCTCCTCCTGCATCTCAGGAATAATATTTCTATCGTTCCCGTGCGGTTTCAGGTCGTTCGGAGCACGTTTGCTCCGAACGGGACCGCCGCACGCCGTTTTGGTGTTTAATGGCGCCGGAAACGCGTTTCCGGCCGCCGCGGTCACACGGCACCTCCGAATGAGGTGCCGTCTGGCCGACCATTTCACAATTCACGCACCGGATGTTGTCGTACGGTTTCGTGGCATTCGGAGGTCGTTCGGGTGGTTTTGACCCCCCAACGCGCCATTTCAGCGCGCGCCGCGCTGCTGAAAACGGCACAATCGGACGTGCCGCGCGAACCGCACGTCCGATGGACGTGCGGCCTCCTCCTGCATCTCAGGAATAATATTTCTATCGTTCCCGTGCGGTTTCAGGTCGTTCGGAGCACGTTTGCTCCGAATCGGACCGCCGCACGCCGTTTTGGTGTTTAATGGCGCCGGAAACGCGTTTCCGGCCGCCGCGGTCACACGGCACCTCCGAATGAGGTTCCGTCTGGCCGACCATTTCACAATTCACGCCCCGGATGTTCCCGTGCGGTTTCGTGGCATTCGGAGGTCGTTCGGGTGGTTTTGACCCCCCAACGCGCCATTTCAGCGCGCGCCGCGCTGCTGAAAACGGCACAATCGGACGTGCCGCGCGAACCGCACGTCCGATGGACGTGAGGCCTCCTCCTGCATCTCAGGAATAATATTTCTATCGTTCCCGTGCGGTTTCAGGTCGTTCGGAGCACGTTTGCTCCGAACGGGACCGCCGCACGCCGTTTTGGTGTTTAATGGCGCCGGAAACGCGTTTCCGGCCGCCGCGGTCACACGGCACCTCCGAATGAGGTGCCGTCTGGCCGACCATTTCACAATTCACGCACCGGATGTTGTCGTACGGTTTCGTGGCATTCGGAGGTCGTTCGGGTGGTTTTGACCCCCCAACGCGCCATTTCAGCGCGCGCCGCGCTGCTGAAAACGGCACAATCGGACGTGCCGCGCGAACCGCACGTCCGATGGACGTGCGGCCTCCTCCTGCATCTCAGGAATAATATTTCTATCGTTCCCGTGCGGTTTCAGGTCGTTCGGAACACGTTTGCTCCGAATCGGACCGCCGCACGCCGTTTTGGTGTTTAATGGCGCCGGAAACGCGTTTCCGGCCGCCACGGTCACACGGCACCTCCGAATGAGGTGCCGTCTGGCCGACCATTTCACAATTCACGCCCCGGATGTTCCCGTGCGGTTTCAGGTCGTTCGGAGCACGTTTGCTCCGAATCGGACCGCCGCACGCCGTTTTGGTGTTTAAAGGCGCCGGAAACGCGTTTCCGGCCGCCGCGGTCACACGACACCTCCGAATGAGGTGCCGTCTGTACGGGGGTGGCGGGGGGCTGTACGGGGGTGGCGGGGGGCTGTACGGGGGTGGCGGGGGGCTGTACGGGGGTGGAGGGGGGCTGTACGGGGGTGGCGGGGGGCTGTACGGGGGTGGCGGGGGGCTGTATGGGGGTGCGGGGGGCTGTACGGGGGTGCGGGGGGCTGTACGGGGGTGGCGGGGGGCTGTACGGGGGTGGCGGGGGGCTGTACGGGGGTGCGGGGGGCTGTACGGGGGTGGCGGGGGGCTGTACGGGGGTGGCGGGGGGCTGTACGGGGGTGGCGGGGGGCTGTACGGGGGTGGCGGGGGGCTGTACGGGGGTGGCGGGGGGCTGTACGGGGGTGCGGGGGGCTGTACGGGGGTGCGGGGGGCTGTACGGGGGTGGAGGGGGGCTGTACGGGGGTGGCGGGGGGCTGTACGGGGGTGCGGGGGGCTGTACGGGGGTGGCGGGGGGCTGTACGGGGGTGGCGGGGGGCTGTACGGGGGTGGCGGGGGGCTGTACGGGGGTGGCGGGGGGCTGTACGGGGGTGGCGGGGGGCTGTACGGGGGTGGCGGGGGGCTGTACGGGGGTGGCGGGGGGCTGTACGGGGGTGCGGGGGGCTGTACGGGGGTGCGGGGGGCTGTACGGGGGTGGCGGGGGGCTGTACGGGGGTGGCGGGGGGCTGTACGGGGGTGGCGGGGGGCTGTACGGGGGTGGCGGGGGGCTGTACGGGGGTGGCGGGGGGCTGTACGGGGGTGGCGGGGGGGTGTACGGGGGTGCGGGGGGTTCTCCGGGGGTGCAAAGGCCATCCCATTGATTACAAAAGTGAAAAATAAAAGTGATAATATCTAATTAATACATATTTCTTTTTAATTAATACATATTTCTTTTATCGATACCATACAGAAATTTATAAAAAATATATTAATAATACATAATCTATAAAATATTTAAAAGACCACCATGGATGGTAATAATGCATTACTTAAATGAATAAATACAGTACATCAATGTCAACCCTACCAGTAAAAACAAAAAACATATCTCGTGAATATATGGTGCGTCACGTGTTGCCATCACTGCTACCTCCTTCTGGTGGGCCAGGTGCCTACAACAAATAAACATTATAAATATTTTAATAACAAAAATAATTTAAATTAAATAAATAAATACAGTATATACCTGCGTCGTATGATCCCCTGTACCATCAGCTCGACGCACATATTCCCGCAGTGCTCTAACCTCAGCTGTCAATTGCGCATTTGTCTCCTCGGAAGCGCGCAGCCGTGCCTCAAAATCTGACATCTGCTGTGTCATATGAGCAACAGCAGGACCGACAACCGCAGCGCGTGACACTACAGAACGAGGAATCCCTGCTCCATAGGTCAAACTATAGCCATGCCCGTCCCGACCAATAATGCGATGAAAGATCTCATCCCGTCGCATGGGAAGCTGTCGCTGGTCCTCTGGCAGCTGTTCTAACTCAGCTTCAAATTGATCCTGTGAAATATTTAAATATATATATGTTAATATATAGATTTATGTAATTATTGGTAAGTACAGACACTTACTATCAATGCTGCAACCTCTGGATCATTGCGATCACGAGTCCTTATCCACACCGACATTTTATCAGTTGCGCACCTTGCCCTCGCAACTGTATATTAAAAGAATATAAACACAAAACCATATTAATTAATAAATTAAAAAATGAATAATATATACCTCATGTCGGATCTGAGATACGTGACGAGTCCCGAGCCTGTGAGCTGGTCCCTGCAACGCTCGATTCTCCGAATGGCGTGTTGACACCTCCTACATTCAATTCATTCAAATTTCAAACAAATCACATATTCTTGAAAATATATATACAGAAAAATAATTAATATACTAACCGCAACACCCTCAGTAGACCAATATGCAACCAAGTCACGCCACTGAGCTGGGAGGACACCTCTCGGGACCTTTTCCAAAATGTCAAGGGCACCCACATTTGGTATCCAGTGGTCCCTCTTCACTTTGCCTTTATAATCTTTCCACAGCTTACGGCATTTGCTCATACACACCGGCCGAAACTCTTCAGGGCATACTTTCAAATTTTGCTATAATGAAAATAATCAAACATATTAGTATTATTTATAAATAGAAAATAAAGTAAAATTATTTTCTTACCTGAACCTCCCTCCATAGACGATCTAATGTGTCCTGAGGGATAGAAGCCCAATCACCCGTGGTCAATGGAAATCGATGTGGGTCACGTATGATATGACCCAGCTGACGAATAAATGCCGGGGCATTCGGTCCCACGGGATGAAATACCTCATCAAATGAAACATCTGTCGTCGTGTCGGAATTCCATGATAATATGCCACGACCAGGGCCTCTCCTGCGAGAGGAAGAAGCAGCCGAGTCTGATCCTGTTGAAAACAATTTTATATATAAATTGACAAATGTTATATATATATATATATATGTCAATTACATAAAAAATATAGACAATGACATTCAAACATACCTCGACCCTGAGACGTAGATGCCTCAGATGGATGATGTGGATTTTCTGCCTCTTCCCCTGACATGTCTGCAGTCATACAAAATATCAGTAATGAGTCCAAAGTGTTTAAAAGAT